>CM040400.1:27581809-28294309 GCA_022702515.1 Ilyophis sp. 1 JC-2022
GTGTATGTGTGTGTGTGCAATTTACCTGTGCAGGGCTCCGCTTGTACTTTTTGGCAACACACTGGACAAGAGGATCTTCCAGAAGATTCTCTGGATCAGTGTCCCCATGATGGCTGTGGAGGAGGACGTTGTGATTTAGGGAGATCTGTTTTTTTTTATTAAGATGATGAATCCATTGAGCTGATAAAGTGGCTCATGGGTATAGCTGTGTAATCCAGGTATCAGAAGGACATGTGAAATAGTGTGTATAAGATACAGGAAGTTAGTTTGGGGTACAGATGTGGGGTTCAGGGTTTTCTTGCGGAAGTTTAGGGTTTTTGAGTAGATGTGTCATGTAGGATGAGGGTGTTGGGGTGTAAATACATGGTGCTGAGGTAAAAAAATAACATGGGGATATGGGATTGGGGTGTTGGGGGATAGGTTAGTGGTGAGAAGCTTATATTAAACGTGTTGGGGTGAAGGGGGTTATGGTGTTGGGGTTCAAAGTGTTTGGCTGTAGATGTGGACCTGGAGTATAGATTAGTGCTGTGGGATGTAGGTTTGTGACTCAATGCTCACTACTCCTGGGGTCTCCCAGGGGAACCAAAAGGGCTGTAGGCAGTAAGGGCGATGTTCCGGTCCTTACAGAACCGAATCAGATCGGACTGGACCAGGTAGGGATGCAGCTCCACCTGCAAAGCAGCAGAGATTACAATGAGAGGGGAGGGGTTAGTTTCAGCAGATACCCTGATGGGTAATTAGCCACACAGAGTCCGCCGTCTGACTGATCTCCGTGTGTAACAGACCCTCAACCTGCATTTGCAGTGTGCTGCCTCAGAATTTTAAATGACCCAAGGTGACATTTGAGAAACACAAAGACGCTCTGTGCACACACCCAGTCAGCAGATGCCTTTAATTAGAATTAGAGTGCCAGAGCACTCTTTCGTTAGATCACTTTAATCAACTACAGAGAGCAGTCATAACCTGACACACGACCCCACCACTATTACAAAAAGGGTGAGGAGGGTTTACGATGCATTGTAAGTGGTGAAAAGTGTGTAGGGTACAGGATCAGAAGCTATTGGGGTGTAGGGTACAGGATAAAAGGTGAGGAGGGAGTAGGGTACAGGGTAAGAGGTGAGGAGGGAGTAGGGTACAGGGTAAGAGGTGAAGAAGGAGTAGGGTACAGGGTAAAAGGTGTGGAGGGATTAGGGTACAGGGTAAGGTTAAGAAGGAGTAGAGTACAAGGTAAAAGGTGTGGAGGGATTAGGGTACAGGGTAAGAGGTGAGGAGGGTATAGGGTACAGGATAAGAGGTGAGGAGGGTATAGGGTACAGGGTAGGGGTGAGGAGGGTACAGGGTAAGAGGTGAGGAGAGTATAGGGTACAGGGTAAGAGGTGAGGAGGGAGTAGGGTACAGGGTAAGAGGTGAGGAGGGATTAGGGTACAGGGTAAGGTGAGGAGGGAATAGGGTACAGGGTAAGAGGTGAGGAGGGAGTAGGGTACAGGGTAAGAGGTGAGGAGGGAGTAGGGTACAGGGTAAGAGGTGAGGAGGAAATAGGGTACAGGGTAAGAGGGTGTGAGGCCTTTAGCTGTACCTGGTTGACAGCTGGAGGAACCTTGGCTACAGACAACAGCCTGTCAAGCTGAACAATATTAAAATTTGAGACTCCAATACTCTTCACTTGACCAGAGGCCTGCAGAGTCTCCATTTTCTATGACAGAAGACAAAGTCTTTACACAGCACAGCGCAATCTCCGTCAACTGTAATCTTACACATACACTACACACCACTTCCCCTGCAACTCACATTAGCACACCTGTTACACAACACCACACAAAACTGCTAGCACTTTCATATAGGACTATGCTATATGAAATGAGGAATCAGTTTAACATACCAGCTAAGCCAGTTGGACAAATCATGAAGTTGTGTGTGGTCACTACTGTTCCCTTGTTGAGGGAATGTCACATTTTTATTAGCACTTGAATGTATAACTCAACATTGCACAACCACTCCCACTGTCTGTCAGTCCCATCCATTGAGAATGACTCCTCCCTCCCCAACATCTCTGCTACACATAGGAACATGATCACTCTTACCCTCCACACATCCACGTAGTCAATATCTGTGGTGAGAATTTTACCATCTTTCATGGGAAAGAGCTCATCCCCTACTCTCTGGAAGAGAAGCACAAATAAGCAAACCAAATAAGAGCTTGTATTTGTGTGAATGTGTGTACATACGCATACATGCATGCCTGTGAGAGTATTTGTGTGTTTGGCACACGCTGGAATGTGCACAGTTTGCAGGTCAGGGTATTTTTGTGTGTTCATGCATATGAGTGAACATTTTTGTGTGTATACTGACATTGTATTTGTGTGTGTGTGTCTTTGTGTGTGTGCGTGTTTGTAAGAGTCAGTATTCATGTTACCTTTAGGGCCACAGGGAAATGTATCAGGTACAGGTCTAGGTACTGCAGCTGCAGGTCTCTCAGGGACTGGCTGAGACACAGCTGTACGTCTGAGCTGGCATGGTATGTACACCACAACTGCACACATAGTAGAAGGGTTCTCATTGGTCTTCTGTCCATCAGCAAGCCACACAATCAATTGCATTTTCAGCTGTGCGACACCATAGGTGGAAATTTCCAGTTCAGAAAGTAAAAGTCCACCCCTGTATTTTGTTCACTTGGATTTGCTAATTAGCACAATTCTTCAGTCAGGAGGTAGAATTAATTAGTGAAATCAGATGTCAGAGTTTATGGGAGGAAGAAACACATGGCAGGACTTTTACTTTCTTACCCCTGGACTTTTCACCTCTGCGCATCACCCAGGTAGGTAGGTCCTGCACATTGGTAGCGGTTGAGATGAGTTTTACCCCATTCACAGTATGGGACAGTATCATGAAAAAGATCTATTATGGAACACATATTATGGAACACATTACCATCATAATTAATATTATTAATTGGCCACCTACGAACCAGTGCAATCCTCCCATCCAATATGCGCAATTTACAAAATACTCTAACCTGCTGGTTTACTGTATTAAAGTGAAATGAATGCATTTACACAACTGGCTT
Source organism: Ilyophis sp. 1 JC-2022 (assembly GCA_022702515.1). Lineage (NCBI taxonomy): Eukaryota > Metazoa > Chordata > Actinopteri > Anguilliformes > Synaphobranchidae > Ilyophis > Ilyophis sp. 1 JC-2022. The sequence goes on from CM040400.1 coordinate 27,584,874, forward strand.
TAAAACGTGATTAGAGATTAAGTATTAAGTGCGATTAAAGCTGGAGTATGCACATTTTTTTTGTTTGAAAGAACTGTTCTGAGAGAAATCCAGCACCATACATTGTGTTTATACCCTCAAATTCCGCATTCTAAAACCAATTTTTTTTATATTCCGCATTCTAAAACCAGCGGTTAATAAATAGAGTATAAATCCATGGAATAAGAATAGGATAACCAATCAAAAGATGGGCAATGTGTGGTGATATTTATGTTAGCACTCATAAGTCAACTAGACAAACAAATGTCTCAACAAGCTAAATGAAAACCTGTCACTGCAAATGAAAATCCTATAGAAGATTCCATAAATATATTGAAAAAAGGCTGTATTGTAGCATTCCTGGTTCATACCTCACAGTATAGACAAGGACTCAGATATAAATGAGACAGGATTGTATGTCTTATTGACAAAGAGCCAAACAATTGAGAGACAGACAGACAGACAGACACACACACACACACACACACACACACACACACACACACACACACACACACACACACACACACACACATGTTTAAAGCATTCTATGCCAGTACCTTTCACAATGGTGAATAATAATAATAATAATTTAATATTATTTATTATTATAATTTTTCATCATTATTCAACCAGGTAGGTCAACTGAGAACTCAATGCTCTTTTGCACTGATGACCTAGGGAATCAAAAGGGGCATGGACTTCAAGCGATTATATAATATATAGATGTAATATAGATGTGAGGAATAGTTAGGTGGTCAGATTTAGAGAGTCAGTTTTGCAGAAACTTAGAAAATACACCGGGGTCAACACCGCTACTCTTTCAAAAAGTGCAGAGGGATCTTTACTGACCACAGTGAGCCAGGGCCTTTAAGAGATTTAAGGTTTCATTTGAGTGGCTCTCTTCTCACGGAGTGGTGCCTTCTACTACTACTACAACACAATATTTCCATCACTGTGCTGGGGCACTGGACTTGTATTCAGGTCCAAAGGGAAGAGTGCTACCTAGTGGCACACCTCTTCTAGCAGAAACGAACCAAACCCACACCTGTTTACTTCAGCAAGTTTCACATGAAAAGTGTACAGGGTGGTATGGCTGCTTAGCTTTAGTGGTTTGAAATGAGAAGTGTACAGGGTGGTGTGGTGGTGTGGCTATTGTAATAATATCCGATTGTCTGTTTGATTTATACCCAGGTTCTCACCTTGCTGACGATGAACATGTCCTTCCGGCTGATGATGCCCTGCTTGATTTTGGCATGGACAGCCTGGCCCAGTTGCACTTCATTGCGGTAGCTGTGCGCCGTATCGATGTGCCGGTATCCTGCAGCAATGGCGGCCTCAATTGCCCCCTGTCCCACCTCAGCGCTGGCCTACAGCAACACATAGCGAACACAACAATCATCAATCCGGTCAACACACAGCCGTAATAATCACCAGTGTGCTCAACAAAACTGCAACAACGATCACCAGTCTATATGCAGTACCAGTCAAGAGTATCTTACTCATTATCGTAGAGACATTTTGATCTAAAGGCTTATGCTTAAATGCTTGCGTGTTTTTCTTAGACTGCAGGGTCTACCTTCCACGTTCCCAGGCCCAGCAGGGGCATGCGAGTGCCATCATTCAGACAGATGGTCCGGTCGGTATTGTGTTCCCCCATGTTACGTGTTCAACGGCATCAAAACAGGGCTGGAAAGGAACCGAACAACAAGACCTGTGCACCAGGCAGACGTGTCGCGCTGTCTAATTCTCCTTCTCCTGTCTCTGCTTTCTCTGTCCCCTCTCCCCTCTTTCTCTTTCTGTAGTTAATCATTGAACCTTTAAAATCAGAGATAGGGTTTCAGTGCGAGTGTGTGCGTGCATGCGTGTGTGTGCAACCTCTGCATATTTACATATACGGGCGAGGCCTATTTTCAGTGACCTTTGAAACTCTGGTCTCCATTCTATAGTTTTCCGTGGAACCTTGAGATGTAAGTACATGCCAAGTAATTTTTCAATCATATCTGCCTGTAATGTTTCTTAAAGTCAAACATTCATGTTGATTTTTGAAATGAATGTTCTTATTTTCTTTTCTTTTTTTAGCTTCATTATTTAGTGAAGTGCTGGAATCAATGGTTAAAAATTCAACAATTTAATAGAGTAATATAATTTAATTAAAAAAAGTTTAGTACTCAATACAAAGTAAACAAACAAAAAAAACTTTATCTAACAAGTGTAATACCCTGACCCTCGCCACACATTACTGTACCTGCAGTACCTGCACTGGATGGCATGAAATAAATAAATGAAATAAACTAGCTATTAGCTTGCATATGACACAGGTGCATACATGTTGGTGTTGGAAGTGGACTTTAGCTACAATTTCATGTAGCCACTGGGGAGCACTGTTTTCTCGGTAGTGGGTCTGGCCTCTTCACATAACAAGAATTTTTCTTACCAGTTCATGTAGACAACAATTCACTTCAATTCACACTTCTAAAAACATACAAAAAATAACACAGAGAACTGCTCTTTTAAATTAAAAAATATCAACTGGTATCATACTTGACGTCACAGTGAACATTGACAGGCATTCTGCTAAGTTTGCTTGTAGACACCAGAGTATATCCTTGCAGCTGAAATAAATCAATAACACACCGACGCACACTACTAAACATGCAAAGTAACAGAAACCTGCATGCACGCACAAACACACATACCTGTGCACACAAGGGGCTTCATTGATGAACGTTCCTAAATATGTGCATACATTTACGTACGAAACAAGTTAGTACAAAAAAAATTATGCCGGATTCATCAAACCGTGCGGGAAAGGCAGATTTGTTTGTATCCCGTGCGTATGTTCATACATGCCGATTCATCGTAAATGGCATTCACATTATTTTGTGATTAGCATAAATTCATGCCCATGAATGACCTTATATGGAAGTTCCATTTAAAGGTGCATACAAAGTCAAAATGGCCCAGGTTTTTGGTTTCTCAGGGAACCAGGTGAGTTGGGTGAAATTGGATTTAATTGCTTTAATTGATGAGTTAAGTGCTGAGTAACAACCCACGTCCTGGCAGACCCCTAGTGTGAACTGTCCTCAAAGTGTACAAAGAAGGTGGACTGTGTACAAAGAAGGTGGCTAATCGGAGGCGTGTCCCTGTACCTCTGCTGCTGTGGATCCACCCAATCTAGACCACCTTCATTAAGAGGACCTGGTCTCTTAGTAGTCCCATACCACCCTGACGCCGGCACAATTACCTGTCACGACCCGTGACAGGAGTGCACTAGTGACATTCCTCACAAGCTTGGCATTCAGGGTCCTCTCAAGCGAGCTGCATTTCGTCACCAGTCTGCACGCGCACAGAGTCTGCCTGGAAAAGTGCCAGAGTTGGAGTCACAGAGACGTAGTAGAGGGAGGCTCAAAGCAGAGCCATGTTATTTGGGCTACCTGCATTGATCAGGGCCGATGATGATGCCACGTGAAAAACTGGACAAGTTTACTGTAGTTCAAACAAGTCAACGTGTAAAACATTAAAAAATACTTTGTAATTGAAATGTTAAATACATTTTTTACAAAAGTTCATTTTAAATGTTTGTCAGTGAGGACGAGGCTAAAATATTTATTTAAATGTTTTGGCATATTGTCTTTATCTGTAAAATTGTGTATGTATTTGACAGCTACTTAAATGTAAAATGTCAGGTAATTAAAATGACATTCGAGGCTCAAACTCGCGTCTCAGGAGAGAGAGGCTGCCGCGCTAACCACTGCACTAAAGATGAATTCACCGTTAGCGGAGCAGTTAGGCATCTCAAAGACGGATCACTACTCTACTCCTAACCCACAGAGCATGCCCTCACGTTCACACACCACTCACAGGCTGCCACCCATGGACGGCACCACTCTCTACATCGAGGGCCTGTCTCCACCTCTGACACCAGTGTAACGGCAGGGGTCTGGCAAGGCTCAAACTCTCTCCTCTTCTCCCCCCCCCCCCCCAACCCATAAAGCATGCCCTTGTGCTCACACACCACTCAAAGGCTGCCATCTGCGGAGGGCACCGTTCTCTACATCAAGGCCCTACCTCCACTTCTGACACCAATGCAACGGCAGGGGTCTGACAAGGCTCAAACTCGGGTCTCAGGAGGCTGCGCTAACCACTGCACTAAAGATGAATTCACCTTTAGTGGAGCAGTTAGGCATCTGAAAAACAGATCACTACTTTACTCCTAACCCACAGAGTTAGCGGAGCAGTTAGGCAGCCTCAGGAGGGGATCGCTACAATAGGCCTAGTTTGTGAGGAAGAACAATTTACAGAAATGTTAATTTTACAGCCACTAGGGCTGTGTTTTTATTGTCTGGCCTCAATAGAAGATCAAAATGACCATGACAATGGCATATAATTAACTTAAATAAATCAAAAGCCATCATTAAAACACATTGAAGCAATCATTGTGGAGAGAAAAATAATGTTATACTGCCATGCCTATAAAGACCCTTTTGTTGTCCAAAACATGATAACACATGGTTGGCTAAATGGCTCTAAGTCATCAAGGGTCTGACGTATCAAACAAGCCTTAAACCATCACTCTGCTGCCAGATATGCAGTAGATATGGATGGATAACTTGAAGGGTTTCTTATCCTGACTTATTTCCCCATAGAATTCAATAGGAAAATTTGTCAGGAGAAACAACCCCTAAAGTGATATAGCCATATCTACTGCATATCTGGCAGCAGAGGGATGATTTGCAGCTCGTTTGATACCTCAGACCCTTGATGACTTGCAGCCATTTCACCAACCATGTATTTCTCACTGTTTCAGCGTAATTTACAGCTAAATCTAGTCCCACCCCCCAAATTCCCATAGAGATCCATGCAAATGCAGAGACGTTATAGTATCGCTTGTAAGTGTACCATAAAATAAGATATCAAGAGTCTTTTGAGGTTGTTGGGTCACAGACATCAGGAAGTCATGGCATGCAACGGATATGCGACCAAATATTAAAAATGATTACTTTATTCTACATTATGTTAAACTTTCCAATATTTTTTGATGGCCGAAAATGGGGGGGACTACGTACCAAAGATTCTATAATTTCTAAACAGTTTGTCCAATATGGATGAAAATACCCTCAAATTAAAGTTGGCAGTCTGCACTTCAACCTCATTGTCATTGTATCCTTTCAAACTCAAAGTGTTAGAGTACAGAACCAAAATAACAAAACATTTGTCACTGTCCAATGAATTATGGTGCTCACTGTATAAGTCAGCTAAATGCCAAAAAAGAGGGGACAGATCAGACCATGAAACCGGTTCTGGAACACACAGGGCTTCACTTCCCTGGAAGGCTACTTAGACACGCCTCTCGAGTGATAGTTTACAGCTCTCCTGTCTGGACAGACCGGTTCAGGACAGTCAGAGTGAAAGGCTTTGTGAATGTAAGTGAAAACTGAGCACATGTTTCGTAATGCTCTCCTTTTGATAAAGAAAGCACATCCGATAAAGCTATGTTTCACACGCAGCCTGTCTGAACTTGGAACGACATTATAAGAGGAGTCACACAGAACAGTGCAGGAGAATCAAGGCGCGCTGTCGTTCCAGGTGTGGTACTAGTGCTACGGACGGAAGCTGACGGGAACCAGTCATGGGTAAGTAGGATTGTCGTGGCAATAATTATTATTTATTTCATTGTAATAATATGTCATTAATTTGATATTCCAATTGCAATCTATTCATTGACTTTCAATTAAAAACTGTGTTTACAAAGTAAATGAAAATTACAATAAAGGTTTGCTCTTGAGTAACAAAAACCGGAGGTGAGTTTATTGTTGTGTTGTTGTGGAGGTGGCGTGTTTTTTTAAAAAAAACGCTGGCTCTTTAATTACAGAAAGACTTGTCAGAAATAAATATCTTGTGCCAATCCTTCACTGTCACGCCCCCTTCCTTTTTCCCCCCATGCACTCTTCCATCCTTTTTGGCGTACTACCAGGCAATAACCAACTTTTTGTCAAAAATTGCAAATTGTCTAAAATTAGTCCTTCAATTTGCCGCAGGAAAAAGTTGAACGTAAAATGGTCAAAGTGAATAGTGCAGAAGCACTGCCTGACAGGGAACATCAAAAAATATTAGAAGAGGAAGAATAATTTGTATTCATCTACAAAGGTAGAGTTATTTATTTTAAAGTGTTCAATGGGTTGGTTCCCAGTGGACATTTTTGTCAGTGAAACACCGTCTAGGCATGTCAAAACATCTCAACCTAGATTTCCACACTTCTAGACATGTAGATTCCTGCTTTTGCTCTCTAGGTTATTACGTTCTGGAGGTGTGGGTACAGTGTAGGGAGGGTGTGGCCTGGGGTGGCGGGGCCCAATGTGAGATATGGGGCCTAAAATCGCAGGCGCGGGTGACCCAAAGGACAAGATGGCCACTGAAACGGAAAGTCCCACTGTGTGGTCCGTAGAGACTCATGCACCAGTAGTCATGCGGAATGAAATCTCGACTATTGTGACATTTTTGTCATTACTGAAGTTGTTCTCCTCACGATCCGGGACCGTTGTCTCGCAGCCCGAAGTACGCAAACTTTTGAGTGTTTTTCAATTACTCCTATAAATGCTTGGCCACGTCGCTTGTGCCGCGTCCGCCGTTGTAATACAGAAAAGTAAAGATATAGACTAGAGTGATAAAGACAAACATTGAAACACTGCATCAGTTCTTTGACGGGAAATGAGTGGGTTTGGCAAATTCCAGATGTATATCACCTGCTGTCAATCACACAAAGTCAGTTTAGATCAGAGGGCACACCTTGCCAACAGACCCCAAGCAGAGTGCACGGGCCAACACTGGACTCACACCGATGCTCTCATTCTGCCTGTCTGTGTACTGTGTGTGTGTGTGTGTGTGAATGAATGTACACATACGTGTGTATGTATTTCTGTCTGTGTGTGCATGTGTGTATGGTATGCATGTTTATAGCAGGCAGGAAGGTGCTGATTGTGTACGCCCACCAGAGCCCCACCTCCTTCAACGCGGCAGTGCGGGATGTGGCGGTGGAGATTCTGGAGCAGCAGGGCTGCCGCGTCGTCGTCTCTGACCTCTATGCCATGAACTTTAGAGCCTCCTCAACCGTGCAGGACATCACTGGTACCATTCACACACATACACACACACGCACACATACGCGCACATGCACACACACGCACACATACACGCACGCACACATACACACACACACGCGCACACACACACACATATGCGCACATGCACACACACGCACACATACACGCACGCACACATACACACACGCGCGCACACATACGCGCACATGCACACACACGCACACATACACGCATGCACACATACACACACATGCGCACACACACATACGCGCACATGCACACACACGCACACATACACATACACGCACACACACACATGCGCACGCACACCCACTCACGCATGAGACACACACGCACGCACACACACACACGCACGCACACACACGCATGCGCACGCACGCACACACACGCATGCGCACGCACGCACACACACACACACACACACACACAGAAACCCCTCTTGCTCTTTCTCTCACACACAGACCCCCCCTCTGTCTCTCTCTCTTTTACACACACACATACAATACACGGGAATGTTTGCTGTGGTTTGAACCATGGCCACCAGCCTCTCTGCACCAACAAGAGACATGATTAGCCCACTGAGCTGAAAGACCAAAAACTAAGCGATCACATTATGCTACACATATACAAATCCCATTCACACATGTGTACACTAGATACCTCTCTCCCAAGTTCAATTTCAATAGTGCTTCATTGGCATGACAAGTTTACACTTGTGTTGCCAAAGCTTATGAAGAAGTAAACTATCCACATTTACATGAAACAATGTTCCATTCTCTCTCACACTCGCTCAGACAGAACTCTCCCTTACTCTCACAGACCCGTTTCTCTCTTACACAGGCACATGCACCTAGATCTCTCTGATGTTTCACACACTACAGAGGCCTCTACTCTTAGTTGTCTCGTTGTCTCTCAGCTGGCATTGTGTCTCTGCTCCCAGGTCAGCTGAGGGGCCCAGAGCACTTCTGCTACGGTGACGAGACCATGTGGGCGTGGCAGGAGGGGCGGCTGAGTGATGACATCACAGAGGAGCACCGCAAAGTGGAGGAGGCTGAGCTCATCATCTTCCAGGTGAGAGGTCATGCCCTGCAAGCGAATCTACCAGGGCTGTGTCCCAATATGACCCCTGTTCCCTGTCCACTGTCCACTCTGACTCCTGTCTACTATGTGCCCTGTCCCTTCACTTTCCAAGCAGTGTGTGAAAGAAATCGCAAAACTCTTTCCAAACTAGTGAGAAAGTAGGTTGTAATATATCTTTTTCATTTTTATTGAGAATATCAATCAGTTAACCTATGACGATTGTTACAAAGTGTAGATTATGAATGAAGATAGAATTAACAAAAATAAAAAAGTAGTTGAGTGCACAGTTCTGCAGATGAGCGTGCTCCTGAATTCTCTCAACAAAACCCCGGAAATAAGATGTTCATTCTGGTCTTTTAAGTGCCCCCATTTGTGAGAAAAAGTCGCCCACTCAAAAGCTTTTTGACGAAGTGGACTCAAATATGCGCCCTCAAAAGGGCGTAGGGGTCGTATTCGGACACAGCCCAAGTCACCGTCAGCTACAGTTGTTGGCATGCCAGCATTTTGCTAATCTGCACTATAACAGGCCGCTAGCAGCAGGATCATGTTCTTAGCAGTCCACTGGAGTGCTGCTGTGCCTAAGCGGCCAATGGCCCACTGTATGCTTACTCGCTGGGATATGTCTCATCTGTGAAACTTCTGTCTGTGCGCCTTAGTTGTATCTTTTCTCACGTGTGTGCTTGTGTCCGTGTGTCTCTCATCTGTCTAGTTCCCTATGTATTGGTTCAGTGTACCCGCTATCCTGAAGGGCTGGTTGGACAGAGTGCTGACTCAAGGATTTGCCTTTTCTCTGGAGAAGATGTACAACAATGGCATATTTAAGGTCAGTAGCTGTTCCAATTATAATGCAGTTCTGTGGTTCAGGGGTTTAAACCTCAGCTAAGCACATTGCAATTGACCCAATGAGTTTTGTATGGGTGTGCGTGTTTTTGTGTAAGAGAGATGGGTGTGTATGTGTGTGTGTGAGAGAGAGAGCGAGAGAGAGAGAGAGGATGTGGGTGTGTGGTGGTGGAATGAGGAGATGGCCAGATTAGGAATTTGGCGTGGCCACTGAGGAAACTTTCTGTCTCTGCATGTGTGTGCTTTACTTTTAGTTAAGTACCATGGAACATTTATACAGATGGCTGACAGTGTATTTTTATGTTTTCCACGGCTGTGTCCGAATCAGAGCCCTATCTACTGTGCCCTGTCTCTTGCGTACAGTGCACTGGCAGAAACGTGCTGTTTAATGTGCGCTGTTTAGCAGTCCGCAAAAAATATCTGCCATACTATTTTCCAACCGCACTGTGGAAGTGTTGTAAGCAGGTCATAAGACATCCCACCAATGCCCGCGGTTTTACAGCTAAATTGGTATACTTTCAACGTGCAGTCACAGGTAAAAATGAAAAGTTGCAAAGCACGCACTTATTTAAAAAAGTAAAAACATGATAAAATACATTGGTTTTGGTTAAAAATATCCTATAATTTAGGCTAGTTTTGAGTCACCATTTGGCTGGAAAGTCTTACAAGATCTGATAACCCTGTGCCCCACTCTTACGCTGCCATGTCACGTGTTGTTTTTGTTGTATTTGAAGGAAAACATTAGCTGCGCCTCATTTTTTTTTTAAACGAAGCTCACGTCCTATTTATGTGACCAAAATGTTTGTGTACTTCTTGAAAAGTGTGCTCCCGAATGTACTCAGCGAAACCCCGGAAGTAAGTGTGTCATCCGGGTGTTTGAAGTATACTGCAATTTGAAAAATGTTTGCGTACTCTAGGACTTTTTCACCCTATCTACTCCCCAAGGCTACTCAACAGAAGAGTGCTTATTCGGACACGGCCCAGGGGAAGAGTGCTCCCTACTGGCCCACTTATCCAGCAGCACCCTCTCTGTTTTCCCTTAAAGAAACCTACTGAAAATATATTGAAATAAAATATATAATCAAGAATCAAGATATGGCAATACTCCACTGTATATAAAACAACATATACACATAAAATTGTACCAGTCTGCACTGAATTTTAACCTGTCAGATCAATGGGAAGGGCCACACAGAGATTATTGGCCATTACAAATTTGGTTTTAAACAGGGGAGAGGGGGGTGGGGCTGGTGAACATATTTTTAATAAAGGCTGCTGTAGTCCCTGGCGTCATATCACTGCTTCACTATATGCTGTAAGGTAAGGCAATGAGTTCTTGGCTCTGTCAAGATCAAGACTGAGGCTTGTAATGTGCAGAGATGGAAAATCCAGCTTAAAAAAGGAAAAATTCTCCCCGGTATTTTGTTCCAATCACCTGGATTTACTAATTAGCACAATTCTTCAGCCAGAAGGTAATTAGCTGACTATGTTTATGGTTTGAAGAAACACATGGCAGGACTTATACTTTCTGACCCCTGGTCTTTCCACTTCTCATAGCATGCCAGTAGGGTGAGCACTGGATCTGTAAGTGTTAAGTGTATGTGTTGGTGAGCGTGTGCATATATCAGTGTGTGGTTAGTATACGTATGTGGCTTCTGTGTGTGTGTGTATGTATATGGGTGTGTGTTTGTGTATACACCTGTGTATTTGTATGTGTGTATGCATCAGTGTTTGCATCTGTTTGTGTAGGGGTGGAGTCGGGGCGGAGGACCAGACGCGACAGAGAGGGAATCTGGAAGTTATTCCTGTTATGAAATAACCAATAAATGTGGAAACTAATCTGCGAGAGAAGAACGAAATGAAGGAAGGGACAAAAAATTTGAAAAATAACTTGTAGACTTGAGTAAAAACAAAAACAGGAATGGAATAATTACTTCTCACTCTCAACGAGAGAGAACGAAAAATTGAGAAGCAACAAAGGTAACTGTCTCAGTGAGAACAGTAAAAAAATAATACGGGGAAAACAAAGTGCAAATGAAAAAAAGCTATGGCAAGTCCCACGTAACTTCAAGGCAAAAGCTTTAAATGAAGTGGTCGCCAATTAACCTATACCTTACTGGCTTCAAGTAAAAAACAAATGACAATATTGAAGCACCAGAAAGCGGAAACCCTGAGCTATATATAGCCGACAGAAAACCAAAAACAGGCGTGAGGAATAATAGCAGTGCAAGATCAAAATACCAGAATGGAAGACGGAAAATCCGATAGAGTGCCCTGACGCCGCTAAAAGAAAGAATGACCGCAGAAATAAAAAGAAGCTGCCAAAAACCATGACAGTTTGTCTGTCTGCTCGCATGTGTTAGTGTGTAAGGTTATGCATGGGTGCATTTGGGAATGTGCATGTGTGGTGTATGTGTTCGTGTGTATGCACATGTGTGTCTGCATATGTGTGTGTGTGTGTGAGTGTGATTTAACAAGTTATTGTTTCTCTAGGATAAGAAAGCGATGCTATCATTCAGTACAGGAGCACCAGAGTCAATGTTCCTTCCAGATGGAATCAATGGGGACATGAACGTCACGCTGTGGCCCTTACAGGTGAGGAGGGAATGTGAGTATGTTATTCTGGGTGAGGGGGGGTTGGTGGCAGTTTTTGACTAGGAGGGAAAAGAGGGTGTGACAGAGAGTGCTGGATTCCCAAGCTACATTACATTCATTACATGACATTAATTTATCAGATACTTTTATCTAGAGTGCCCTCCCCCACACATACACACACACTATCTCAATTTTTTCTTAACTCTTAACTTTTTTCTCCCATTCTTTCTCACACCCCTGCCCTCTCTCTCTCTCTCTCTCTCTCTCTCTCTCTCACTCTCTCTCTTACTCTGTAGAATGGTGTGCTTCACTTTTGTGGGTTCCAGGTCTTGGCCCCTCAGATTTTCTGGGCACCAACCCACTGCCCCCCCCAGGTACGGACGGCCATGCTGGGGGGTTGGCGGGCGAGGCTGGGGGGACTGTGGGAGGAGACACCTCTGACTTTCGCCCCCTCAGAGCTTTTTGATTTGAGCTTTAGAGGGGAGTTCCGACTCTGGCCACACCTCAAGGAGGAGCACAGCGGGGACGCTTACGGCATTACCACAGGACACCACCTGGGGAAACCCCTCCCCCCCAACAACCAGATCACGGCCGGGACCCCTAAGGACCAGCCCAGAGCCATGTCCCCAGATGACCATGCTCACCCTAAGAACTGACAGTTACGTGGTCTCTCATCGAGAGAAAAAAAAAAAAAAAAGCTTTATTATGATGTTAAATTCTATTCTTAGGCTGCAATGTTGTCATGAATCAATCCATCTATTCAGATTAGAAATGTGTCACCATTTTTAGGTTTGTGCGCACACACACATAGGCTTTGTTGTTTTTACATGTAAATTATGAAATTTTGTGTGAATTGTAATTTTTATCTTAGTTACACAATTTATTATATATGTATTTGTTTAGCAGATGCCTTGGTCCAGGATATATTGCAGTGTATGTGTGCATGCGGGTATGTGTGTGTCAGAGGAGGTTTCTCTAAGACAACAGGTGAAGCAGTGCTTCACCAAAAAAAAAGGGGTGAAAAAGAACATCACACAATGACACACAACATATGCTTTCTTTAATATTGAATCATCACCGACTTTTGACTTTCTCTTGTGAAGCTAGATTAAAAAATATGCCTTGCATCTTCTTATAGTTCTGTGCTTGTATCGTGAAAATCAGCGCCATCCTTTGACTTAAAAAGAAAACTGCAGTGAGGCACAGTGTCTGACTGCTTCACTTGACCATTGGAAATCAATGGGGGACTTTATAAGACATGATTGGATAATTGTGGATTATGACGCGTTTTTGAGCCCCACCGAGAAGCACTGCCTCACTAATGTATTCTATCTAGTTCCAATCATGCGTGTTCTTGTGCGCGTTCTCATCCTGACGATTGACATAATGTCTAACCATTCAGAACACTGTCCACTGTCCAGAATCATCTTCACCGCCAATTTCGACTATTACTGTGTTACTGTATTAGAGAGGGAGAGAAAAGGAGCGAGAGAGAAATTTATTAAATTTTTATGGTTGTGGCGTTGTCAGTGGTGATTTGTATTGTAAATAGTTAAATTTTTTATCATGTTGTAGTGTTAATAGCTAGCTAATTGCTAACGTTAGTGATTGGGATGGCAGGTATGCCATCCGCCAAGTTACGGCTTGGTGGGGCATGCCCCACACCTATACAGCACCGAGAGTTTGGCACTTTTCAGGGTTCCCTACAGAAGTAACCACAATGACCACAGACTCTCAGCCCTTAAAAACATTAACTTGTGTATTTTCTGACCTTATGTAACCACACAGCATTAACGTACAACTTCACACATTCACACAATAAAGCCCCAAACTTGGGTTATTTTGCCGTTTTATTTCCTTCTGCTTCCGCTTCTTCTTCCCATTCTTCCTGCCTACCCAGAAACCCTCTAGCCTCCATACCCTCAAACAATAATTCTCTCCATTGGATAACAACATCGCATACCTGCTCTCCCAAGCTTATCGCCCAATAAAAACACTTCAAACGAACGTTTTTTAATGTTAATATAACTAATGGCTTGATGTTTTCCAAGAAGCTACTGTGGCCTAATGGTTAGAGTTGCTGTCTCTCACACAGAGGTTTGGTGGTTTCTTTTAGACAAAAATGTGCAACTGTTAAATACTTTTCATTTATTAGACTGTTATTATTTTCACAATAACAAACAAACGTATTTTTGTTGCAAAGGCAAAAGACGTTTCCAATATTAACTGTTCAATGTTTCACTTGTATTTCACAATAGTTCACGAAATGGTGAAAGTCAGACGACACCACTTCAAGTAACATTACGCAGTATTGAAAAAAAAATTCCATTTGCTATAGCCTATATCATGTGACTAAAGCCCTTTGGTGTACCGTCCAGCCTTAGAATGTGAGTGACCAGAGTTCAATCCTTGCCTGGTAGCCTACTAAATAGGAAAATGAGTCAGGAGAAATAACCCTTGCAGTGATCCATCCACATCTACTCCATATCTGGGAACAGAGTGATGGTTTGGGGCTCGTTCGATAGCTCAGACCCTTGATGACTTACAGCCATTTAGCCAGCCATGTGTTCCATACTGTACCAGTGTAATTTACAGCTGAATCTAGTCTCACCCCCCAATTCCCATCAAGATCAGTTCAAATGCAGAGAGGTTATAGTATCGCTTGTAACAGTACCTGAAAATAAGATATCGAGAGTCTTTTGATGTTGATTGGTCACAGACTTCAGGAAGTAACAGCATGCAAAGGATATGCGACCAAATATTAAATATGATACTTTCAAAATATGTTAAAGCAAAATATTCTCATTTTCTGAGACACTGAATTTTGGGTTTCATTAGCTGTAAGCCATAATCATCAAAATTACAAGAAATAAAGGCTTGAAATATTTCACTCTATGTGTAATGAATCTATATAATATATGAGTTTCACTTTCTGAAATGAGTGACAAAAAATATTGAACATTTTCACGATATTCTAATTTTTTTAGCTGCACCTGTATGTATTCAGGGTTTTTCCTGGCAGAGAATATGGTTTTTGGTGGTACGTAGGCTAAAATAGAAAAATAAATAAAGAACACTCTAAAACACAAGTAAATTATAAGTGTAGTTACAAATAAAAAAATAAAAAAACAAAAGCACCGTGTGTGTTTTTACATCGTCTACGTTGATGTAGTTATTTCAGCCCTATATGCGATAGGTCACTGTGGAAATGTCGACTGTACGGGACTTTGGCGAAACGTAACAAGATAAATTCTTCAGGGTTAATCATAACACAGTTGTAGCTGCATATAGTCTACAAATAAGATATTACGTTTCATTAACATATTTCTAGCTACGAGAGATTTCGTCAAAAAAAATGAAGTGTCTTCTAAACCGAAAGTGCATCAGGTAGCCAGTAGCCTACAGTAAGCAATGGAAAATGCCGAATGCTTAGGCCTATTTGTACAACGTTTTAAAAAAAATATTATTGTTTCTAGCTATATCTGAACATGGTTTTCTTGTAAACGATGCATTTTACAGTCTGTGCAGTGGAAAAACAGGAATAGCATCCAATATATACAATATATTGCACTGCAGTATCAATCCTGCAGGTTTTCTTAAAGCTGTAGCCTAGTTTTTAAGACAAACATAAATACTGTAATTGGGACCGATACATCTACCACTATAGTATGGGGCGCCAACGTGGATCGGGTTAAAGCTTTTACCTTTTCTGAAGTTAGGGCTTCAAAGGTAGCCTAATTCAAAATTAGAGCGTGTTCCATCCAACTCGCTGCATACGCTATGTCTTTCTACCGAGTCGCCCCAAAGATTTAGGTTGCACTCTGCCACAGAATAGCTGAGCCGCATTTCTATAGTCTATGGTTCTGCTTCTTCTACTCATCTCCTAGTACTGAAATCTTGAAGGGGACTAGTACAATATACATCACCATCCGCTAGTCCAGGGGTAGGCAACCCTGGTCCTGGAGAGCCGCAGGGTCTGCTGGTTTTTGTTGTTACTCACCACTTAATTGATCAATTAAAGCAGTTGATTACACAGTTAACTCACCTCACCTGGTTTTTTTGGTCTAAGTAGTTGCTGTATTTAAGGTGAATACAAAAACCAGCAGACCCTGCGGCTCTCCAGGACCAGGGTTGCCTACCCCTGCGCTAGTCGAAAGATCATATTGCACCCAAAATCTTTTAAAATTTGGATATGAATTTATTTGCCGTTTTCTCAATTATTGTCATTTTGGCAGTCGCGATTACCCTTGAAATAATTTATTTAAAACAAACCCATGACTGAGGTTGGTTCAAACACTGCTACATGACAGTTAATTAATGATACATGCAAATAAATGAAGTGTATTTCAATAAATTATTCTCACATGTTACGTATTACATTAGCTAACTAGCTATCGAGACAATAAGACAACATTAAAACTGCTGTGGTGCGATGGGACCGTTCTTTTAAGTTCAGTGGATGGGATACAAGAACTCAACCATATTCCACTGATTCCCATATTACTAGCAAAAGGTATCAATGCTAACGATAGCTAGTTGCCACATGTGCAATTTTGCGTGCGTGTGCGTTCTTTCACCATAGAAAGGCTCGGTGCCCACACAGTGCTTGCCGCTGCGGCGGAAACCAAGAGGCAGGGTAGAAGTAGAGGGCATCGCCGGGGAGCACCAATCTCCCGACCTGATATTTAGATTCAATCAATATATCTGTTCGGCAGGGCAGGCTGTGCGCAAACAGCAATTTATTTATTTATTTCAAAAAAATTATAATTAAAAATTAAAAATTTTACTGAAAAAGGGCACTACTCGATAGCAGGCCAAACGGCAGGTGCTCAAGCCCCCTTTGAGGTCTATGTGTGCACGTGCCTGGAGCAGAGAGTTGACTGAGCTTCCTTCCCGCTATGATGACGTTCAGGCTGCACGCTTAAAGTCAGAACACGCTGTGTTCTCCGGGATGTCAAATGGCCTATTCGCACTGGACTACAGTATTAGGCTGCCTGGTGACCTCATATGATTTAGGAATTATCCCCCGGCGAGTTTCATGTGGCGCATTCGCACGGGATAAACACAGTCAGTATTTCACTCATTACATTACATTACATTATAGGCTTCTTATCCAGAGTGACTTACACAGCATTTCTTTTGCATTTATACATAGTATCCATTGATACAGCTGGATATATACTGAAGCAATGCAGGTGAAGTACCTTGCTCAAGGGTACAACGGCAGTGTCCGACCTGGGAATCGAACCGGCAATCTTTCGGTTACAAACCCAGTTCCTTAACCATTATACCACACTGCCCCCACTGCCCACTCAAATGTATTTATGAAATCCCAGGGATTATCAATGGGTATGAATGAAACGTAACATTTCTATTGGCTACTTCCATATTCTCAGTTTTTCTGCACATTTGCACAGCGTATGCAAATTGTGTGTTGAAGTTGGCTACAGAGTTGAATAGGCTACAATTCCTTTCAATTCAGTCACGTTAAATTCAGCAGTAACATATAAATACTTTTGGTATATAGGAATCGCACCCAATTAGCAATAATAATTCCCACTGCAGCATCCATAAATCTCAACTCGGAAAGATGAAGAAAAAAGTGGGAGAAAAACAAGAAATCCTTGCTGGGGAAAAAATATCACCCCAAATTACTGAAATGCAGATGCACACAGGACAGGACTAATATCAGATTACATGTTTAGTGCGAAATATGGTTGGTAATTTACGGTGGGGAATTTTGACTTTACAAATTACGGAAATGCAGATTCGCTCGGGAGTAAGATCACAGACGACCTCCACAAATCACATGAGGTCCCCAGGTAATACTACCCCAGTGAATAGGTCATAAGACGATTCAAAATGATCTGAAGGAAGCTATTTCAGCAGTGGACCTGAGTATGTATCTATTGAATATGCATCGGTGATTCAATAATTTGGCTGCTAATAAATGAGTGTGTACATAACTACTTGTCATTGTATTCTATCTAGTGTTATTCCTTTGAGAGAAGGCAGCTCAATTTAAATGGTACAGCCATAGTGATGAGTTGTCAAGCAATATAAACCTGTTTTAAATGGCCACCAGCTCTTTTCTGCCTATAGCTGGTCAGTTGACATGGTCAGTATTAAACAACTAAAAGATGGCCTAAACAGGTAAAGCAGGGGTTCGATTTTCACAGGTAGAAAAAAATTTGTGGGTTTGCTTCACGAAAAATTCTGGTCAGCAGCCACTATTGGTGTTTGCATTTCAAGATGCAATCAGAGCAAAGTATGCATTCTGTTGTAGTTCCAGTGCCCTCTTTCCACCTGTAAACACGGGTCTGCACACATGCACATTTTCTAAAATGTATATATACAGTGCCTACCAGAATTATTGGCAACCCTGGAAAATATGTGCAAAAACATTTATTAATAATACATTAAAAATATCTTTGTCGTTTATCAGCATGACATAACACTCAATATAAGAAACATCTACTCTTTAATTTAAGGAGAAAACATTATTCATAAAATAAAAAAAATTCTGAATTATTGGCAACGCTAGAAATAGTTACACACAAAACCTAATTGAAGGATACTCCCATTCATATTGAGCTTTTTTTAAGCGCACCTGAGTCTTTATGTAGTCATTCTCAACTTCCTATTTCACTGTGGTATAAATATAACGTGGCTCAGAGGCCAAAACCCCCAATCCAAGGGTTAATTCCAATCGCTTATTTTATCTCCTTGTCTCCTCGGTCCTTGCCTGACCTGCAAATGGATCTTTTTTTCAGAACGTGTGACGTAGGCTATAAATGACCCACCCCTCTACATCTGCCACAGTTTGAAACATGGCGGGAACGCCCCTACACAAATATAATCTTACCATTCCTTTCCATTTATTATAAAGCGCTTTAATCCATAATGACACTCATTCTTTAGGACTAACAAAAGCCATGTTTATTCACTTAAAAAGAGGCTAAAACATTATAGTAAAGCACATGCATAATATGTGTGCAACACGTCATTAGTAATTGACGTCGTTCAAGCTGATGCTTGACTGAGCAAGGACGCTCCATTTGCCTAATACATGTTGTCTCGATTCCTCCATAATTGTATCTCATCCTTGCGTCTCTTCCTCACTTCCACCATTAGGTGGAGCTAAGGAGCGAGAAAAGGACGCGAGGAAGAGATGCATGGAGTGAAAATAAGCTAATGTCCACACTCCAGACTAGAAGACTGGGGCCCTCGCGGGCTTCGGCCTTCCGTACTGTGATGTTGACTGTTGAGACAAGTTGGAATAAGTCAGCATATTTTAATATTCGGACAGAGTAAGTTTTGACAAATTCAATGAGTTGCAAGGTCAATATTTCGTTGCACACCCCTTACATTTTATGACTGCAATGACTCATGGACACCACTAGGCGCATGATGTGATCCTTTGAGATTTTACCGTTTTACTATTTGCCGTTTTCAGTTGGTGTGTGTTTACTGGGGTTTCGGATTTCCTTTTCAGCAAATGAAAAGCATGTTCCATGGGGTTTAAATCTGGTGACTGACTGGGCCACGTCAAACAGTTACACCTTTTCTTCCTGGTAAAGTTTGCTGTATGTTTTGGGCCATTGTCTTCCTGCACAATAAACTTCTGTCCAATGGTAGCATTTCTCTGAATATTGGTGGACAATGTGTTTCTGTACACTTCAACTGTCATTCTGTTGCTGCCATCACTGCTTACATCATCAATAAAGACCATTGAACCGATTCCAGATGCAACCACAACACACATTCAGACATTGTGAATTTTGCCTCATAGTCATTGATTTGAAATACAAATTTGATTAGTACAGGGGAAAAACCAAACCAATTTCACACAATTGTCCCAATACTTTTGCATTTAACTGTATATTACATTACCGTACAATCAACATAGAATGAAAACATTGGAAAAATTACAATAACAGATCAACAGCAGTTCTGACTTCCACTAGAAGAATTTACTGCGCATGTAGTCGGGTCTAACAGATGTACAGCATACACTCATACTTCATATCATATACATCTTTGCAGAGGGTATTAGGACAGTGCTGATAATTTAAATACAAAAAAGTATGTAGTTACATGGGGCATGAATATATGCAAGGCTGCCACTGCTCAAAAAGAAGTACTGAGATATACCTGTGCTGTTTCCTCTGTACCATTTGTTTGCTCTGTGGGATTTTCCACTGCCTGGATCTGCCCAAGCTTGTGGGTTTGGTCTTCACCCAAGTACGGAGCAAGAATAAAGGCAAGGAGCAGAACTTTAGCTCCTAGTTCTGAAAGCCTGGTGGAGCTTTTCCACTCGAAGGAGCTCCAGCAAGAGAGGAGCAGTCAAAGCAACCAGAGCACTTCAAGGTAAGAAATGAAAATGGTAACAATGAATAAATACAGGCGGTATTTGAACGCCCACAAAAAGCTACAGAAGTATAAATAGATCACGTTGGAATTTCAAGTTGTTCAAGTCTCCATGGTGTAAAAGGCGACAATCGAGTCCCTCCTTCTTATTCCTTTATGTTCTTTTGTCCTCCCTTAACTACTCAGCTTTTCCTTCACCTTTCTCTCTTTTTCTCCCTCCCTCTCTCTTCTGTCTTTCCTCGTGTCTATTCGCATGGTTCATTGGTCCAGGTCATTTCTTTCCGGGCTGCAGGGACTGTAGTGTCCCTGGCAGAAGTCTCGGATCCGGCTGCAGGCCTCCACCATCATGTGCTGGGGTACTGTCACCACGATCCGGAAAAACCCGGGGTATTCAAAGGCCTGGGGGATACACATAGAATACTTTAGCCCACAAAGTGGTGAAAAATGTTTTCAATCCCACTCCAAACAATGATGTGACTTGGATATAATGCATTCCCTTTCACCCCTTACAGAGAATGTATTCAGAAATGTTATTGGAGATTGCAGTTGAGATTAAGCTAAAACAAGACTAAAACCTTCAGTTTTGTCATAACAGTAATACTGTAAGACAGAACATACCAAATCATGTTGTTTTGGGTGTGAATGATTTATTGTTTGGTGACTTGTTGATAAGAGAGAATTCTGCACTGTACCGTTGCCGGAAGGCAGAACACAGATTGCTCAGTCACCAACCGCTCGGTGAAGTCCACGTCGCTTTGGAAACCGGGGAAGTGTTTCATCTCAATCCCTACCTGAAAACACACGCATACACACACACACACACACACACACACACACACACACACACCAGTGTCACGCTTACCAGTGCTACCCTGCCAGACCAGACCGTGGGCTATTGCCGAGTGTGAGATGCTGACCCACAGCTACTATCACCCCATCAACTCTACCCTCCCTAATTGAGTTCTCTGGATCCACCCCTCCATAACCCTCCTTCCCTCTCTCTCCACTTTTGCTCCAACCCACCGTAAAGTCTTAAAGCCCCAGGGAACAAATATTCGTGATTGCCGTGGGTCTTGGTACAGTATGCATATACTTGTATAGGAAATAATTACTTTCTGAATTACAGAGATACTGGATACTTTTACCCTCGTTTTTGGATTGAAGTTGGGCAGTACTATAAGTGGGAATGGTGACGTCACTAATTCCAAACCAATCACAAGGCTGACGTCGCTTGTCTCTCCCACCAGCATTTGTCAAAACGAATGCGTTCCCGCATTAATGCCTTATTCGAACACGGTCAGTGTGTTAGCTAGCCTTGTGGATTGAGCCACTACTTTCTGTAACGCTGCGCGTATCTTGGCTAACATTGGGCGTGTAGCACTAATGTTAGCTAATAATGTCACATATGCCTTCTCATCGCTGCGCTCATCGGTGCTGGGTACAGCGCAGTGGATTTTTCTTTAAAGACGCAAGCCTATGCAGCGCTTACTATATTGTAGTTTGTGTAGTTGTTACCGTGCTGTCGGGGTGCACATTTGTCTGGTTGTATTTCCGCATGAGGCATAGGACATTGGAGGCAAATTGACCGGGGTTTTGTTTTGTGGAGACTTTGGTATTATCTCAAGTGGAGACTTTGGAATTGTTCTCAATTTGGGAAGGTTGGTTACAGTGGTTTCCAATGCTTTCTAGTGCAAAACCACCAGCCATTGTGTCTCACTGTCTGGTAGTCTGTACCCGTTTTCGTTGTCTGTCCTTTCTTTCATGTCTCTTTATTGTGATATTTAATAAAACCATTTTGTAACCATTCCTTGTTGTGTTTGAAATCATTTTGTTGTGGCCCCTTGAGCTAGGGTCGTAAGACTCACCATTAAGTACATAGCTCCTGAGGGCTTCACTGGAGTCAGGCCAGGGATAGTGGACAGGGATGTATAGCAAATCTGTGAGTTAGACTGAGAAATCGAGTGAGAGCGAGAGAGAGAGAAAATTTCATGATTGTATTTTCAGGCATTTGTTGCAAATTTTAAAAAGGCACAAGGTTACAAAAAGCAAAAAAAATAAATCATATAATATATGATCACATTCATATTTCTTTATATTGGCTTTCCTAATTGTCACGGTGTTGGCCGATCTCCACCAGAGGCCACCATTCCCCTATTCCTGGTGTACCTGTCTTGTTAATCAATGTTAATTATTCTATTAGTGTTTCACCCCGGTCTGCACGTGTCTCCACATTACCTCATTGTATTCACCAGTTTCAGTCTGTCGTTGCCCTCATGTCTTTGCTTGATCTTTGTGCTTTGTTCCTAGCCCTTTGTATCACAATCTCTCCAGTATTTAGTTTGATTACTGCTCTAGTTTTCTCCTGTATTTATCCAGAGTTTCCAGTGTGTCTCCTGTTCCCCGTCTGTTGTT
Organism: Ilyophis sp. 1 JC-2022; assembly: GCA_022702515.1. NCBI lineage: Eukaryota > Metazoa > Chordata > Actinopteri > Anguilliformes > Synaphobranchidae > Ilyophis > Ilyophis sp. 1 JC-2022. The sequence goes on from CM040400.1 coordinate 27,607,313, forward strand.
TTACTGTGCATTGTGCCCTCGTGTTACCGCCTGTTTGTTATTTTGGTTTTCACCTTTAATAGTAAAGTCTTTTATTTTTTGCGCCAACTTCGTGTCTCCGACTTCGTTTCTGCATTTGGGTTCACACCACCATTCCTTGTCACACCTAACGATAAAGCAATCCTCCTTTTCGGTGTCCCAGGATCACCTCTTATGTGACCATTTGATTTTATCCTCTCACTTTATTAAAAAAAAAACGGCTGACTTTCCCTCTGACCCAACTAACCTCGATGAGTCTGATGGTATTGCTGTAGAAGTCCTGGGGGGTATTGTTCAGAATGCTGTCCAGCGCTCCCTGGACAATGGTGCAGGGACCCAGAATACGCTGGCTCAGCTTCACGAGACCCTCCCGGATCTGAGAGGGCGAGAGAGAGAGAGAAATACACTGGTTTGTGCTGTGTGTGTGTGTGTGTGCATTTGTGTGTGTGTGTATGTGTGTATGTGTGTGTGTTAGTACGCAGGTTCACCTCAGGTCCGAAAGCCTGGGCTCGGTCATGGATGAGGATCCAGCCCAATCTCCAGCCTGGCACCAGCCATCGCTTAGCCAAACCACTGCAGGACAGGATGGGCACATCTGTGCTGAGCGACGCTATGGAGTGGAAACCACAGCTTGGAAACACCTGGAGAAACATTGGCTCATTATACAATGCACAGCACTGCGTCACACTGCACAGCACTGTATAGCACTGCAACACACTGCACAACCCTGCATAGTACTGTGTCACACTGCACAGCACTGCATAGCACTGCGCCACACTGCACAGCACTGCTCAACACTGCTCAACACAACACTGCTCCACACTGCACAACACAACACTGCTCCACACTGCACAGCACTGCATGTTACGTCCGCAGTTTCTAACTGGTGCCCCTAGTGGCATGGGGTTCTCTGTGATGGCCAAGAAGAAGCTCACTGCCACAACCATATGGTTTCCACATGGCCTGTGTTTCAGTTTTTTGCCTTTTTGTGAACATAACTATTTCTTTTTGTTAATAAATTAATCTTTTTTTTAAATATCTGGGACTCCGGGCAAGATTTTTTTGTGACTCCGGGTGGGGCTTTGGTGTGACTGAGCGGGGTTTTGTGGGACTCTGGGAGGAGCTTTTGTGTGACTCCAGGCAAGGTTTTGTGTGACTTTTGGTGGGGCTTTTGTGTGACTTCGGGCGGGGCTTTTGAGTGACTCTACAATATTACACGACACTATACAACCCTGCACCACATTACACATATACACAAGACCAGTGGTTCCCAACCCTGGTCCTGGAGTACCCCTGTGTATGCTGGTTTTCGCTCCAACCACAATTGCAATACCAGAATTTTAACAAGCTGTTAATTTTTCTTAATTAGGTGTTTTTAATGTTTAGAGGGATTATTTACCCTCTGAAGCCACATTACGTTAGCATGAAGAATAAAAGTCCAATATTCACATTGTGCTGTATTGTAAACAATTAAAAAGAGGTAAAAAAAATTTTTACTGATCAAATTAAAGACTGAGGTGAATCATTAGGCTCATAATTGGTGAAATGGCCACTAAAACTAACCGTAATGAAGAATTCAAAGACAAAGCAAATGATAACGAGCCAAACCTGCATTGTGTTAACAAGTTTAAAGAAAACATTATGAAGGAACCTAAACTTCTGTTCAATTACCTAATTAGGAGCCTATTCACCTCAGTTGTTACCTCTTCTTTGTAACTGTTTGCAATATAACACAATATGCATAATGAACATGGGGATTGTATTCTTCATGGCATGCGTAGCTATTGCTAACATAATGTGGCTTAAGAGGGTAAATAATCCCTCTAAACATTAAAAACACCCAATTAAGAAAAATGAACAGCTTGTTAAAATTCTGGTATTGCAATTGTGGTTGGAGCAAAAACCAGCATGCACAGGGGTACTCCAGGACCAGGGTTGGGAACCACTGCACAAGACCATATACTGCTCTATATTAAATACCAGTACACTATATGCTGCATTACACTGTACAACACTACATAGAACCAGAGGTGTAAAATCCAGGGGTCAGAAAGTAAAGGTCCTGCCATGAGTTTCTTCCACCCATGACCTCAGCTAACTGATTTCACTAATTAGTTCTGCCTCCTGGCTGAAGAATCCAGGTGATACTGGGGGAGAATTTTACTTTCTGAACCTGGATTTTACACCTCTGCATTGAACTACACAATACTACGAAACACTACACAACAGTACACAATCCTATACAACACGAAAACACCATGTAAATACACAAAGCATCACACAGCACTACAGAGTCACTGCTACAGCTGGTTCCCATCAGCGCCAACAGCACGGTAAATTGTGGGTGGAGAGCCTGCCCCCTGACAATACCTGTTCCTGATTGGCTCGAGCAGGCTGACAGACCTGTGCCGCTCAGCAACCGCCCTGTAGACTCCCAATAAGGCAACCCACCAGCGAAAAGGGGGCCCTACACCCCAGTCCAAGTGTCGCTCAACCTCGCATTCCCTCTAACCATTAACACATGCGAGTAATACACAACTCCACCCTCCCAGCTACCAATAAGACACCCCCATCACAGAAAGAGGGCCCATCTATCCACCATATATCCAATCCCCAAGCAACACATCTGTTGTAACTGCTAGCACATGGACAAAAAGTGCAAAGTCATTCTGCTCCACATCTGCAGCTCCATGCAGAACCAGCTACCGAAAACCCCAACTCAAATCTGCCCTACCCATACTCTAATCTACTTCACCTCAACTCTAAACTACCCCATCCCAACTCTAAATTACCCCATCCCAACTCTAAATTACCCCATCCCAACTCTAAATTACCCCATCCCAACTCTAAACTACCCCATCCCAACTCTAAACTACCCCATCCCAACTCTAAACTACTCCATCCCAACTCTAAACTACCCCATCCCAACTCTAAACTACCCCATCCCAACTCTAAACTACCCCATTCCAACTCTAAACTACCCCATCCCAACTCTAAATTACCCCATCCCAACTCTAAATTACCCCATCCCAACTCTAAACTACCCCATCCCAACTCTAAACTACCCCATCCCAACTCTAAATTACCCCACCCCAACTCCAAAATACTCCACCCTAAATAAATCACCCTAACCCTAATACACATCTTACCCCATTTCCTCTCTTCTGCCTCATAATTAACCTATACTATACTTAATCTCAAGATTCCATACCTAAGTCTTCAATTACCCTACCCCAATGCAACCATATCTCCCAGCATGCAACAATTCACTAAATAATTAATCAACAATAAATAAATGATCAAGTCCCATGTATCATAAATGCTCATTTCTGTTCTTCCACCAGAGGTAGAATTCACTCATTCGCTTGTTCGCTCACTCTCTCATTCACTCCCTTATTTCATCTTTCACACAATTGCTCACTCACTCACTAAATCCTTCACGCACTTGCTAACTCACTCACTTTCTCACTCATTTGCTTTCTCGCACGCTCCCGTGCTCACACGCAGTCACTTACTTCCACACTCTCTCAAGACTCACCATGTCGCCATAGATCTCATCAGCCAGGATGGGGATGCAGTGCCTGGAGGCAACTGAAGTGAAAGAAGAGAAAACCAGGATCAGGGGGAGGGGCCCGGCTGTGGGCAAGGAGGAGTGTCAGGGGGAGGGGCCAGGCTGTGGGCAGGGAGGAGTGTCAGGGGGAGGGGCCAGGCTGTGGGCAGGGAAGAGTGTCAGGGGGAGGGACCAGGCTGTGGGCAGGGAGGAGTGTCAGGGGGAGGGGCCAGGCTGTGGGCAGGGAGGATTGTCAGGGGGAGGGGCCAGGCTGTGGGCAGGGAGGAGTGTCAGGGGGAGGGGCCAGGCTGTGGGCAGGGAGGAGTGTCAGGGGGAGGGGCCAGGCTGTGGGCAGGGAGGAGTGTCAGGGGGAGGGGCCAGGCTGTGGTCAGGGAGGAGTGTCAGGGGGAGGGGCCAGGCTGTGAGCAGGGAGGAGTGTCAGGGGGAGGGGCCAGGCTGTGGTCAGGGAGGAGTGTCAGGGGGAGGGGCCAGGCTGTGGGCAGGGAGGAGTGTCAGGGGGAGGGGCCAGGCTGTGAGAAGGGAGGAGTGTCAGGGGGAGGGGCCAGGCTGTGGGCAGGGAGGAGTGTCAGGGGGAGGGGCCAGGCTGTGGGCAGGGAGGAGTGTCAGGGGGAGGGGCCAGGCTGTGGGCAGGGAGGAGTGTCGGGAGGAGGGGCCAGGCTGTGTACAGGTAGGCATGAGAACTCACCTGCAAGGATGCTCTGCAGGTGCTTCTGGCTGTAAACAGAGCCACACGGGTTGGAAGGGTTGTTTATGACCAGACAGGTTGTCTTCTCATCGATCAGAGACTCCAAGTGCTGTAGGTCTATCTCCCATGATTTCTCTGGCTGCAGCACAGGTCAGACAGGAAGTGACATCATCAGTGACCTCATCATTATACCCCTTTCATACACAAAACCTGGGACTGACACAGGATATTGAACATGGGTTTGAACTGCGTTGGACCCATTCAGACCACACAATGGTCACGGGTAAGTCCAGAGTCCTCGTTGTTCATGCAAGGGTTCACAAATTTACTTCTGTACACATTCCATTTTTGTTTTTTCTGCCAATTGTTATTCAGGTTTTTGCTTTGGTGTGAAACAGGTATTAGCAACCTCTTGCGAACGGCGAACCCCTCACTGACTAATTAACTAGAACTTCTGACCATGCATCATAATTTTATCAATGCAATCTTCTCTCTGGAAACTGGTTGACTTCAGTGATGCTCCAAAGATTATGAATAGCAGAACATATAACTATGTGTATTAATATGTGACAATTAGAAAATGCTATTCAGCCCATCTAGGCTCATCATTTAAAAAAAAGACTCAAAATGACATCTGTAAATGTGCCCCCATGATATGGATGCATAGATGTGTGTGTGTCACCTGCAGGTTGTAGAGTTTGACCTCAATGCCCAAGGACACAGCCAGGGTTTTGTACAGGGAGAAACCAGGGCAGGGAACCAGGATGTTCTGTCCTGGGTTGCAGAGCACACTGATGGCCAAATCTATGGCCTGGCTACAGCCACTGGTCAAAATCACATCCTATAGGACAGGAAGAGAGACAGAAAGGGAGAGAAAGAAGAAGAGCGCAGAGAGGGAGACAGAGAGAACTGTGGTAAACAGTTTATCCAGCTTATAGTTTTTACGAACAAAACATTTTTGAGCTGGATATTTACTGAAGCTATTCAGGTTAAATATCCTTGCTCAAGAGTACAATAGTAGTTCCACGATTGGGATTTGTGTTCCCTAACCAACACTCCACGGTGCACTAATGCACAACATATTTGTTGCGATGAAAACACAATTAGCCTCAGCATTTCGCAGGGTCATTTGGAGGCTTACTGTCTGCCTGTGCCAGCCCAATATTAACCAGAGGAAGGAAACATAATCTGGAAGCATGACCTCAAAGGACATCCTTGCTAGTCTGCACACTTCTGCATCAACAAAGAGTGTTGCGGTTGATGTGGCGTATTAGAGCTTACAGTGAGCACCATAATTCATTAGACAGTGACACATTGTTTGTTATTTTGGTTCTGTACTCTAGCACTTTGAAAGGATACAAGCTTTCATTTGAGGGTATTTTCATCCATATTGGATGAACTGTTTAGGAATTATAGAACATTTTGTACATAGTCCCCCCCATTTTCGAGCATCAAAAAATACAGTTTAACATAATGTAGAATAAGGTAATAATTTTTAATATTTGAAAAAATACAGTTTAACATAATGTAGAATAAAGTAATAATTTTTAATATTTGGTCGCATATCCTTTGCATGCCATGACTTCCTGATGTCTGTGACCCAAGAACATCAAAAGACTTTTAATATCTTATTTTCTGGTACTCTTACAAGAGATACTATAACGTCTCTGCATTTGAATGGATCTCTATGGGAATTGGGGTGGGCTAGATTTATCTGTAAATTATGCTGGAATAGTATGAAATACATGGTTGGCGAAATGGCTGTAAGTCATCAAGGGTCTGAGGTATCAAACGAGCCTTAAACCATCACTCTGCTGCCAGATATGCAGTAGATATGGATGGATAATGTGAAAGGTTTCTTCTCCTGACTTATTTTTCAATAGACTTTAATATAAAAATTTGTCAGGAGAACAAACCCTTCAAGTTATCCATCCATATCTACTGTATATCTGGCAGCAATGTGATAGTTTAAGGCTTGTTTGATATGTCAGACCCTTGATGACTTAGAGCCATTTAGCCAGCCATTTGTTCCATACTGTTCCAGTGTAATTTACAGCTAAATCTAGTCCCACCTCCTCATCATCGATTTAGCTGGCTAGCTTGTTTGGTCTGAGCGTCACTAAGGACTCTATCTAATCTGTCTTCACCACCTACCATGTGTCTAACCCCCATTCCTCTGTGCTCTATGCCTCGCCCCAAGAGGTCCAACCCCCACAGGCACATCCTGGCTAACCTGGTCTGCCCACCCCTGTCCTCTCCTTGACCTGTCTGCAGCGTTCGACACTGTCAACCACAAACTCCTGATCTCCACTGGTAGAATGAGGGGTATTTAAGGATAACAAGTGACTAACCTTTCCCTCCAGTGGTGCGTCAGGACAGCTGTAGAACTTTGCCACTGACTCTCTGCTATGCAGGTAACCTGTCCAAACAGTGAGAGTGAGTTTAATTTTCTAAGCCTGCAACACCTGAACAGATAGACAGACAACATGTCCACAGAGCATGGGCAGACTGACAGACACCATGCTCACAGGGTGGGTCAGTCTCTCACTCTGAACAGGACAGACCTCTCTCTGAACAGGAAGAGCTATAAAATGTGGATTCGGTCACACTTTATGAGACCTTACAAAGTGTCTGACCCAGGTCTGCATGCCAGAGGCCTCACTCCCTCTCTCACCCACTGAAGGAGCGTAGCCATTGAACTGGTGCGAGTCGATAGCATCTTTCATAGCCTGTAGGACCTTGTCGTCGGTGGGCAGGTTCCCAAACACAGTGGGGTCTCCTGTGGGTGAGATGTGGGATGAACTCAGATATGGGTGAAATGTGAAATTTGAATTACTCCTATAAATCCAAATTTAGATTTTCAACCAAATGTATTATTAACCAAAATGTATAATCATATGAAATAATTTAGATTTTGTTATGGATAAGGGAGAAAACAGATGTTCCTTGCAAAATTGTAAGTGATCTACAGGACCTTTCCTACCATCTGAAGGGTTAAAGTGTGTGGTTTTATTATGCGCTATACGTCTGTGACTATTGGTCTCACCGATGGACAGGGCAATCATTGGTTTGTCAGGGTTTGGCGTCAACTTCATCCCGTCCACGATGGCACGAATGGGATTCAGGGTGTTCCGGGACATCTCTGAGGCTCGGATGTGCCATCGCGGTTTCCGGGCCTTCAGTTCGGGCGGTTGAATGCAACCAATCTTGACAACATGATGCGTGCCGTTGCCATGTATTGGTTTGCCTTGAACACCGTTCCCTTTACTTTGGATCAAACAGGACTTACTTTCCATGGTACAGGCGTGGCTAAAGAATAGAGAGAACGGATAACAGCCCAAATAATGTTTCTGTGATATATATATATATATATATATATATATATATATATATTTACACCCAGAACAAACTTAGGCAATTTGTGCAGCGATTAAAATACAACATTTTTCCTATCCATCCCGTGACCTACAATATCCTGCGTTTCCGTATTTTAGAATAAGAATAATCCAATAGAATAAGCGTAACCCATGCCGATGGGTAGCACATTTATACTGTTGCACTTTTTAAAAGTTGGTGTCGTGTGGAGTTAAGAGAGTGCTTTACTTCTTTCACTTAAGTGTATTTTTCTTTATGATGACAGTAGCCTAATTATTCTTAATTTAACAACGTGGCTTGAAAAAGAGGACGCTACCCCACACGACATTATTAGAGATGGTGAAGTACGTGGCAATGGGGGACAATATGACTATAGTTCAGATAAATGGCAAGCTTTTTAATCTGTAAAAAGAAAGCAGACTGATCTAATTATCGTTTCAAATGGAAACGTCAGACTTCTCCTTAAACTCACGAGCCGTAACTAAAAAGCATAGAGGAAGAAGTAATCAACATTCAATGAGAATAATCATATTAGGCTCTCTTCAAATCACAGAAGTTGGATATGAAAATGCATATAAAACATTCTTTAATATTTGCCTAAATTTATGAAGATAGACAAAGCATGATAAGCATAAGTACATGAATTTTTTTTTTGCATGTTCTATCACTAGACTAATTAATTATACATGCATTCAGGACGTTTCCACGTCACGTATCGGTTCAATATTTTTTATTTATTTTGTGTTTAAATAGGCCTACGCTAACGTATATATGTCGGACCCGGAAAAAAGCATCTCTTGATTTAACCTGTTAAAATGTATCAATAGCCTAATATTAATTTAATCCAAAGCATTTACTATCACTGATTCTTAACTTTATGTGACTAAAACAGGTCTAAATTTCAAATCAGGACTTTATTCTTGCGTAAAGTGATTTAAGAACAGGAAAATAAATACCTTGAAAATCTTAGCAGTCCCAGGCCAATCGGAGTTTTACATCTGATTCAACAAAAATGATCAAAGTTCAGTTCTGTACAGACCGGCTTTATATCCATTAAATATGGATGACGTATTCTATCCGTTTTTTTCATTGGCGGAGACAGAGGGCCGCTCCATACACCCCTTTAACACCATTCCCAAAATGTAAAACTGTTGTAAGATAGTTAAGTCTCAGCGCATCAGTCGATAATAATGGACCGTGAAACGCCTCATCACCCATGCTTTACCTGCGCGTAAATGCGCAATAGCTAACCAGCTATTCGTGTACCCGTTGTGTACACTTGCGTATTTTCCATCGAACTCTCTATTCATGGGTGGATTAATCCGTTTTTTATTTAAATCACCGCTGTTCCAGCCATAGAAAAAAACGAACTGTTCAGCCCCCACAAGGCCACAAAGACAAACACATCGGGTTTCAATCATTACATTTTCGCATTAAAAAGATAAGATACAAAAAAGTTCCAAAACGGAGACCACAAAGAGGATAGACAGATTAAACTGAATTATCAAAAGTTTCTTTAATTAATGGAACGAGCCTACATCAATACGGATTCAATGTAATCATTAATCGTGTTTTAATATTTTTCTAGAGCCATTAATGTGGGTATAAGGTAAATACTCAATTTGTATGTTTATCATCGGTAGGTTTTATTATTTGTATTAATCTGACCTAAATAAGCTGGCTGAATAAGCAGCGTTGTGTGTTTGATATTTCTGCCTATCATCGTATTGTTACTAAAATGCAATTTGGCTCTTAATAATCAGAAAAATATAAACATGCAGAATACCTTAATCTCATCAAAACTTTCAAAATCATAACTGTTACTGTACATGACATAACAGGCTTGATGTTTTATTCGAGACAAACTATTTTTAATGAGTATACTAATTCATCCACTGAGCATGTTAAAAAAATCTGTGCTTCTACCAGAGTAATGTCATTCTCCTGTTCTTCTACCAACACTTGAAAGCCCAGCTATGAAAAAAAGTGAATGTGTAATAGAACAAAAACGCAAACACGTTTGAAATTTTTCACGAGGGGCCTCTTAGGAACGTCCACGGGCTCTAAATCAAAGCAATATCTTTATATTGCTAAAAAAATACAATCCACTCACACGCGCGCGTTTTTTCACACCCAGTCACCTGTATAGCGTAATCCAATATCTCGGCGTAGCTATGTCTAGAAAAAAACGTTTTCAACGTACAAAATGCCGTTACGTTACTTACGCATTGTAAAGCACTGTAATAAAACTCGTAAAATCTATACCTGCCATTAAAAGTATAGGCTACTGACATCAAAATGAGTTACAACAAAAAATACTGGCTATCTTAGCTCCCACAAATTAAACAAGCTCTATACCAAAACAATGCTACCCAATGTTTCCTAAATTATGTAATATTACAATACTTTTAAGGACAGGCCTAGGTTTTGTAAGTTTTAATTAATGACTTATAGACAGTGCTTTGTATCCGAGTAACTTGGAATTTTTGCACGTTGAAAATGTTTTTGTTGAGATTTTTTTTTACTGTGTTTGTTATGACAAACTGATAATGATAATGCATGTACATTTATGAACTATAAGATAATTAAATCTAGTGAGAGACAAGCATACGCATACGCAAACACACGTACATTCTAGCTCAAAGAAACACATAGGCCTGGATGCAATCATTTTCCCTTGACCATGAATTACAAATAAAGGAAAGTGTTTGTCATATTTTTAAACTGATTAGGCTATGGTGTTTTTTATTTATGATACACGGTAGACCTACTACTGATTTGTGTCAGTAGATGATCTATAGGCCTATAGCTAGCATTCATTTTAACTTGGCATTTGCAGCTACAGTAGTATTCACTTAGTGAACACTAGAGACGCCATGATGGTAAATGTGTCAGTTTTCTATGAAAATCAATAAATATGCCAACATGAAGTCCATATACAGCTGTATAATCTATAATTATTTTTTTTTGGTAATTATTAGTTAGTAAGTAAGCTTGCTTCCACACAAATCAAAAGATGGTGATGACCAAGTTTTAAAAACATGTTCTATTGGCTGAAATAGCATCACATGTGCAATTCCTTATATGCCCAAAGTGTCACGTTAATTTTGCCTGTGTATCCTGCAATTGGTTACTTTGATCAGATGTTGTTATCCAAATTAGGATAATTATTCTTTGTGAGTATGGAGCATTTGTGATGGTGAAATCGGCAGGAAGAAGAACAAAAAATAACCCTAGTTTTAAGGCTTTATTGTGTGGATGTGTGAAGTTGTATCTGAATTATTTGTGTTTACATGAGGTCAGAAGGTACAGAAGTTAATGTTCTTAAGGGCTGAGTCTGTAGTTATTGTGGGTTTTTCTGTAGGAAACCCTGAAAAGTGCCAAACACTCGGTATAGGTATGGGGTGTAGAGGAAAACTCTCTCCTTCAGTTGTGACCTCAGGTCAGTTCGGTCGGGTATTGAGAATCCTAGATATCCTGAACTAAAACAGATTCAAAACCGAAACCAAAGAATCTTCAACTTTACAGGCCTTTATTAACAGAGTCTGTTGAGGTCAATTACAGCATGGGTGTAAAAGCAAGTTTATCCAGGTCATGCAGCAATGGACACTGGCGTAAAGAGGGGCAAAGCACCTTTATATCCGAACCATGTTACCACCTCTTTAATGCTAATCTCCCATCTTTGGGCCTTACGCCACTCACAAGTGGCCCCATGTTACCTCAAACCCAAGGTCCATCTTTGCCCAGTAGTGGCTACTTTTGCGTGACAACGGCATAGCAACAAATTTTATGGCCACATTCCTATTGACAAGAAGGCTGCTGTGAGGCCCCCTTCTTCACAGAGGTGAGCATTGGAATGTTAACTCATAACAAAGTGAGAAAAAGGTAACCATAATGTATTGCAAAGTATTCAATAAACTTGTATGAAATACACACACTGTCATGGTCGTAGCAGGCTGTCGTTATTTTCTATGGCTGTTCATCCTCTGAGCGGCACGATAGCACTCTATTGGATTTTTACTGGTTTCCGTTTCAGGGTTTTGTTTTTTCCCTGCACTCAGTCGCTTCACCTGTGCTAGTTACCTGTCGACTATTTAAGTCCCGCATTTCCATCTTCCGGTGCTTTTGTGTCTTATCGACTCAACACTGAGCCAGGTATAGTCAGGTACAAGCAACCTCTTAATAGTAAAGCTTTGCTTTATGTTCACGAGGGACTTGCTTTAGCTACGTTAGTTTTTACGTTGAGGATTATTCCTCGTTGGTGCTATTTCTGTTCCTACTTACTTCGTGCTGTTCTCCCTGAGACAGTCTCCTTTGTTGTTCCATTTTCATTTCACCTTCTTACCGGCCGTTTTAGTGTTACATGCCGAAGGTGTTTCTTTTTTTCGTGTCAGCTCTAGTATTTGAGCTCGGGAAACTTTTTTGTTTGTTCTCTCACTCGTGTTTGCGAGTTTGCCTACTTTTCCTGGGTTGATTATTATTTGGCTGTTTAGCCAGAAGTATTTATTCCTTTTTTATTTTCTGCCCATTTGTGGCTTAAGCTCCTTTAGTGATCCTCACCTTTGTGGGTGACTTGTTCTGATCCTCCTTCCCGTCGCATTTAATTCTCCGCTAACAGAAACCCTCACACACACATTAGTATTTTATGCTGTCACTCAAGTGTTTGTTAGTATGTAAACTTACCATTAGATATGTATTGGATAATAATATAAGGATAAAAAAGCTCGGGCTTCATCCAGGAACTGGGCCTCTGACTCTTGAATGAGCTTTGACCTTTGACATTTATGCATAGCACTGTGTTTCTTTTAAACTAGCTCATCTACTTGCAGTTACTTTTAAAGCTCATTGTTATTATAGAATACATTTCTTATTCAAGTATAAATGTATGAATATGGTGTTTAAAACATTGGGTTAAACAGCATTTTCTTCAACAGGGGCATGCCCCACCAAGCCTTAACTTGCAATAGGGACATATTTCAATAGGGATAGAAGTTCAAATCAAATCAAATCAATATTTATTTATATAGCGCATTTCACAACTAGTTGTCACAATGCACTTCACAGAAAACACCCAGCCTAAACCCCCACAAGAGCAAGCCAGAGGCAACAGTGGCAAGGACAAGTACCCCCGCCAGGAGTAATTTATAGCTGCATAGCTATGAAGACAGAGTTTGAGAACCCATCCAGTCATGAGAGAGGAAACAATCCTATCCACCTCTCAAAAGCCAGCCCAGGAAGATGGGGTCACAGCTGTTGACAGGTGACAGTAAGGAAAGGATGTCACTCCACATTACTCTACGACTTCTCTGGTAAAGGCTTCTCTGGTCCTGTCTCCGGACTACAACTGATAAGCCTGATCATAAAGGTGCGTTTTTAATCTAGACTTAAATATTGGGACTGTGTCTGATTCCCTTATAAATTTTGGAAGGGTGTTCCACAGTAGTGGCGCTCTGTAGGAGAAAGCTCTACCACCCGTAAAGTTTTTAGATATTCTAGGGACTACTAAGTAGCCTGCGTCTTGGGAACGAAGGGATCTTTTCGGCTTATATGGTAAAAGCAGATTACATATATACACTGGTGCAAGTCCACTTAAAGCTTTAAAGGTCAGAAGCAAAACCTTAAAGTCTATCCTATGCTTAATTGGTAGCCAATTAAGTGATGCTAGTACTGGGGTAATATGCTCATATTTCTTTGTTCCAGTTAAAATGCGAGCGGCTGCATTCTGTACAAGCTGGAGATTATTTAGCAAAAACGTAGGACAGCCAGATAGCAGAACATTACAGTAATCTAGCCTAGACGTAACAAAAGCATGGATCAATTTCTCTGCATCCCCTTCTGATAGGAAATGCCTAATTTTAGCTATGTTTCTTAACTGAAAGAAAGCAACTCTAGATATGTTTTTTATGTGCGCGCTAAAGGTTAAATCTGGGTCTATAGTAACACCTAGGTCTTTTACAGCTGAATTTGGAACAACTAAGCAACCATCAATACTATATGTATATGTACACAATTTCTCCCTTTGTTTTTTAGGACCTAAAACCAGCATTTCGGTTTTCTCTGAGTTTAAGAGCAGGAAATTGGAGAGCATCCAAGCTTTAATATCTGCAATGCAAGCCTCTAATCGAGAAAGTGGTAGCGCTTCGCCGGGTTTCATGGAAATGTATATCTGAGTATCGTCCGCATAGCAGTGAAAATCTACCCCATGTGCCCGAATAATATCACCAAGGGGTAGCATATATAATGAAAAGAGTACTGGACCTAGCACTGATCCTTGTGGAATACCACATTTCATTACTGAGTAACTGGATACTTCTTCATTTAATTTAACAAATTGTTTCCTATTGTATAAGTATGATCTGAACCATGCAAGTGCTTGACCATTGAGTCCAACACAGCCCTGGGGCCTGTTCAGTAGAATCTCATGATCTATTGTATCAAAAGCTGCACTTAGGTCAAGAAGTACAAGAACAGACACAGAGTTTTGGTCAGCTGATAACAGTAAATCGTTAATAACTTTAACAAGTGCCGTTTCAGTGCTATGGTAGGGTCTAAATCCTGACTGGAATAATTCATGGATATGGTTTGAGCTAAGGTATGCACCAAGTTTCTTCGCAACAGCTTTCTCTAATATTTTTGATAGAAATGGAAGATTTGAAATGGGTCTATAGTTTTCCAGTTTGTCAGATTTGAGGTTTGGTTTTTCCAGTAATGGCTTAATAACCGCCATTTTTAGTGACTCTGGTACATATCCTGTTACTAAGGATGTGTTAATAATTTTTAACATATGCTGGCCTAGTACAGAAAAGTTATTTAGCCAATCTTGTAGGGATTGGGTCGAGTAGACAGGTAATCGGTTTTGAGGACATAACCAGTTTAGACAGCTCCTCCATGGCGATTTGCATAAAACAGTTCAGTGCCACTGTTGATACATCTTCCTGTGTTGACCAAGATCTGGGCTGTTCATTGATTTTGGGAGGCGTGATGCCTAGAGGAGTAGGCAATTTGGAAATCTGGTCTCTAATAGTTTCAATCTTCTGATTGAAAAAATTCATAAAATCATTACTGCTATAAGCGCAGGGGTAAGATGAACATTCTGATGGTCAATTTGTCCACAGTGCTAAACAAAAATTTTGGGTTGCATTTGTTTTGTTCAATTAATTTAGAGAAAAAGGCAGATCTAGCAGATGCAAGAGCTTGCTTGTACTGGAGGAGGCTATCTTTCTATGCAAGACAAAATACTTCTAGTTTAGCTGACCGCCATTTTCTCTCCAATTTTCTTGCGGACTGCTTCAGGGCACGGGTAGTGTCATTGTACCAGGGAGTAGTTTTTCCGACAATACTTTCTTTTTAGAGGGGCAACCACATCGTGTGCTTCTGAGAGTTAAACTTAACTGGTTAGTCAATTCATCCAGCGATAATTCAGTGGTATTTTCTTCACTTGAAAAGAATGATTCTGGAAGCATATTTGTTGTTATGGCCGGTGGGAGATAGGGACCCAGAAGCAGGCAGGAGTGCAGAAAACCGAAGTTTAATGTCCGGAAAAGGTACAAAATCCAAATCCAAAGGAAAGTAAAAAAACAGGCAGAGGTCAAAAACAGGAAGGCACAGCAGAGGTACAAAATCACAGTCCAGGAACAGGGTCGTGAGAACACGGGCAGAAGTAAAAAAAAACAGGAGATCAAAGAGACACAAAACACAAAATGAACAAACTCAAAACAAAGAAAACTCTGGGAAAAACCAACACTAAAATTCTAACTAACACATGAAACAAAAACTCGGAAAACAAACAGATACTTAAAACCTAACTGAACCAGACTCGGAAGACCAGATACTAGATTACTTGAAAGATAGGCAACAGACAAACACTATAAAGGTGTGAGGAACTCGCGACAAAGGACTAGGACGACTGGGTTAAATACACAGAGGGAGACAAGAAATAATGAGGATCAGGTGTGAGGAAGCAGGGAGGGGCGATGGCTCACAGGTAAGAACAATGAGGGTAACAAGGACCAATAACAAGGGCAGACGTAAAACACGGACTGGATTTTCACATAAACAATGATGACAACAGACCTGGAGTTTAACAGCTAACCAGTGCACAGCTCGAAGGGGAGGAACACGTAAGTGGACACGTGCAGAGAATGCGAAATCACAGATAGATACAGGGATAGGATAACGAGGGAGAATGACAGCTGCAGGTAGAAACTCAAGATAAATTAGTAATTAGTAATGTTAGTAGAAAATTCTAAATCCCTAATGTTAGTAAGTTAGTTGTTTAGTATTATATACACAAGTTAGTCATTAGTAGATTAGTAGACCCTAATTCTAAGATGTTAGTGATTGTTAGTTAATTAGTATTATTTACAATTAAATAATTTAGTAAGAAGGAAGGAATGAGAGGAAATACAGAGAAAACCGAAATCCCCACAGACTCCTGAAAGTTGTGACGAAGACAGGGAGTGACAGAAATACAAAACACAGGACAGTGAAACCACAAATAATCAGAAACATAAATACCTGAATGAAAATGAAAATACAAAACAGACAGACTCAGAACTCAGAACATAACAATTTGTAAACTTTGGAATGACGTCAGAGTTTAAAGACCGGCTGTAATAATGTCTTGTCTCTGATATAAAAGTGGTGGTTGCCTCGATTTCAAAAGTAATAAGGAAATGATCAGATAATACAGGGTTATGGGGTGCAATACTAAGATTCATAACATTGATACCATAGGATAACACTAAGTCTAGGGTATGGCTATAGTAATGAGTGGGCCCATAGACATTTTGTTTATAACCAACAGAGTCAATAATAGAGGCAAAGGCTGTTCCTAGGGGATCACCGTGTTTATCCACATGTATGTTAAAATCACCAACAATTACAACCTTGTCTGCCGAAATAGCAAGGCAGGACAAAAACTCAGCGAATTCTATTAGAAAATCCAAATAGGGCCCAGGTGATCTGTAAACAGACACTAAGAGAAAGGACTGCATGTTGCCCCTTATTTTAGCTAGGTCATGCTGTACACAATTCATAGAGAGAACTTCAAAAGATGAGAACGTATTTCCACACTTAGGGGTTAAGCTTAGGTGGACTGATAGATCGCTGCAACACCACCCCCTTTTCCTGACTGGCGCGATACCTGAGTACTTAAAAAACCTATAGGAGACGCTTCATTAAGTGCGACATATTCACCAGGTCTTAGCCAAGTTTCAGTCAGACACAGTACCTTGAGATTATGATCCGTAATCAATTCGTTTACAAGAATTGCTTTAGGAGCAAGAGATCTAACATTAAGTAGTCCAATTTTTAGGAGTGATTCACAACAGCTGCTGGCAGCAAAATTGTTTAATTTTAGAGTAACAAGATTATCCGTGTTAATACCACGGTTTGCTTTACGTTTAGCATATATGCGTGGGGCAGACACAGTCTCAATATAATAGATACTAGTTTCTAGCTCAGATATGTTAGATAATGGGGTGCTGGGATGAGTACTATTGCTAATTACTAGCTCTGAAACGCACCTTGCAGGCCATGTATCTGAGTCACGGGCATTGGGAAACGCGTTTGGAAACGCACAGGCTTCGATGTAGGATCAGAGGCCTGCTGCCTGGCCGGCACCCTGATATGCTGTCAGGACCTGGCCTTACTAAGACTAGCATATGGTGTCAGGACCTGGCCTTACTAAGACTAGCATCTAAGTTTTTTGCTAGGACAAGAGAACCTCTCCAGCTCGGGTGGAGTCCGTCTCTCTTCAGTAGGCCAGGCGTTCTCCAGAAATCAGGCCAATTATTGACGAACCCTATGCCAATAGTTGAGCACCACTCAGACATGTTTCTTTTGCACCGTGACAAAATCTTCCCGCAGTGAGGACTCTGACGGGGGAGAGATACTAGTATCTAAACTGGCATCCGGCTCAGGTAAAAGGGAGTCGAGCAAACTCTCACTATCCTGGATCTGATATAACGTCCGAATACAGGCCTCTAGCTCAGCTATTTTGAATTAAGCTCACACTTTGCACATATACTATTGCACATATTTTATTTTAGGTTGATTCTAAAAAGACTGCATTTGTGTCCGACAATTGAAGTTATGTTGAATGTTAAAATCATTCCAAATTCAGTGTATTTGCCCACAATACTGGCAATACTGTACTATTTTGGCAAGTAATTTAAGTTAGAAAATGTATCGTTACTGTCAGGATTCCATTTTGAAATATTGTCTACGCTGAAAAATGTGCAACATATAGCATATTAGGCATGTGATTACAGAGCAATATTCATTCACGAGCTTTGTCAGTCAGTGATGGAAGAGACTGACCATGATCAAATCTAAACATTAAATTTTCATTTGCATGGTGACCTTCACCCTTTTGGTTAATTTGCCATTGTTTTAAAACATACCACTGCTACAAACTACTCTATAATTAATACAGGTTATTTAACTATTTCTTTGCGAATTACATGTTACAGATCTGCGTTCATTGTTATGTTTCCCGCTGCTTCAGACAAGACCTTACATCCCCTTTACAACATACTGCCAAATGTCCGTGGTGCAAAATAATAATCAGACTGAATTTAACGGTTTGGCTTGCAAATGTCACTGTCAAGCAGTATTTGTGTTTTATTAGTGGTAATTAATTTATCAACGTAGATGATTGAGGTGGTACAATCCAGATAATTGCTTGACAAGTGGCTTGACAAAAAAAGCTCTTGACTTTGTGATACTGAAATAAATGTGAGAAAACACTGGCCCTAAATATAACATATACAGTATGTGCAATATATTATTTATTACTTATGATGTAATATATTGACAATAAACTTTTAAAATATGAACAGTTGCTGTAACGTACTTACTTGTTAAGTAATAACTTGCTGTTATAACGGTTTCTATTATTACTATACTACAATTACTACTATTAATAATAATCATCGGCATGATCATATTCATCATCACTCAGTGATGTTTTGTATACCTGTCAGAATAAAGGCAATTAATGAGAGATAAAAAAATAAACATTAAATGAAACCATCAGTATTGTTTATTGTACAGTCAAGCCGGAAAGTCTGAAAACCCCTTTCACCTTCTCCACGTTTTATTACATTACAGACATATTCTACAATAGATTGAGTTCATTTTTTGTCTCAAAATTCTACACAAAATAGCCCATAATGACAAAGTGAAAACATGTTTTTAGAAATCTTTCATTAACATAAGTATTCATACCCTTTGCTTTAACATATTTTTAAAGTATCATATTTAATATTTGGTCACATATTCTTTGCATGCTGTTACTTCCTGAAGTCTGTGACCCATCAACATCAAAAGACTCTCGATATCTTATTTCCAGGTACTGTTACAAGCGATACTATAAGCTTTCTGCATTTGAATGGATCTCTATGGGAATTGGGGGGTGAGACTAGATTCAGCTGTAAATTACATTGGTACAGTATGGAACACATGGTTGGCTAAATGGCTGTGGGAATGCAGACTTTCCAGTTTGACTGTATGTTATTGAACTGAAAAAAAGGTTACTGGTATGACAACAATGTGGCTCCTTGCAACGCTGTGCAAACACTGTATGCAAGCAGGCGAGTTGAAAAAAACAACAAAAAGGACAACATGACACTCTGTTCTAAAATACTGAAGGGACAATCTCAAAACACAGAAAAATAAATAACATTTGTGTTGAGTTCTTGCTGCGATCCAACATACACAAAGCTCCCCTTGAACTTTGAGCCGACCCATCCCTCTTACTCACATATTATTCTCAAAATCACCAGAAGCTTCTGTCGTACCTAACTCCCCCTCTGTGACATGGACATGCAATGTCCCCACCCCCACCCCGAAACACACAAGCCCCTCCCGTACCCGTTTTCCTGACACCTTTGCCGAAATCCCTTCCACAGTTTCAACTCTGCCAATCCGTCCTCCTCCCCTTCCCTTCTGCCCTAACCTCTCTTGGCTACACCACCCCATCCTCTCTGCCCGCTATTGGGGCGTCTGCCTCAGTCAGATCGTTTGTTTTCAGGTCCCGTAGTCCAGGACACAATGTCCTGAGCTCACCCTCGTCCCAAATACCCTCACAAACAACAAGATATGCTTAACACACTATTGCCTTGCTCATTTTATCATGTGTACACACACGCACGCACACACACACACGCACACGCACACACACACTACCCCCCCCCCTCCCGCCCACAAAATTGATCTACTTGAAAACAATTCTGCTTTTACTAAGCTGTTCTCACAAAATACTTTGGTATAGTTACATACAGGATCCCTCACAGCTGTCCTCCAACTAAGGTCCTTTCTGATCCACTGCTGTGCAGCACAGGCCTTTCTTCGCCAGAAGGAGGCTCAGAACAGGTATATGGCTCATATTTAATAAATGAGGAGGCTTCCCACTGAGTTGGATAAAGTCTTTGTGGTGGAGTCACATGATCTGTAGTAAAACATGTTTAGGGACCAGCATTTTTTGGAATGTAAAAACAAATTAACATGTTTTTTATTTTTAGGTTTTTAATTAGATTTTTCCCCAAAAAATTGTAAATGAACAATAAAATGCAAAAAATGCAATCATTTTTAAATGCAGAAATTCGATTGAAATACAGTTGTGTTCAAATAAATAGCAGTGCGTTAAAAAAAGTGAATAAAGTGCAAATATCTTTTAATAGCTTTTAGTTTTTTGGTTAAAAAAACAGTTATGGTCCTTAAAACATTGTAAAATCAGCTTAATCTATTTTTCACTCCTTTAAAATATTCAGCTATTTATTTAGCAGTTAAAAATTTTTTAAACAGAAAAAGGGTACAACTGAGTCGACACCCATAATGAGAGCGAGGGGCATGTTTGCACCAAAATGTTATGTTACGTTACACAAACACAAGTGGAAAACTACTGAGATAGTAAGGCAATTTCAAGCCCTGTGAAGTAGTTCTGGGCTGGTAACATGCCACGGATGCTCAACTCCCCTTTCTGCAGATATGGTGTCTGATAAGCCTTCATACTTCATACTCACGGCAACACTGGTTCCTGCTCCCACAACACACCCATGTAACACCTTCCAAGAAGTGTTGAAAAACATTATATATGTGAACTTTCGGTTGAATAGATGGAATATTCGAAAAGCAACAGAATGTTCTGCCCATTGAAGAATCCCCAGATCTCTCCCAGGCCCTCACTTTCTACATCTAGCCTTCTGTCCAAATTCCACTTACTGTTCTAGGAGGGGTTATAATTTGGGTCTGAACCTTCAAAGTCCAATTCTGAATAAGATAAATCTGATTCCCAGCTATCGGATTCTCCCTCCTCCTCACTCTCATCACTTTCCTGTCCTTGCTCTTCCTCCTCGCCGGGTGTATTTTTGGTTCCCCTCGTACCTGTGGCTTGGTCACACTCCCTTCGTGTCAGCCTCCTGACCCGCACAGTGGGTTGTAGCATCTGGGACCGGACCAGAACCAGCTGACTCTCCAGAGAAATCCCAACTCCAAGTCCCACCGTCTCCGCGCTAGCCAGGGAGGTGTGAAACTGATAGGGTGGAGTCATTGGGTGGGGTGAGGTGAGTGGTAGTACCTGCTGAAGCTCAATCGCACCCTGATTGCTCCTCACCACCTCAGAACACTCCTCCAGAGCTCTTACAGTCTGTCCCACCATCTCCTGAGAGCACTGTTCCAGAATGTTCACAGTTTGACCCCCCACCTCCTTAGAGCACTGCTCCAGAATGTTCACAGTTTGACACCCCACCTCCTTAGAGCACTGCTCCAGAATGTTCACAGTTTGACACCCCACCTCCTTAGAGCACTGCTCCAGAATGTTCACAGTTTGACACCCCACCTCCTTAGAGCACTGTTCCAGAATGTTCACAGTTTGACACCCCACCTTCTTAATGCACTGCTCCAGAATGTTCACAGTTTGACACCCCACCTCCTTAGAGTACTGTTCCAAAATGCTCACACTTTGGCCCCCCGCCTCCTTGGGGCTCTGCTTCAGAATGTTCACAGTTTGACACCCCACCTCCTTAGGGAACTGCTCCAGAATGTTCACAGTTTGGCCCCCTACCTCCTTAGGGTACTGCTCCATAATGCTCATACTTTGACCCCCCACCTCCTTAGGGGACTGCTCCGTGTTTACACTTTTACCTCCCACCTCCTTAGAGTACTGTTCCAAAATGCTCACACTTTGGCCCCCCGCCTCCTTGGGGCTCTGCTTCAGAATGTTCACAGTTTGACACCCCACCTCCTTAGGGAACTGCTCCAGAATGTTCACAGTTTGGCCCCCTACCTCCTTAGGGGACTGCTCCGTGTTTACACTTTTACCTCCCACCTCCTTAGGGTACTGCTCCAAAATGCTCATACTTTGGCCCCCCACCTCCTTAGGGTATTCCTTCAGAATGCTGATACTTTGACCACCCAGCTCCACAGAGCACTCCTGCAGTATGTTTCTCACCCATTTTTGGTGTCTGGAGCATAGCTGCATGGGATATTCCCCCATCTGACAGTGCTTCTCTGCCAGCTTTGTCCTTCCCCAGCTCTGCCTTTTTTCCCCCTGGCCCCACCCTTTTTCATCCTGACCCAATCCTCTTTCCTCATGGCCATGCCGTCTTGTCCCATGGCTACACCCACCCAGAGACAAGCCTTGTTTTCTGAGTCTCTGTTCTGCCCCATCACCTCGGCTACCTACACAAGACCACGTTGAACACAGTGGTGTGGGCGTGGCTGTCTCCTCTCCACATCCATTCCAACTGCCATGGGACATGCTGGACCTCACCCGTTGAGCCCGCCCTGCGGGGGGTGCTGTCCGTTTTGCTTTGTCTTTTGGATCTGCGAGATGCGGTGGTGTCTGTTGCTCCTTGTCAGTGCAGGCGGAGGGCTGGCTCGTTCCAGGGCCGGTGCAGAGCGTGGCCTTGGCTGGAGGAACCAGAAAAGCTTAGTCACTACATGCTTAGTGGAATGACAGTGGGGCACACAGTGGTTAAAGGGAATCCCAAAAGTCCTTATTCCTCATGTTCTGTCTAGGGATGTGCGTGTTTAGTCGACTAGACGATTAAACGTTGCTACCCTCGCTAGTCGGCACCAGAAATACTAGTCGGTTAAACTTATTATTTTATTAATGTACACATTTAAATTACATATTGACATAATTTGCACTGAAATGTCATGTTTTCCTGGTTAAATGTTGCTTTATAAAAAAACGAGCATCCGTTACTAATGTTAACAACGCCGGATTTAAAAAAATAATAATTTTAAACGAAGGAAAAAAACTAAACGCATTAGCCTGTTCGCCCTGCAAGTTAAACCAGCGAGGTGGAAAGAGTAAGTAGGCCGATCGCGTTGTTGAATAGCCCAATAAAACTAATCTAATGTCACGTCGATCAGTTGGCCTAATTGTTATTTTTTTGTGGGCCTATTATTGGTAGCTTTTCTGATGACCGATTATTATTTTTTACTGTATTTGCTATGCGATCGCCTTCACCCAATGAAAATACCGTTGTAATAATCAGGCACGTTTCCTAAAAACGTTTTGTTATGTTCAATATTGTTTTCAATAAATGTTATTTGTTAACTTTTATTTAGTGAGTTGTCATGTTTTGTAGGATAATGTGCAATGTTCATAATGCAAGGCGCGAAGTGCCACACATTTCAGCGGCATTTAAAATACGATTTGGTTATTGAAGAATGTGATTAACGTTTTCAAATGGCTCTTATAATATACGCAATATTTTTTCAGACAATGTTTAACCTTATAGATTAAATTGTGCTCAATTTTTCTGAGTGTTTTCTTACTTTTAGACTAGTCGACTAGTCTAAGTTTAAACTTCCGTTTAAACGTCAGGGAAATTAGTCGTTAGGAACATCCCTAGTTCTGTCTTGAATTGGATCAGTTTGGATTTTATGTTTAGGTTAAAATACGTACTGTACATTAAATGTAGCCTATAATTGAGAGGTAGCGCGTAAAAGCACTACTGGAAATGCTTATTTCCAAAGTGGTCCTCAGTGGAAACGAACAAACGTATCTGACAAACGTGCATCTTTATCAATGTGGACAACTCTCTCGGATTATTCAAGAGTTTTCTGAAATTTTCCTTCAGATTTATTTTTCATTATAACAAACAAATTGCTGAATAAAATATTAATAATCATGAGAGTCTCTTGTTTTGTGGTCCCTACACATATTACGTTGGTACGTTATTTCCAGAGCGGGCTGGCGTGACCCCCTCCAGGATCACCAGCATGAGTGATTAGCACTATAATTCATTGGACAGTGACACATTTTTTGTTATTTTGGTTCTGTACTCTAGCACTTTGAGTTTGAAAAGAGACAATGAGGTTGAAGTGCAGACTGGCAGCTTTAATTTGAGGGTATTTTCATCCATATTGAATTAACCGTTTAGAGATTATAGAACCTTTTGTACATAGTCCCCCCATTTTATGGCATCAAAAAATATTGGACAGATTAACATAATGTAGAATAAAGTAATAATTTTTTATATTTGGTTGCATATCTTTTGCCTGCCATGACTTTCTGATGTCTGTGACCCAACAATATCAAAACATGATGTCTTATTTTCTGGTACTCTTACAAGTGATACACTTTAATAGTGGTTCCTCCTGACAAATTTTCCTATTGAACTCTATGGAAAGATAAGTCATCCCTTCACGTTATCCATCCATATCTACAGCATATCTGGCAGCAGAGTGATGGTTTAAGGCTTGTTTAATACGCCAGACCCTTGATGACTTAGAGCCATTTAGCCAACCATGTGTTCCATACTGTTCCAGTGTAATTTACAGCTAAATCTAGTCCCACCTCTCAATTCCCATAGAGATCCATTCAAATGCAGAGAGGTTATAGTATCGCTTGTAGGAGTACCAGAAAATAAGATATCAAGAGTCTTTTGATATTGTTGGGTCACGGACATCAGGAAGTCACGGCATGCAAAGTATATGTGACCAAATATTAAAAATGATTACTTTATTCTACATTATGTTAAACTGTCCAATATTTGATGCCCAAAAATGGGGGGGTCCATTCGATATGAATGAAAATACCCTCAAATTAAAGCTGACAGTCTGCACTTCAGCCTCATTGTCATTGTATCCTTTCAAACTCAAAGTGCTAGAGTACAGAACCAAAATAACAAAAAATGTGTCACTGTCCCACTGTCCAATTAATTATGGTGCTCACCATATATTGAAGCTAGCTAGCGAGAGATGTTCATTTTACGTACCAGTTTGTCATGACATCGAAAGGAGCTGTAATCTGCCCAGGAAGGTGAATAATAATAATAATAGTAATTTATTATTAAGCAGTGAAGCGACCACGCTACCATGCATATATTCCCTGTTTCAGCATTCGGAGTAATGGGAGTAAATGGGTCTGCTTTTAAAGAAAATAACATGGATGCAGTCGGCAGCAAACCAAAGGCTGTGGAACAGGACAAATTCCAGGAGATCCCCCCCCCAAACAAAGCCTATATTATCAAGTATATCACTTTGCTGGCTGCATGCCACATCCTAAACAAGGACCATGTTTAGCCAAGCTCTTTGACCGCTTATTATTGGATCTTATTACTGAAGATAGCGATTGTGAAAGTAGTCATGCCAGCCCGCTCTCAAATTAATGTACCAACATAGTATATACTTTTTCCCGGAGACGGGGAGCACAGAACAAGAGTTTCTCGTCATTATTAAAATTGTTATTTCTGAATCTGTTAATTAAATTCTGTTAAATCACCCAGAATTCCATTTTGCAATTGAGGCCAAGAGAAATTCCGAGAGGATTGACAAGTTACCCTACTGTGGGAAGATATTTCATATCAAGTGCCGCAGACGTTGTAGCAGAAAATCCATTCACTTCTATGGGAGAGAGTTCAGTACGGGGTGTTAGTTCTGAGAGGAGGCTTCAGAAGAGCGCCCTCTGTCGGCCATCTAGTGAATATAAATGCTATGGTCCTGACTCACCACAGTATAGCAGTCTTCTCAGTGCTGCAGACACACAGCGAGGACTACAGCTCAGCACCTCCAGCAGCAACTGCTCCTCTTCCACAAGGGGCCGCTCCTGCCTCAAAATCTGTACACACACGAGGCGCAGACATAAATACACAGACAGTTGGCTACACTTCGAAAGAAAATTGATGCACACGTGTAAAGGGCAAAATTGTCAGCATGTGCACAAACACACACACAGACACACATACAGCTACTAGTACAGCTGCAATACACACACATGCAGAACTACTACTACAGCAAGACGAACATGCAGACATACACACACACGCATACACACACGCACACACACGCATATACACACGCATATACACACGCACACGCACACACGCACACACACACACACGCACACACACATGCACACACACGCACGCACACACACCTGGTCTATACATGTGGTTGGTGGAAGGTCCCTCTCCAGCAGTTGCAGGTAGTCAAACAACCGCTCCTCCAGTTTCTGTGCGTATCTCTCTCCATACTGTTCCTCCATCTGGTCCTACAAAACCCTGAGCATCAGCATACTGCTGGCCAATACAGGTATTGCTCCTATTCCATGTATGCATCGTAATAGTGTTACACATCAAGGCTAAATTTAGACTGTCAAGATGATCTGATAGAAATAATTTGAATCGGTTATGAAAAAATTACTTCCAGTTTCCTCGCGAAATCAAAAGCCGGACAAATGCTTTTAAAAAAGCAAAAAACAACGGTAGTGGTAATGCCCCAAAACCGCATTGCGGGATAATCAATGATAATAGCATCATAATCTGCTGGAAGAAAATGTGAGTGC
Source organism: Ilyophis sp. 1 JC-2022 (assembly GCA_022702515.1). NCBI lineage: Eukaryota > Metazoa > Chordata > Actinopteri > Anguilliformes > Synaphobranchidae > Ilyophis > Ilyophis sp. 1 JC-2022. The sequence goes on from CM040400.1 coordinate 27,633,767, forward strand.
CATAGTTCATTCTGAATGGGTCTGAATGCAAGGGGCCACATACAAGTCACTTGTGAGATAGAGCGGAGAAAAAATGGATCAGATTTTTTTTAAATCTGAATTGGGCCAGATGTGTGACAGTTTAAATGTAGCCTACAGCAGAGTAATATTCCTGAATTGGACTATGTTCAGAATGTAGGCCTTAATGCTCAATTCCGATTCGTTGCTCTAATCTCATTTTTTACACTGACTGTTCATATTCATTTTTGAAAATGACCCAACAGTACTGCTATTTCAGAAATATGAAATCTGTTGTCTGGAGAGTGATTTAAAAATCACTTTGCCAGTGTACCTCTGGTTGGTGGTTAATGTTCGTCTGTACCAATCCTGTTTTTGATCAAGGGTATACCCTGCCCAACCGTTGTACACCGGTGTACGAAACACATGACTGGACTTTCGATTTGAGTGTCCACACACAAGATGCATGCAAGTTGCATCGCTACGCATCCAATTTATTTCCACATAAAAGTGTGGCACAAATCACAACCGAAAAGATGCATCTCCAAGTGGTTTCTTGCTGTTCACACTGTTCTAAAAACATTCAAACTTTGTCAGATGAGAAAAAAAATCACACTTAGGCCGCTTTTAGCTGCAGCCTGAATGTTGCATTTTGATATATGTTCTAAGCCTGAGACTGTATGTCAAAACGTAGATAATCAACATGAAACATATGCAAAACATTAATTTAAAAAAAAGGTCTTAAGAGTGAAGATCCCTTGCAGAAATAGACTGCAATTTACTGTAACTTATGTTCACTTTTTTTGAAAAGGTAAGATACATATTTTTCACAGCAATGTATTATCTAAAATACATTGCAATATGTTAAAGTGCTAACAGGATTTATATAATGTCTTTGCCAATATATTGGGATGTGTTGCAGTAACTTTTCCGATCGTGATAATATATTTAATTCCATACAATGCAGTATATTCCATTTCTCTAAGCACCGCTGGGCAGATTTGGTGTATGGGAGGGCAAGAGTACATTCTCACCCTGATGTAAGCCTCACGCACTTCCTTGTGGAAAAGCAGCGTTTGGGCTAGCTGCTTAAACTCGCAATGGCTCTTTCTCATCACATCCAGCTCCCTTTTGCTCTACAGGAAGAAGGCAAGAGATGAGAAAGTTCAACTCACTGTTCACACAAATTATATTTTAATGTTGTGACAATATGATGAGACATGATTCAAGTTCAATGGTAGGTCACAGGGAAGATGAGTGAGAAGATAATTGGGGGTCAATGGAATTTTTTGAAAAGCTGTTTGGAGTGGCAATTCCCAGTCCGCACTCATTACATTGAGTAAAGGTAAAGTTGCTTTCGCCTGGTGGAGAGCAATAGCTTTTTTTGGGAGGTAAAAAAAGAACCCCCTCATTTATACCATTCCTTAAATCCATTCCTTAGGTCATAACCTTATAATCTGTCCTAATCATCTCAAAGACGATACTCAACGCAAATCGTCGCCATGACGATACTCTCTCGAAAGAGCATCCACCTCTCAGCTACTTTTGTCCAGAGAGGAAGTGCAGTATCACAGTCCTTAACATCACCTTCCCAGCAGATATTATGGGCCGGATTAGCCCTGCACTGCATTCATATCCCTGCTGCCCCCTGGTGGAGAGATACAAAACCTACAACGCACACATATCACAGCTACCCACTGGTGAGAGAAAATGTATACTCACACAACCACGGTACAAAGATAATCGGTTTGGGAAGAAGTGGACTATCTTTGTCATGGTGCTGACTTCTCCACGGTTCTTCTGTAACATCCACATGACAATCTGGATGAGTGAACACAATAGCTCATATTTCACAGAATCCACAATACCATCCAGATTGCTGGGGGGAAACTAAAATTATAATTTTTAAATTTAATGTAGGCTATGTAGCACTCTGAAATGTAGCCTATACAACAAATCTTTAATTATAACTATAATATTTGTTACCTCCATGCGACACTGAAGATCCGTGTTAGCCACGACATCCCAACAATATCCAGAGCCTTCAACATTTCAGGATTCATTCATCTCTATTGTATAGTGATTTTTCTGATGCGGCGGATTAAGGTAAAAGGATAAGCCATCCATGAGATTTAAAGACCCGCGTATCTGTGCAGCAGTGGCACAACACTGTTTGAAATAAAAATGACTTCTGAAAAGAGCATACAAGGGGTCACCTACCATGGTCTTGAGGCCAAACATGATCTTCATGTGTTTGATAGCAGTGACAAGCCTTGGTGCCAGTGTGTAGATGGACTCCAGCAGCTCCAGCACGCTCTCAAACTGTTTGATGTCCCTGGTGTTTACCACTGACCATGCCTGTGCTGCCGCTACGCGCAAAGTACATGGCTCCTCCAGGGTCAGCGATCGCAGATCACCGTCCTGCCTCATACATGGCACTAAACCTGGGGGTGTACAAAACAAAGGGTAGCCTATGCTGTGTAGTTATCCATAAAATTGTGTTTTCTGTATGCAGGTGACTTGTCAGTTCTTAGTAGGCTATGTTTACTTTAATGCATTACTATGTAGGCTACTCTACATGCCAAAAACATATATCCATAATTTATACATTTGTACAGTTGCATGAAATATCAGTAAAAAATTAAAAAGAGAAACATTTGTCTTTAGCTTTTCTTCTATTTCTAACTCGTCTGCTGTTCTGAAAAAGTAATAAATGTCAGGCTACACATGAAACTTGTTTGAACAAACAACATTTAAATATTACTCAATGTAAAGCAACAGCATGGCTTACAAAAAAAGAAAAAGAAAACAAGTGGATATAGCAAATCAGATATAATTTAAAACAAAAGGATAGGCTACCCTCCAGTACGTCCATCATTCGGTGACTCCAGGCGTATTCAATGACCCACATAGCCAGGGATGGAATCTGCTCGGCGCACCTGATTTCAGTCTGTTTCAAACACAAGCTGGTCTCCATTCCCCCAAGGAACAAATAAATATTGTTTTAATTTCCTTTATGTAGCTAAATACAACTCTGACACTGCAAATGGTAGCCTTGCTGTCAAGTGAACGTAGCAAGAAATAATGAAAGTGATAGGCTACACATCTTCATTTTCACCTTCCCGCACCTCCCGTCTTCCTATTGGCTAAAATAATCGACTATCTGTGTTGCCAGATTTACTTGTAATATTCCGCAAAATATTCAGAAAACGTCCATCTTCCACTGATTTCAGTTTCCACTTTAAAAACACTTTCCCAATAAATATTTTAAAATCCAAATAAGGTATAAGTATAATTGATATCTTATCCCGTGCAATTTTCAGAAGTATCTATATTTAGAAAAAACGGCAATACACTTAATGACAATATCTGGCAACCAGAATATTTTCAGCTCGAAACTTTTCGGGGACATGTTCGGGCAAACCACAGAAACGCTCTAGCACCACGTGATCGGATATATGCTTGCTGTGTGCAAAATAGCTTTATGCCCATTGAATTCAATGGAGACAACTAAAGAAAACATAATCGGTCAATTTTTTGTGATCATAAATTTCATTCTGTGTAGCAGTTTGTGAAACAATTATTGTTTTGGTCCAGAAGGGAAATATTTATTTAAACCTCATATTATGGAGGTAGATTTCTATCAAAAATAAACAAGCACAAAAGTATAATCCACACACACACACCTCTCAATTTGTGTTTCGTAAATCATAATTTGGACGAATGCAAAAATTATATTCACAAATGCAAATAACTTTTACAGATATGTTTCCAATTTTCACATGTACAAATCAAAAGCTTTGCTTGCGAACTGGCGAATCTACTTTTTCCGATCGAAGGACACGCTTGATCTGCTTGGATTTCACGCTTGATCTTCTTGGATTTACGGACAGAATTTTGAGACAAATATTCCGCTGTTTTTCACCGTGTCGATTCGTAATCGTAACTTCTTCTTCTTTGGTGCTACATAACACGGCGGTGGGTCTGTTCGGCTCATCAGCGCCACTTTTAGAACAAGTGGCCAAAATTGCACATTATCTTTAAGAAGCGGATTCATGGTAAATGTAATTAAAACAACCGAGTTGTGAGTTTATTTAGGTTGTAAAGTTAACCCCACGCTAATCTTGCGATGGCAAGTTTTTTTAAACAGTCATTGCACAAAACTCCAATTTTTGCACGCCTCCTATCATTACATTACACAGGGGTAGGTCCGTACATTGATGGGAACTAGGAAGTACAACACTATGAGCTAAAATAAGGAGAGCACTCCATGCAATTTGAATTCTCATTTTCATTTATGTGTCTTATCTACTAGCTAGCTAGCTGAACAAATAAAAGATTTCATAGGAGACATCGGTATCAGTGAGAATAGCTGTCAAATTAATTTAATTGGCTATAATACTTCACATGGTTGAGTTTGTTTTACATAATCTTTCCCATGAGGGGCGAAAGAGTTATGTAGCTACTGTGTACGGACCTACCCCTGTGTAATGTAATCTAGCTAGCTAGCTACATGCAATCTGATAGGAGTTTTGTGCAATGACTGTTTAAAAAACTTGCCATCGCAAGATTAGCGTGGGGTTAACTTTACAACCTAAATAAACTCACAACTCGGTTGTTTTAATTAAATTTACCATGAATCCGCTTCTTAAAGATAATGTGCAATTTTGGCCACTTGTTCTAAAAGTGGCGCTGATGAGCCGAACAGACCCACCGCCGTGTTATGTAGCACCAAAGAAGAAGAAGTTACGATTACGAATCGACACGGTGAAAAACAGCGGAATATTTGTCTCAAAATTCTGTCCGTAAATCCAAGCAGATCAAGCGTGTCCTTCGATCGGAAAAAGTAGATTCGCCAGTTCGCAAGCAAAGCTTTTGATTTGTACATGTGAAAATTGGAAACATATCTGTAAAAGTTATTTGCATTTGTGAATATAATTTTTGCATTCGTCCAAATTATGATTTACGAAACACAAATTGAGAGGTGTGTGTGTGTGGATGGAAAACACGTACTTGTGGATTATTTTTACGAAACACAAATTGAGAGGTGCGTGTGTGTGGATGGAAAATACAATTGTGGATTATATCTACGAACACAAATTGAGAGGTGTGTGTGTGTGGATGGTAAATACAATTGTGGATTATACTTTTGTGCTTGTTTATTTTTGATAGAAATCTACCTCCATATCATATGGCTAAAAAATTAAACATATTTTTACAATCTGCTTTTCGTAAGAAACGTAACTATCGGTAATCGAGTTTAAAACTATCATTGGTGTTTAATTTATTTCTGTTATTCCTCATTTATTTTTATACTAGTTCCAATGTTTTGCACTCGACATGCGCAGTACAGGCTTACTTCCGGGGGCTTCATAGAAGTTGTGTTTTCCTGTCTAGTTAAATACGGTATGCACGCGTCAACCGCCGCAAAAGAAACAAAGAAGGGAAGTGAGAGGTCGTTGTGGCAATAACGTTGGACAACTGAATTAATCTATTTTCTTCCGAATTAAAGTCGTCACACACTGCCCTGATTATTGGTAAGCGGCTGACATTACAACGAAGTGGCATGTAAACCTAGCCGCAAGGCTCCTTGGTGCAAGGTCGCTAGCACGTGTACAGTTCTCGAAATGGAATTAATGTTATTACTGAGAGTTAAACCCCGTGTTGACGAAAATGCAATGACTACCTGAGTTACGCTGTCTTAAAAATGTCTTCTTATCATGGCTATGATGCGCAGCTTTGGCAAAAACAGGTATGCAGTAACAGACTAGCCTTTTTATTTTCATTCGTTTTTTGTTTTCAAAAAGGGCATTTTCCCGGTGTAATTGCTGACTTGTGGTGATAGATTTACCTTAACATCTGTCCCAAATTGTAAACAGGTCGGGGATTTTCACGGTAAGAAGACATTTTATGACAACGCAAGCTGTGTTGTCTGTCATGCAAGCATGTTAGCAAGCTATAACGTGAGCATTAGCTAAGTTAAGTAATAATATTTATATAAAAAACGTAGTGACATAGTTGCTAATCAGCTATCTACCTACATACAGACTGGTGACAAAACCAACATAAAGTGTCTTCGTAAGGTGCTGGGCCACCACGAGCCGCCAGAACGGCTTCAATGCGCCTTGACATAGATTCTAGTCTCTGGAACTCTACTGTAGGGATCATGGAACACCATTCTTCCACAATATATTCCACAGTCGGAGTACAGTCCCTCATTTGGTGTTTTTATAATGGTGGTGCAGAGCCTGTTTTACACATTCAAAATCTCCCATAGGTGTTCAATTGGGTTGAGATCTGGTGACTGCAAAGGCCATAGAATATGATTCACATAATTTTAATACTCATCAAACCATTTAGTGACCCCTGTGGATGGGGGCATTGTCATCCTGAAAGAGACCACTCCCATCAGGTTAAAAATGTTTCATTCTAGGTTAAAGGTGATCACTCGGAATAACTTTGTATTGATTTGCAGTGAATCTTCCCTCTAAGGGGACAAGTGGACTCAAACCATGCCAAGAAAATGCCTTGTTCAAAGCACAGAGACCAAAGACATCTGAGAAATCAGAGAGTGACAGTTGTTTCAAGTTTACAGACCAGCCTCAGTTATTTGGAACATTCTTTGTAAATGTGGAAAAAATATTCTTTTGGCTTCTCAGATTTTCCGCAAATCGTCCACAAATAAACTTCTGGAACGATAGCTGATGCATACTTGAGATTTGGGTCACAAATACTTTTTGAGAAACTTGAAATGAAAGGATGACCATATGCATTTACAGCACTTCAGAGCATGCGTGTAAACACTTAATTGTGCCATGCAGCAAGGTGAAAGCATTGACCGTACTCGTACCGTAAAGGCTGTCCTGCACTTAGTCAGCACCGCTTTTGCTGCTGGTGGAGAGTACAGACGGCCTCATCCACAGCCAGCCGCGTGGAGGTTGCTAGAGGTTGTTCAACACGTTGGGAGACACTCAAAAGAAAATAATGGTGCTTATGAACAGAATGGCAGAAATGCTCCCGCGCACGGCATCTGCTCATTGAAGGTCTTGGACTGAAATCTCAGTGGAGACGGTCTTTATGCCATTATATTTTCTCTCTAGCACCCATGCTACAAATACCAGGTGTGCAATCAGTTCCTTGCTGCTGTAAAATAAATCCTGTAAAAATTACGTACAATATAACGTGCATGTTTCAATGTGAAATAAACGTTGAGAAATCAACCAAGACTGCCTTCTTGATTGACAGCCTTTATTCTTCCTGCAGATGGGCCAGAGCAGTGGGCAGGGTGGTTGCGACTACACCCAGCCATGAGTAGAACTTTGTGGACCTCCGTCTTGTTGCCCTGGGTCTTGAGGAAGGGCGCTCGTAAAGCTCACCTCACCAGCGCCCCCCTCTGGCAACGAGCCTGCGCCTCTCCCACCCTGGCCAGAGTGCACTCCTCAGATGTCAAGGTACGTTCCTATCTGCAGTACCTGAAGAGGAAGATCAGGCTGCCCCCGACCCCGCCCTACGGCCATGTGTGCCAGGTGGGTGACCCAGTGTTGAGGGTGAAGGCGGCGGAGGTGGAAGCGGCTTCAGTGGGAGGGACAGAAGTGCAGAAGGCGATCGGGACGCTGGTGCGGGTGATGCGCAAGATGGAGTGCGTGGGCCTGAGCGCTCCGCAGATCGGCGTGCCCCTGCGCATTCTGGCGCTGGAGTTCCCCGAGCACATGCTGCGGGACAGCTCACCCGCTGCCCGGGAGGCTCGCGGCCTGGCGCCCATCCCTCTCCGCGTCTTCGTCAACCCGCGACTGCGTGTGCTCGACTCGCGAACCGCTTCTTTTCTGGAGGCCTGTGAGAGCATCTCTGGGTTCTCCGCTTGCGTGCCGCGGTACCTTTCTGTGGAGGTCTCAGGTGAGTGAGTGTCCTTCCCAGGCTGCAACTGCTCAGACCACACCCTCACTGTCTTCTACACAATGACAACAACCGAGACTGAGAGAACCTATGATTGGATTAGGAGGTAAACCAGGGGATGGATCTAATCAATTTATTGCCCAATCTTTTTTATTGTATTTAGTAGAAACAGCAAGTAGGCACAACATTAAAGATAATTTGTGTTTTTTTTTTAATATAAAAGGGGATTCATTGGAGATCAGTCAGTCAATTGGCTTAATTAACAAGCGGTTGTTATCTTTGACTGCCTCACTCTGGCTAACCCTGGTATTGCATTGATGTCAAGTCAATTTACAGTTTGCTTGTTCACCAGGGGGGTATTTCACGAAGCGCGATTAAGCTGTAAACCTGGCTTATTTCAGTAAGTCTGGATAGGTTCTCGGATAAGTCTGTTTCACGAAGCAAGCTTGACTAGATGCCAGTTATGTCGCTAAGGCAACATATGCGTTGCGGCTAGCCTGGTCGGGAGCAGGCTAATGTGGTTCAAGCTCGACTTATTTGCAGCCGGTGTCACAGTGGCACCGACTCGGACGGACCACTGGCTTCGATGTTTCAAGTGTCAAGTAATTTCTTTTTATGTTGTCATATTATTAAAACATTTACAATTCATAATATTTCCATTAACGACCATCTATGTAGCAAATGTCTACGTCGTTCTGTATGTCATTACAGAATGGCTTTTTTGAGATATCCTACCAAAAAAACTGTCAAAAACATTCATTTAAAATGGTTTAATAATATTATGACATAAAGGGACGTATTTTATAGCATAACCTGCAAATAAAATTTGCTAGAGGTCGATGTCGCAAATGAAATGCATTGCAGTCCATTAGTGTAATACAAACCGTGTGCATTAAGTTGTGTTTTTTTGCAAGTGGCACCCCTAAATGTCTTAATAACATTTATAACAAACTGCACACCAAGGAAGGTTTTTACAGAATTGTAGGTACCCTATTTAATAGGTTATTTTATAGTTCCACAGGTAGCCAAATGGTTTTCATACACGCACTTTAACCAAAACATGCAGAAGGCCAATAACTTTTTGCACTGTTTGTTTTACCACAGCTATTTGGCTATATGGTCATCATTTCACCATTCCTATAGATGATCTGCAACTCTGATTGCCTCTTCACCAACATTTGGATTTGTATTCCGGTCCTTTTTGGAGATGCAAAGCACATAGCACTGATTGCGCAATAGGACTAACGTACACATTTAGGCGCTCGACAATCGATTCCCAGGCTGCGTCTCTCGCTTTATTAATTACTTACCATTAAAAACTTTGCTGATAACACCTATATCAAGCCTAATGCAGAAATTGGGTTGCCAACCTGACAGCTTTATTGTATTTAGTGTCACCATTAAGGCAAAGTAACGGTATTTATGTTATTAATCAATATTAGAATGCAGGTAATGAACTTCGGATGAAGCTTGAACTTCGAGAACGCCATGAGAAAATCCTCATGGAATTGATGATTGACAATGCTTCATTGCATAATCAAACTAAATTTGTTAAACAAGCAGGCTAATTTGGCGTTTTCTAAGGTGAGACGGAAGCCATTATTCTTAGCTGTTGCAGGTGATTTTAACTAAATTTAGTAAAATAATAGCACTGTCGGGAATTACCTGGAACTTATAATGGTTAGTCCGAATAATATTGATCATACTATTGATCCATATAGCCTATTCCTTGATCACACTAAACACGCACGAGCAATGAGCATGTATGTTTCGCCATCATATAAGCAATCCGCCAGGGTGGAAAAGCAGGCTTTTAAAGGGAATGGGTTATGAAATTTTGATTTATTGGTTTATTGCCTGTCACACCCAAGACACACCTATAATTAATGAAGAGAGTAGGTTCAGCCCATTTGCACGTTGCGCCGTGCTTAGCTCTCAAAATACACGCTTTCAAACTAGCAAAAGTGGACTCAAGATTGGGTCAGAATGCAGCCCATGCCTCATATTAGCCAGTACTGTGAATGCTTTATTCACATTTTAATACTACAAATAGGCAATATTATAACCAGAACCGGGTCTCTCGTTTTCCAACAGATTGCATTTTCTGAATCCTCAGCCCTGATAATGATACTGTTACAGTGATGAACCAATTAATAATATTGATGGTACACAGTCGTGATCAATGTACGCTTTCCTTAGGGCTGAACGAACGGGCCGAACCTGTGACCTGGCAGGCAAGTGGCTGGCCGGCACGGATCCTGCAGCACGAGATGGATCACCTGGATGGGGTTCTATACATAGACCGCATGGACAGCTACACCTTCACCAACGTCCACTGGGAGGCGCACAACGAGTGACCACACACTGACCACACAATCCGTTGCACCTTAAACCAGGGGTGGGGGACCACTTCCTGGAGTGCAGCTGCCACATCCCATTTGTGGTTGTATGCAAGTCACCCTGCCTCAGTTGACTGTATACACTAATCCTTGTACAGTGAGTGATGGAGAGAGAAAGCAATTTGCTATGTTTTAATAGTACATCATTTATTTGTAAGTTAAGGAAAATAAAAAGTAACAAATTGCGTGTTGTGTGTGTGTGTGTATATATATATACAGTGCCCGCCACTATTATTGGCACCCCTGGTAATGATGAGTAAATGGGGTTTAAAATTAACCGTTTGGTGAATTGGCTTAATCTCACACTGAAAAAAATGAGAAAATCCAACCGTTAATTGAAGTAAATTTATTATGAGAAAAAAATCCCTCAAGAAATAATTATTTTTAACAAAACCACATGTGCCACAATTATTGGCACCCCTGCATTTATATATAGAATAAAGTAATAATCTTTAATATTTGGTCGCATATCCTTTGCATGCCATGACTTCATGATGTCTGTGACCCAACAACATCAAAAGACTCTTGATATCTTTTTTTCTGGTACTCTTACAAGTGATTCTATAACGTCTCTGCATTTGAATCGATCTCTATGGGAATTGGGAGGTGGGACTAGATTTAGCTGTAAATTACACTGGAACAGTATGGAACACATGGTTGGCTAAATGGCTGTAAGTCATCAAGGGTCTGACGTATCAAACAAGCCTTAAACCATCACTCTGCTGCCAGAAATACTGTAGATATGGATGGATAACTTGAAGGGTTTCTTCTCCTGACTTCCATAGAGTTCAATAGGAAAATGTGTCAGGAGAACCAATGCTTAAAGTGATTCATCCATATCTACTGCATATCTGGCAGCAGAGTGATGGTTTAAGGCTTGTTGGAGGGCATTGTATATACGTATATATACTACTCAAAAGAAGATAAGGGTCGAAAATATTTGTGCATATAAATATAAGCTAACGAGCTAAAATGGTGACGACTAATGACAAAATAATGATTTGATGGCTAAAGAACAGAAAACGCAAAACAAAAAACTTGATTAGACAGTTTATTACCCTGATGAAAAAAAGTCACGCACCCCCCAAAATGATGATGATGATGAATGAAAAATGCTCAGCCATTTTATTGCTAAAATTGGCACGCATGGAATGACACTCATGCAAAACACGTGCAAATGGTGCATGAGGTGTTACAATGGGTGTTTCGAGGCAGTTTGTCAGTTTAGTCTGACTAAGTTCGTGCTTCAAATCCATGAAAAGGAAATCTGGGTTAACTTAAAAAGTTCCTAAAGATAAGTGCAATGAATGCATGTCCCATAATAACGTGATGTCTATAGTCCAAATGACAACCCAAAGGGGGATATTCTAACCCAATCTGGTTTAAAAAGACGTACTTTCCTTTGACCCTTAAATTCTTTTGAGTAGTGTACTTTCAGGGTTTCCTTCTCTCGACTTCTTTTTCCAGAGTAAAATAGGAAAATGAGTCAGGTTAAACAACCCTTATAGTGATCCATCCAGGTGAAGAGTCTTTGATGTTGTTGTGTCACTGACATCAGGAAATCATGGCTTGCAAAATGATACACAAGCAAATATTAAATATAATGACTTTATATAAGTTTGTTAATTTCCCCAATTACATTTTGTTCCCTAAAATTGTATTAGAGTTCTCATAATCAGCCAAAGCCCAACAGGACCCGACGGGCCGAATTTTCTGCATTTTGCCGCGTGCTGGGCCGGGTCAGGCTCGCAAGAGAGGGGGAGAAGATTGCACCCACAAGGAGTGTTCTGTTGCTTGCCGAGTGCTGTCCGTGGTGTTGAATTGCCTTGGCGCTGCTTGCTTGGCAATTTGCTACTTTATAGCCTACAACAGAGGTAGCCAACATGGTGCCCGCGGGCACCTGGTAGCCCGCAGGGACCACGTGAGTCGCCCGCGAGGCATGTTCTAAAAATAGCACTAATCACCATGGAGATCTGTCTAAATAAAAATTGTCCCGTAAAACTTTAGTTTCACCAGAAGAGGGCGCTGTTGTCTAATAAAGTATTAAACGGCAATAAAAGGAAGTAATAATATCTAAGTCTCTTCACATATATTATTATTATTAAAAGGTGATCTGTGCAACTTTATGTTATTCAGGAAGTTTGTATCAAACAAGTAGCCCTCCGTACTACTCAGTACCCTTGAAGTAGCTCTCAGTTTCAAAAAGGTTGGTGACCCCTGGCCTACAATAACCACCATCAAGTCATAAAAGTTAAACACAACATCTCTATTTTGTGACTACTAGGCTATTCCTTCCTACTGTGCGGTCGTATGGAACCAAATGTGACTAAATTACATAAGCAATGAAATAAATATTAATTATTTTACGTCTCATTTATTTCATGACATTTATTTCCACTCGTATTTATAGCCCAAACAGTGAGCATATCATACACATCCTGTTTACACATCCAGTTCTACAAAGGCCACTTGCTTATTGTATTGTATATCCCATATTCCCCTCTGGCTGTACCATAGGCTAATATTCAATTGGGGGCAATCATATAATAACTTCTAGGTGATATAAAATCTCCCTTTTAATTAAATTCCTGGCACTTGGTGGAGTGGACGAGAGTTTAGGGCAAGTTTCACCAACAGAAATATTTGCATTCATGCAATATTTTCATTTGTTAAACGACTCCACTTCCCTTTGGCTACGGAAGTGGCAGGTGAGGCTGTGAGAGGGGCAGTGGATTCACACGTCTGAGGACGGAAAAATATATCCACAGCAACATTTGGTTTGTTTCTGTATCAAACATTTCTGGCAGATCCTAAAACCACAGGACTTGCAATGAGCAAAAGCAAAGTTATGGCAGTGCAGTCTGCTACAGGTCTCATACAGTCCCAGCCCCTGTGTCCCTGAGGCCTTGCTCTCTCTGGTCTTCTCAAATCGTGCTGTTGAAGCCCCTCCCTCTTCAGGCGTATCCCGTGCAGTAGCTGAAGCCCCGCCCTCTCTGGATTCCTTCCCTGGTTCTGCAGAAGCCCCTCCCACTGCAGGCCCTGACAGGTCTGTCTGCTTCACGAATTGGATTTTGTGATTGTTGTTCTTACATCTGTCCACAATGTCACAGGATACAGTGTGGATCACACAGCACTGCTGGCAGTGAAAGACATACGAAACAGAAGGAGAGTGAAGACAGGCACAGGCCTGATTCTGCCTCGGTGCGGTGCCCGACCCTCCATCTCCAGCAGTCTGGGACACAGCCAGCATCCCGTCTGGCCCCGAAGACCTGGTTTCACTCTGCTGGGACTTGAGAGTGAGGCAGACTCTCTGATTTGGTGCTGAGACGCTGCTGCCCCCTACAGGCGGTAGGTTCACGCTCTCTTTGTACGTGGGGGCCGTGGAAATCTCCTGGGTCCCTGCACTTTCCACCCCCGTCTCCCCTTCTTTCCCCTCTGCGGAGTAAAGGTCCACATCCATGTCTTCCACCGAGTTTGACACCTTCTCCCGAAGGCTCTCCAGCGCCTCCTGCAGGCTGCGGCCCTTCTGCCTCTCCCGCACCAGGGTTAGCTCTGCTCCCGCCCCCCCTCTCGACGCGGCAGCGGCCCTTGACAGGAGCCGGCTCTCGCATTGCGCCGCAAAGAATGTGCATGCCAAACCCAGCAGGGTGGCAGCTGATGGGGGGGTGCCTTGGAGCTCCAACTCCGCCCCCTTGTTCTGGTATCCCAGCAACCCGAACAGGTGCTCCACTTGCTGCTCAGACAGGGCAGGTCTCACCAGGTGTGTGAACATGCCTGAGAAGATCTGGAGGGAGGGAGGAAGAGAGAATGTACTTTTTTTTTTTTAATGAGTAATTGTCACAAACCATGAAATCCCAGTAATACACTGAAATTATTTATGACTTTATAAGCCAGGCTAGCCAATATTACATTGTAGGTATACAAGTGCTGTAGTGTAGCATAATCCACTTGGGCCTTGAGCGTGTGACCTTGTCAGCGGGCACGTGTCTGTCACTATAGCAGTCGAAGCAACTACCAGTAAAGACTGATCTCAAGGTCACAATGCCCAGCTTCTAAAACCTCACACATTCATAAACATACATGTGTAAGGTTTAAAGGCCCATTCAGTAATTTTGGTTGCTTATTAAAATGACTAACATTACGTGCTTGGAAACGAATTACCTCATGGATTATGGTGCTCATAGTTTTTTTATTATTATTTTTTTTTTTTACTGTAATCAGCCACAATGCAACACGACAAAATAATTTCCAAGGCAGGGTTTATTTGGAAAAATGTTAACCAACAATGTTAGAAAATCTTAACTAACAACCACCACCACCACCACACACACACACACACACACACACACACACACACAAACATGCACATGCATTCATACGTATATACACAGACACACACCTTCACTACTCTGTACTCCTTCCTCCAGGGGTACAGGTACAGATTGAGAGCGGCTCCCTCCAGAACTTTGAAAGCCTTGCTGATCGCCCCCAGGCCTGGGGCTGTCGCTGGTTCTGTGAGCCCACCCACAGCGCGACCCCAAGCAGGCGGAGTCTGGAGGCAGTCTTCCATCGTTGCTAGGGCGTCCAGGGCAGTTAGCACATCTCGGGGGTCTCCTTCCCTCAAAATCCCCTCCACCTTCTCACAGAGCTCTTCGTCCCCACACATAAGGTCTACGTCCCCCTGTGCAGTCCTCCGCTCCAGACTCACCCGGTACTGCTCAGAGACACCCCCACTGCTGGATCGCCCAAATTTAGGGAGATATGATTGCCTGGAGGACCATGTACATAATACAATGAGAACCATCAGCAATGGCAATTACAGTCAGAACATTTAATGTGGTATGACTGAAATATGGGGCAAATCAAGATTTTCTCAGAATAAGTGACAAGGGGCTGAAATACAGAGTTGTCCTGGGATAAAACGGGACATCACCCTATCCCAATTTCATCCTGGTAAAAATTTTGGGCACATAGGTGAGGGTGGTCCAGACAGCACAGATGCTGGTGCCACAGACTGCTCGCCCCTCAATTGTATTTCTTAACCGACCCGACCTGAGACAGCAGATCTCTGCAGGAATGCTGCCAAACCAGTCAGCCCATCTCGTGTGGGACAGTAAACGCTCGGTTGATCAATGATTGGGATGTTCTAAGAGCTTTAGTTAAGTGTCTTTATTCCAATATGTTTCGACGATCACACATTCAAGGACAATTATGGGCCGAGTTTCATTCATTAAACACCAAAGGTCCAGTGAACGGAGAACAGGCTGTGGACCTTTTACTTATCCTACAGCGCCACCAGTAGCCGAACGTAGCCTACTGCTGTTATGTAAAAAAAAAAAGAGGCACACGAAAGTGAAAGTTACAAGGAAACTCGACGCAATAACAGAGTAAGACAGTTTAACATGATTGTTTAGTTAACTAATATAGATGTAAACCACCCACATTATGCTAGTGACATTACTGACACTATGTGTTGTGTACGGTAGTAACATTACTCTGAGCATTTTGTCATATGTTACGTTAGTTAGCGGTTATATGACTAGCAAGCCTGCTGACAATAAACAACATGTAATCCATGTCAGAAACAAAGAACGTCAAACGTTGCAAAGACTTGCCTCTTTCCAGTTTTGCTTCTTTGATTTGAATTGTCCATTTCAGCAGAGGCACTGGAAGTGCAACTTAGGCAATTCGAAACTTCCCTTCGGACTTTGGACGAAATCGAATAACGTTAACTTTACTTGCTAGCTAGTTACAAACTTACCTAGCTATTCGTAACTATTCACCTCCTTAATTGCCACTGGTTGGTCTGAAGCTATGCTTTCCCCACAGTTTAGACTAAACTGGTTAACTTATTTAGCGTGATTTACTAGCTGAAGAGCTACTGCACGCTGCGCTATTACACTTCCTAGTCGGTCACAGCAGTCGCCTGTGGGGCGTATGACGTGACGTCTGCAGTGGGGCTTACGAACAAATGACTATAGGGCTTTTTATTATTGAATTGCTTTTATTAAATATTATTTGACTCATATTTTACTCGAGTAGCCTACTGTCACAGTTGCAACGTGGTATCCTAAAAAATGATTGGGAATTGAATTGTTGGATGCTTATGTTTAGCATAGGTAGCCTGCTTTGCAATAGGCCTACTATTAAATTTTTTCCACGGGGCCAACATATACAGGTGCAGCTCAAAAAATTTGAATATCGTGAAAAAGTTCAATATTTTTTGTCACTCATTTCAGAAAGTGAACCTCATATATTATATAGATTCATTACACATAGTGTGAAATATTTCAAGCCTTTATTTCTTGTAATTTTGATGATTATGGCTTACAGCTAATGAAACCCAAAATTCAGTGTCTCAGAAAATTTGAATATTTTGCTTTAACATATTTTTAAAGTATCATATTTCATATTTGGTCGCATATCCTTTGCATGCTGTTACTTCCTGAAGTCTGTGACCAATCAACATCAAAAGACTCTCGATATCTTATTTTCAGGTACTGTTACAAGCGATACTATAACCTCTCTGCATTTGAACTGATCTCTATGGTAATTTGGGGGTGAGACTAGATTCAGCTGTAAATTACACTGGTACAGCATGGAACACATGGCTGGCTAAATGGCTGTAAGTCATCAAGGGTCTGAGCTATCGAACGAGCCCCAAACCATCACTCTGTTGCCAGATATGGAGTAGATGTGGATGGATCACTGCAAGGGTTATTTCTCCTGACTCATTTTCCTATAGAACTCTATGGGAAAAAAAGTCAGGAGAAACAACCCTTAAAGGGATCCATCCACATCTACTCCATATCTGGCCGCAGAGTGATGGTTTGGGGCTCGTTTGATACCTTAGACCCTTGATGACGTACAGCCATTTCGCCAGTCATGTGTTCCATACTGTACCAGCGTAATTTACAGCTGAATCTAGTCTTACCACCCAATTCTCATAGAGATCAGTTCAAATGCAGAGAGCTTATAGTATCGCTTGTAACAGTACCTGAAATAAGATATATCGAGAGTCTTTTGATGTTGATGGTCACAGACTTCAGGAAGTAAACAGCATGCAAAGGATATGCGACCAAATATTATTAAATATATATTTAAAAAATGTTAAAAAAGCAAAAATTCAATTTTTTTTGAGACACTGAATTTGGGTTTTCATTAGCTGTAAGCCCATCATCATCAAAATTACAAAAAAAAGGCTTGAAAATATTTCACTCTGTGTGTATATAATATAATAATATATGAGTCTTTCTGAAAATGAAAAAAAAAAAAAAAAATTTAACTTTTTTTCAATTTTTTTTTTTTTTTTTTTGCATATATGATAATAAAGTAAACGAAAACAAAAACACAAACCATATTAAATATTATTTAAATAGCCTAAAAGCGCAAAGCCTAATCGACGTCGTGCTACAGGGCTGTTTTCCCACGCAACACCACATGGGGGCGATAGCAACTCAAATTGATTTCTGGTCCCGCGGTTTCACACGCGCTTAGCCTATTTGTTTAATTATTTACATTTCGTGGTGTTGTATTATATTTCGAATTTTTATCATAGAATCATAGACCTCTCGTGAAATTATCATATATTTTTGCCATATATTGTGAGACGAACTGATATTTTAAAAATCAAACATAATATGTGCGTGCGTAATAATACGCGCATCGGATGCTTTGCGTCAAATAAACCAAAAAAGAATAAATTAACTCGATATTGTAGGCTAGATGTATACAGTAAACGGGGTACGCTTTGAGGTGTGTGGTGTCCCCATATAATGTCCTCACAGTCAGAAAAGCTATTGAAATGTGATATGACTGAAATATGGAGCAAATCAAGATTTTGCAGAATAAGTTGCAAGGGGCTGAAATAGGGTACTGTCCCGAGAAAAATACGGGTTCTCTGGTAGGCTAACTCTATCCCAATTTCATTCTGGAAAAAAAAAATTGTGGGCAAACAGGCACATTGAGTTGTGTGGTGTCCCCACATAATGTGGGCGGGGTTTTGGTGACAGTGACAGCAGGGCGTGGACTGTTGCGCCCACGGTCCGTTTAAAGCTTTCGGCGCAACATGTTCTCTACAGTAAATCTACTCGCGCAATTGCAAGTGTGTTCTTACTTCATATCGACGTAGCCACCTGGAATTTGCCGAGATGCCAAATTCTGACAGAGTGGTGCTAGTGCTCGGTGGAGCTGGTACAGTTGGTTCCGGAATAGTGAAAGCGTTACTGGACAGAGGTAAGATGGGATAATTGGAGAAGCAGAGGGTAGCCTACACTGGGTCACATAGCCTACGCACCCAGCGATAGCCGCACCAACAAAAGCGAACCTTTAGATTATTTTAGGATGATAAACTCTTACCGGCTTTAAATCGGATATAGCCTATAGCCTCCATTAATTTTTTACATTCGATTTTCCTTTCTTGATACGTGGGTGAAACCTGGCAATACAGAAATTATTTCTCAATCCAGTTGTTCCTGCCGAGTCTATCTAATGACAACGCACGTAGGCTACGGTCACAACTGAATTTGGCTGTCTCCTGTCCTGTTCTGCACAATGCGCTGACAGAGAGGTTATTGTTCCGTGCATGTGTAAACTGGGAATGAACTGCGCTACTTGCAAAAGACACATCAACATGCCTGGGGTGATGAGCGCGTGGGACTGGCACAGGACAACTCACTCTGACGCGATTTTTCACTTATAAAGTCAGCATTCATGTTTAAAAATCATTTGGATTTTGTAGGCAACATTGCATGGACAGACTGTCTCTACCAAACAGGTATCCAGCTGTATTCCCGGTGACTCGCTGTCCAATAATTTCCAGGAGTCACCAAAAAAATAAAATAGGCTACACTTGTTAATTATTGAAACACAATGTGCTGTTTATAAAATTTGATATATTATCATAAGATGATGATCGCTTTTCTCTGGAAGTTCTGGCTTTGTAGCCTATTGGTATGATTATTTAGATGTGAGAAATTACAGTAGTTGTGGATTTCCCATTGAATGTGTCTTTATCATAGTTTGATACACCTGAAAATGATAATGTTAATTCTTAAACATTATCATGTGTAATGTATGGTCCAGTGGAACGTATTATGACCACACACGGCTGTAAGATTTCACATTTCCACCCTGCAATGTGCTCTGTAAGTCAATAAATTATGGAGTAGGGTTGGGCTATTGCTGTATAGCATTTGTGCTTTACCCAGGACTGTGTTAGATTATTATATTTGTGTAATATAATAGTATGCCTTTGGATTGTGTGTGTAATAGGCTATGTGTATAATGCAGACGTGTGTGTGTGTAGGTTTTAAAGTGGTGGTGATCTCCAGAGACAGTAACAGATTGGAGAAGTTGAAGGGCTTTATCTCACCAACCAGCAGAAAGAATCTGATCACACTGGTGGGGAATGTGGGTAAGAGAACACCCCCCCCCTTCACACACACAGCACGCGCACGCACACACACACACATACATTACACACAGACACACACACACACACACACACACATTGCAAACACATGTACACTCACACACACACACACACACACACACACACACACATTTACACACAAGATAACCACCATTTTAATGATTAAAATACAACACATTAACATATTTAAGGATCCCTCTTTTATTTCTTGTCATCAATGCTCTTCCAACATTATCACTTTCTCTCCCCCTCTCAGGTTCAGAAGAGGGAGCAGAGGAGGTGAAGCAGGCTTTGCTGAAGGCTGTAGGAAAGGTGACAGATGTGGTCTCCTCTCTGGGCTTCAGCTGGTGGCAGGGTGGCCCACCTCACACCCAGACTCTCAAAGAGCTGCACTGGGTGAGCTTTCAGCCAATCACGGTCTGCTGTTGGTTCACCCTATCACAGCTGCCTCACATACCAGGCTGGTTAAGGTAGTGAATTTCAGAGTGATGAAACTGCCTACTTTTGGAATGTAACCAATATTTTCTAACCAGTCATGTCAACTCAGTGGAGGCCTTGAGATCTGACTTTCTGGGTTATAAGACTATATTCTTCCTACCCCACCCCACATACTGTATATGAGTTCATCACATGACTTCTTTTTCTCATTCCCCACTTCCACACCTTACCATGCCTCTTTTTTTCTAAATATTCTTCCTTTCTTCCATACCCCTTCCTCAACACCTCTTTCTGTCCTTCACCCTTCTTTTTCTTTTCTTTTTCAGGTGTTGGAAACTCTGATTCTCAGCACCTTTGTGTCATGGAAGGCGTTCTTTCCCCTGGTGAGAGATGACCCCAGCTGCACCTACACTTTCATCACAGGTGAGTCCAGCAACACATCCACCTTCACAGGTGAGTTTAGCCATACCTGCACCATCACAGGTGAGTCCAGCAACACGTCCACTTTCACAGGTGAGTTTAGCCACACCTGCACCATCATAGGTGAGTCCAGCAACACATCGACCATCACAGGTGAGTTTAGCCACACCTGCACCATCACAGGTGAGTCCAGCAACACATCCACCTTCACAGGTGAGTTTAGCCATAGGTGAGCTGCATTTAGACCTTCACAGGTGAATCTAGATGCCTAAACAGCTACACCTTTGTCATAGCTGAATCTGTCATAGGTGAGTGTGCACCTACACACAGGTAGCCATACTGTACATTAGCCCTGCACTACATTACATCACATTTACATTGAAGCATTCAGCAGATGCTCTTATCTAAAGCCATGAACATGCACAAATGTTTCAATATTCAATATTCAATTAAATCAATATGTATTTATAAAGCTAATTTCACAATTAGTTGCCACAATACGCTTCACGGAAAAACCCAGCCTAAACCTCCACGAGAGCAAGCCAAAGGCAACAGTGGCAAGGAAAAACTCTCTGGTATAACTAGGAAGAAACCTTGGGAGGAACCAGACTCAAGGGGGGAACCCATCCTCCTCTGGTCGGCTCAGGGTCTAGGTCTTACTGACCAGCATGGCCAAAACAACCAATATCCATGTTAATAGAATTAGCAGCAGCTAGATGACAGTCCAGATGTGGCGGCAGTGATGGTGGGGAACCAGGCACCGATGGCAGCGGGAGCAGCGGGCAGGGGTGGTGAGGAGGGGAGGGGCAAGCGGCGACGGAGAGGAAGCCGGACAGCAGCGGTGAGGGAGTCCAGTTGACAGCAACTGTCGAGATGCGGGGCATAAGCCCCGCCGGCAGAATGTAGAAAAAAGAGAGAGAGAAAACAGTTAGGGAAAGTGCCTCCGCCAGGAGTAATCTAGTAATCTATAGCTGCATAGCTATGAAGACAGAGTTTGAGAACCCATCCAGTCATGAGAGGGAAAAAACAATCCTACCCACCTATCAAGAGCCAGCCCAGAAATATGGGGTCACAGCTGTTGACATGTGACAGTAAGGAAAGGATGCCACCCCACATTACTCTATGGCTAAAGGCTTCTCTGGTCCTGTCTCCAGACTACAACTCATTATAAGGCTGGTCATAGAGGTTTTTTAATCTAGATTTAAATATTGAGACGGTGTCTGATTCCCTTATAAAAAGAGCAGAAAAAGAGCAGTCTCTTTGTAGTCATTATATAAACCAGCAAAACCCTGTGAAGTTTTGTAGTAGCTGAAAAATGGACATAGTAGCAAATGGACATAGGGTGTAGTGTTTAGAGTTGCATAAACTGGGGTATTAACCCCAGAATCAATGCTCAGAGTTCAGAATTTTTTTAACCACGTTGCAGTTCAGACAGGTGAGTTTTCAGTGCTTGCCTTGTAACATGACGTTTGTACGTTTAGTATACTGTATGTTGTATAACTGCATACTGAGTGCTTCAATGACAGTGCATGCTTTGCTGTAGGGGGCGCCGGTGAGAAGCTGTTGATGCCGGGGACTGGGTTCCTAACAGTGGGTGCAGCCAGCGCTCTAGCATTCTGCCAGGTTTTGCGAGACGAGTACCCGGACGTGCCCTGCAAACTCAACCAGGTGAACCTTCATGCCTCCATCTTTAAAGCAGAACTGAACTTTGGTAGAACTTTGGCCTGTGTAGTTACCTGATATGAGTCTAAATGATGGCGAAATATGTTTGTTAGTTGTTGCTCTGTGCTCCCCTGGGGTGATAATCCAGAATAGGGTATTTGTCGCTCTCCATTCTATAGGGCAGCTAAAACGGTCTCAAAATTACACTTCTAGCACGTATATGAACACGAACTAAGTGGATTCTGTCAATACAAACAATAACCAAATGTTTTTTTTAAAAATTAAATTATTTTATTTGGAACGTAGATTCGGTAGGTAATTCTTGCGCCAGAAACGGGGTTAATGCGCCGATGCGTCAGAAAGCACTCATTGGTCCAAATTTACACGGAAGCAAGCATTCCTGGTATATATCTATGATAAACAAACCGACCTGCTGACATTTTGCTAGTGTTTTCTGGTAGCTTGCTAGCAATATTGAAGAAAATATTACTTTTATAAATCATTGTAATTACACGGAAGAAATATGTACGTAGACTGGTTATTGTTTGTATTGACAGAATCTGCTTTGTTCACATTCGTATACGTGCTAGAAGTGTAATTTGGAGACCGTTTTAGATGCCCTATAGAAGTGAATGGAGATCGACAAATACCCTATTCTGGATTATCACCCCAGGGGTGTACATAAATAAATAAAACGTGGAGAAGGTGAAAGGGGTGTTCAGACTTTCCGGCTTGACTGTATATACATATTTGTGTACACACACTTAAAAGCAATATATGATTAAAAGACCTTATGACAAAGTTCCAGGTATTGTTGATTTCTATGGGAACAGAATCAATAAAGCCATCATGTGCACCCATCTCCTCTCCATATTGTCTTCAGGTAAAGATAAACACAGGTGTGGCCCCTCCAGACCGCCTGGCCCCTGGTTACGTAAGCCACCTGGACCTGGGAGATGCGGTGGCCACAATTGTGCAGAGAAGGATGGTATCCCACGTTGTCTTCAACGTGAACTGCCCCGCTGACCTGAAGACCATCCTCCTGGAGAACAACATGTAGGCCTCCTCCTGCCATGCCCTAACACTCTGTAACCTGCCATATGCCCAGCTCCGCAAGGCCTTACGTCAAAGCCTTTTTTATTTTTGCATTTTTGGGGGAGGAACTGCATAGCCCCTGCACCCGTAAATGCCTCAGCGATGCCTGATTCTTCCCTCCATAGCACCTCATATCACAAGCCACTAAGCTCCACCCATAGCCACTATAGTCCTTGACCTGGGTGTTGTATGTTACCCTGCTATACCCCTGTACTATGGAATCATGGGAAAGGAGTGTCCCGTCTCTAGGGAGGATTCCTGTAATCCTGATGGTGGTACATTATGTTGATCACCGCTCGTACAAGCCAACTGGGGTCATGCGTAATTGTCTGCATGCCAGCTCTGTTCAATGAAAGGTCAAGACCGTGTCCAATAGGGGTGCCTGCAAGGACGGACATTCACCATGTGGTCAACCATAATGTCACGTATACCATTATTAGTGGTCAACAGTCAGTTAGCCTTTTAGCTACTGAGACTTGCACCAGGGAAGGTCAGTTGTGTTCTTTGACTCTCTATTGGATTTCCTCATTCACGTGTTGCTTTGATCTTAGTACAGAAACAAAATCCAAATCTATCCTCACCACCCTCCCCAGACTCCTGATACCTTGATCCTGGCCCGCCCACTGATCTACATCCTGTTTGAATAGTTGCTTTTCCTGTATGTTTTTTTTTTATTCATCTGCATGTTTAATAAATTACACTCACAAAGAGAGAAAGAGTGTTGGCATGGTCACTGGTTCACTAAATAAACACTTATTCATGTAATAAAAATTGCTTGGGCTGGTGTGGTTATAATATGAGTCAGTGCTGAGTGGTAGGTATGTAAATAAACAAAAGTTGTCATTGCCCTAGCCTCTGGACATGGTGTGTGTGCCTGTGTGTATTGGTAGATAGCATGACGTTCTGTATGTGTTCAATCACGCAAGAGAACGGCACAGCCCCTGTAGGAACAGAGCCATCAGTGGGGTTTAGAGAGGGGGTGGCGGACGAGACCCACACATTTCTCTTTTGTTTATTGTTCCATAAATTTTGCGTATACGTATGTAACCCTCTCATCTATAAATCAACCAACCTTGCAGCGAACTGAAGCCACATCCACTCTGAGAGAGAGAGGTGGAGAGGGTGGTTGGGTGAATGGGGAGGGGGGCGGCAGCCGTGTGAGACTGGATTTTGTCGGCTCACAGCCCAATTAGGCCAGATTGTAATGGACAGTGAGAGACCTTCCCCATCTATAATCATGTCTTGTTCTCATATACACACACACACACATTCACACTCACACGCATACACAAACACACACACATACACACATTCACACTCACACACATACACAAACACACACACACACTCACACGCATACACAAACACACACATACACACATTCACACTCACACGCATACACAAACACAAACACACACACATGATGCAGAGACATTTCTGTCTCCGTCTTACACAAACCTGGAAATGGGGACCAAAACTCAGAGCATGAGTGCTGTGCAGAGATAGAGAGGGGGCATATTGCTTTCAGACCGCTTAGATGTTACTGGAAAGATTCAGCCGGGATGACTTAAGTTTAAAGAATGTCAGAGGTCTTATGACACAACCTCTGGACTATTCCAGGCATAATGGGATTTGCATGGGGCATCTCCACTCTGAAGAAAAGCGTCTACACAGCAAGCGTCTACGGTAACCCCAGAAAACTTGGTTTGGGATCAAGCCATGGGCAGGCAGGTTGGTATCACAGAGTTGTGGGGGATCAGAACATGATCAGGAGGAGGGACAGGGATAGTTTTCTGAGGGCTGGAGAGATACGCAGGGCTGACCTGTGAGACGCAGCACACACGGGATATCTCCAACATCAATATGACCATCATCCACATCAAATGGGGTGGCTACAGGCGACTGAACTACTGCATTGCAGAGAAATGAGCCCTTTGATGCATACATTCTAAACAACGAAGCCGGGACTGGGGTCACGCTTCTTCCTCATGCACTCAAATCAAAGAGCTACTGTAGCACTTTCTTCTATTATAAAAGCAAGTTTTGTTTTTGAAAGAGACATTCACAAAGCCTCTGGTGACACTCCACTTAGAAGCCCATTATTGTAGTGACAATATTTCTGAAATCCAATGGTAAAACTTGAGGTAGTGTGTCAAAACTACATATCCAGCTATCTGACACTATCTTCGTACATGCTAGCTAGATTATAGCTAAGCTGGTATGTTGTAGAGTATGTGTTTCGGCCAAGAGTAGGCCTACTTTTAATTTTATTTTCTACCTGATAGTTCAGTGATAAATATCACTGATTGGCTAGAGATTCCACTCACCTGTTAAACCAGGTATAAGTCTCTGGTTAGAGAGGAAGAATGAGTTCTATTAGCTTTGTAGCGAACTTAATGTACAGATATCCGACTCTGTTATGCTATTTTGTTGTTCTTCATGTTTACATGGTATACAGTGGAGATGGAAAGTATTCATACCCCTTCATCTTTTGCACACTTTATTGTGTTGTAGATTTAATTTTAAATGGATAAAATTGCCATTTTTGCCCATCAATCTACACTCAATAACCCATAATGACATGGGAACAACATCTATGGGAATTGGGGGGTTAGACTAGATTCAGCTGTAAATTAGGCTGGTACAGTATGGAACACATGGACTGGCTAAATGGCTATAAGTCATCAGGGGTCTGAGCTATCGAACGAGCCCCAAACCATCACTCTGTTGCCAGATATGGAGTAGATGTGGATGAATCACTGCAAGGGTTATTTCTCCTGACTCATTTTCCTATAGAACTATATGGGGGAAAAAGTCAGGAGAAAAAAACCCTTAAAGGGATCCATCCACATCTACTCCATATCTGGGCGCAGAGTGCTGATTTGGGGCTTGTTTGATACGTCAGACCCTTGATGATTTACAGCCATTTAGCCAGTCATGTGTTCCATACCGTACCAGCTTAATTTACAGCTGAATCTAGTCTCACCCCCCAATTCCCATAGAGATCTATTCAAATGCAGAGAGGTTATAGTATCACTTATAACAGTACCTGAAAATAAGATATCGAGAGTCTTTTGATGTTTATGGGTCACAGACTTCAGGAAGTAACAGCATGCAAAGGATATGCTACCAAATATTACATATGATACTTTAAAAATACGTTAAAGCAAAGGGTATGAATACTTATGTAAATGAGAGATTTCAGTTTTAGATTTTTTATAAATTTGCAAAATTATGGGTTATTGAGTGTAGATTGATGGGCAAAAATGGCAATTTTATCCATTTAAAATGAAATCTACAACACAATAAAGTGTGCAAAAAGTGAAGGGGTATGAATACTTTCCGTCCCCAGTATGTTTGCTATTGTGGGCTTGTAAATCACTTTGGACAAATGATTATGCCATATGAATAAATGCAATGTGATGTAGATTTTAAAAAAAGGTAACATGAAACATCAAAGACAAATTAGCATTTTGCTGTTTAGCATCACAAAGTGTAGGCTATTGCAATATTTGCACACACATAAGATATCAATCTAACTTATGTTAGCTAACTACTGTTGGTGGCTGCTAATGACCTTGTAGCTAATAACTAACATATGTATAGTTTCCTTTCTAAATTGCAAAAAATTGTGACTGTTTTTGTCAATCATTTTCTGGAAAATCTTGATCCAACAAAACCACCCACTATAGTAATATATGTAGCTACATGGTCTTTTAAACATTTGTTTGCTGTTAAGGCTTGTAAAACATGATGATAAAAGCAACATTGGCAGAATCTATTTGACTGTGAACCATAGATGTTCAAATTCCAAATTCATCCATGACTTACCAGGAACAATTTAGCAATTGACACACCAATACAATAGTATGGGTTCACTTCCTGCCCTGCATGAAAACAAAACTTGCTCAGGAGAATGTGAGATACACGAGAACCTGAGTCTTCTGCATCAGTACTGACTGATATTGGCAGTAAATTTAATTTGCCCAAAATGATGATATTCAGAAATGGGACACTCTCACCAGGAATCAGGTAGCTCTGCTCTCAGATACTCCCTGAAGCCCACATGCCTAGACCTGACAATAATAAATGCATCAGGAAGCAGTTGTTTGGCAGTAAATGTACCACTTTCAGAGGGCCAAAGTCCATTTAGCACTGGTAAAAGATTACGGTCCATGCTGTTGCGCAAGTAAGGTAAGGTAGTAGAATTAAAAAATGAGACTTTTCTTTTTTAATTGTGTAAACATATCCAGATCCACCAGAATACACACAGCCATACCTGGGGGGCAGTATTAAGCCCTTCTCCCACTCCAGGGAGAACTGTGGGAGGGTGAAACACACCTTATTCCACCCCGCTGAACTCAGAACCTGGAGTGCCATATGTAACAGAGGGTGTGGCTGCTGATCTGGATTTGATAAAATACTGGCACACTCTAGTCCCCTCAAAACATGGAACTGACTCAAAGATTTAAATATTGAAAGTAACATAAAAATGTGAGTTGAAGTCAGTTAGTCTTAGCAAATGCAAACTGGGTACTAAATCTACCCAACAGTGTGGAATCTCCTAACCTAATGGTTTGTGCTCTCTCACACTTCTTGTATAGGCTACATGTGCACTTACACCAGAGATCAGAGGTGTCAAATGTATCACTCACGTTTCGGAGGGCTGCAGTGTCTGCAGGTTTTTTTGGTTTCCTATCAACCAGCTGATAATTTAGGCCTTGAATTTACGGTGTATGGACTTTTCAGCTAATTAATGACTAAAACTAATCACTTGGTTGAAAATATCAAAAACCAGCAGATACTACAGTATGAAAGTTGAGATCCTTGACTCACGTAGAGTAGAGATGACATACAGTCAAGCCGGAAAGTCTGCACACCCCTTTCACCTTCTCCCTGTTTTATTACGTTACAGACATATTCAACAATAGATTGAGTTCATTTTTTGTCTCAAAATTCTACACAAAATAGCCCATAATGACAAAGTAAAAACAGGTTTTTAGACATTTGTGCTAATTTATAAAAAATATAAATATAAAATATCATATGTACACAAATGTGCACACCCTTTGATATGACACCCAAAAGTGAGCTGAGGTGCATTTTGTTTCCACTGATACTGCTTGAGATGTTTCTACAACTTAATTGGAGTCCACCTGTGATAAATTCAATTGATTGGACATGATTGGGGATTGCCAACACCTGCCTATATAAGGTCCCACAGTTGACAGTGCATGTCAGAGCAAACTCCAAGCCATGGGGTCAAAGGAATTATCTGCAGACCTCAGAAACAGGATTGTGTCAAGGCATAGATCTGGAGAAGGGTACGGAAAAATCTCTGCAGCTTTACAGGTCCCAAAAAGCACAGTGGCCACCATCATTTGTAAATGGAAGAAGTTTGAAACCACTAAGAATCTTCCTAGACCTGGCCGCCCGGCCATACTGAGCAATCGGGGAAGACAGGCCTTGGCCAGGGAGGTGAACAGGAACCAGAGGGTCACTCTGACAGAGCTCCAGCGTATCCTTGTGGAGATGGGAGAACCTTTCAGAAGATCAACCATCCAGGCAGCACTCCACCAATCAGGCCTTTATGGTAGAATGGCCAGACGGAAGCCCCTCCTTAGTAAAAGGCACATCACAGCCCGCTTGGAGTTTGCCAAAAGGCACCTAGAGGACTCTCAAACCATGAGAATCAAGATTCTCTGGTCTGATGAAATCAAAATTGAACTTTTTGGCCTGAATACCAAGCATCACGTCTGGAGGAAACCAGGCACAGCTCATCACCTGGCTAATACCATCCCTACAGTGAAGCATGGCGGTGGCAGCATCATGATGTGGGGATGTTTTTCAGCAGGATTGGGGCGACTAGTCCTGATAGAGAAAAAGATAGAGATAGAGAAAAAGATGAATGCAGCTAAGTGCACCGAGATCCTTGAAGAAAACCTGCTCCAGAGCGCTCTGGACCTCAGACTGGGGCGAAGGTTTACCTTCAAACATGACAACAACTCAAAGCACACAGCCAAGAGAACAAAGGAGTGGCTTCGGAGAAAGTCTGTGCATGTCTTTGAGTGGCCCAGCCAGAGCCCAGACCTGAATCCAATTGAACATCTGTGGAAAGAGCTGAAAATGGCTGTGTACCAACGCTCCCCATCCAACCTGACGGAGCTTGCAAGAATATGCCAAGAGGAATGGGCAAAAATGTCCAGAAACAAGTGTGCCAAGCTCGTAGCTTCTTTCCCAAGACGCCTTGAAGCTGTAATCGCTGCCAAAGGTGCAGCAACCAAGTATTAGGCTAAGGGTGTGTACAGATATGTAACCCCTAAATAACCTATTTTTGTCAGTAAAATAAAATAGCATATTTTCTAAAAACCTGTTTTCACTTCGTCCTTATTAGCTATTGTGTGTAGATGTTTGAGGCAAAAAATTAACTCAATCTATTGTAGTATAAGTCTGTAACATAATAAAACGTGGAGAAGGTGAAAGGGGTGTGCAGACTTTTCGGCTTGACTGTATGTTTGGATATACAGTAGGCCAACATATGGGTGAGTAAACGTGAGTGGTTTCAGTGGACAGCACTGCTTTTGATGTTTGAAAAACTGGAGGAGAGATCAGACTGATTATCATCTTTAAAAAAAGTCAATGACTCATGTTTTTGGAAACTTGTGACAAACATTCACACTCTCCAGCACTTGGCCACATTCACAGCCGGTGCCAAATTCAGAGGAAAAAGGAAAGATTCAGCTCACGCAATGCTCAACGGAGTCAGGCAGCACGCACGCACACACGCACACAAGCACACACGCACACACGCACAAGCACACAAGCATACTCACTTCAACACATCTCTAAGTTCCCTGCAGGTACAAAAGCCTGAATCAAGAGTATTGACCTACCTGACCTGCACAGCCACCTCCAGAAGCTTATGGCTGGAGTCTGAGTGTGGCTAAGAGCCAGGTGTGGCTGGAGACTGAGTGTGGCTAAGAGCCAGGTGTGGCTGGGAGTGGATGGGTGCTGGATGTGGCTGGGAGAGTAGTGTGGGTGTATTTTTGTGTAAGGTAAGTTTGGGCTTCTGAGGTGGAGCTTATTCACTCCATAAGGGTGAGGCAGCCCCGTAACCTCACCTGTGTGTGTGTGTGTGTGTGTGTGTGTGTGTGTGTGTGTGTGTGAGAGAGAGAAAGAAAGAGAGAGAGAGAAAGTGAGAGAGAGAGAATAAACAAATTAACAAGAGAGAGATTAACTGAAAGGTTAAGAAAGGAGATAGAGAGCAAGGAGAGAAAGAAGACATAAAGAAAGAAGAGAGAAACAGAAACAGTTAAAAGATAGATGGATAGATAGCTATAGATAAAAGGCAGAATGCGAGAGAGAGATTTGTCTTAGGACAGCAGGAGGGAGGATGGTGAGAGTTGTCCTAAAGGAACAGACTGAAGCTCCTGTCAACTCTGTGTGACCTTCAACTAATGAGACCAAGACACGAGAGCAACAGCAGCCAGGGTATGTGTGTGTGTGTGTGTGTGTGTGTGTGTGTGTGTGTGTGTGTGTAAGCGGAGTATGTGTGTGCGTTGCTGCCTGAGCATATTGGATGTGGGCTCTATCATCCCCTAATCTCCCTAGATCTACGACTTCACAAGTCAAGACCAGTCCAGAACACTCCTAAACACCCTAACCCCCCCACCCCACCCCCGCCGCTGTCTTGCAAACTGCTGAGCTGCACAAGCATCCAAAAAGGTTTTATTTTTATTTTTATAGAAAAGAGAAAAAACCAAAGCAGGAACTCCCAGTATTTCTCCTGGCTACCAATCTAACGGTCTGTTAAATGCACTGGTTTTCCTGAGATAAACACAGTTCTGGGGTGCGGTCAGTGCTGACACGCAAAAGATGCAAGGGGGGGGGGGGGGTATTGTATCACAGGCCCTGAATAGCTTGCATTTATTTACTGGTGGAACATGACCCCAAAAGCACTTTTTGTAGCGATGTGTTTTGTGGGTGTGTATACAGGGGGAATTTGGGGACACCTTCCTATCTGATGATGACCGACAGAGCAAATGAGGGACAAAGAAATTGAAGGAGGGGGAAGAGAGAGGGAGAAGGGGAGACAGAATGAGAGAGGGCCGGCTTTATATCGAGGACAGGCTGTTCTCATAATGTGACAAGGCCTGCGAATGTTTTATCTACACGTCAGCCTTTTAATGTTTGCTATAAATGTGTTTGTGCCTCAGAAGCACGAAGGTTAGTTATGAGCCATTTGCACGGATATAAACTGAGGGAAAGGGGGAAAGTAAGAATAAGAGTGAATGGGGAAGGGGGAGAGAAAGGGAGAGAGAAGACAATGCAGGAAAACAGAAGAATGAAGGAACAGATGCAGAATTAGATACTATTACTATAATAATAAGAATAAAAATAATAATAATATCTTTATTTGTATAGCATTTTTCAAGCACAAACAACACAAAGTGTATTCCACAGATAAAAAAACATAATAGATAAAAAAGCAAACATAAACTATACTATTATATACAGTGTGTGTGTGTGTGTGTGTGTGTGAAAACAATGGGAAAACAATAATAAGCTTTAATACAGTATAAATTCCATGGTAGACAACACATTTAGAGTAACTTTGACACAAACGGAACACAAAGGTTTTTTAGAAGCATAAAGAGACTATTCTCTGTACCTCCAATAAAAGTATAACTATAAATTGCTCTAAATATGCATAAATGTAAATCGGAGAACATTTATTAAAAAGGAACCTTCCAAACCAGTGGTCCAGCACAGTTTCACTGTGGAAGAACTCTGAGGAAGTGTTTAGGCGGAAACATTCATGTACAGCTCTTTCCCCGAAACACAGGATGGAAAATCCGTCTTGACATTTGAATTGAGCCACTCATGCACGCAGTCTAGGTTTTCATACTTGGAGGTCAGCAGAGAAACCGATTCACCCAAAGACGAAAAAAATGCACGAGACATTTCTGCAGCCTTGCATAGCCACTGTCGGCTTGCTGTAGTCTAGATTACGGTGCACACAAAACGCATCCCTGCTGCCACAGTGATAAGTGGCAGCTGAGACACCGTGACTGACTGAGCTGAGGTGCAGAGTTAAGACAGAACACCCCAGATGCATTAAGGGCGCCAACTGTCACATGCTAGTCAGAACATGGTTGGTATTTTCGTCAGAAATGGTTGTCCCATACCAAAAATGTCCTCAATAACCAGAGATGCCTTTTTGTCCTGCCCTTTGGTGAACAACTAAATTCGGTGCAGTTAACGTGAGCTGCACGTGTAATCTATTTGCCCAATGAGCAGAATTGAATAATATATCAATCATTTAAAACCCATCTGTCTCTGCGTTCTTCCCCATACTGGAGCAAGGGAATTCTGCCCAACCCTACCCCTCGCCAACCCATCACAAAACAAAAGCGGTCATGGGCGAGAACAGCCAGAGAGAAACCTTTTAGAGGGAATTGCGTCTGACAGAAACCAACATTTCCCATTTATACAGGAAGATGTTTTGATTGTTACATGGAGACCATATGAAATCAAGGCAGCAGTCTTTGCTGGGTTTTACGTGGGGGGAGTGACTATGTCACGTCTATCGGAAAATGAAGCACACCAAATAAGAATCTTCACCATTGATCCTCCAAAGATCCTCTAAATGGAAGTAGTTTATTTTTTTATTTTTTTACAAAAAATAGAAAACTCATTTGAAGACTTATTTGAATGGACACAGATCATTTAAGAATTGTATATTTTGTAGATACTGTATTCTATACCGGAAAAGTGTGTAACTATCTTTTCTGTATGGGTATGGGGTATGCTGCTTCATCAACCCATAACTTGGTAGTGGCAGATCTGCCATCCCAATGTTCATTCAATACACTACAGAAAACAAAAAAGAAACTAATGCCCGGCTAAATTTACACAAAGACCAGCTACCAATATCCTTCCAGAATGACTGCCCAAATTTGTGAGCCGGCCCACTCAGGGCACTCGGTGGGAGGCAGTGAGTCTAGACGAGACCCCTGCTGTGTCTGGCCAAAATGAGGCCTATCCAGTCTGACATGACGGAACAGAAAAGGCAGGAGGTGTTCCCTCATAGCTGAAGTTATTCAGAACACACTCTCTCTCACACACAACCACTTGCATGCACGCACGCACGGACACACGCACACGCACACGCACACAAACAAACACACACACACACACACACACACACACACACATGGACCATCACTAGCAGTCTCACTCTGATTCACTCTAAAATATGTGCGCACACTGACTCACACACGTGCATGGGCTTGTATTGTGCTCTAGCTACACACCACAAACACACACACAGACACACACACACACATTTAATAAATATTCCATGTAGCACCAGACCAGTACTTGAAAGCTTAACTGTGTTAAATGTTTAAATGTATTCCAGGTTTTGATTGTGAAACAAGCACTTTCAGTTAATTGCCACCACCTATTGGAGAAATGGAAAGGTAATCAGTGAAACAGAGATTGTACTGAGATAGAGATGGAACTGACAATGTGGATAGACTCCTGCTCCACACTGCTGTTCTTACTACTGCTCAAGGTATTTGACTTTTATTTAGGTTGTGATGTGCGTGTGTGCGTGCGTGCGTGCGTGCGTGCGTGTGTGTGTGGGAGAGAGAAAAGAGAGCAGGTACTAGGGGTTTATCCCTGTGCTGTGTCCCATATTCCAACAAGGAATTTTAGCGTGACATCATTACCACTCTCTTATTCCTCAACAGTACCCTTCTGAGCAGATGCCACGAGTCTAAATGAGGTCTGTCAGATGCTGAAATAAAGGTGACCAGTGATGCCTTTCTGGGTCACCGCAATTTTGGGTGACCATGTGACGTAGGTCGAGAGTGATGCCGCCGCGCCGCGCTCAGGTGGGAGACAAACAAGTCAACTCAACATCAGCTGACTTCAGGCCAGGGCTCACGTTTTTTCAATGAGGTTGACATGTTTATAACAGCACCAGCTTTTCCATTACAGGGCATAGACCCCTAGGATGACCACAGCTTGGGCAGAGCTACCAGCAGGAGACCACAGCGCAGTACGTCACAGGTTATTTTGTTTTTGCACAGACACACTTGCGTGTGTAATATGGTGTTGATGTTATTGTTCTGTTTTAAAAAAAAAAATGTTTTCCTCAATGAAAACACAGGGCTGCATGGTACATCCACTAGGTGTCGCCATAGTCCAGGGGTGGGCAACCTTATTCGAAGATGGCTGGTATGGGTGCAAGTTTTCTTTCTATGCCAGCACTAAGGCAACTGATTCTATGTATCAAAGTCTTGATTTAAGACCATGATTAGTTAATTAGTTGAATCAGGTGTCGTATTATTGGCTTAAAACAAAAACCTGCACCCACAATGGCCTATTTCAGATAAGATTGCCCACTCCTGCCATAGTCGCTTATAGCTGCAGTTCAGTGAGCGATCAAGAGGATTGGGAGAGGAATTGTGGTCAAAGCCAGTTTTTATTTCTCCAAACTTACAATTTTAGGCCCACCCGATAACTACACCCTCCTTCTTTTCTGGAGGGCACACTATAGTGCAGGGATGGGCAACTCCAGGTGTGTATGCAGGTTTTTGCTGCCACCAGTTAACAATAATTTAATTAGTCGACTAACGACTTTCACCCAATCGTTTACATGATCTGATATTTTAATCTACATATGAACAGCAGCTGATGAATGTTCTTGTGCCGGTATGCGTGTATTGTAGCGTTTTATCGTTCTGTAATTTACGAGTGAATCCGTGATAGTGTGTATGACTAATTAGCTGATTGAGCCGTGGTAACTTACTGGTGGCAGTAAAAACATGCACACACACCGGCCCGCGAGGCCTGTAGTTGCCCACCCCTGCTATAGTGTACGGGTCCATCCACCAATATATGGGAAGTCAATTAACTGCTTCCTTGCAATCTGTCATTTGAGCTACAAGAACTGGCACACAGGTGTCTAGGAATTACTATTGATTGATGATGCAAAGACATGCCGACTGAAGCCCTCTCTCCCCCGCGAGATTCTATTCGGCGATAATATAGTACCTCCTTTGACTCCCGACTACAGTTGCCACTGATATCCTCCTTATTCAATTCAAATAAGATATCAAGTCTTTTGATGTTGTTGGGTCACAGATATCAGGAAGTCATGGCATGCAAAAGATATGTGACCAAATATTAAAATATGACAACTTTATTTCAATTTATGTTAATTACTTTTGGTGCCCTAAAATGGGGGGGAGACTATGTGTAAAAAAGGCTACAATTGCTAAAGTAGAAATAATGAAATAGAAATAGCAGTTTGTAACATTATCAATTTCTTGACTGTATTATTTAAATCAATTTAATGCTACCTTGGTGAATAAAAGTATCCATTTATTTCACAAACATAAATATGTCTCAGTGATTCCAAACTTTTGAACGTTAGTGTATACATGTGTGTGCCTGCTGGGGCATGTCGGCATGCGTTTGTCTGTCTGGGTGCATCCGTCTGTCCTTCCTCAGGACAAATGTGCGTTTGACTGGTTCTGAAGAAGGCTCAACGCTGGTTGAGAAGTTTTTTTTTCTCTTGGAGCAGTAATTTCAGTGGGTAGACTTTTTCACAAACACACAGGCACGCCCACATTTTCACGTGCCTCGCACTTACGCAATTTCTTTGGATGTGCCTGTATGTTCTTCTTCTATGCGTGAGTGAGTGTGTAAACCCTCTGCCTGAATCACTGAGAAGCCAGTGGGAGGTGCCGGCGTGTCTCAGCATAGTTTAAATTAGATTACAGAGGTTTCAGGAAAGACAGACTGCCGCCCGGCTGCAGCACGTTAGGCTGAGCAACCTGGGATTTATACGGGAGGCCTTTCACAACAGACACTGCAATCAGCTCATCCTCATCTCTGTGCTAACATGCCAAAGCTTCACACCAGCTGTTCTCAAACCCAAAAGTTACAGCTGAACACTAGATGCAGACCAGCCTTGTGGAATTTCACGAGACCTATCCCTCTATTGCACGCTCTTGCCAGGTGATATTTAAATATAAGTCTGATACAGCCTTGAAGGGTGAGTTTCTGCTAGCTTTTCACGCATTTCAAAGTGAAATTTAACAGTCACACACTTAAGAATTACACAATACTAGTCTTCGGTTTCACTGCCAGCCAGCAAATTTCACTTGCATGAATATATACATTTAATTAATTTAAAGTAATTTCTAAATGTATTATGTGAATTATAGTTCTCCTTTGGATTGTAGCATCACAGATGTATTCTCCAGGGGGAGTTTTAAAATTTCTGCTTTTGTGTAATCAGGAACAATCTAGTACAGCCATACATTGTTATTTGCTAATAAAAAATATTTTTTTCTTTTGCTGCAGTTTGGATTTGTGGGTATTAGTCTGGTTTAGTTTAGAATTTGTTTGAGGATTCATTTGTAATCTGTTCAATTATGTTATTTGCATGTGAGCCTAGTTATAACGACCAGCTGGCACTGAGTCCTGGTTTTGCACTAACTGCCATCTCTCTCCCAGAAAGCATAGTCCTAACTGTAGACAGCACAGTGCACCCCTAATGACACTCCTAACCTGCCACTGCACCCCTAACAGCACAGTGCACCTTAATAGCACCCTGCACTGCTAACACCACACTGCACTCCTAACCTGCCACTGCACTACAAACCTGCCACTGCACTAACACCGCACTGCACTCCCAACACCGCCTCACTACACTCCCAACACCACCTCACTGCACTCCCAACACCACCTCACTACACTCCCAACACCACCGCATTGCACTCCCAACACCACCGCACTGCACTCCCAACACCACCGCACTGCACTCCCAACACCACCGCACTGGACTCCCAACACCACCACACTACACTCCCAACACCACCACACTGCACTCCCAACACCGCACTGCACTTCTAACAGCACGGTGCACCTTAATAGCATCTTGCACTGCTAATAACAGCACACTGCACTCCTAACTTGCCACTACACTCCCAACACCACACTGCACTCCTAACACCGCATTGCACTCCCAACACCACATTGCACCCACCACACTGAAATCCTCAGAGCACACTGCACTCCTAACACCGCACTCCACTCCTAACACCGCACTCCACTCCTAACACCGCACTGCACTCCAAACACCACATTGCACCCACCACACTGAAATCCTCAGAGCACACTGCACTCCTAACACCGCACTCCACTCCACTCCCAACAGCACGGTGCACCTTAATAGCATCCTGCACTGCTAATAACAGCACACTGCACTCCTAACTTGCCACTGCACCCCTAACACCACACTGCCCTCCTAACACCGCACTGCACTCCCAACACCACATTGCACCCACCACACTGAAATCCTCAGAGGACACTCCACTCCTAACACCGCACTCCACTCCCAACACCACATTGCACCCACCACACTGAAATCCTCAAAGCACACTGCACTCCTAACACCGCACTCCACTCCTAACAGCACGGTGCACCTTAATAGCATCCTGCACTGCTAATAACAGCACACTGCACTCCTAACTTGCCACTGCACCCCTAACACCGCAATGCACTCCCAACACCACACTGCCCTCCTAACACCGCACTGCACTCCCAACACCACATTGCACCCACCACACTGAAATTCTCAGAGCACACTCCACTCCTAACACCGCACTCCACTCCTAACACCGCACTGCACTCCTAACACCACACTGCGCTCCTAACACCGCACTGCACTCCCAACACCGCACTGCACTCCCAACACCGCACTGCACCCCTCAGAGCTGCACATTATGCAGCATGTTATGTTGCACTATTCCTTTGCAAAAAGCCAGGCTTGCTTGTGCCAGCTGGTCTGTGCCCAGGGTGTTCTGACTGGTTCAAATGCACAGAGCAGAATGTAATAGATTAAGAGTTAATCCGCTGGTCATATTAGATGACTGTCCACTGAAAACACAAGCTGCAGCACAAAAACCCGCCAAATTATTCTCTGCGTGACTGTGCCAAATGTTTCCCCTAGCTCAAACATGCAAGCCCTGCCTCTGACTGTTCTCTCTCCACACTAAAATACACACACCACTCTTTCACTCTCAACACTCAAGACAACACCTCTCTGCTTTAGCACATACATGCACCCACACCACAATCTCTCTTCAACACACACCACTCTCCCACTTCCAACACACAGCACACTTACAACACCTCTCTGCTTTAGCACATACATGCACCCACACCACAATCTCTCTTCAACATACACACCACTCTCCCACTTCCAACACACAGCACACTTACAACACCTCTCTGCTTTAGCACATACATGCACCCACACCACAATCTCTCTTCAACATACACACCACTCTCCCACTTCCAACACACAGCACACTTACAACACCTCTCTGCTTTAGCACATACATGCACCCACACCACAATCTCTCTTCAACATACACACCACTCTCCCACTTCCAACACACAGCACACTTACAACACCTCTCTGCTTTAGCACATACATGCACCCACACCACAATCTCTCTTCAACATA
The DNA here is from genome assembly GCA_022702515.1 of Ilyophis sp. 1 JC-2022. Taxonomy (NCBI): domain Eukaryota; kingdom Metazoa; phylum Chordata; class Actinopteri; order Anguilliformes; family Synaphobranchidae; genus Ilyophis; species Ilyophis sp. 1 JC-2022. Next base: position 27,672,657 of record CM040400.1, read on the forward strand.
CACACCACTCTCCCACTTCCAACACACAGCACACTTACAACACCTCTCTGCTTTAGCACATACATGCACCCACACCACAATCTCTCTTCAACATACACACCTCTCTCCCACTTCCAACACACAGCACACTTACAACACCTCTCTGCTTTAGCACATACATGCACCCACACCACAATCTCTCTTCAACATACACACCTCTCTCCCACTTCCAACACACAGCACACTTACAACACCTCTCTGCTTTAGCACATACATGCACCCACACCACAATCTCTCTTCAACACACACCACTCTCCCACTTCCAACACACAGCACACTTACAACACCTCTCTGCTTTAGCACATACATGCACCCACACCACAATCTCTCTTCAACATACACACCACTCTCCCACTTCCAACACACAGCACACTTACACCTCTCTGCTTTAGCACATACATGCACCCACACCACAATCTCTCTTCAACATACACACCACTCTCCCACTTCCAACACACAGCACACTTACAACACCTCTCTGCTTTAGCACATACATGCACCCACACCACAATCTCTCTTCAACATACACACCACTCTCCCACTTCCAACACACTTACAACACCTCTCTGCTTTAGCACATACATGCACCCACACCACAATCTCTCTTCAACATACACACCACTCTCCCACTTCCAACACACAGCACACTTACAACACCTCTCTGCTTTAGCACATACATGCACCCACACCACAATCTCTCTTCAACATACACACCACTCTCCCACTTCCAACACACAGCACACTTACACCTCTCTGCTTTAGCACATACATGCACCCACACCACAATCTCTCTTCAACATACACACCACTCTCCCACTTCCAACACACAGCACACTTACAACACCTCTCTGCTTTAGCACATACATGCACCCACACCACAATCTCTCTTCAACATACACACCACTCTCCCACTTCCAACACACAGCACACTTACAACACCTCTCTGCTTTAGCACATACATGCACCCACACCACAATCTCTCTTCAACATACACACCACTCTCCCACTTCCAACACACAGCTCACTTACAACACCTCTCTGCTTTAGCACATACATGCACCCACACCACAATCTCTCTTCAACATACACACCACTCTCCCACTTCCAACACACAGCACACTTTTCCTTACGTACAAATCACACAAACCCCACGGGGCAGTGTTTCTACCCTCTGACATGTGTACAGAATTGTGATGTTATAAAACTTCTTAAGAGTACATTTAGCTTACCCCGCAGTACACAACTGAAGTGGGACTTTGGAATTTGGACCGTTAGTGCAGAGATTTGCTTGGAACAAAAAAGACACCGCAAAAAAAATAAATGTTTCACGCTATGATTCCAACAGCAGTTTCTGTGGTTCAATTCAATGTTTTTATTTCATTTTTTTAAATTAGAAATGGTGAAATGAGGTACCAAAATACCAGAAAAAGTGTCAAAGTCAGTCAATACCCAACCACATTAACCAGTTTAGAATACAATTAAAGCACCCGAAACACATGGCACTGCAGCATAACGCTTTCAGTTTTGCTCAGAACCGAAAAGTAAAGATTTGTTCTGCATTCCGAATTACAAGCTACAAAAGACCCCCTGCGTCTTTCTGACAGAGGTGAACTATTTGTACTTTAGTTTGCCTCAACTGACACAATGCTCCAGTCCAATTGCTCCAAGCGTTTTAAAAAATATATTTTAATCTCTTTTCTTTGTCGTTACTCAAGTACACGGATCACCCTTTCAGTCCATAAACATCCAATGTCGCTTCCCAGCCCCATTTCTAGCAAACACAGAGCTCTGTAAACAGGACACAAATATGAATCACTTTCATTTAGAAAAAAAGAAAACAACGTCTGGTAGAAAAATATCTGTGATTTATAAGCATTTCTCTCCTTGTGTGTACTTAACACAGGGCACAATTCAGTAGTAATGAAAACATCCGACAAAAGGCCTTTGGTTTCAAGACAAAAAAAATAACTTTCTTCACAGTTCTGAGCAGTTTGTGCATGTTTGTGTGTGTGTGTGTGTGAGTGTGTGTGTGTGTGTCTGTGCCCAGGTGTCCGTCAGGGCCCGGGGGCGGAGTCAGGTGTCGGTCAACGAGGAGGCGCTGAGCCTCCGGTGAGCAAAGTGGGCGAGGACGAGGAGGAGCATCTCGGAGGTGCTGCTGAGCGCCACGATGAAGGACGCTTGCGAGGCGAAGTCGGCCTCGGCCCGCTGGAACGACAGCTGCATGACGGCCAGCGCCAGGAGGCTGTTCTGCACCCCCACCTCGATGGCGACTGTTCTGCGGTGGGAAGGTGCCAACCCCGCCGCTGTCGCCATGCCGTAGCCCAGCAGCAGGCCAAAAACCGGCACGGTCACGCCCACTGCCACGATCTGAGGCCGCACGTGCGCCAGGATGGACGCCCCCATCTGGTAGGCCACAAAGATCCCGCCCACGATCAGCACAAAGCTGAAGGGGCGGATCAGCGCCAGAAGGGCCCGCGTCAGCCCGGGCAGCCGCAGCTTAACCCCGACGCCCATCGAGATGGGGATGGCGATGAAAAGGAGGGTGCCCAGGATCTTGACGAAGGGCACGTGGAGGGCGGCTTGGACGCCCAGCAGCCACCCGTACAAGGCAGAGGAGAGGGGCATCATCGCCACGGCAACCAACGTGGAGACCAGCGTCATGGATATGGCAAGGGTGACGTCACCGCCCAGCAGCAGGCTGTAGAGGTACCCACCCCCTCCCCCTGGGGCCGAGCAAGTGATGACCAGCCCTAAGGCCAGCGGTTTGGGCAGTGACACCAGCCAGGACAGGAAGTAGCCATACAAAGGCATTACCAGGAACTGGCCAGCCACGCCCAGGAGCACAGGTGCCGGCCGACGCACCAACGATCGAAGAACCTCCACATCCACCTTGCAGCCGAAGGCACACTTGTTGATGAAGATGAGTGGCAGCAAGGCAAACAGGACGGGGTTTTTGGAAAAGTGTGACAGCCCGCCAGACTGGACCAGCTGCCCAGCCAGGTTGTTAGCAACAGGGGAAACCTTGATGGAGAAGTCGGACCTCTCCTCCACCAGAACTGGCTGGGAGTCCTGGTCCAGGTCCAGGAGCTGGATGAGAAGCGGTGCTCTTCCCGCCATGCCTGATTTGATGCCGATAACGTAGCTCCTAGTGGACTGGCCCTCGCGCCCACTGTCGCTCACATTAAGGATGGACAGGACCTCCGGGTCCAGGGAGCGCACGTTCACCGTCTGCCTCCAGCTCTCACTGTCGCCCGAATGCCTGTCCGCAGCACTCCGGTACTGGCTCGAGATTACGATCACCCCCTTGGTGTTTTCGGGAAATTCAAATTCCTGCGAGGATCCGTCGCCAATGTTTATGTACCGCCCGTCACCTCCGGCCGTTATGTTGCTGTTATATGACAGCGAGCTGTCTCCTGTTGGCATCTGCCGGTCCACTCCACTTGTTACCAAGAAGAGACAAGCAAATGTTAAAAGCGTCCGCGTCGTTCTTACAGACAGGGGACGAAAAGGGTACCGTACAGCCATGCTTCTCCCCACTTCTCCTTCTGTCAACGCACACGAAAAGCACTTAAATTCTCTGATATAATCACTACATTGCTGACCGCGCCCGGTGGAGTTCGTCTGATATCCATTTAGCTAGCTAGCGAGCTAAGCTAAGCCTGCGTTTGCTCTAGCGTTTGTACGTTACCCCAGAGTTCAGACGTCATGCGTACCATCCGATTCACAGCCGCTTTTTTATTTCGAACAGGAAAACAAAATCTTGCGTTTATATCTATTTGACCTGGTTGCTCTTTTCTCTTCCGGGCAGAGATATAGCGTCCTGTCTCTGTTAGCGACTGATTGCTGCTTGCAACCTATTTTTATACAGCCTATGTTTGCAACCCTTTCTGTCTGGGTTGACTGTTTAGCCTACTGAATCTGCCTCTGTTTTCGCTCTCTCTCCCCTCGCTTTCTCTCGTTCCCTCGCTAAACTCGTCCCGTATCCAATAAGAAGCGCCGTGGGCATTAACTCTTTCCACTCTCTTGCAAAGACTCCTGCCCAGAAGAGCCCTCTCAGAAGAGCTGTGGCGTCACTTCACTTGGGGAGAATGACATAGCGCAATGGATGTCTCCCTTGCGAGTCATAAACAGCAGCCCAGACCGAAAATAGCACCAGATGAGCTTCTTTGAAATGTAGTTGGTAAGATAGAACTGAAAGGTTGTGTTTTTAGATTTAATTGGGATATAAACCACAGTTTGAGGCTCATTCTTGGAGGAAATGAGTACAGTCCTAATTTGGATTTATCCTACGTTAATAAAGGCAGACGTAGGCCTATACATTTACATCACATTTTTATATAGCGTACACTTATTTTATACGGAGCACTATTTGCATTATTACAATCGGTGCGTGTACATGCAATATTGAGCAGCGAAACTTGTTTGTGTTCTGTTGAAAGTATTCATTCCAAATCCAACGACAGAGATCCATTGTTAGGCAATTATGTAAAATAAACCGGGCATAGGGGTCAGACTTCCTGAAAGGTGCCAGACGTGAGGAGGAGGGGTGTTCAAAGTTGGGATCACTCACAGACCTCTGTTGACAAGCGTGGTTTCCATGCGTCAGTGCTTGGCGCACTTTCGATTGATCTTTTGTCTCCAACACCTGCTCATGTTTACTTCTTTAATAATGTATGCGACACAACCGGAGCAACAAACGCACGTTCGGGGATCGGATTCTACACTCACTTCAATAATCAGATAGGTTTAGAGCGATACAGCTAACTGAAACCTGATGGTCTCTAAGAGAAGGACACACCATTAATCAAAACACAGATCTAAAAACTTTCAGAGAAAACCCATCAAATATTAAAGAATGATGTTTATAATAGGCCTCATATAGGTCTACTGACCAGGGTAGGCTATTCATAACCATGTTCTGTAGCCTAACCTACAGGGGTAATATAGTGTCGAAAACTAGGCCATGTTCTTTCTGCAGTTTTGGATTGAGCTTCACCGTAACTTGGCAGTTTTCCATCAAATATTTTCCAAGCTACGCAATACAGTGAACATGTTTGCACACATGGCAAAACGTTTCTCGTTGGTGCTTAGAGAGGCTGAATGGCCAAATTGAATATGAAGTTTCCACACACCGTATCATGAAAAGTTAACGTTTTATAGCCATTTTGAATAATTAAAGCTGTGAGCATTGCAAGATACAGCATTTGGTAGCTTCTTATTTCTTTTTCCACTTAACAATTTGTGTCCATGGGTGGAATCATAATGTCTATTTTTTGACAAAAAAGTGTTGTGTCTTTCAGTAATCATAAACAACCATGCACAGAAAAAAACTGTTTTCCCCCTCATTGATCAGCCAGGACACACTGTTAATTAAAAAAAATCTATAGTAGCCTCTCTCCCAATGCCTACAAAAAGCCCCCCACAACGCCATATCCATTTTGGCATGTTGCCTCTCTCAGGCCATTCTGAGCCAAGCAGGTGTGTCTCATGCAGTAGAACACTACGGCCTGATTTAAGTCAACATTTGTCTTTAACATTAAATGTAATTTGAAATTGTATTTGTTACAAACACAGTTTGTGGTTTTTATGGACAGGATGTCAAGGCGTTGCCGAGGTCCGGAGTGTGTCCGGTTCGGGGGCCTAAGGGTGGCATCTCTGCTATTTGCGGATGATGTCGTCCTTTTGGCCTCATCACACTGTGAACTCCGATGCGCATTAGAGCGGTTTGCAGCCGAGCGTAACGCGGGCGGGATGAAAATCAGCACCTCTAAGTCTGTGGCTATGGTTCTCTCCCAGGAAACGGTGGTTTGTCCTCTTCAGTTGAGGGGGGAACAACTGCCCCAGGTGGAGGAGTTCAAGTATCTTGGGGTCTTTTTCACAAGTGAGGGTCAAAGGGAACAGGAGATTCATGGCCGTTTAGGTGCAGCGGCTGCAGTATTGCGGGCGTCGTACCGGACGGTGGTGGTGAAAAAGGAGCTGAGCCAAAAAGCAAAGCTCTCGATTTACTCTCCTGGATAGGGTGAGCTCAGTCATTCGGGAGGACCTCGGAGTAAAGCCGCTGCTCCTCCACATTGAGAGGAGTCGGTTGAGGTGGTTCGTACATCTGGTAAGGATGTCCCCTGGGCATCTCCCTATGGAGGTGTACCAGGCACGTCTAGCTTGGAGGAAACCCCGGGGATTCTATCACCTAGGAAGTTGTTGGGGTGAGGGATGACTGGCCTACTCTGCTTACCATCTTGCCATTGCGACCCTGACTTGGATTAAGCGGTTAGAAAATGGATGGATGGATGAATGGATGGATAAACACAGTTATGGGGAATTAACTTGGGTAATTACTGAACTCACCAAACCGTGTGAAGAATGAAATAAACACCTGCATTCAAATATAAATCAAAGTTAAGGACAAATGTTAATTGAATTTAATATATGTAGAGCTGGCTGCTGTATATTGGGTATATGTGGAATGTAAGTGTTTTTTTTGTTTTTGTTTTATACAACTAAATGTGTGTTTTTATACTGTAATTTCTTGATAGAAATTGGTTGCAGGGGCAGATCTGTGGATAGATCTTTGAGTACTAACAGATTTCTAACCAAGTAGGGGGGAAAGCAAGCATTGTGACATTAATCAAACCCAGCTGAGCGGGATCTATAGAATTTAGACACTATTCCCCCTAGATACATTTTACATATGTATGTACCACATGTGACATCATAACGCTGATATCGGTGTCTAAACATAGGCTATGGAATATATACAGTATCAAGGTAGGGAGAGTGTCTGTCTCTCAGAGAACTTATGTTACGCCTCAAGTTACAGTTGCATAGCGTCAGGTCCCATGACAACAGCGCTGTGGTATGAAAACACTTTCTCATAATGGGACTTAAGGGAGTAACTGAGAAAATTGGCCGTTGATGCAGAAGCCGTGTTATAGAATGAGGTTTGGAACGCTTAGTCATGCATATAAACAGTTGTCACGTGTCGGAATACATCAAATATATATTTTTTGACAGCTGGAGGTTTCTTTAATGAATGTGTGAATAGAGTTTAGTTGCTATATAATGAGGCAATTGCAAATGAGCCAGGCTTTTAAAGGGAGAAATCAGCCTAATGCTTTTCATGAAGCTCACTGCCGTGTCTATCCCCATCCACACCCTTGGAAAGAATTGTATTGTATGGTGTGTATTGGCCCCTTTTCCATCAGCATACCGTACCGCACCATACAATACCGTGGAACCGAGAGCACAGGTTCTGGATGCCTTTCCATTCCCAACCGAAGCATACCATGCATAGTTCTCGGAACTAAATTTCGCTGCTTCTTCAGAGAGGTACCAAACAAAGGTACCAGGAACTATGGGCTAGCAGTCCTGTACATCGCTGATTGGCCAAACGCAAACTTCCTGTGAATTGCCACATGCTGAGCAAACCAACTGCCCAGTAGCTATTTGCTAAAAACATATCTATGGACCTCTCCTTGTCTCCGCTAGCATATTGATGCATATCTCATATTCACGCAATAGTAAAAAAAACAAAAACAATGCAGAGCAAGACGATGGTTTCAACCTCCTCCATGCTTGTTGTGATGCTTGTGAGTGTTATTGTTTAGTTCACAACAGAATACAGACTGACCCAAGGATAGTGTGTTATCTTTAGCTTGCAGTGAGAAGCCAAGTCTGGGTATAAGCAGAGGTGGAAAGTCCAGGGGTCAGAAAGTAAAAGTCCTGCCACGTGTTTCTTCCGCCCATTCACTCAGCCAGCTGATTTCACTAATTAGTTCTACCTCCTGCCTGAAGAATTGTGCTAATTAGCAAACCCAGGGGATTGGAACAAAATACTGGGGAGGACTTTTACTTTCTGAACCGGGATGGTCCACCTCCGGGTATAAGTACAACAGTGACAACACAAACTCAGATATTCTCAGTTCTAAAAGAATAACACAAAGAAATCAAAACTTGAATAAACAGAAAGAACACAAGTCTTTCAATTAATGTATTTCCAGAGTTGAAAATTCAGTCTTTTCAAAAACTACCAGACGTGTGCCAGAAATATATAATTAAATAATATTGAAATATAGAAACATATAATGAAATAATATACCATAGTGTATTTATGAACACAAATGATATTGTTATGATGACAATGATGGTGATAATGATTATTGTTGCAGTACTTTAAATTACTTTCATTTAGCAGATGGACTTTAGCAGAGTGACTTACAGTGAAAGAGAACATACAGTAAGTGCATTCTCTAAGTCAGACCAGGCTAAAAACATTCCCATATGATGATGATTATTATTATTACTACTACAACAGCAACAACAATGATAATAATAATTTACTTAAGCACAGGTTGAATGGCCATGGGAAATAATGACCTGAAAACAAGATTAACCACATTTTTTACAGAATAGATGGGTAATATACAGACAAAACCTCTGGAGGCATGACGTTGCTGCACAAGCTGCAAACCTTGGAGTTACTTGAAGCGCACTTTATTCTTTTAGACCACAAATCCCCAAATTGGGGCGGCACAGTGATGCAGTGGATAGCACTGTTCACAGCAAGAAGGTCCCGGGCTCGAATCCCAAACGGGACCCTTCTGTGTGGAGTTTGCATGTTCTCCCCGTATCTGTGTGGGTTTCTTCCCGCAATCCAAAGACATGCAGGTTAGGCTAATTTGGGAGGGCATTAACAGAGCGTTGCTGTAAAAGAGCCTGTGTGCTCAGTCAACCTACCCTGTATAAATAAAGGTAAATGCCCTTACACCCAAAACTGTAACCGCCACACAAAAACTGTCTGGCCCAATCAAAAACATATAACCAAAAAATTATTTTATTCCAGAAAGTGAGCAATTATTTAAAGAATTAATTTAAAACGTGTCCAACACTTAAATTAATCAGGGGGGGGCAGAAAGTGTCAATATTCCTGTTTCAATGTAAACAGGGAGCCCATCCCCCTGACTGTCCGCAAGTCCGGGCACAGCAGCCTTTGGCCTCCCCTTTCATGTCTCGATCACTAATGTTTCACTCAGGCACTGAAGCAGACCGCCTGCAACACAGATATACCATGAATCAAACGTGCACTTCAACCTCATTGTCATTGTATCCTTTCAAACACAAAGTGCTAGAGTACAGAACCAAAATAACAAAAAAATGTGTCACTGTCCAATGAATTATGGTGCTCACTGTATATCAGGGTTTAGTGTGGGCTGGTTTCCAGTTTTTTGAATAATACTTGCCCTTTTGCTGGTGTCTGAACCTGTGGAACCAGCAATATTCCTCCTCACCTGAGCTCTCAGACTCCTCAAACATCTCCACTGCTGCAGGCTCTCTGGTGGGCTTCCTTTGCTCACTACTTCGCTTTTGATTTTGTGAGGTAACGGGAGCCGGTTCTTCAAGTGGCAAGACATTACATGGCATGAACAAGTTGCGGTGAAGGATTCTACCTCTGCTTTTACCTCACAAACTTGGCTATCCTCTCCTTTTTGAGAAACAACGTGTACCTGGTCTTCCCAGTAGGAACACAATTTCCCAGATCCTCCATGCTGACATATTCCTCACAAGGAATCTGTCACCAGTTGCAAGTAGCCTACTGTCTTTTGTGGTCATAATATACATAATAATATGCTTTAGCTCTTGCTGTGGATTTCTGAATTGCCCTGGATGCAATGCCATATGCTTCCTTCATCTCTTGCTGCCACTTGGTATGTTTTTCTCTCCAAGTCTTTATTTAGACCAAACATGAGATCAGTTGACAAGTGAGGTGCTCTTCAAAATACTAGGTAAAAAGGTGAAAACTAAAAAAAGTCTGACGCTTTATGCGGCAATCACATGCACATGCCCACATTACCAGGAGGAACCTTTCCTTTTCACTCAATTCTAAAATGAATGTGAAATATAGCTCATAGACCAATGATTCACTGCCACCTTCTGGTCAATATGCCACACTGCATGCCAGAACTGAAGCTACTCAGTTCAGTCACAGTTCCTTTACTCCCACTTCTTCCAAAATTCCCCATCTTGCTTTAGTCGCCACACTGACACACCCTGTACACCCCACGCATCTTAAACCATTGCCTGTTCTGACTTGGGAGTCTTTCTCAGGTTTTCGTGCCAAATTCTCCAATTGCTCTGCTGTGAACTGAGAGGTGGGTGGTTGAAGGGATTAAAAGAAAATTCAAGTACACTCACATGCTTCTTTGTTAGCATGATCTATTGGATCGTTTATATAGAGAGAGAGAGGTGTGTTGGAGAAAGGCCATTTTAAATCCACATAAGATAAATTAAGTGACAGAAAAATATAGAAAATGACAGAATCTTCATTGTTTCACAATTCAAGGGCTTTAATGCAATCAGACAAACCTGGTCTTCAAGGCGACAGGCATATTTGGTACCATCTCCACGGAGACCTGACCAATGGACAGCATTTAACACTGTTCTACTCAAAGTACAGAGATAACAATAAGATGGGAGATTTTAAACAAAGCCATTCTTTTTCTCCCCTCAAAACAATGGTGTACAATTGTGCCTATTACTCAAAAACATTCCAAACAATGCCTTATGTTGTAGAGAGACAGAATGTGTACAGTATATACACCCTTTTGCCTTCATGGTTGCCGACTAACCCTGCAAAAACCTTCCTCTCCACGTTGAGCGCCTCCAAGCAATTCTGCCACTTCTTCACAGAGGGAGACAGGCTAGTGTTAGTGTTTGTACTTCAGAATCTTTTTTTGGTAACATTAAATTAAATTTAAATAAATAAAAAGTAATACTGCTGGCAAACAGACGTTCTCATGACTGTGTTGGGATGGGAGTACCTGACAGTCTTGCTGACTGACCATCGCTCAACAATCGATAAAACATTCAAACTACAGAAACCAGGCGTTTTGCTGTAACTATCGCAGGTGCACGTGCACACACACATAACCACACACATGCATGTATGCACACACACCCATATGCATGTAAACACATATACCCACAAATGTGCAGACACACACACACACGCGCACACACGCGCGCACACACACACACACACACACACACACACACACACACACTTCAAGGTTCTCCTTCCACTCAACTATCCTTCAGATATAAATGAAGCACAGAAACAAGCAGCAGAGGGGAGACAGTGTATGTCTGAGAGACATGGACAGCACAGTCCATAAACAAAAACCATATAATGTAAAACACTCCTTCCTGCTGGCACACGGTAGTGTATAGAAAGTCCATATTAGAGAGAGAGAGAGGGGGGGGGGGTTAGAGAGGTGAGGTTGTGGGCGGGATGCTTTTTGTCCCGCACTCTTTATCCCTCCTGTCCAAAGTCATCAGTGAACTTCTTAACCTTCAGCAGGTCCTCGGTGTTTACCGTGGGCCGCGTGGTCGCCAAAGACCGAAGCATGTCCGACTGGAACGCACACAAACGCAGACACGCGGTCAAGAAAGTTAAGCAATATTCAAGGGCATTCTGCAAACATTTTCAAACAGAAACGGAACAGAACTCAACTCAACAGTGAACTGGGAGGGCAACTGTGTGTGGCCTTTATACTGTACTTATATTAACTTGTTGCATTATGTTACCACAACTCCACCTAAAGGAGCCAACATTCCTACCCCCGCAAAGCGAACATAAATAAATCGCCCAAAACGCAAAACATTCTGGGTGAACTTATGCTTGAATATAGAGGTAGTTCAAAATGTAAGAGAACATTCTGCCAGTTGTATAAGCCCAGTGATGCTGTTGTATAAGCCCAACCCTTGTCATGGCAAAGTGCAAAACATGATACACACCATGACCAATGCTACTGTGAAATTTAAGCAGAGCACAGACAATACTTTTCTTCAATACAGAGTATGAATACATTTCTGGTTGTACAGTACCTATTTATTAGTATGGAAAAATTTTATCATTCTAAATTTAAGAACAATTGGCACATTTAGGTAATTACTGTTAAAAGGTAGCCAGGTTAAAACTATAGGAGTCTGACAATTCTCTAGATCTAGTAACAAAGTTGCGACACCAAGCACACAAAAACAGTTTGTAAGTGTGCATGTGCACAGACGTGTGTGTGTTTGCATGTTGTTTGTGCGAGTGTTTAGGTTAGTGTATGCGTGTGCATGCGTGCGTGTGTGTGTGTGTGTGTGTGTGTGAGCGTGCATAAGTGTGTAGGTGAGCGTGTGTCTGTACGAGCATGATTTTCTCACCATGCACACAATGGGCTCTAGCAGCTTGTCACTAGGCACCTCCATCCAGGTCATTTCCATGGCATCAGGATCGCCGGGGGAACAGGGGGTCAAGAGGTCATCCACCATCATTGAACTGTTGCTCCGGGACGGACCTCTAACCTGGGACGGGAGGGGGATCACATGAAGAAGAAACGCCATACCCCACAGTCTCGGATCAAACCCGGGCTGTGCCAGCGTCGATTCCTGCGGGCAGCCACACAGGTGGTGACACGCAGCTGGTGATTGCATTGCCCAGGAATGAGAATGTTCCGTCAGCTAGGGCAGGGGCGCACAAACCTTTTCAGCGATGACTCAAAGGACATCAATCCATAGTTCTCACGACCCAAACTAATGTCATTTTCATTAATAACAACAAACAATTCATTGTTAAACTGCTGACAATGGCCATGGTTTTAATACCTATAAGCTATGATGCGACAACGTTACTGAAATTACCAGGCAATTAATCACAAAAAGCAGAGTGAGATGAGCAGAATTGTATGCCCTATTCGCACTGGACTGGCATTACCTGGGGACCTCATGTGATTTAGGAATTAAATCCAATATTTTTAAAAATCCTAAAAAGCAGTTTCGTGCAGCGCAGTCCCACGGTATGAACAATGCCTGTATTTCACTTGAATGTGCTCAAATCAAATTCCAAGGATTTTTACCATATACGATTGAAACGTAACATTACTTCCATATCGTCTGTTTGTAAGGCAGGGTGTGCAGATTGGAGCGTTGAAGGTGGCTACAGGGTTGGAATCAATTCAGTAAATTCAGGAGTAGGCCTACATTTAAAAACTGTTGGCATAAGAACCACACCAAGAATTCACATTAATAATTTCCACCACAGCCTCCATAATTCTCGACCGGGAAAGATGCAGAAAAAAATGTGGACAAAACAACGGATCCTTGCGGGAGAAAAAGAAAAAAACAAAACTAACAAAATGCCAGGAAGTGGCCTGAAGACCGGGGCTGACATGGGTAGAACACCTGCTTCCTAGGACTGGTGTGATTTTGATTGTAGAAGCTGCCTTGCCCATATTTTTCAGTTTCATTTTTCTCACACACATAGACAAACACATGTTCTTTTCCTAGTCAGACCTGAACTACACACATCTTAAGAGTCTAAAGAGAGGGTTAAAATAACACAACATAATATAACAACTTAATGATGAGAACAGAACATTCAGCGCAACAATGCTCGCCATTTTCCTACCACTAAAGGTTACCTAGTGCTCACTTATTACCTACAAACTAGGTAGTATCTAGCACTATATCAAGCCTGGTCTTGAAAACACCCAGAGTTTCTGCCTCTGCTACATGACCTGGAAAGCTATTCCACATAGCGACTACTCTCCGTGTGAAAAAATACTTCCTGATAGAGAAATACTTCCTGAGAAATTTATCTTTTGCTAATTTCCATCTATGCCCACTCGTTCTACTGACAGAACTGAACCTGAAGAATCACTTGTAGTTCACTTTACTGCTACAGCACAATGCCTAGAACCTGAAAGGCTTACTACTCCTCACATGTCTTTTTCAAATTGAGCACATTCCTATTGTTTTTCCCATAAAGTAGTCCTGCCTTATGTTTTTATTTCCCCACATGTAGAACTTTACATTTACCTATATTGAGTTTAATTTGCCAAGTTTCTCTCGATATCTTATTTTCAGGTACTGTTACAAGCGATACTATAACCTAGTGAGACTAGATTCAGCTGTAAATTACACTGGTACAGTATGGAACACATGACTGGCGAAATGACTGTATGTCATCAAGGGTCTTATGTATGAAACGAGCCCCAAACCATCACTCTGCGGCCAGATATGGAGTAGATGTGGATGGATCCCTTTAAGGGTTGTTTCTCCTGACTTTTTTCCCCATAGAGTGAGTCAGGAAAGTGAGTCAGGAGAAATAACCCTTGCAGTGATCCATCCACATCTACTCCATATCTGGCAACAGAGTGATGGTTTGGGGCTCGTTCGATAGCTCAGACCCTTGATGACTTACAGCCATTTAGCCAACCATGTGTTCCATACTGTACCAGTGTAATTTACAGCTGAATCTAGTCTCACCCCCCAATTCCCACAGAGATCCATTCAATGCAGAGAGCTTATAGTATCACTTGTAACAGTACCTGGAAATAAGATATCGAGAGTCTTTTGATGTTGATGGGGTCACAGACTTCAGGAAGTAAAAGCATGCAAAGAATATGTGACCAAATATTAAATATGATAATACTATACTTATAATATGATACTTATACTAATATGAAGCAAAGGGTATGAATACTTATGTAAATGAAAGATTTCAGTTTTCGATTTTTAATACATTTGCAAAAATTTCTAAAAGCATGTTTTCACTTTGTCATTATGGGCTATTTTGTGTAGAATTTTGAGACAAAAATGAACTCAATCTACTGTAGAATATGTCTGTAATGTAATAAAACGTGGAGAGGGTGAAAGGGGTGTTCAGACTTTCCGGCTTGACTGTATATAGTATAGTGCACTGTGTACTGCATATAGTGTATTTAGTGTGTAGCGTATTATGTATATAGTGTGTATCGTGCATTGTGTACAGCGTATTGTGTATATAGTTTGTACATGTATTGTGTATATAGTGTGTATAATGTATACAGAGTGTGTGTTTTTACCTTTTTGAAATGTGTGGCAGACTGCACCTTCCTGACGGGCTGCATCAGGGCGTCTCGTACGATGACACTGATATCAGCGCCAGAGTATCCGCGTGTCTTTCGGGCCAGCTCCCGCAGGTCGACCTCCTCCAGGCTGTGTGGGGTGTTGCCCAGGTGGAGCCGGAACATTTGTGACCGGGCCGGCTCTTCCGGGAGGGGGATGTAAATGCGCTTCTCGAACCTGGAGGCACATCGGACCAGTTAGAACACAGGCAAACAACATACACTCTCAACACAACTCTCAATTCTCTACACTCCCGAAAGACCTGCACACAACTACTCACTCCATCTGTCTAACAATCAACTCAGCTATCCTGGGACAAAAGAAATGTAAAAGGACAAAGAACTTAAAAACAGATCAACTGGTGACAAGAGTAGAGGTAAATTTCATAATTTCTTTTCAGTTCAGCCATTTTGAGAACCGAACTGAATCTATCCATAATGTTTTGTGGAGACTTTTTAATTAATTCATTAGAATTAGCATTAATTTCCTGAAATCACTGAAATGAAATAGAACTGACCTCAAACCCTGCTACTGGCTTACTTAATTTTTCAGATAGCGACCCCACCCCCTTTTCCACTCTAACCCCTGACCTTCTGCGAATGGCAGCGTCCAAGACCCAGGGTATGTTGGTGGCTCCAAGAACTAGGATTCCGTCGTTGTTGTTTCCCACACCTGTCAAACAGAGACTGGCACGGTGAGGCCACATCCATTTCAAGGCTCATAATGCAGCTGGTTAAAACCGGTTTCGCCAGAGGGGCTAGCAACAAACAAAAGCTGCAATACATCGGGAATGGAAACGGTCAGAATTCTGAAACGTTTGAAACTATAAAGTGACGTCAAAATACACCAATTTGAAGAATATGAATCTGTTATTGACAATCGTTTCACATTAATATTTGAATAACATTAGTGTCGCCTTATTTAAATATACAAATGATACACCTCCTTTTCAGTGATATGCTTTCTTTGGATTCTTTTGGCAACCATTTGATTTTGGTCTGGCCCTTCTCTATACCAAATATTGTTCATTTTTGCACATTGCATTTAGCAATAGAATGCTCCTTTGTCTAATTTTGAGAATACAGCGTTTCACATTTTTATAATTGAAAAGTTTTCATTTTAAACTCATCTGTTTCGCATCAATGATAATAAATAGCTTGAAAAAGGTGTTACTGCGTATGCTACTTCCCATTTCATCGCGCGATTGGTTGACCGGTCAGTCCGTATCTACTCTACGTGCATCGGAGGAGTGACATTAGCTCTCACCCTGCATCTGCACCAAGAACTCGGTCTTGATGCGGCGTGCCGCCTCGCTCTCATTCTCGTTCCTCGAACCGCACAGAGAGTCCACCTCGTCTATGAAGATTATAGAGGGCTTGTGCTGCCGGGCCAGTTCAAACAGGTTCTTCACTAGTCTGAGGGAGGGAGAGAGAGAGGGAATATGGGGGGAGAAAGAGATTTTTAAATATTGATAGAGAGACGTGTGGGTAAAATGTGAATGGGAGGACCATTTTATTCTCTCACTTCTCACTCTCTCCCAGCCACTTGGACATCAGGTCCGAGGACGAGACGGAGAAAAAGGTGGAGTTGTTGGCCTCCGTGGCGACCGCCTTCGCCAGGTAGGACTTTCCCGTTCCGGGAGGGCCGAAAAGCAAGATCCCACGCCAAGGGGTGCGTTTACCTAGACAGACAGTTACCTAGATTTAATCAGGTACGTACAAGTTATTTGCCAAGCGCTTCTCGCATTGTAGCTTCCTTAAGCGGTACTGGTTCTGTTTATTTGTGTCTTTGTACTAATGTACAAACCCCAATTCCAAACAAAGTTGGAACAGTATGTAAAATGCACATGAAAGCAGAAAGCAGTTATTTGTAAATTCTCTTCTACATACATTTAATTGAAAACAGCACAAAGAAAAGATATACTTTATATATTTAATGTTTAAATATACGCTAATTTCCTCATTTAATGCCTGCAAAACGTTCCCAAAAAGTTGGGACAGGGACAACATAAGGCTGGGACGGTTGTGGAATGTTCAAAAAAACACCTTCCACAGTTAACAGGTGAATAGGTAACAGGTGATGCTAACATGACTGGGTATAAAAGGAGCATCCACGAAGGCTCTGGCGTTTACGAGCAAGGATGGGTCGAGGTTCGCCACTTTGTGAAAAACTGCGTGAGCGAATAGTCCAACAGTTTAAGAATAACGTTTCTCAACGCACGATTGCAAGGAATTTAGGTATTTAGCCATCTGTGGAAATATGTAAGGATTTGTCTCACCTGTGGAATAAAATATGTGGATACATCTCATCTTTGAAGAAGGGTTAGGGATTTCTCACTGCGAGAAGCTGTGTGTGTGTGTGTGTGTGCGTGTGTGTGTGCGTGTGCGTGTGCGTGGAATTCACATGTAGGGGTCGGGCCGGCCTCACATGTGAAACAGTTCACAGGAATGTGCATTTACTGTTAAAGGATATGTAGGGGTTGGGTCCTACCTGTGAAAAGGTGTGGGAATTTGATAGGCAGGATGACTGCCTCTTTCAGGGCCTCTTTAGCACCTTCCAGTCCTGCTACGTCGCTCCACCTGACGTTGGGCTTCTCCATCACAATGGCACCTGAGAAAAGAGAGGAAACATTCTAAACCATGAGCAACTTAACATGCGCTGCCACACGGGACGTACACTGAGTCATATTCTACCTCAGTGGCGGGCAATTCTGTTCCTGCTTTTCGCCAACCAATGAAACAATTCCCAATGAATGACAACAAATGACCCCGAGGTTGCAGTAGGTTTCATGTAGGGACACAAGAACAGTCTTCACAAAGTGACAGACACACATACAGTGAACACTGACCCATCAGCTGCTCCTGGAGTTTCTTCCTCTCTGGGTTTTCACCTTCACTATCACTGTCACTCCTGCAGAACACACACACACACACACACACAGTCAGACCACCATATTAAATAAATGTGGGTATTCAGTATGTGTTTTAGTGTGTTTATGTAGTGCCTGTGTGAGTGTCTGAGCATACGGATATGCACTGTGAGTTTGGGTGTGTGGTGTATGCAACTGAAGATACGTAGCGGGTGTGTGTTTGTAGTTGTGGGTGTGTGTGGATAATACGCAGTGTGCAATTCTCTGTACTTGTCATTGTTCTGCGCCTCCTTCACTGGCTTCTTCCCCTGTTTCTCCTTGTTCTTCAGGTAGTCCTTCAGCTTCTCTGCCCTATCCAAGTACTGTACACACTTCCCCCGAATGCTCTCCTTAGCCTTGTCACTGTGCGCCTCGTCTAGGGGAGGCAGCAAACAGCAAATAGCACATTAATTTCCCAGCTAGTCCAACACTCGAGCACCACCAAGTACCGTGCATCTGATAAATTAGCAAGAATTATTTTTTTCTCTCAATACTAGCAGTACAACATCATAAAACACCACTCCACTATCATGATTGTCCTCACCCATGCACACGGTACATCATACAGACACATCTACGCCAAGCTGTGGCGCGTTGAGAAGGGCAATCTGGCAACGTTTTTGTGTGTGTGTGTGTGTGTGTGTGTGCAAACAACACTATCCAATCTTAGGCATGGTGAGAAATGGCATGCTTACACTTGATGGCGTGCAGGAAATATTCCACGGCGTGCTGGTATAGACGCAGGGCCTCCTCATAGTTCTTCGCCTTGTCCTCTTCCGTGGCTTTTGTCACCAGATCGATCGCTTTCTGTATCACCACAGCAAGAGTTATACTTCACAGTCTTAAATCACAGCTTAATCAACATTATAATATACAAAATTCGCCATATCAAACAATGCCCAACTATTTAATCTTAGCAACAGGTGACCTAAAAAATAAGATACTGAGTGTCTAGAAAACGGTCTTTGTCTGCAGACTATTTATCACATCTACCTAGTTTTCTATTACAGCTAGCTTGTAGCAGAATGTCATAAACCATTCACTAATGGTTTAGTTTCGAATTTAACTAACTAGGCTATAAATCTAGAACGCTGACTAATTCAACGAACTATAAATCTAGAACGCTGAAAAAAAATTATAGAAGAACAACAGGGTGTACACCGTGATGTAGCAGCAGAATATAACACCGAAATAGGCAAGGCAATTGTAGCAAGACTTGAGTTAACGTTAACGTTAACCAAGTCAAAAGGCAAGAGAAAGGCCTTCGGTTCATAACATGTCATGAACGCAGCTCGTAAGCTGATTAACAATAAACTGCTATTAGCTACATAAATAATAGCATTCACTGGTTTGCTCATCTATGAAGTGTTTAACTGATAAACGTTAGCTCGCAATTATACAGCAGAGAGCTCTATAATTGCATAGAGGCTTACTATATATATATATATATATATATATATATATATATATATATGATTTCTACTGGCTTTACGGTGTCGTTGTATCCCTTTCACACAAATGCGCATTAAAGCTCATCCATGACAGATCTGTTTGGCTATATACCGTTATAATTAGCTAGATAGCCACCCTGCTAGTGTACGTTACAGATAGAAATGGATCTGGATAAGCAACCTGTAATGTAGACGTTGTCATTTCATCTCACACCCTTTAAACAAGGAATCTCATAAGTGTAGTATTAGATTCTTGATATTCCGACACTGAGCTAGAAAAAAAATGTTAAATTAATCTTAGATTGTTACATCCCGACGACGCTACACGCGGAAAAGGTAAATAAGACAGCTTCGTGAAACTGATAACAATGCGACTTCCCATCGATAGTTTCCGGTACAAACTTCCTGTAAAATTCTAACAAAATAAAAGACGTCAATCAGATTCTTCTTCTTCTTCTTTTGGTTTTATGGCGGTTGTCAAACAACTGAAAGGTGCATTACCGCCACCCACTGGTCTGGAGTGTGGACGAGATCCCCACCCCCTATCCCCTCACATTCCACTCCTCAGATCCTATGGAGCAAGTTTGTCACCATCATAAATTCCAGCAATAGATCCCAGCTGTGATCCCCTGAGCGCTTAGCCAACACCCCACCAATACTACCCACTCCAACCCCACCTAAAGCCCTCTGCAGTACCTCTCTCTCCCCAACATACTTCCTGCACAACAATAACACATGCTCCACCGTTTCCTCCTCTCCACAGTAATCACACCGCCCAGTTGCATGTTTCCCCACCAGAAAAAGTGAACGATTTAACCCCGCGTGCCCACACCTCAGCCTCGTGATGACCCTCTCCTGTGTCCTACTCCGACCCCCATACACTACGGTCCCAACCACTGGTGTGTACTTGAACAGACCCCGGCCCCTCCGTTCTGCATTCCATGCTGCCTGCCACCTCCTCTTCACCTGCTGCTTAATAATGGCCTTAGCTTCCGTTTTCCCCAGTTTGACCTCCACCCTGCCACTGCTCCTCAGTGCCCTCTTCGCAGCCCTGTCAGCCCTCTCATTCCCCTCCAACCCCACATGGGCAGGGACCCACACAAACTGCACCACCAGCCTCATCTGCTGTATCCTGTATAGTGACTGGAGGATCTCATACAGCAAATCCTCTCTGCTCTCAGATGTCCCCGACTGCAAGCTATCCAGCGCTGCACAGGAGTCCGACGCAATCACCACCCGCTCAGGCCGCACCTCCTCCACCCACTGTAAAGCCAGCACCACGGCCACCATTTCACAAGCAAACACAGATATGTCATCCGTGAGCCTCCTCC
This sequence comes from Ilyophis sp. 1 JC-2022, assembly GCA_022702515.1. Classification (NCBI taxonomy): domain Eukaryota; kingdom Metazoa; phylum Chordata; class Actinopteri; order Anguilliformes; family Synaphobranchidae; genus Ilyophis; species Ilyophis sp. 1 JC-2022. Next base: position 27,693,314 of record CM040400.1, read on the forward strand.
CCTCCTCGATGTCAAACTCTGGGATCACCATCGCCGCTGCCGTCCTACCAGTCTCAGGATCTTTCGAGCCATCCGTATATATCTGCAGGTAGCTATAGAATTCCCGCCCCACATATGACCCCAGACCCTGAGGACCGACCCCACTGCCATCCCGGTCCCATCCCAGCAGTCCGAAGTCTATCACCGGCTCAGGCAAAAACCATGGTGGCACTGCTGGCCATGCCACAGCTGGAGCAAACCCCCTATCCACCAACCCCAGCTCACCCGCCTTCTGCGCCGCCACCCATCCAAAACTGTTTACCCGCTGCCTCTGATGTTCCCAGCAGGGCTCAAGAACTCTCCGCACTGGATGCCTCCCCTCATGACCCTGAACAGCCACCCAATACGTCACCAGAAGCTGAAGTCTCCGCAGCCCCAGAGGCATTTCCCCCATCTCTACCTGCAACGCTGGCACCGACGTCGTCTTAAATGCCCCACTGCACAACCGGAGTGCTCGAGCTTGGAGCACATCCAACCTCCCTAACAAGGTTTTAGACGCCGACCCATACGCAACACACCCGTAGTCCAGAGCAGACCTGATCAGGCTCACATAAATAGTGTGCAGTGCAGCCCTGTCGGCCCCCCACTCCATACCCACCAAACACCTCATCACATTCAACACCCCATTACACTTATTAACCAGTGCCTCTATATGCACCTTCCACGTGAGCCTGGTATCAAACCACACCCCCAGAAATGTATATGTCTCCACCCTTTCAAGCTCCTGGCCATACAAAACCAGCTTCACCCCTGCCCCAATTTTCTTCCGCCCAAAGAAAAGCGCCTTTGTTTTGCCCACAGAGAATTTGAAGCCCCACCGCAAAGCCCACTGCTCCACTCGCTGTATCGTATCCTGCACCTTCTTCACCACATGGCCCACATTCCTCCCCCTTTTCCACAGCGCCCCGTCATCCGCGAACAATGACCTCCCCACACTAGGCTCAACGTCAGCATACACATCATCAATCATGATGGAGAACAACAGCGGGCTAATGACACTCCCCTGCGGCGTACCGGTACCCACCTCCTGACCTGAGGAAAAACACCTCCCCACCCTTACCTCCATAGAGCGCCCCGACAAAAAATCCTTCACCCAGCTGAACATATTACCCGACACCCCCAGCCTCCTGAGCTTAATCAACACCCCCTCTCTCCACATCAGATCATAGGCCTTTTCCACATCAAAGAACACAGAGACCACTACCTCCTTATTCACCTGGGCTTTCCTCACCTCAGACTCCAGGCTCAGCACCGAGTCCATCGTCCCCCGCCCTTTCCTGAACCCACTCTGGTAGGTCGCCCTGAGCCCCCTCACCTCCAAAAAATATGTCAGCATGTCAGTGACCATACGCTCCATAACCTTGCACAGATGAGAGGTCAGCGCAATGGGCCTATAATTAGTTGGATCTGAAGGATCTTTGCCTGGCTTCCTAATAGGAATAATAACTGCCCGTTTCCACTCCTGAGGCAACTGCCCATCCTGCCACACCCTATTATAAAGCCCCAGTACCACTCCCAACGCCTCATCAGATAAATGCTTCAGCATGACATAGCACACCTGATCCTTACCTGGGGAAGTAAGTCCTGACTTCCCCATTGCCCTCCTCATCTCCGCCAACGTAAAGGGCGCATTAATAGCCCCTCCCTGCTCACCCACTTCTTCCAGCAGCTCACCAAATTCCTCCCTTGTCCCCTGAATGCCCCTCACCCCCTCCTCCGACAGCCCATAACTACCTACCTTACCCAGGACCTTGGCTAGCAGATTTGCCTTCGCACCATCCTCACTCGCCAGAACCCCACCCTGTTCCAATACAGTGTACCTCCACTCCTTCCGCACCCCCCTCATTTTCTGTATCATACCCCACACCTCCCCAATCGGAGTGGTCCTACCTATGGTTCCACAAAATGACCTCCAATACACCCTCTTCGCTACTTTAATTGTCTGCCGCACCACAGCTTGCTTTCTCTTATATTGTACAAGCAGTTGGAACGTGTGCGCCGACCGCAAAGCCTTAAACGCCCTGTTTCGAGCCTTGATTGCCTCGCTGCACTCTGCAGACCACCAGGGAACCAACTTCCGCCGTCTCACACCTGCTGTCTTCCGTATGGTCTGCTCTGCCACCCCTATAATAGCGTCCGTCACTTGTTCATTAATTAGTCCAACTTCCTGCTCCATACCTACCTCCCTAAGCCTAGCCTCACTAAACTCCCTAAACACATCCCACTCCACCTTCCCAAAGTTCCATCTAGCCAAAGGCACAACCTCCCCTACCTCACCGTCACTTCCCACTGTACACCTGATCGGAAAATTATCACTCCCCACCGTTGACTCATCTAAAACTTCCCATTGACAGGAACCTGCTAAGGCCTGCGAAGCTAGCGTCAAATCCAAACTGGACACCTTACCTGTCCCATAATCAATCCTAGTACCAGTCCCATCATTCAGACACACCAAACCCACAGAATCCATTAGCTCCTCCACAACCACCCCATTCCCATCTGTCCTCTCCCCCCCCCAAAGCACCCCATGGGCATTAAAGTCCCCACACCAAAGCACCCTCCTACCCCCCAAGCCCTTTACTGCCTCTAACGAACCCAGCTCCAACCTCCTACACGGGTTATAGAAGTTTACTACACACACGCTCCCTCCCCCTATCCACACCTCAACCACAACATATTCTAAACCCACCCCGATTTCAACAACTCTATAGGAGACCCCCTGTCTAATAAATGTAGCACACCCACCCCCATTGCCTCCTCCTTCCCTATCCCGTCGCACACACACATACCCCTGAATCACAAAATCCAACTCCGGTTTTAGCCAGGTCTCCACCACACATATAACCCCAGGCGGGCTCTCCAACCCCTGAATAAACCCCTTAAATTCCTGGCCATTGGCCAGCAGACTCCTGGCATTCCATTGGAGCACAATCATTACCAAGACTATTTCCCTGAACATGAGTCCTTGCCCACCTGCTCTTGTCTTCTAAGCTCATCCTGCACACCCGCCCCCGTGACCCCCTGGATACCCAGATACCTGGCAGCACTCCTCACTATCATCTCTATCCTTTCTGACCGCCCCTTCGTCTGGAATGCACAGTTAATGATATCCGCCATGAAATACACAAACTTATCCTTGGTCACTAGCAGGACCTGGTCCTCAACCATCTTGCTCCTGACCAGCCCCGCTGCCTGCTCCATAACCTGCTCCCTAGCCTGCTCCATATCCCGCTCCCTGGCCTTCTCCCTAGCCCGCTCCCCGGCCTGCTCCCTAACCCGCTCCCTGGCCTGCTCTCTAGCCCGCTCCCTCTCAGGAGGCACCACCCCCCTATCCTCCATTGCCCCAGACCTCTCCTGCTGAACTACCTTGACCGCCTCTGCATATGAAATATCCCTGATCACCCTCACCTTCTGCACCTCCTCCGCCTTCTTCCTCACTACACACCCACTATAGGCCACACTATGGGCCCCCCCACAATTAACACACTTCACCTCCGCCCCCTCCTCACATTTCCCATACTCATGATCCCCACCACACCTCCCGCATCTCTGTTTACCCTTGCACCCCGCCGCAATATGCCCGTACCTCTGACACTTATAACACCTCAACGGAGGCGGCACATACGCTCTCACATTAAAGCTCATGTAGCCCACCCTCACCCTCTCTGGCAGCACCCTCCCCTGAAATTCCAGCAACACTGACAAGCTATCCACCTTCTCACCATCCCTCCTAGCTTGCAACCTTTTAATGCCTACCACCTTGCCCCCCGTAACCCTCTCCTTCACTTCCTCCAGATCTTCCTCCACCGGAATACCATATATTACCCCTCTCAATACCGAATCCTCACCAACCTTCTTAGCTAACCCCACCACTGTGCTACACACACTCATCAGCTTCATCGCCTTCTCCCTCTGCCTCTCGTCCCTGCATTGGATCAACAACGCACCATCAACCAGAACCCTCGCCAACACTATTTCCCCTAGCTTCTCATGCAGTACACGAGACAAAGCCACCGGACTCACCTTCCTTATATCCTGGCCATCCTTAAACCGCAAAATCACCTTAAATCTCTCCCTGATTTCACCCCCCCGCCGCGCCACCTTACCACCCCGCCTCTCCCCCTCACACCCCCCACTGCTCCCACTCCGAATCCTCCGCTTCTTAGCCGCTAATACTGATCCCCGTCCCTCCCGGGCCGGCGACCACTCGCCCTGCCCATGCTCCATATCTTCCTCCTCACTCTCCCCCCCACTACTCCCCGTCATCTCGCCCAGTCACAGACCAGCTTATGCCACCGCCGAGAGCCAAAACAACTCTACCAAACAAACTTGCACTGGCTCCGGAAGATAACTTCGGCGCCAGTGCGCTATAGCTTTTCCTATTTTTTATTTTTATTTCTACACTGCTAACCCTGGCCGGAAAACCCAAGCCAGGATGCGCAAGTGCTTCTCTAATTTTTATTTCAAACAAAACAAAAGAAACAAAACAAACAAACAGCAAAGAAATAATTCTCAAAAAAAACAAAAAAAAACAAAAACAAACGCGCGATAACCACCGTCGCACAGTCGCACTCCGTGACGTCGTCAACCATAGCCAGAGAGGGATATGAAATCTCGTGCCAACTTTAACAAATACCACGCCTGACCATACCACGTCAATCAGATGAAACTTGTAACCCTGGTTTAACGTTTGTTAGCGTACTGAAAATTCCACAGTTGCACTAGGTTTTATTAGTTTAGTAGACAAGCTATCGTTTGTGATTGTGAGCATCCTGCACATAAGCCCCCTGTTTTCTTCATTGTTTAACAGTTATAGTAGCTACACCACTTTTAAATTAAATTATTTAGGCATTTGTTTTACAAGAAGGCTACATTACAGCATTTTTTACATTCAGAAAGTTTTAACTTTTAATTGCATTATGAAACATTGACGAATCCAGCATTTTATTACAGGCTCATTTTTAAACAAATAGTGAATAGTAGCTCACTTTTTAGAGTTTTTGTATTATTTTTGGTGCTTGTTTTCTATTGGCAGTTACAGATACACTTTACACCACTGGTCCTCAATCTTATCCAGTAAGGGCTGCTGTGGGTGCAGGCTTTGGTTCCAACCAAGCAGTAACACACCTAATTCTACTAATCAAGGTCCTAATCAAAGACTCTAATGGTTGATTTGTAGAATCAGGTGTGTAACGACTTGGTTAGAACAAAAGCCTGCACCCACACTGACCCCTTCTTGATAAGATTGAGGACCCCTGCTTTACACATTAAAAAAATATTTGAATGCTTTAAAATATTTTTTCAGCATCACCAGCACAATACATATTTATGTTGCAAAAACAGTTTTCATTTTTTATCAAATGAAAGATACATCTCATTTACAAACTCCAAGTTAGAGTGTACATGGACAGCAATTTAAAGGTTTTCAATGGGATTTAAGTCTGGGCTTTGGCTGGGCCATTCAAGAATACTTAACTTGTTATTTTTTTTAAATTGTAGTTTTTTTGCCACGCGTTTTGATCATTGTCCTGTTGAAACATGAATCTTTTCCCTAAATGCAGATCTCTTGCAGATTGAAACCGGTTCTCTTCAAAGATTCGCTCGTATATGGCTTCATCCATCTTGCCCTTGCCACATCATACTTTTTGGAAGGGATGATGTTACATGAGTGATGTGTCTGGTTTGTGCCAAATATAGCCTCACACTTTGCTTTCAGGCCAAATAGCTCAACTTTAGTCAAATCACACCACAAAGGTATCAGGGTCCGTCACATGGCTTCTGGCAAACTCCAGGCATGACTTAATGTTGGTCTTTCTCAGAAGTGGCTTCTGTCTAGCCACTCTCCCAAAGAGGCCAAATCTGTGAAGTGCTAAAGAGATGATTGATCTCTGTACAATTTTTCCCATTTCAGGCAAGAAGCTCTGGACCTCTATCAGTGTTGTACCTGGCCTCTTGGTCACTTCTCTGACAATTGCCCTTGTTGTCAATTTTCTTTGCTTGGTAGGATGGCCTGACCTTGGCAGTGTCTGGGTTGTGCCATATTTTATTCTATATTGTTACAATGGACGTACAGTAGCCTACTCCGAAAAAGTTTTAAAACTTTGCCACCTAACAACTTAAACTCAATGTTGCATGGTCCGTTCTTTGGTTTTCATGACAGCATGATTTATCTGATCTACTGTTTCAGTTGTGAGACCTCACAAAGACAGTGATATGCATTTTTCAACCATGCATTTGAACACGGTGGATCTTGTTAGTGTGAGCTCTCAAGAAGATGGCATACACCTACCCAATTTAGGTTGTTAATACAAAGTGGGTGAATCGCATTTAAGTCATTTTCAGGTGTTAATTTTTTATAAAATTGTGAAGACGTATGTAAAAAGTATGTATAGTTTACATTCAGAAATTATAACTTTTTAGTGTAATATTTACGTTACATTTATATCACTTTTAAATGATTTTAGAGCGTTAAAATAAGTATTCAATTACCAAAGTACCACTTTTATTTTGAAAAACCTAAACAGGAAGTCGTAAATTTTAAGGTTCACGAAGCTCCTCTTTTTCAGCGAGAACTACACGGCAGGCTAGCTTGTTTTAAGTAGTAGCTGCAGTATTCCCACCCCATGCACAGCTAGCTGAATGCGTCTCCTGTCTTTGTCTTGCAGCCGTATCAACGAGCCTTCATTTATTAGCTCCCTAGTTACCTACAGTTGCATTTATTTTTAGCGATACACGTTAGAGGAAGATGGGGACCAGAGACGATGAATACGATTACTTGTTTAAAGGTAACATATCGTTAAAGACATAATTACTGGCCGGCTGGCAGTGGCTGGTTAACATTATTTATGTCGGATGTCGGATGTCTTATGACACTGCTACACAGCTAGCTTGCTAAATGGAGCAGTGGATAGTTATGTGGTTTGTTGGCCCTATGATCTTAGTCATATAGCAAATAAATACAGGGACAGTATGGATGGGAACGGGGAGACTGGCAGATAGTTAGCATTGCTAGATTGCTACATATGTGGTATAGCCACTACCCATCAGATATTACGCAGAATGTGTCGAAAGAATTTACTGAATGCGCAATTAGCCGTGTTAGCTCGCTAGCCTGTTTACAGTCTCAAGCTCGTAGCTGCGATCTTGCTTCTCTATCGATTCTTGATTTAAATGGCCACTGACAAGATTTCAAAAGAAGAGGGGACTGGCTAGCCAGCTTTCTCCAGCGTTTATTAACAAAGCAAGGGATACGTTTTGATCTTCACAGGGTTGGACTCGACTTTTATTCAATTTTTTCTGGTATTTTTTTTTTTACTGTTCTTTTATTTGATCTTAAACACGAGAGTCGCGCACGCCCTTTAAAACAACCACTGCCGTGTTGTTAGTTGGTGTTTAGGGAGGTAACGTTAAATGAGTCTTTATTACCTTCGTCTTTTAAACCTTCTCCTTGAACAAATGTAGCCTACTCCTGAATCACCATGGTCACTGTCTTCCAGAAGTTAATATATTTAACATATAATTAATATATCCATTATAGAAGTTAAGCATTGTGAAAATGTTTAAAACTGTAAATATTTGCTGTCCCGTGACTTTTATCGACAATTACGTCAGCTGTTTACAAATCATAGTACAGCAATACATCACCTATATTGGGAGCTGATTACACCTTCTTCTTGACATTGCTTAAATGCAGTAGCCTATATGGGGCCATTGTATCATCACCTTAATGAAGAAGTATTCTTTTTAACAGTATTGCTTTTGCAATAAGTCTTCTGAAATCATGTGCTTTTATTTATGCTGAGGTTTTGCTTGCTGTTGCTTTTTTGCTCTGCCCTATAGAGCCTACCAAAAGCCTCATTAAGCAAGTTGTGGCAAAAGGGGCAACTTATTCTGTAAGTTATTGTCTGGCTGTCCTCTCTTTTTTGATTGAGAGAGGACTGTGTCTCTTTTGTTGTGCAGCGCTAAATATACAATATTCAACAAAGAATGGAAACGAATGTAAAAGCCTTTCGTATTATTTAGCCTATATGTGTGAACGAAGGGCTTCACTGCAGTCTGTGCATATGCTTGTGTGTCTGTGTGTTTTGTGACAAGTCAAGTTACGGATTTCGGTGCGCAAGTTTGAGTGGGTTGGTCAGCACTCATCCTCGGACTCACACAGCACAAGCTGTTTTCGAAAGGTTCCTCTTCCCCACAGTGCATTCTATTTTTGTATTGCTGCCCTAACACAAATTAAAATTAGGGGCATTTTTTTCAACTAACAGGGTTAGAAGTAAGTGACTCTGCCGGCAGCACAAAGCCATGAAATGTTGCCAATTTGAGGAAGTCTGTATAGCATCAACTATTAAACCAGCTAGTGCTAAAAATGCAATGAGCTGGACTTTGTGTTCTGTTTACGTATCACATACAGTAAAATGAATGGTAGTTCCAGACAACGCAGACATCAAGCAAAAAGAATTGCGCTCGGCCTGAAGCAGTAATGATTCTCCAAATATTTTTGCTTGTGGCAGGTTGTTTGTGAAATTGTATTTTTCTGTGTTTATTAACTTCAAAATCCTTGGTGAGTAGCATAACAGACTTAATAATTGATGCCAGCAGGAGCACGTTTTGTATTGTGTGGCCGACTGGCCATTATTGTATTTTTATTGTTTGTTGATTGGTGGACTGTTTTTGTTTTTAGGTTACAATTTAAGCCAAGAGCCGAATGAAAAAAATATTGTTGTACAGCTATGTCTAATTGTCCCTGAAGACATCTATCTATTATAACCTTGGAAGCCCTCCTGAGAAAGCTCGGTCTCGCACTGCCCGTGTTAAAGGACTTTGCACAAAAGAACATGTTTCCCAGAAGCCTGTTCTTCCGGGATAATCCAGTACAGTTGAATTGTACTCTTGGTTACAAGTTTTGTTACATCATAGACTTTACCTGCATAAAGGCTCGCTGGAACACGTCAGATTCAGTCACGCTGAAATTTAGTAAACAAACATTGAGTATGAAATTATAAAGGGGTGCATTTCAGGGAGGTTCACCGTGCCCTTTTCAGTGCAGAGTCACACATGTCTGTCTTCTGGTAAATGCACATGTGATTGTGCGGTAGTGTCTCAAAAGTAGTCCAGTGCATTGGCAACATTCGTTACCTCACCTCTGTGATTTATAATCCTTTCACATTTGGGATTTGTAGTCCTCTCACCGCTGGGACCAGCAGCCTTCCCACTGCTGGTACTCTAGCCTTCCCACTGCTGGCAGTTGTAGTTCTCTCACTGCTTTCTATCTGCTGTCCTCTTTGCTGCGACTTCAATAAATAAATAAAAATCGTAGGGAAGCGGCAGTAACCCTGTTTTTGCACTGCCGTTGCAGTGGTGCTGATTGGAGACTCGGGCGTGGGGAAGAGTAACCTGCTCTCGCGTTTCACACGCAACGAGTTTAACCTGGAGAGCAAGAGCACCATCGGCGTGGAGTTTGCCACCCGCAGCATCCAGGTGGATGGGAAGACTGTGAAGGCCCAGATCTGGGACACCGCTGGGCAGGAACGCTACAGAGCCATTACCTCGGCGTGAGTATCTCTTATCTCGGCTTCGACCCGACACCGTGCCGTTTTGCCCGCATTCTACTTGCAGCGGCGTTAATCTGTGCAGATTGGTGACCGTAGAGTCCTCTGTTCTTTCACGCTTATTCAATTCAGTACAACTTGGCACAGAGCAACACAACACGGCTTTCGCTATCCACCCTGGGGAACGCCTGAATACACAAGATGAGAGATATTTCCATGGTACTTGCACAATCAATTCGACTGAGACGATAAAGAAGTATCTGGGTGTTCATCGTTATTATGTAGGCTTGTAATACAGTAATGTGATTGCAGTTATTTTATAATTTAGTATAATATGGATGGCTGGACCCAATATTAGTTTTTCACCCCCGTTGGGATTGATACCAGCTCACAGTATCATTAAGCCAGTTAATTGATGTATTTCTTCTATTGATGTTTTTTTTCATGCTGAAAATATCACTCAAAAAGACGATACAAAGCACGCCCTTGTTTTGTATGCCATTGTATGGCCCAGGATAAGGTTTTTTGTCTGTCCTCTCTTAATTTTAACTTGCTGACATTACCCCTCCCCCCCCCCCCCCTTCAGCTGTGATCGTATCATTAAATACAGGCCAGTATGACGCACTGATCTTGTGAAAGGAAGGTTAGCGCATGGCCAAAGGAGGAATCATGGTTTGTTTCACAAAGAGGAAGTAAAGATTAGAAAAGCTTGCCTGCCATAGGCTTGTTTTCTGTCATGTGATGTGATGTGATATGTGCCATCACTGTGGTCCCCAGGTATCAACGGTTTGCTTCCCCATTTCTTGGTTTATGCGAGGTGACCCCGTGTTAGCGTCTTTCCACTGGTGTTCTGTGGCGTACTTTAACCTGAAGCCCTACTGTTTGTGAGATGGACAAACTTTGTGACTCCTGTGTGTGACGTGTGTGTGATCCCCTGTGTGCCCCCCATTTGTATAACCTGTGTGTGACCTCTGGATAACCTGTGTGTGAGCGCAGTATAACCGCAGTGTGACCTGTGAGACCCCCTGTGTGTGAGCGCAGTATATCCTGTGTGTGACCAGTTAGACCCCCTGTGTGTGAGCGCAGTATATCCTGTGTGTGACCTGTGAGGCCCCCTGTGTGTGAGCGCAGTATAACCGCAGTGTGACCCGCTCAGGTACTACCGTGGGGCGGTTGGGGCGCTGCTGGTGTACGACATCGCCAAGCACCTGACCTACGAGAACGTGGAGCGCTGGCTGAAGGAGCTGAGGGATCACGCCGACAACAACATCGTCATCATGCTAGTGGGCAACAAGAGCGACCTGCGTCACCTGAGGGCCGTGCCCACCGATGAGGCCCGCGCCTTCGCTGGTGGGTACACACACTACAGACGGATATGCACAGACTCATAAATGACGAGGCGCGCGCCTTCGCTGGTGGGTACACACACTACAGACAGATATGCACAGACTCATAAATGACGAGGCGCGCGCCTTCGCTGGTGGGTACACACACTGCAGACAGATATGCACAGACTCATAAATGACGAGGCGCGCGCCTTCGCTGGTGGGTACACACACTGCAGACAGATATGCACAGACTCATAAACAGACACGCGCACGCTCGCATAGACACACACATAGAGCTGTAACGATATGGAATTTCCCATACCGCTGTGGCAGAAAGAGATTTCATTGCGATTGACGATGATATCGCGGGGTGCTGTTAAAAGAAATAATAATAATAATAATTTGATTAATTAATAAAAAATAAAAACTGTGCTGTTAGGAACCACTTCATGTAGTCTAATGACTGTAAGACTGTGTAATTCATAGACTGTAAAAATAAATAGTAAGTTTTACGGTAAAATAGAATTCTGGCAGCTGGGGTTGGGTTAGGGTTAATAAATGTCAGTGAAATTCCACTGCAAATGAGCAGATTTCTTATTTTTTCCATGCTTTTTTCCTGTATCTTTCCAGGTCAAGAATTATGGATACTGCGCTGGAATGTAGGCTATTAATGCGAGTTTTGCCAACATTTTGTGTGCGGTGCTTTTGCCAAAAGTTTTTTCATGTAGGCAGACATTTATATTGTAGGAATTGAAAGTGACTTGTAGCCTATATCCAACCCTGTAGCCACCGTCAACGCACCAATTTGCATAACCTAGCCTACGCTGCCTGTGCCTTACAAATGCGCAGCAATTCAGAAAATAACACTTTGTGAACTGGCAATATAGTATAGGAATGTTGCGTTTCAGTCGTTTCGAATCTGTAAATTCGAGTGCTTTGTTTATCCCGTGAGAATGCACCGTGAAAACACAGACGTCGGGGGTAATTCACCACATGAGGTCCCTAGGTAATGCTAGTCCAGTGCGAATAGGGTATTCTGTAAAATAGCGAAGGTACAAAATTATAAAATGGCAGAAATGTAAATGGGCCTAATTGTATTATTTGCGGTGAAACACTGTAATATAATTGAAACGGAGCCATATGCTTAACATATTTTAGGCTATTTATAGGCTACGGTCTATGGAACGAGTAAAACCTAGCCAACACGGTTAGGAATTTGGAACACCCTGGATTGATATTGTCGGTCACAACCAGAAGAAATGTTCAGGAAAAAGACATAAAAAACAACACGGCATTTGAGGGGGAATCCTCGCTTTGAGCATTGCATTTATTTACATATTTTATGTAGCCTACTTAACGCAAAATCATATTCTGACTTGCGTGCAATGTAAAGTCTGACACGCCCTCAGAATATTGACTGAATATCTTAATAGTTATGGGACATGCCCTCTGAATATCAGAGTAAAATACATCCTCTTAGCTATGTTTATATTTGGATGATATACATGGATTTTGTGTTAAGACACACATGCTAACATAGACACGCACACACTAACAAACACACACACGCTGGTGTCTCGGTTGTTTGTTACTCCGATGCGGATCATTGTTTATCTTCCACATGATTAGGGCAGATTTCACGGCACCATAATATAGTTAAAAACAAAACAAAAATCAAAAGGCAACCAGTTGTTGACAAACCTATGACGCAGCAATCTTCATACGGTCTTGTCTATCTGTTTTTCAGAGAAGAACGGTTTGTCCTTCCTTGAAACGTCAGCCTTGGATTCTACCAACGTGGAGACTGCCTTCCAGACCATCTTGTCAGGTGTGTGCACTGAGGTTTTTATCCATCAGACTCTTCCGCCGATTGCATATTTTACAGCAGTGATTAAATGGCAGTATCTAATGCTATTTTCCAGTGCTGCTTACATACCGTATACAGTGTATAGATAGATTTATTTTGGTATATTCTCTTTATACAGCAAGTTATTTTGTTACAGGTTGAGTATCTTGTTCAAGGGCATAGCATTAATCCACCAGGGATTTGAACTGGCAACCCTCCAGGTCTGTAACCACTGCTGTCCCCATGCTTACTGTTTGGGATGTTTGTTCAAATAGCTTGATCTTTGTGCATATGCACGTGGTTGGTGTGTGTGAGTGAATGGTCGTTTCCGGGCAGAAGGGCAGCTTTGTGCTTGAATAAGAAATCAAAGCTGTGCCCTTGGATTGGAGAAACTGCAGCTGAGCCTGTGGGAGACGTCATTCGACCCTTGTTCTGACGTTTTTGCACATTCACTGATGTTAAGATCACAGTTGGCTTCATGTAATTCACTTTGCCCATGTCAACCAACCCACGCTCCACAAAAAGGAACGGAAGCACAGCCTAAAACGCTGACTGTAGGCAGTGCACACTCAGGCTGATACCACAGACAGGGAGAGCAGGACAGTCTAGTGGACCCGCAGGACCACCATTAACAGTGTTTTTGTCATGATTTCTGGTGTAGCTGCACCCAGGGCAGAGCGATGCTCTCTCCACCTCCCCCATCATGCACTGCAACCTCCTCAGAAAACTAAATTCACATCTATTTAAATAAAAAATAAAAAAATGTGTGTCATTGGCCAGTGACTGTGGGAGCAAGTCAGTGCAATGCTACCTATCATTTGTACAGGGAAATGTGTCCTTTTAAAAATGATATTTGTGTGTTTGGCAGTAAAACTGTGGAACGCATAATTAGGGAAACCTGCAGGTGGCGCTGGGCCCACTTTGTGACGCCTCTTCGCCTTCTCGCCCCCCCACCCCTTGCAGAAATCTACCACATCGTGTCCCAGAAGCAGATGTCCGATCGCCGGGAAAACGATATGTCTCCTAGCAACAATGTGGTGTCGATCCAAGTGCAGCCCACCGAAAACAAAGCGAAGATGCAGTGCTGTCAAAGCATCTAGCCTGGCCCCCATTCCACCCGCTAACCACGCCCCTTTCCCTACTGTCCCTGCCCCCCTGCCCCGCCCATTTCTTCTAAAAGACTTTGGCAGTACCGTGATGCAGATGCAGACTCGAACCCGGACGTGCTCTGCCTCTGGAGCCCGTCACCGCCCGCCGTCAGGGCTGAGGTTAGGCCTCCCTAAGCCACCTTGTTCCAGTAATGAGGCATGCGGATCTTCACGAAAACAGCTGTCTTAATACCTTATGTGTGAATACTTTTTTTTTTCCCCGTTTTTGCTTTATGCCGATGTTCTGTTGTTCACATTGTGCGGTTTGTGTGTTTGGCGTTGTCGTGGTGTGAGCATTTCTCCGAGACGCTCCTTCCATTGTGATCACGTTTGGTGATGGTGTGGTGAATTTCTAGACTGAGAGAGATAAAGGTCGGTTCTGTGTGTTATAACTGAATGTCCACACAGACAGGGGGGCGGGACAGGGGAAGGGGGAGAGTCAGCACTCTATATTTGAATGTCCACACAGAGAGAGGTCAGTACAGTGTGTTAATATTAATACGTTTGGAGAGGGAGAAGCCGGTGCTGTGTGTTAGTCAGGTGATGTCCTCACACACGGAAAGAGCGCTCAGAACTGCGTGTTGTACAGAGTAATATTTCACTCCCTCGCAGTTCTAAGGTGCAGGGGAAAAAAATAACAAACTGGTTATCAGAATATCAACCACTCTTGGAGAGGCATGGAAATAAAAAAATGTCTATACTGTTTAAGAACTTAACAAGCCAAATGATTTGGCCCTTTTGAAGGCTTGCTTCTGCAGTGGTTATTTTTTTATTTATTTAAAAAAAAAAAAACACAATTTACGTCACTAAAAACAAGTTAATTTGCTTCTCAAAGAGTGGCTGAAATCTTTATATCTGAAAATGAGTGTATACACGAAGGGGGTGGTAAATGCAGTGTGTTATCGCTGAATGTCCAGAGACCGAGACAGAGACAGAGCTCTCGCATGTCATTTCAACGACTCCATTTCCTCCATGTACTGTGCGCGTAATTGCATGTTTTAGCTTGGAAACAGGAAATGAGGGGACGCATTTTTAGCACTGAAAAGGCTTTCGAGACTTATGAATGGAGTCTGTGTGAAACTGCAGTTAACTCAGTCTCACAGCAGCTTAACTGACAAAGATTTGTAATTGTTTTGCCTTTTAGCATCACCCATGCATTTCAGACAGGTTCACTGTGCCTTTTTCAGCATGGCGTCACATGGTGTTCCCATTCCTGCTGATGCACATGCCACTAGACTGATGAATACCTGTGTAACTTTACAGATGCAGTAGGGCCCTAAAACCACTTGAGCGCTGACAACTGTAGATATCCCACTGCAAGGATTTTGTAGTAGTCTTACAGTTTGGGCTTATGGTCTTCTCGCTTCTGGGACCTGTAGTCCTTTGACTGTAGACAGCATAGGGCACAAACGCTCTTTCTTCAGTTAGGCCCTAAGATTACTTGAGAGCATTTACGACTGTAGCTATCCCACTGCTAGGATTTTTAGTCATCTCACAGCTTGGGCTTGTGGTCTTCTCACTCCTGGGTAGTCCTTTCATTGCAGACAGTGCTGGGCACAGAAGCCCTTTCTTCAGTAGGGCCGGAAACTACTTCACATCTTGACAGCTGTAGCCATCCCACTCTTGGGACTTGTAGTCCTCTCCCTGCTGACACAGAGGCTCTTTTTCTCATACTTGGCCCACCTCTCTATGCAGAGGACGAAACGGCTGGTTAGCAGCTCTCCTTAAGCCGGGTTTTCATTACAGAGAGCCCTCAGTACACTGAGCATAGCATTTTTGGGGCTTTCCATGGTAAATGTCCCCTCTACGAGGAACTGAACACCATGTAATGCCCTTTGCAGCGAAATCAGGCCAGCGTGTACATGATATCAAGAGGGTGTAACAGTGACAGCTTTATCAAGATAGCCGCTGTGTTTTTTCCAGTGGAGGAAGGGAACTGTTACCTTGGAAGGCCCCCCACACACACACACACACACACACACACACACACACACACAAAGCGAGTTGTTCTCTGGCGGACTAAGCCAGGAATTCAGTTAAAAAGACATAAACGCCGTAGACGAGCAAGCAGAGGCTATTTATTCAGCAGCACTAAATCTGTTTACTGCAGGAGAGCCTTCTCTACTGCAGCATTCACGTCTATTTTCATCAGGCTGTGTAGCTTCCCAGACACCAAATTAATAGCATAAAGGATTGAACACTGTCCACACTGTACTGGGTGGAGACTCCACGGAGGCTGTAGCCACTGCGCCAATCAGACAGGACCGTTCTGAGAAAGTGAGCTCAGGTCTTTGATTGCCATTGAATGAACTGAGAACAGACTGGACACACCCACTCCAACATAGATATTTATTACTCATGCGAGCAATGGTTCCCAAACTATCCGAAGGGATGTGGTGGGCGACCAAAAGTCTGAGGACACTACCAAGTCCTGGTATCAAGTTCCTTATTTATCAAGGAATAAAGAAATCGTGATACTCCAACTACACCTCTTATTCAATAATACATTGAGAACAGTTGGAACCAAAATTTTAATACATTTCCAAAATTCTCATATGAAATGGGAAGCTATGTGGTTAAGCTTTTCTATATTTGTTGTCACACCTCTTCCACTCCATTCAAATATTAACTGTGGTCCGATATCTCAACATGTGAATATCTGGGCTATTAACAATTAAAACCATCTATTAATTGAATTAATATAATTCTAATAATATATGATAATTGTATTAGCCCTTGATGAATAATAAAAAGTCAGTTCTTTGTTGGTATTGTCCCCACACTTTTGGTCCCCACTGTATATAATACACCAGAGGTCCTCAACCCTGATCCTGGAGAGCAGTGTGTGCTGGTTTTTGTTGTTTTTTAGCATTTAATTGGTCAATCAAAGCAGTGGATTATAACTCGCCTCACGTAGTCTGGGGGGTCTGAACTGATTATGCAATCGAAGGTGAAAATGAACAGACCCTGTGATCGTTCAGGACTCCAGGACCAGGGTTGAAGACCGCTGCTTTTGTCTTTTCATAGGTTTTCATTCCAGTCAGGTTGTATGCTGAATTAGTCGTACTTGCACTAGTTACAATGTACATTCAGTTGCGTTGACCCTTGAAACATTTCAACCTCATATTTGAACTAACGTCATGCTACATTTTAATAAGTGGCCTGGTCACAGGCAATATATTCACTCAATCAGTAGGTCATGGGCTTGGAAAGTGTGGGAACCACTGTCTTGGAGTGTTATTAAATTAAAATTACATTTGTCATTGATTAAAGGATGGTTCATCGTGGGATGTGGCTGGGTTTGGTGAAATGTTCAGGTTCTCGGTGTAGGCAGGGTCCCTTACATGGTGGGGTGTGGCATGAGGGCGGGCCTTTCTGGGTAAGATGTCCCAGCAGTGACAGGGGAGTCAGACTTCATGAACCCCTGAAAAATGGGCAGGATTTGTTGAGTGACCAACCGATTTCAATTGATGACAGTATATTACAATGGAGAAGCAGCGTAAATTGATCGGTTAATATGAGAGATTCGGTTTCAATTAAACAGTCTCATTGGTGCCATTTGGAGCAATTTAAACAAGCGTACAACGGGTGGTGGACAGAATATTGTAGTTCACACCTATTATTCCATTTAAGAGGCTTGTGAAGCCTTACTCCCCGCACCCTAGTGTTGGACTGCATGTGCATGGCAGGCGGTGCCAATGACGAGAGCCACCAGAGGGCGCTGTCCTCGCCATTGCTCAAGCTTCTCTTTCCCTTCAGAGTTTCTAAAATATGACACTGGCCTTGTTAATATCCTCTTTCCAAGCAATCTTTTTTGTTTTCAGTGTTTTAGTGTACTGTATCTATTGTGATTTATGTTTGTTCTTGTGTATGTGTGTATTTTTTCAAGTTACTTCACTCCATCCACTGTAATTCTTGTTGAGAAGTGCAAATAAAATAAACAACATTACCATTCAGTTCAGAAGTGTGATTGATGTGGAGAATTATTACAAACCGGCAGTTGGAGAGGTATGTGTGTCTTGTTTATGACAGTGATTGCTTAGTGTGACTTAAAGCCCCAGGGAACAAAGCCTAAAATCATTAAAATGTATGTATAACATCAAACTGGAGTGTTATTAAGCATCCACCAAAGTTTGAATGAAAAAAAATATATACGTATATAAATATAAAACACTGCTCAAAAACAGCTGAATTAGCTGATCAGACCTCTATCAGGACGGTCGGGGCGTGGTCGTAATATTCTAATGAGCACGCTTGATTGACATTCCTCTGTCCAAGAAGACTCGGCATCACACGCAACAAAAATACAAAATAGCGGGGATAATCGGGGTTGTACAACCATAGACATTATATGTACCAACCTACCAACGCTGACTTTGAGAGTGTAGAAATTCCACAACCAGATAACCCACGTTCTCTGGCTGCACATGTGGTGACGGAATGGTGGGTTTCAAGATACTAAGTTTCCAGGTAATAATAAACCACACTTCTTACTTTTGTTATAAAATGTATTGCTTCCAGTAAAGACGTGGGTATTGCTGCTAGTTAATGTTGGGTAGCTCGCATGCTGAATGCCATGGAATTGTTTGGTTGGTTACCCTGGCAACTAAAGCTCCGCTTCAGTTCTGTGCGTTGTACCCTGCACCGGCGAGTGCAGCGATGAGAAGGCATATGTGACATTATTAGCTAATGTTAGTGTAGCCTCTGACGCACAGGCTTGCATCGGGTTTTTATCAGTCCGCCAGGAAACAAGTTGTGCTAAACAATCGGTAGCTAGCTAATGCTGCGAACCCATCAAGAACCATTAGTGTTTTGGACCAAGACTAGGAGCTTAACGCTGGATTTAAGAAAGTTTTTGGATTTCACAAAATGTCTTTGTTGTGATGGACTGTTTTATTGGAGATCACCGTGCCATTTGTGTAAATCTTAGTATTTTAGGGTCTGTTCTTCTTGTAGCGCTGTTTCTGAATCGACTATGGTTGGTTATATTGCAAGTAACTCAAACACCCCATCTTATCAAAGTGGGCGGCTCTTCACTGCGTTAGGCAAGTCTATGGACCAGACTTTGTGTTTATCACAAAGTCTGGCCTTCGCGAGACTAACGTTAGTGCTACACGCCCAACGTTAGCGAAAGTAGTTGCTAAATCCACAGGGCTAGCTAACACACTAGCACCGTGTTCGAATAAGGCATTAATGCGGGAAGGCATTAATGCGGGAACGCATTCGTTTTTATGCTGGTGTGAGAGACAAGCGACATCAGATTGGTTTGGGATTAGTGATGTGACTATTCCCACTTATAGTACCGTCCAACTTCAATCCAAAAACGAGAGTAAAATTATCCTGAATCTCTGGAATTCAGAAAGTAATTATTTCCAAAACAAGTATGCATATTGTATGTCCACAAGACCCAAATTAACCTATTTAGAAGGCAATCACAAATATTTGTTCCCTGGGGCTTTAATGGATTCAGATTAGGGGTTTGTGGGCAGTCCCTCTGGTGTTCAGGAAGACATCACTGAAGAAACGCTGACCTTAAGCAAGATTATTTTCCCCACTGCAGTATATTCAGTGGTAAAATGGTACTGATATGGGATGCATTCTCAAAAGAAGAAAGAATGGAGCTAATTATTCCTCTGATCGAGCTACACAGAGCGCTTTGTGTGTACAGTACAAAGTACAAATAAAGGTTTCGTGAACACCCTGAGCAACGTCAACTTTATTTACAATTTTTATTAGATAAAAGGAGCTCTGCAAAGAACAGCACGGGGGAATGATATCATCTTCACTCTGGAAAATACACACATGCTCTCACATGCGTGCACACTTTCTTTAACACACACACACACTCTCACCCTGTCTCTAGCACGCACAACTCTCACACTTGCATGCACACACTCTCGCACACACACAAGCTCATGCCTTAATGTCCATGATTTATGAATGCGGTCTTGCTAGATTGTTGAGATGGTACTGCTTTCCAGGAGAGAATTGGTGAACAGAAAGACTCAAAATGGCTTCCTCCCATGTTATACACAAAAAAAGCAGGAAGTCCATATTTTTATACAATCAGACCAGGGTTCAACTATGCTCATTTAAGTTAAGTAATTATTTTTATGTAATAATGCATCATTATTATATAGTAATTGTGATTGACATTCCAGTTGTGATAAATGTTATTTTTTTTGTTGTTTATTTTAAATTGTATTCAAATTAGAAAAATATGTATTCAAAATGACATAAGTGGCCGCTGGATGGCTCATTGGGGTTAACGCACCAAGCTGTGGTGCATGGATGAGCCCCATGGTCTCAGATAAAATCCGGACCATGCCAGTTCTGACTGTGGCCGGTAGCTCCATCGGACGAGGTACAATTGCCGACAGTGTCGCCCAGGGCATTGGAGGGTTCAGTCGGTTAGAAGTCAACATTTCATTGCTATCTAGCCACCCCCGCTATCGATCGGGTTCCCCGTGAACTGCGTGTTAAAGCTCCATCTGAAAGGTCTTCCTCCGACTCCACTCTACGCAAGCTCTAACTGTAGCCTGCGGTGTGAAAAGAAGCAGCCGGTGACACCGCGTGTTTTTCGGAGGAGAACCGTGGATTAGTGCACTCTCCCGGACTGGCAGTGGGATTCACGCACGAACGCGGCTGCAGTCGGGAGACAATCGGACGTTCCAAATTTGGGTGAGAATTGCATATGTTCAGCCCCACGTTGGGCGCCAGATTTATAAAGAAAAAGGTGCACAATGATTGCTGTGCCATGAACCCTCAAAAACACACAGAAGAAAAACTGAATTATAGCTCTGCCCACTGTATGCCCAACGATGACAAGCTGCGCTCGTTATTCCCAATTCTTTACACAAATAAACTGGGTACAACTGCCCCGGCCGCAGCTGCCTCATCAACCATCACAAAAAATGTAGTGGAAATGGATTGCGGTGCCTCTCTTTTCAGCTGCTTTGTCTACCCTGCCTGTATCTCAGACACTTCATCACACGGCAGAGGATGAGGAGGAGGAAGAGACGGACAAAGAAGAAGATGCAGAATGATAGAGAGTAAAAGTATGACTCATCGGCATCATGAACGACGTGTGCTCGCGTGCGGTTGACTTGCATTTGTGAAATGAGCAATTGGTAACAGCATATAAACAATCGCCATCACGCCAGCTGCTCGTAATGATGGCTGTAAAGTATGCCGCATTACATCAGCCGGCTGTGTAACAGTGGTGTATGTTGACATTTCATCCTCGAACCCAGAGTCTGTAAAGGACACGCCTCTCTTCAGCACACAGCTTCTGCTTCTGTCATACAAACATACTGTAGATATTTCATAGGCTATACAGCACACAAGCATTCTGATTACATGTACTTTTCCATATTCCAGTTCTATTAATAAAGAATTTATATATCTATATATTTCTTAAATGTGAAGATCATTAATGATGTATACAGGATTGCAACACAGTGAAATGTGTTGGAGGTGACGGTTATTTACATTTAATATTTTATATTGATCATGCTCGCTTTTTTCCATTGAAACGTCTCACTAATAAAAACCCACTACGGCATCACTTAACGTAATTAATCATCAGATACAAGATAAACACATAATTACAATTACAACGAGAGGAAAACAACATTTCTTGAAATAAAGATATGAACCTAGAGGGGCTTTCAATATGTAAACAGTCAAAAAATAAGACCAATAAATAAATAATAAATACAAATACAGGGGAAAAATATCATTTGGAATTCTACATGTGGCCATTTCCAGTGTTGTTGTTTTTTCCCCATCGGTGAATGAGACCATTGCTACAGTATTCTTTATATAATCATGCATTGGTGTTGGTTTTTTTTCTAGGGGTCAGGGAGGTCATGACCTCATATGATGCAGGTGTCCATTCAGCATTGGTGTGAATATATGTCCCTGCACTTAGAGAGACACCCCCTCTATCACTAAGGTCAGCCCACAGGTCACTCGAGGTCACTCCTGGCCCTGAGACCCTGCCACTCCTGGCAGGTCCAACTCTGACCTATATCAGAGCCCCGCCCATTTGGTAGCCCCCTTATGCGTAAAGTTTCTGCCGCCAACAGCATCTTCCAGAGCTCCTCCCACATTTGGAGGTGGGCTTCCCTGCTGTCCAGTAAGGGGTTTCACAGTGTGTCCCAACAGGGCAGTTCAAACCGGATACTTTCCTTGTGTCCATGTTAGCCACAGATGAATTGCCTCCTTTCCAGGTGTCCATGTTAGTGGTCTTGGTTGCAATGGTTTTCATATTGGTGAAGCCCACCCCACAGTGAGATAGTCTTTGTGGGGCAGACTGCAGCTGGTGTCTGGGCTCATTATCCAGAGATACCTGGAACCAGGTAGCCCCAGGACATCCCATCCACCCAGGGAGAGAGGGCCAGAGCGAGAGAGAGGGGGACAGAGAGAGAGAGCAAAAGAGAGGGAGGGTGGGCAATATAGGGAGAGAGAAAGAGAGTGTGGGGGAAGTGAAGGAATGAGACAGAGATAAACAGACAGGAAGATAGAGAAAGAAGTATACACTACCGGTGCTCTGTTACCACGCAACAGTCAGAGAGAACCTTAGCCTGGGTGGGGTGAGCTTGGGCTGGTCGGGACGAGTCAATGGCAGGGCGGGGCGGGGCTGGGCAGTGTGGCCATGTCCACTGCGGACCTTTGGAGGCCTGCCCCCTACAGGAGGGAGCCGGAGGGGCTGTCTGGGGGAGGCGTTTTGTGGGTGGGGCTGAGGCGAACAGGCACCAGGTCATAGTGGCTCGGGATGTGGCTGTTTCGCGGCAGGTCATACGGACCCTGAGAGAACGTGGTCAATATTCCACCTGTGCCCTGCATGACATTGACGGTGGGCTCTAAGAAAGAGAAAGAAAGAGTGAGTGAGAGTGGGAAAGAATGAGAGAGAGAAGGGCAAGAAAGAAGGAAATACCTGTTATTTTTCGTTTTTTCACATCAATGTGAATGTTCACTAATCAACCCTGGTAGAGTACACACCATTATAAATCTCATCTAAACTCTGGTACAGCTGAATTAACCCGAACATTTTACTGTGCACATTTGTTTATGAATTTGTTACTTATTATTATTGCTATTTATTTCTACATTTTTGGATTTTTTTTTTTTACAATTGTGTATATGATGGAGATTATATATGTTATTATTTTATTTTATTTATAATTTTTTAAATGATGGTGAGGATGATGATGTGATTATGATTATTATTACTGTGATGTTTCATGTACTATGTATGTATGTGTAAATGTGTGTGTTTATGTTCATGGGCTGCGTTTATGCTTAGGCACATTAACGGCAAAGCTAAACTTTGTCCTGCCAAGTTCAGTTCAGTTTTAATGACAGACGGGGAGAGAGAACAACTCTTGGCATGGATGGAGAATCTGCCGAAACGCCGCCTCCGGCCTTCCCTGCCTCTTTCAGCTGCCCCGCCCCGCCCTGCCCCACGCCTCGCTCACCCATGTCGTAGACGTTTTTGATGGCGGCGGAAGTGGGGCGAGAGGACGAGCGAGAGGCGGGGCAGGAGGCGGAGCGAGGGGCGGAGCAGCAGAGCACCCCTTGGATGGCGGGGGACTTCATCTCCATGTAGCTGCTCTCTGAGTGTCGGAAGGCCACGCCCGGCGGGTCCCTGATGGTGGCGTAGGGGTTCTCGCTGCTGAGCGAGCAGCTGCTGGCGCTGCACATGGACTCCATGTAATCTGAGAACAATCGCAATCTGCACATCAGGGACATGCTTCTCTTCGTCGCCAATGACACGCCACATAGATGGGAAGGAGTAGGGGAGGCGGGATTTGAGAAAGAGGCGGGGCCATTGATGACCTCACACAGTTATGTGACTTCCCCCAATTGTCCAAGCTCCCGTTCTGTCTGCAGTTGTGATCTTAGTCAAATGGCCTTTGGTGCCAGAGGAAACCACATATCAGCCACAGGGTGCATTGTGGGAAAGGATTAGAAGAGGACAGGAGGTTTGGGGTGCCGGGATCGTGTGTGAAGTGGGTGGAGTGCAGGCCGAGGCGGGACAGAAATGTGCAGTTCAGGTCAGGAATAAAAGTGAAGATAATTCCTTAGAGAAAAAGAAATATTTTGAATTGTCCACTCTAAAAAAGAGAGAGCAGCTCCTGCATTCTGCTGCTCTACAAACACACACACACACACACACACACACACACACACACACACACACACACACACACACACACACACACACACACGCACACATACACACACACACACACACACACACACGCACATGGATATATATATATATATACACAGTGCTGCTAGAAGGTTTGTGAACACTTTAGAATTTTATGTATATCTGCATAAGTTTTATCTAAACTGTGATCACATCTTCATCTAAATCCTAAAACTTGTGAACACAGCTCAACAAAAAACACAAAAAACATTATTTTTAAATAATTTATTTATTGAGCAAAATTATCCAACATTAAATGCTTTGTTGGCAAAAGTATGTGAACCCTTGGATCATACGTATTTTTAAAGAATCATATTTAATATTTGGTCGCATATCCTTTGCATGCTGTTACTTCCTGAAGTCTGTGACCCATCAATATCAAAAAACTCTCCATATCCTATTTTCAGGTACTGTTATAAGCGATACTATAACCTCTCTGCATTTGAATGGATCTCTATGGGAATTGGGGGGTGAAACTAGATTCAGCTGTAAATTACACTGGTACAGTATGGAACACATACTGTTTTTTGTTGAGCTGGGTTCACTTTATCAAGTTTTAGAACTTAGATGAAGATGTGATCACATTTATTGAATTTATGCAGATATACAGAACATTCTAAAGGGTTCACAAACTTTCGAGCAGCACTGTATGTGTGCACGTACACCACAAAAACAATCATGCTCGCATGCACACACAAACACACACACACGCGTGCTCACACAAACACACAATCACACACACACTCTCCTGGGTTTCCGTGCCCTTACTTGCAACACATTAATCTTACGTATGATGCTACCATGTAATATAATTTGCCATATGGTAGCCTGAACACAACAGGGCTGGTGATATTATGTGAAGGTTATACTGGTTGTCAGTGTGTTTCTAAGACAATTAGATTAGCAGAAGATAACACTGTTCCAGGCACCACTGGTGTCAGTGACAGGACATTTGGGAGGAGTAAGTAGTAAAAGGGGTGTGCCTCTGGGAGGCTAGGAAAAAGGTAGAGTCCAATAGTCAGGTGCCGATTGGCTGGAGGATTTATGATGATGATGATGATGATAAAGAGGCAGGCTGGGTTTGCTGGGGGTACTGTACCTCTGTAGCACTGCTCTACAATGTAAGTGTTGTAACGTCGGTCCAAGCAGTGCATACCTGCACAGAGTCGAGATGCAGGAGTTAATAGTCTGGATGTGATACAGCATTGCCAGACTACTTTAATCTTTTAGGAACACCTGGACATCTTTCATAGGTTTGTCATCTTTCATTCCTTGATTAACAGTTTAAAAGTTTTTACATAAATGTATAGTGTTCCCAAAATTTTAACACTGACTACTAAGTACTAACACAAACAAATCTGATTCTTCACTAATGGAACCACACAGATCCGTTTGTATTTTTTAAATTTATGTTTAAAAAATATATCATGAAGGTGTTGTTTTTGGCTAGACAATTCTGAACTATTTCTGGCCAATCAAAATAAAGTAAGTAATTGGTAGTATCATGTAACCTTGCAATAGACAAGGACAAAAAGTATTGAACTAGTTCAATAAGTATAATAATGTTGTGTATATTCACTGAGCTTGTATGTGAAATCTGTAATGAAACTAATCCAGGGGAAATAGCGATCAGCTGTGAACGTGTTCGATGGGGAACTTCATGTGTGATGTGATGATGTGTCAAGTGGACTTCCAATGTGGTGACACGTCATGTCACAGACTAGAACACTTGCCTGGGCTGTGCAGAAAGTTAAGTATTTACCGTTAGAAAACACTGTACAACATTCAAATAGTTTTCTCTAGTGTTAGCTTTTATTATTTCGCACAGCGCTTGTGCAACGTAGCTTGTGAATGCACAAAATAAATAAATCTTCAAGTATTCAATGAAAACAGTAGAGCTATCAAGGTTCTCCTGTTCTCATTGGCTTTTGCATAGGGCCCGTGACTACCCAACCCTGAAACACATTAGGTTCAATGCATGGAGTTATTTATGGAGTTCTCCAACCTGTAGGGTGTGTATGTCTGTGCTTGTGCCAAATTATAGGCCACGTCCTTGGTAGATTTAAAAAAATTATGTTTTCCAGGAAGAAGGAAGAGAACAAAAAAACGTTTGCAGTAGCCGGGGTACATCCCAATAGTGTTTTAATCTAATGTTGCTGATTACATCTTAATTACGTATTAATGGTTACACATTAATTAATGTCTCGACGCAAACCGCAATGTCAGGTACATTGTATACTGTACATGTAAATACTTTGTACTCTGAACATTCAGGCTGCCTACTTCCAGGTAGGAGAGGAGTGTTAGTGGGGGAGTGGAGGAAAGGAGGTGGGGAGTGAAGAATATTGGGACGCAGCCCTGGTGTTATAACAAATCTGGTTCCTTCGGGATCTCACGTCGGTGCAGAACTGCGTCATATTTTGCCACTCTTTTGCCCCCGCCAGTGTAAAATAGGCTACCGTAATTATGAGGGATCTCTGTCAGAAACAGAGATGGGAATATTGGAGATCCAAGTGCAAGTAGTTGGGCAATCTTTAAAGTGTTCGTAAGAACACCACTAGTAACGGACAATAATCCGTAGTGGAGAAACAACTAAAAATGAAAGAACAATAAACCTCGCAATATAAACGAGGAACTCGCTAAACGAGCAAAACAAAGGAATAAGCAATAACGCTTATCTCACTATGTGGAGTGAAACAACAAAAAAAAACAGCGAACTGAAAAGACCCCAAAAACTTAGGGTGAGACACTCGTAGGTAGAGTAGAGAACAAAAGAAAACGAAACCTCTGCTCTGAAATAAGAGCGTATAATAGAACAGTTCTCTCTCTAAGGTTGTACTGCTAACAAGTCCCGTGTTGCTAATCAAAGCGGTCGATAGCAATACAACTTCCTATACCCTTTTTTACCGGCTCGAATGTCATTCGAAATAACATGGAAGCAACGAGAGAGGCCGGAAGCGGGGTATAAATAATGAGCGGAAATACCTACCAGGTGAACTCACTAATGACAAGGTGAAAGCAAAACCCGTGACGGAACACAGGAAAATCCGATAGATTACCGGTAACGATAAAAACGAATAAAGCGACGTAGAGATAAGGGAAGAAAGGTCAGATCCATGACAGGACCCCCCCTCTAAGGAACGGCACCGGACGCTTCCACAACCTTATCTCTGCGGAAGTCGGTGATTAACTGCGGGTCCAGGATGTTTCTCGATGGAACCCAGCAACGTTCCTCCGGACCATAACCCTCCCAGTCAACAAGGAACTGCCACCCTCTACCTACACGTCTCTCGGCCACAATGCGGCAAACGGTATAAGCCGGACCCCCTTCTATGAGTCGGGGAGGCGGAGGTGGTCTCTCAACCGGGGCGAGGGGGCTTACGAGTACCGGTTTCAGACGGGAGACGTGAAACGTGGGGTGGATGCGCATTGAGCGTGGCAGTTGCAGTCGAAATGTGACTGGGTTGATTCTTTTAATAATTTTGAAGGGACCCACAAAACGAGGAGCGAGTTTGCGGGACTCGACCCGCAACGGAAGGTCCCGAGTAGTAAGCCAAACCCGTTGTCCCACTCTATAGGATGGTGCAGCTCGACGATGCCTATCAGCCGCAACTTTTTGTTTAGCCGAAGCCCGTATAAGAGACGACCGCACTTGTCTCCAAACCGACCGACACCGCCGAACGAAAGATCCTACGGAGGGTACCTCCACCTCCTTCTCAAGCTCAGGAAAAAGAGGTGGTTGGTAACCCAGCTGAGCCTCGAAGGGGGAGAGGCCGGTGGAGGCGTTACGCAGCATGTTATGAGCGTACTCCGCCCAGGCGAGGTGACGGCTCCAGGAGGTAGGCTTGGATGCGGCAAGGCAGCGAAGAGTATTCTCTAGAGTCTGATTAGTACGCTCTGTCTGGCCGTTAGTCTCCGGGTGAAACCCGGAAGATAAACTAACCGAAGCCCCCAGCAGAGAGCAAAACGCCCGCCAAAACTTGGCGGTGAACTGAGGACCGCGATCGGACACCACATCCGACGGAAGGCCATGCGGGCGAAACACATGGTCAATCATAAGTTGCGCTGTCTCAGGTGCCGAGGGCAGCTTGGACAGCGCAATAAAATGGGCCGCTTTGGAAAAACGGTCGACCACCACTAAAATGGTAGTATTGCCTGAAGATAACGGCAACCCCGTGATGAAGTCCAGGGAAATATGACTCCAGGGACGGGTGGGAATAGGTAGAGGGCGAAGAAAACCCGAGGGAGGAAGGTGAGAGGCCTTGCTGCGAGCGCAAACTGGACAAGCCGCGACAAATGAGCGTACGTCTCTCTCCAGACTAGGCCACCAGAAACGCCGGGATAAAAAGTCCCTAGTTCGATGAACCCCTGGGTGACCGGTGAGTTGGGAGGCATGGCCCCATTGGAGGACCCGCGACCTAAGACGAGGAGGCACAAAAAGACAGTTGGCCGGTGCCCCACCTGGACCTGGGTCCGAGCGCAAGGCTCTCTGCACCGCTGCCTCAACCTCCCAAATAACCGGGGCAACAATGAGGTCAGTGGCGATAATAGGCTCAGGAACTGAGTCTGTCTCAGAACGGTCGTAAATCCGCGAGAGAGCGTCAGGTTTGACGTTTTTTGACCCGGGGCGATACGTGATAATAAAATTAAATCTTAGAAAGAACAGCGCCCACCTAGCTTGCCGTGAGTTACGCCTCTTAGCCAGCTGAACGTACTCAAGATTCTTATGGTCTGTCCAGACCGTGAATGGATGTTCCGCTCCTTCAAGCCAATGGCGCCATTCCTCCAAAGCCAACTTGACCGCAAGCAATTCTCGATCCCCTACGTCATAATTCCTCTCTGCCGATGTTAGGGCGCGAGAGAAATAAGCGCAGGGGTGCATCTTGTGGTCAAGTGGCGAACATTGGGAAAGAATGGCTCCGGCGCCTAGCTCGGAGGCGTCTACCTCTACCACAAAGGGAAGGGAGGGGTTGGGTGTAACCAGGATGGGTTCGGAAGTGAACCTTCTCTTTAATTCAGAGAATGCTGAACCTGCCTTAGAATTCCATTGGAACTGGCTGCCAAGGTTTTTCTTAGTGAGCGCAGTAATGGGCGCTGCTACCGCACTAAAATTCAGAATAAATCGCCGATAAAAATTTGCAAAACCTAAAAAACGTTGTACCTGTTTTATGGAAGACGGCGTGGGCCAGTTCTTTACAGTGGAAACCTTTTCCGGATCCATCTGTACCTTACCCTCTTTAATAATGAAACCCAAAAATGAAACAGAGCCAGTGTGAAAAACGCACTTCTCTGCCTTTACAAATAATTGGGCTTTGAGAAGTGCAGCAAGAACCTGACGAACGTGACCGACATGTGTGGTAAAATCGGGCGAAAATATAAAAAATATCGTCAAGATACACAAAGACAAATTTTTCCAGCATCTCCCTCAGCACATCGTTAATCAACGCCTGAAACACAGAGGGGGCGCTAGTGAGCCCGAACGGCATGACGCGATATTCGTAGTGACCGCTGTGCGTGTTAAAAGCGGTCTTCCATTCGTCGCCTTCGCGAATACGAATGAGGTTATAGGCGTTCCGTAGGTCCAGTTTAGTAAAAATAGACGCCCCCTGAAGGCGCTCGAAAGCGGAGTTCATAAGGGGAAGGGGGTACCTGTTCTTAACCGTTATATCATTTAAGGGCCTGTAATCAATACAGGGTCTGAGACCTCCGTCTTTCTTTTTAACAAAAAAAAACCCGCCCCTGCAGGCGAGGTGGAAGGTCTAATAAACCCATTAACCAGAGCTTCCTCAATATATTTATGCATAGCTGCGCTCTCAGGAATGGATAACGAATAAAGAGACCCTCTAGAGGGGGTAGTGCCTGGGTATAGCTCTATAGCGCAGTCATATGGTCTGTGAGGTGGTAGTGAAGTGGAACGTTGTTTGCTAAATGTCTCCGCCAGATCGGCGTACTGTTTAGGAACATTAGCGGGCAGCTGGAATTCGAGTGCCCCTCCCACTTCAACACCCTCAGTGTCCGAGACAGAGTGAATATCCCAATCAATATCTGACTTGGACGTCAACTCCTGCCACGCAGTGGGTCGTTCATCTGAGTAATCCCAGTCTAAACTTTCCTCTCCATTCTCGGAGGGAACATGAGAGGACTGCTGGTTAATAGTGTAATTCTCCTCACTCTCTGAGTCAGACTGTGTATAATCCTCACCCCCTTCTCTCAACAAAAAATGACTGGTGGCATAACAGTGGCGTTTGCATTTGGGACCCCATTTCTGAATAACGGAACCCGCCCCCCCCCAATTAATGTGTGGGTTATGGCGAGTAAGCCAGGAATGACCCAAAACCAGCGGATAAGCTGGGGAATCCACTAAAAAAAATTTAATCTCCTCCGTATGCTTACGAAACGGAACACGCATGCGTATAGCGGCGGTAACCCGGGAGATAGTGCCAGTGCCTAAGGGCCGGCCATCTAAAGCCGTGACCAGGCGAGGTAGAGACAGAGGGTGGGTGGGGATCTTGTGGGATTTAACCCAGTTGGAATCGACGAGGCACTCGACTGCCCCGGAGTCAATAAACGCATTGCAGGAAATCTGGCGGTCGTTCCAGCGCAAATACACCGACAGGCAGGTCCGAGGGTAATTTAAATCTAGTCCCGCTAGGCGACTCGGTTCCACTAGCGGGACTAATCTTTTCCCAGAAGTTTGGGACAGTGGTCCCTTAAATGGCCCCTCCTTTTACAATACCTACACCGCCATTCACGGGACTTAGCATCCCTTGTTTCGCGCATGGAGGAACTATCGACCTGCATGGACTCCTCCTGTTTAATGGGAGCTACAAAAGGACTGTGAGCCGGTGCTGGCGTATGAGGGGAAGAGTAACGAGGTGGGTGCTGTTTAAAACCCTTATAAGCCCTCTCCTTCTCTCTCTCTCTAAACCGGTTATCCAACCGAATGGCCGTAGATACTAGAGCCCCGAATGTAGCGGGTGGTTCGATACCCGCAATGGCGTCCTTTATGGTTTCCGATAAGGCGTTTAGGAATAGAGCACATAGAGGCTCATCGGACCACCCTGTCACTCCCGCTAGAGCACGGAAAGTAATGGCGAATGCAGCCACGGTGTCAGTGCCCTGATGAAGACGGGTTAAACGCATGGCAGCCTCTTTGCCAGAAACGTCTTGATCGAACACTGACACCATCTCCGCCATAAGCCGCTCTGTATTGCTAACAATGGGTGAATTAGCCCTGATAAGTGGGTCGGCCCATGCGAGAGCATTACCGGTTAAGAGAGAGAGAATGAAGGCTACTCTGGACTCTTGTGCATGAAACCGCGAGGGCTGTACTTTTAAAAAAATTAAACATTGTGTTAGAAACCCCTGACACTCCCCAGAAACTCCATTATACCGCAAGGGGAGTTGGAGTTTTGGCTCCCTAGCGTCAGGTGTAAATGTTGGGGGGGGTGGAGTGAGTAAGTGTTTGTGCAACTGGAGGAGAATCGGACCTGAGAGAGAGAGTTCGGATACTTTCCGCCAGATCTTGTAGCGCTACAGCTTGTAGATGCATCTGCTCGTGTAAAGCTTGCTGTGAGTGTTGCAAGGCACGAATACTCTCTCTCTGGTCCGCCAGGGCTACCTCCTGAGCGGCAATGATCACTTTAAGATTGGCAACTACTGCTGGAAACTCCCCTGTGGCTTCCATGTTCTATGAGGGATCTCTGTCAGAAACAGAGATGGGAATATTGGAGATCCAAGTGCAAGTAGTTGGGCAATCTTTAAAGTGTTCGTAAGAACACCACTAGTAACGGACAATAATCCGTAGTGGAGAAACAACTAAAAATGAAAAAACAATAAACCTCGCAATATAAACGAGGAACTCACTAAACGAGCAAAACAAAGGAATAAGCAATAACGCTTATCTAACTCCCGTATGTGGAGCGAAACAACAGCGAACTGAAAAGACCCCAAAAACTTAGGGTGAGACACTCGTAGGTAGAGTAGAGAACAAAAGAAAACGAAACCTCTGCTCTGAAATAAGAGCGTATAATAGAACAGTTCTCTCTCTAAGGTTGTACTGCTAACAAGTCCCGCGTTGCTAATCAAAGCGGTCGATAGCAATACAATTTCCTATACCCTTTTTTTACCGGCTCGAATGTCATGCGAAATAACATGGAAGCAACGAGAGAGGCCGGAAGCGGGGTATAAATAGTGAGCGGAAATACCTACCAGGTGAACTCACTAATGACAAGGTGAAAGCAAAACCCGTGACGGAACACAGGAAAATCCGATAGATTACCGGTAAACGATAAAAACGAATAAAGCGACGTAGAGATAAGGGAAGAAAGGTCAGATCCATGACAGTAATGTGAATTTAGCTAGCTGGCTAGCACATTTCATAACGCCAAAATAAATAGAAATTTGGTGCAGGGCAGAGTGTGTGAAGATGCATATCTCATGAACCATGCTAGCTAGCTGGCTAGAACATTACATTAGCCAGCACGCTCTTCCAAACATTAGCTCATACCACTCAGCATTACTGTACGGTTCATCACGACAAGCATTTTCACCTCGCTGCCCCAAGCTGAATTGCTGTTTATTTTTCCGTTATCAAATTTCTAGCCAGCTAGCTAAGTTCACATTTACGGTAGCCTATTTTACACTGGCGAATTGATGCAGTTCTACGCTGACGTGAGATCCAGAAGAAACCCCCGGACTCATTTTGTAGAGGGGGGGGGACCCGATTTTCTGCGACACCGGGTGCCTACAGGTTCAATATGTTTAAAATAAAATAAAAAAACTGAAAACTTTTTCTTTTCTCAAGATACTCTCTGGGACTTTTGAAGCAGACTACATAATGGAAATAACTTGTATTCAACTGTGGTTTCCTTTATCTTTAATATATTCTACAAATGACACAAATACAGCTAATTTCTTACTGTAATGGGATTATTTTAGTGGTACTAGAACTGTTATAACCCAAAGCATAGTGAATAAAGATCAGGGTTATGTAATGGCCGATCTGTGATACCCTTCTGAAGAAAACACTGGAGGGGAGACTGCCATTTGAAGGCCAGATCTGGCTGGTTGGAATGTTCACGCAATTACGGTGCTGGGCATAATGAGTTGTTCAAAGTTAAAACCAGCAATTTAAACAATGTCCACAACATTTTCACCTTTATTACATCTTCCTGACAACTTGAAAGGAAACTCTGGATAGAGCAAACAAGCAGATATGAAATTTATACTGCCGTTTAAAGCTTTGCATATGCAAATACAAGACGTGTATTATTATAGATTTTAAATAGACAGAAATTCTAGCACCTGGAAAGTCCATATCAAAATGATGGAATAGCCTACACCCCTGGTATTAAAATCACGGTTCTCGAGGTCCGAGACCTGCTGGTTTTCCACCCTCCCTTTACCTGGGAGTCAGGCGTGAAGACAGTCTGGCCAATCACTCGCACTGATTGTTCAGTTAATTACCTGGGAGAAAGAAAACCAGGGCCAGATTTGGATTTGAGGTCCAGATTTGAATATCCATGGCCTACAACTTAAATAAGTTGTAGGCCTGGGCTGAAAGAAACTCTCCTTTGCTTAGCTCTCTGTGTGGTTTTGCAATCTACAGTATGTGTTTATCTAATGTCCTCCTAAAACAAGGGCAGGCTTGGTCATACTCTGGTGCTTTGATAAACCCCTGATAAGCTCAGATCAAGCACGGCCTGATTTATCAGTGCTATGCGTCTTCACCATTAGCAGCTCCCAGGATGCAATTTTAAAGAGGAACACTGTGTTCTTTGTGTGAATCCCACCGTTCAACTGCCTTTGAGACCAGACTTCTTGACTTGACTTATTTTTTTTGGAATGGAATGGAATGGAATGCTGTTCGGACAAAGTTAACTACGCATATTAGTGAGAAACCAGTAGCACTATCAAGACATACCATGGATTCATCTGTGAGATAATAAACTCTTACTCAAAATGCAGAAAATATTGTAATTTGAATAAAAAAATAAAAAAATAGAATAATATATAGAAATACACTGCAGAATATACACATTGTTGTCACTTTGGTATCAAAGAGGCATATTTGAGTATGTCCAACAAAATGCTTTGTTATTCAATATATTGGCATGTATTGGAAATATAGTTGGAATGCCTCCACATATACAAATGTATCATTCAATGTATTATAGTATATTTTTAAATATACGGCAGTATATTTTGATTGCGTATGACTGTCCTGTGGAACCACAGCTGAAAATTGTGGAGCAGAGAGCAGTTAGAGCAGGAGTTGCACATTAATTTTAGGCTGTATAGGGAGATAGTTGTGTCCCTCTCTCTCTCTCTATCTCTATCAAGCAGCACATATATCTTAAGGGAGCAGGGCTGTCCTATCTGCGGCTACTACTAGTACAACTATACTGCAGATATAAAGGCTTCTCGTCTCCCTTTTGTATGTGCTGTGGTGGCCTTTTGGCCAGATCCTGCTTCCCCATTGGCTGGTTTTGTCATCTGAGAAAGCCAGTGTGGGAAGAAAGAATAATTAGTTGGAAGCTTTCGATTGCACATGGAAAGTTCTTTACGATAAGGGTACACTAATTAGCATTAATTAATATAGTAGTATACATTAATAAACAGTTAATTCATGTGTTTATTAAGGTTTATGAATGTTAACTAAGATCAACAAATGCATTATAGTAACAAGTAAGCCATACACCCAAAAAAGTCCACAAGCAACTTGAATAAAAAGAGTTTCTATATTGCTTTCGGGCTATTAGTTTATAGGCTGCACATGTGTACATTTGGCCAGCCGTGGCATCATGGTACCTTTGGAGGAGATGCCCCCTATCCACTCCAAAAACAAAGATGCCACGGCTGGCCAAATTTCCCACTTACAAATCATTCACACCCATCATGATAAATTGTTTTGTTGCCACTGTTTCGTAGAGGTGTGGCACTTTGTTGAGAAACAGACATATAAAGACATTTATAAACATTAACAAAGACATTGGCGTTTAATAAGATTGCTCAAGTGGGGACTTTGTTATATACCTAGTATTTAACACGAACTATAATCTTTATTTAACGTTTTTTTTTTTTTTACCATTAATGTATTTGTTGACCTTAGTTAACATTCATAAACCTTAATAAAACCATTAATTAACTGTTAATGGATGTTTACTACTGTATTAATTAATGTTAATTAGTGCACCCTTACTGTAAATTGTTACCAGATATTTTATACAGGCTGAATAGCCTGCAGAGGGAGATGCAGAGGCAGGTGTTTGTGTCACACCTGGGTCAACAAATTATTATTAATGATAATTTGTTTCAAACCTTTACCAATAAGTTAAATTCCTACAGATGTCTGACAATTAAAAAAAAGGAAAATTAAAATAAAATAAAAAAATAAAATAAAAAATATATATATATATATTTTGCCTTTTGGTATAGGAACATTGTCTTGATTTAAAAATCTCAGGAATCTTGCAAGTGTTTTGAAATGTTACTGGACTCTGCAGAATGAAAGTATTTCACACACTGTACATACATGTATACTCTCAAAAAGGATGTGTTGATATACAACAGCTGAAGGGGGGACACTGACCCAGGTGATGTGTGTGAAGGTTACAGTTGAAGGGGGGACACTGACCCAGGTGATGTGTGTGAAGGTTACAGTTGAAGGGGGGACACTGACCCAGGTGATGTGTGTGGAAGTTACAGTTGAAGGGGGGACACTGACCCAGGTGCTGTGTGTGAAGGTTACAGTTGAAGGGGGGACACTGACCCAGGTGATGTGTGTGAAGGTTACAGTTGAAGGGGGGACACTGACCCAGGTGATGTGTGTGAAGGTTACAGTTGAAGGGGGGGCATAGACCCAGGTGATGTGTGAAGGTTACAGTTGAAGGGGAAACACTGACCCAGGTGATGTGTGTGGAAGTTACAGTTGAAGGGGGGGCACTGACCCAGGTGATGTGTGTGAAGGTTACAGTTGAAGGGGGGACACTGACCCAGGTGCTGTGTGTGGAGGTTACAGTTGAAGGGGGGACACTGACCCAGGTTATGTGTGTGAACGTTACAGTTGAAGGGGGGACACTGACCCAGGTGATGTGTGTGAAGGTTACAGTTGAAGGGGGAACACTGACCCAGGTCTTTGAGGTTGCAGTATGCCCTCCACTCCGCGCTGGTCCGGTCCCCCTTCTTGCTCTTGGGCTGTGAGAGGCAGCAGGTTAGAGAGAGAGAGCATTGCTCTTGGGCTGTGAGAGGTAGCAGGTTAGAGAGAGAGCGTTGCACTTGGGCTGTGAGAGGCAGCAGGTTAGAAAGAGAGAGCGTTGCTCTTGGGCTGTGAGAGGCAGCAGGTTAGAGAGAGAGAGCATTGCTCTTGGGCTGTGAGAAGCAGCAGGTTAGAGAGAGAGCGTTGCTCTTGGGCTGTGAGAGGCAGCAGGTTAGAGAGAGAGAGCGTTGCTCTTGGGCTGTGAGAAGCAGCAGGTTAGAGAGAGAGCGTTGCTCTTGGGCTGTGAGAGGGAGCAGGTTAGAGAGAGAGCGTTGCTCTTGGGCTGTGAGAGGCAGCAGGTTAGAGAGAGAGCGTTGCTCTTGGGCTGTGAGAGGGAGCAGGTTAGAGAGAGAGCGTTGCTCTTGGGCTGTGAGAGGCAGCAGGTTAGAGAGAGAGCGTTGCTCTTGGGCTGTGAGAGGGAGCAGGTTAGAGAGAGAGCGTTGCTCTTGGGCTGTGAGAGGGAGCAGGTTAGAGAGAGAGCGTTGCTCTTGGGCTGTGAGAGGGAGCAGGTTAGAGAGAGAGCGTTGCTCTTGGGCTGTGAGAGGCAGCAGGTTAGAGAGAGAGCGTTGTCTGGGGTGCCTGAGCGCAGCACTGCGTTTCATGAACAGTAGAGCTCTTTATGCGCTGCACTGTGCTAGTGGGAATGCGCCAGGGACACAGTGTGTACATTTGTGCAACCAGCTATGTGTGCGTGTGTGTGTATGCATATGTGTGCATCTCTGTATGTCTGAATTTGCGTGCGTGTCTGCAGGATTTTCATAGGGGGGTGTGCGTGTGTCAGTTTGCAGTAGAATTTCTTTTGCCGCCAGCAATTGTGTCCGGAAGGAATTCTGGCGATATCTATTATCGACGTGCACATGGCAGGCAAGTGTGCCTTAACTGTAACAACATAAAAAGTTTTTAAAAATGTATTATGCAAATTGGCCTTGCACAACAGGAAGAATTAGGTTGAAAAAAAAGGCCATTTGCATCTGCATGCATTTATTGTGTGTGTATAAACCTTTTCTCGACAAAAGAAACTGCCATGATCTGGCATAATTATTTGTTTTTAATAAAAACTTATTTTTCTTCTGAATATAGAAGAATCATCTCTTACTGAATAAAGATGAAAATAAAT
This sequence comes from Ilyophis sp. 1 JC-2022, assembly GCA_022702515.1. Classification (NCBI taxonomy): domain Eukaryota; kingdom Metazoa; phylum Chordata; class Actinopteri; order Anguilliformes; family Synaphobranchidae; genus Ilyophis; species Ilyophis sp. 1 JC-2022. Next base: position 27,730,818 of record CM040400.1, read on the forward strand.
TTCAGGCTAATTAACGCAATTTCCAGTATTCACCCCAGTGAATAAGGTCTATTTGGATAATACACGATGCAGAACAATGCATTTAACAAGACAATAAAACAACAATCGAGCTCATCTTCAGGTTTAGGCCATCAAGTTTTGACAGAGTAAAAACGGATTATTTATAACAAGAAAAAAAGAAAAAAAACAATAGGGCAATGACAGCTAACCACCCATTTATTTAGGCTACGCTGTTTCATTTATAGTGATACCTCACGGCATGGACGTGGGCAGCTGCTGACTTGAAATTGAATGTTTCGATAGTTTTAGTGCAGCTTCAGATTCTCTACAGCCACGTAACCTTCTCTTCCTTCTGGCGGTTTCTTGTGTGGTTGTGATGCGATTGAAATGGTCGCTTCGTGCCCACAGAGCCTGCTGGAGGGCGAGTTGGGCTGATAACAATGGCAAGTTGCTGTGTTTTTAAGGCAAAATAAGTGACACGCATACTTGACATTGCAAAGGCCATTATTTAGGCGCTATGCCATAAATGCTTGTATAGAAAGTGGCGGACATGTCCGTTACACGTCCCGGACTTTGATCATTTTGAACAGCCAACGGGCTAATGGGAACTCTGCTGTGTGTGTGTGTCTGAGAGTGTGGTTCTGTGTGTGCATATGCATGTACGTACGTGACAGGTTGTACCTTTATGGTGGCCTGTCCATCCAGGCTGTTGTTATGGCACTGGGTGATGCTGCATTGACCCAGTGTGTGGTAACTTGGGTTGGAGAAGCAGTGGCCACTGGCACTGATACTGGTCTGAGCAGCATCTGCAAACAAGAGTGTTGAGACTTTGTCAACACGCAGGCGTGCACACGCCTGTGTGCGAATGTGTGTGTCAGTATGTGTGCGTGTGGTTGTAATCGCAATGCTGAAGAGGGTGTAGACTTTTGTGTGTTGTTAGCATTTTACTGTGTGTGTGTCTGTGTGTGTGTTGTGTGCACATGACTGTGTTTGCATGTGTGGATGTAAGAGAGAGAGAGAGTGTGTGTGCACGTGCGCGCATTACCGGGTAGGGTGTAGTCTGTGCTGGAGATCCCCAGAGCAGGTGTATAGGAGACACTGGGCATGTCGTGGTTCTTCTCACTCTGTCTCTGCCGGTGCCAGATGAACAGGCTCAGCATGGCCATGATCAGCAGCAGGAGGAAGACGACGCCCATAACTGCGCCTGCAGACTGTCGCTCCGACACCAACGCCGGGCTGATCTTAGTGTACGGGTTCAGCTCATCCATCACCAGGGCCGCTAGGGAGACAACCAGCCATTATTCTGCGTGTGTGTGTTTGTGTGGGTGTCTGTGTGTATGCATGTAAGTGTCTGTGTGTGTGTGTGTGTGTGTGTGTGTGTGTGTGTTTGTATCCTCACTAACCCTGGTCACAGCGGATGCCTTTGTAGCCAGGGCTGCAGTAGCAGGTGCCTGTCACATAGTCGCAGGTGGCGTTATTCATGCACTCACACAGCTGCTGGCAACCATAACCAAATGTCCCAGACGGGCATTCTGAAAGAGAGGGAGAGAGAGAGAGAGAGAGAGAGAGAGAGAGAGATGAAGTAGAGGCATGAAAGGAGTATACAAGATGGATGGAGAAAGAGATAAAGACAGAAATGGGGATAAGAGAGGGAGGTGGGACCGGGATGAGAGAAGGACAGCGTTGAAAGAAGATGGATAGTCAAAAAAGGGAGACAGAGAGAGGGAGAGAGAGAATGAGAAAGAGAGCAGAGAGGCGGTCACAAGCAAACAACCACAAGCACCCAGCCAGCATCAAGAAAGATTGATGAGGGTCATATTCGCACATATTTTTTAAACCAGCATCTATGGTATCTTGAGCTGGCTCTTGGAAGGAAAAGGCATGCTTTGCATATCTGTGATGATTACAAACTTCACAGGAAACAGCAAGCAGGCACTGGGAGAGGCAGATGAACAGTGGGCCCTTGGATGATAATGACTCTGCAGTTTGGGGTCAGCCTCAGATCAGCCTTCAGCCCACACCACTGCACTTTAACCCTTTAAGGTGTAAGCTCACAAATATTTTTTTTTTTTTTAAATTTTGTTTCTGATTTTTCCCATTTTCTCCCAATTTAGTAGCCAATTGAACCCCTATTCTAATTCAATTCCCCCCGTGTAGCAACCGCTAGAGAACCGCCGCTGCACGACCCCGTCGATCGGTATTTATTAGGGAGGACGCTACGTCCTCTACAGGGCGCAGCTCCTGACCGTGACACGCCCTGGGTCCCCCTGTGCGCAGCGGTTCTCTCCGAGCCCCTCCCCCCACCCGGAAGCGACCGCCAATTGTCGCTTCCACAGGGCACCGGCCACGCTCGGCTATGGCAGGACCGGGGCGCGAACCCCGATCCTCGGAGTACAACTGCGCTGACTGAAAGTCAGCGGTCTTTACCGCTGTACCACCGCGGCGGCCAGCTCACAAATATTTTATTAGAATGTTCTTAACTGAACATCGGAGTTCTAGAACACTGACTTAAAATTTTGAGAAAACAAAAAGCCTGCTCTGCAAAGGGTTCAGATGTTCAGCATTAATTTAACTACAACAGAGTTTATGTGTGTCAGAGAAGGATCAAATGTACTGTTTTAGAGTTCATTTTAAGACTGTGCACTTTACTTTGTGTAAGTGGGTGTAGTTGAAGGGGTGGAGTATTGCTGGGGGGTGGGACGTGGAGGGCGTGGGTGAGAGTGTGGAGTGTGGGTGGAGGGCGTGGGTGAGAGTGTGGAGTGTGGGTGGATGGGCGTGGGTGAGAGCAGTGGCGGACTTAGTCATTTTGGGGCCCAAGGCAAACACAGGCATGGGGCCCTCACACATCCCTTGCTCTCCCCCCTTTTCAATCCTTATTTATCTAAGAAAGATCAGTTGTGATGCATGTATCATCATCATCATCATCATTGCTGCTGGAGCAATCTAGGTTGGCACTGCCAGCAGCAGCAATGGGTAACGTTTAGGGATGTTCCTAACGACTAATTTCCCTGAAATTTGTGGCACTTTGCGTCTTGCATTATGAACATTGCACATTATCCTACAAAACATGACAACTCACTAAATAAAAGTGAACAAATAACATTTATTGAAAACAATATTCAACGTAACAAAAGATTTTTAGGAAACGTGCCTGATTATTACAACGGCATTTTCATTGGGTGAACGCGATCGCATAGCAAATACAGTAAAAAAAATTATAATCGGTCATCAGAAAAGCTACCAATAATAGGAACACAAAAAAATAACAATTAGGTCGACTGATCGACGTGACATTAGATTCGTTTTATTGGGCTATTCAACAACGCGATAGGCCTACTTACTCTTTACATCTTGCTGGTTTAACTTGCAGGGCGAACAGGCTAATGCGTTTTGTTTTTTTCCTTCGTTTTTTTAAATTATTTTTTTAATCTGGCGTTGTTAACATTAGTAACGTATTCTCGTTTTTTTATAAAGCAACATTTGACCAGGAAAACATGACATTTCAGTGCAAATTATGTCAATATGTAATTTAAATGTGTACATTAATAAAATAGTAAGTTTAACCGACTAGTATTTCTTGTGCCGACTAGCGAGGGTAGCAACGTTTAATCGGCTAGTCGACTAAACGCGCACATCCCTAGTAACGTTAGCTCCTCTTCGCTAGCATTAGCAATGCTAACAACACTAGTGCTAGTGCTAGCAGTCTCAGACTGATTCTGCTCTTCATTAGTGGCATCTGTACTACTACTAGCCGCCGTGAAAAATGTAGTTAGCTTTGGTAGTTTTGCCACAAACTTTTTACTTTCCTCCTGCTTCCTCCTTTTCTCAGCACCGCTTGGGTAGATTCGCTTCATTTTCACTTTTTAATAATCGTGCCGAACTGAAACACGAATTGGCTACTGAATCATTTCCGCAGACGGCTCATCATGGAATAGTCCAATGTAGTGGGGACTGAGGGGGTGGGGGGGTGACTAAGACACTCATGAATTAGGCATTCTGATGCAATTTAGCGCATGAATTTTTAGAAAGACATAATTAATTACTGGGGGGGGAACGTTTATGAGGCATTTAACGGGGCCCCTTGTAGTATGGGGTCAGCTTGGGGCCCCAGGCAATTGCCGACCTTTGCCTAATGGGTAAGACCGCCTCTGGGTGAGAGTGTGGAGTGTGGGTGGATGGGCGTGGGTGAGAGTGTGGAGTGTGGGTGGATGGGCGTGGGTGAGAGTGTGGGTGGATGGGCGTGGGTGAGAGTGTGGAGTGTGGGTGGATGGGCGTGGGTGAGAGTGTGGGTGGATGGGCGTGGGTGAGAGTGTGGAGTGTGGGTGGATGGGCGTGGGTGACAGTGTGGAGTGTGGGTGGATGGGCGTGGGTGAGAGTGTGGAGTGTGGGTGGATGGGCGTGGGTGAGAGTGTGGAGTGTGGGTGGATGGGCGTGGGTGAGAGTGTGGGTGGATGGGCGTGGGTGAGAGTGTGGAGTGTGGGTGGATGGGCGTGGGTGAGAGTGTGGAGTGTGGGTGGATGGGCGTGGGTGAGAGTGTGGACTGTGGGTGGATGGGCGTGGGTGAGAGTGTGGACTGTGGGTGGATGGGCGTGGGTGAGAGTGTGGACTGTGGGTGGATGGGTGTGGCTGGGAGTGTGAAGTGTGGGTGATGGGTGTGGCTGGGACTCACTCTGCTCACAGCTGTACCCGATGAAGCCTGTACGGCAGGCGCACTGCCCGTTAACATGGTCACAGTCGGCTCCGTTCTGGCAGTGACACACCTCCAGACAGTCCCGCCCATAGAACCCTGAGGGACAGCCTGGGGGATGCAGTCACAGTTATGCAACGTGGAGCAATATGAGACACAGCGGCGCAAAATGGAGGGACATGGAGGAATATGAGACACAGCAGAGCAACACGGAGTGACATGCAGCTATACGAGACACCGCATAGCAACATGGAGTGACATGGAGCAATATGAGACACTGCAGAGCAACACGGAGTGACATGAAGCTATATGAGACACCGCAGAGCAACACGGAGTGACATGGAGCAATATGAGACACCGCAGAGCAACACGGAGTGACATGGAGCAATATGAGACACCGCAGAGCAACACGGAGTGACATGAAGCAATATGAGATACACACGCTTCTCTCACACACACAGGAGATTCAACACTTACTGATCAGTACTGTATGGAACCAATGCATTATGCGCAAACACATATATGCACATATACACACACCCACATGGGTATTTACACAAACGCATGCGTACGCGTACACAAACAATCATCGTCGATAAAGAAAGAAGTATATATCCGAGAGCAGCAGCACACACAAACACACGCACAGGCATGCACAAACAAACACGCGTCATCCGCGCAAACGTCCGCACCACATCCATCAAAGAATTTATCAGGGAGCAGTGGCACACTTAAACTGAGCTGATGCAAAGATCTGCAATCCATGCCAAATAAGATCATCCTCCCTCTTAAAAAATGGAAATAATGTAAAGCTGTAATGAGGCTGGAAATGAACCTAATTTAGCTGAACCCTAAATGAACTGACTGGAATGCAATGCGATGTGACTGATCCCATGGTTTGTGGATTTGATGTTTCAGGTGTTTTTTGTCTGTATTGTGGTGCAAGATAGAAACCTCATTCCACACTCAAATTGCTATCCAATCCTTTTTCCAATATATATTTTTAAAGCTGATGCAAGCAAAGACTTCAATGGTCTAATATAAAGTTTTAATAGTCCCAGCAGAATAGAAAGTATGGTAGTTTTTAACATTTTTTTGACTGATGCAGTTGCAGAAGTTTGCCAGCAGGTGTCGCTGTGTGACTGGGGAGTGGGGAAACTCACGCTGAGTGCAGTACAGTCCAGTCCAGCCTGCGCTGCACCTGCACTCCCCATCTGTGGCGCTGCATTGGGCTCCATTATGACAGTTGCAGCTGTGGATGCAGTCAGAGCCCCAATACCCAGAGGGACAAGCTGCAACCGTCAGAGACACAGTCAGCACCAACACACGTGTGCATACACACATACAGGCCACACACACACACACACACACACACACACGCACACACACACAAACACACACATACACACACACACAAACACGCACAAACACGCACACACACACACATACAAACACACGCACACACACACGTGCATGTACACAGACCCACACACACACACACGCACATACACACAAACGCGCATGTACACACACCCACACACACACACATTCTGAAAGATACACACACAAATTAATGTGCATTCTGACAGACACACACACACCCCAGCACACACACACACACACACACACACACACACACAAACGCGCATTCTGACAGACAGACACACACACACACACACACACAAATGCACAAATACTCTCTCTCACGCACACATGTATGTACGAACACGCGTATGCACACGTACACACAGCCAGACTTACAAACACATGCACACATAAATTCACACATGCATATAGTCTCTCTCACACATACAGAGACACACACACGTACAATCTCTCTCTCACACACACAAAAACACACACGCACGCAGTGCTGAAGGCTAGCCACACTGTCTCTGTGCTGTATAAATATTGTATCTCTGTTTTCTCACTCCATACTTGCACCCATCCCATCTACATGGCACTGGCTACCTACTGGTCAGGGATTTAAAAACAGGCTACTGAGCTGTGGTCTAAGGGCTTTGTGGGAGGGCACATCTGGGCTGTAACATGTAATTACTGAGGTTTCATCTGGGGACATTTTCCCAAACTCACATGTGCGTTTGCTTCCGGTCATTTTAGAATATAAAAAATGAGGATGATGATGAGGATGAGGCTGATGATGATGATGGGAGTGGAGTCTCCTGTAGACTCCTAGTGGAGGTGGATTGATGAATGGAGAAGCTGGGTGAGAGAGAGAGAGAGAGAAAGAGAGAGAGAGACAGAGATAAGAAAAAAACAGAGAGAGAGAGAGATAGAAAGAGGGGATAAGGACAGAGGGGCCAGATAATGGAGAGAAGAGAAAGAGAGACAAGAGAGAGAATGAGAGGATAAAGAGAGAGCAAGAGAGAGGGGGAAGATAAAGTGACAAAAAAGAGAGTGCGAGAGGAAGGATAAAAATAAAGAAAGAGTGGGGGAAAGATCAAGTGGGATAGAGAGGAGAAAAAGAGAGAAGAGGAAGAAGAATGTACCCTGGGAGCAGTCTTCCCCGATCCAGCCGGAGAGGCACTGGCAGGAGCCGTCGATGGGGCTGCAGGTGCCGTTATTGGTGCAGAGACACACCTCCACACAGTCTTTCCCATACCTGCCACTGGGACACACTGTGAGAGAGACACACCCACACACACACACACACAAACACACACACAAACATGCACACACACACACACCCACACAAACATGCACGCACACACACACACACACACACACAAACACACACACAAACATTCACACACACACACCCACACACACACACACACAAACATGCACGCACACACACACACACACACACACACACACAAACACACACACAAACATGCACACACACACACACACACACACACACACCCCCACACACACACACACACACACACACACACACACACACACACGCAAACATGCACACACACCCAACACACGCAAATACGTACACACACCCACACACGCACAAACACACACACACACACACACGCACACACATGCACAAACACACACACACGCACACACATGCACAAACACACACACACACACACACACACACACACACACACACCATGTAATTTAACCAGTGTGATGTTCACAAACCCGAGAGACACCTACAGACTCATTATATGACACATCACTTTGCATTTCACGATTCAAAAATAGCTACAGCACATGAAGGTGCTGTAGCTTCCAATGCTCTATGGATGGAGGCAAGGCTTCAGGAATCCCTAATGCATGTAGCTGTTTAGACTTGAGATTTTGAAGAACCATCGATCTGAACCAATACATTTAGCAATTGATTTAGTTGTGCCAAAAAAATAATTTTTATTGATAAATATAAATGACAGACAGCATATATCCCGGGAGATAACGCACCGGTTTAATCACTTTTTTCACCGTTTCAGCGAAGGAGCACCTGTTACTATACAAATGTATGAATGTGAATGGTCACGGACTTAAGAAGATTAATTGTTTAGGAGTTGGGGGATGGTGGAGAGCCCCAGACATTTATCTTCCAGTTCACTGTTCAGTTCTGAAACTTTCCTGATCAACCAAAATCCAGTGCCTTGCCTTTTTTTCTGGGTGTCACACATTTTTCATCTTTAGAGGCATTCTCTTTTATCCAAGGATTTTGTCTCCTAGTGTTTGCCGACCGAATCCAGTGATCGGCCTTTGCAGACACAAATATCACAGTCTGTGACAGAATTCAAATAAAAGCTTGGGAAAAAATATTTCACGTTCTCCCAAAAAATAACTTCAAAATTTTTTTATTAAAGCATTTTAAAATCCATTTCCAGTGGCCTGGTTCGACTTTCGAGGACTCGAAAATTCAAACAAGTTATTTTGGGCATTTTTATGCACCAAAAAGGAGGTGATTAGAAGTAACAAGCTTATATTATTTTATAAGCTTGAAAGATGTAAAACAGAAAATAGTTAAATAAAAATTTGTATAGATTTCAGAAATTAAATCTATTTGACACCACATTTTCAAACTAAAATCCCAGTTTCTGAAAAAGTACCTCAGAGTCAATGTATATACATATGAATCTGTGGTTTCCAGCTGTACGGGGGACATTAATCTTGTGTGTCATGCATTGTGTGGGGCCTAAGACACTGGACACTGTTGTGGGGCCTAAGACACTGGACACTGTTGTGGGGCCTAAGACACTGGGCACTGTTGTGGGGTCTAAGACACTGGACACTGTTGTGGGGCCTAAGACACTGGAAACTGTTGAGGGGTCTAAGACACTGGACACTGTTGTGGGGCCAAAGACACTGGACACTGTTGTGGGGCCTAAGACACTGGACACTGTTGTGGGGCCTAAGACACTGGACACTGTTGTGGGGCCTAAGACACTGGACACTGTTGTGGGGCCTAAGACACTGGACACTGTTATGGGGCCTAAGACACTGGACACTGTTGTGGGGCCTAAGACACTGGACACTGTTATGGGGCCTAAGACACTGGACACTGTTATGGGGCCTAAGACACTGGACACTGTTATGGGGCCTAAGACACTGGACACTGTTATGGGGCCTAAGACACTGGACACTGTTATGGGGCCTAAGACACTGGGCACTGTTGTGGGGCCTAAGACACTGGACACAGTTATGGGGCCTAAGACACTGGACACTGTTTTGGGGCCTAAGACACTGGACACAGTTATGGGGCCTAAGACACTGGACACTGTTATGGGGCCTAAGACACTGGACACTGTTATGGGGCCTAAGACACTGGACACTGTTATGGGGCCTAAGACACTGGACACTGTTATGGGGCCTAAGACACTGGACACTGTTTTGGGGCCTAAGACACTGGACACAGTTATGGGGCCTAAGACACTGGACACTGTTGTGGGGCCTAAGACACTGGACACTGTTGTGGGGCCTAAGACACTGAAAACTGTTGTGGGGGCTAAGACACTGGAAACTGTTGTGGGGCCTAAGACACTGGACACTGTTGTGGGGCCTAAGACACTGGAAACTGTTTTTGGGTCTAAGACACTGGACACTGTTATGGGGCCTAAGACACTGGACACTGTTATGGGGCCTAAGACACTGGACACTGTTGTGGGGCCTAAGACACTGGACACAGTTGTGCGGCCTAAGACACTGGACACTGTTGTGGGGCCTAAGACACTGGACACTGTTGTGGGGACTAAGACACTGAAAACTGTTGTGGGGGCTAAGACACTGGAAACTGTTGTGGGGCCTAAGACACTGGACACAGTTGTGCGGCCTAAGACACTGGAAACTGTTTTTGGGTCTAAGACACTGGACACTGTTGTGGGATCTAAGACACTGGACACAGTTGTGCGGCCTAAGACACTGGACACTGTCGTGGGGTCTAAGACACTGGACACTGTTGTGGGGTCTAAGACACTGGACACTGTTGTGGGGCCTAAGACACTGGACACTGTTGTGGGGCCTAAGACACTGGACACTTGTGGGGCCTAAGACAGGAAACTGTTGGCCGATGAGGGCAGAGCTCTGCTGAGTTGCAAGCCCCCCTGATTAGTCTTTCTCGCAAATGATCCCATTTGCCCAAGATTTTTTAAATAATTAAACTTTTTACTATTGGACCAGTCTTCAAAGCCATGAAAGTGAATTCCATATATGTCCAGAGCCTTCCCCTAATACATGAAAAGACCAGTTAATTATTGTGGGGAATAAAAATCTATATTTCATCTGGAGATCTCTGTTCGGTTTGAGATGGGGAGGCGCTCGTACAGACTCATTACTGCTCCTTTAGGGGGCTACTTTATGATGTCTTCAAGGACACCCTAAAAATAAAATGTGCCTGTCTTGGACCCTGCCGTAATAATGGAGCATGCACGCCACATAAGGGGAAGGGGCGGGGGTGGGGGGAGGAGTTACCCTGGTTACACAGAGAGCCGAAGTATCCTGGCAGGCACTCGCAGTGACCGGTGATGTGGTGGCACGGCCCGACGCTGTGGACACACTGCGGGCAAGACAGAGTGCAGCGCTGCCCGTAGAGTCCTGGGGAGCAGTCTGACACGCACACATACACACAAGCACACACACGCGCACGCACGCACGCACGCACGCACGCACGCACGCACACACACACACACACACACACACACACACACACAGACAGAGCAGCAGAGAGTAGACAGGGGATAATGGAGAGGGGATGCAACAACAACAAAAAATTACAGGATGGATGAAGGGACGAAAAAGGGGAGGAATAGAAATGGAAAATAAATAAAAGAGCAATAAAGAAAAGAGTCAGCACAGAACAAGGCTAACACAATCCTTAATGTTTCACTGCAAGATAAATAAGAGATTCAATGGAGTCTGAACAAGGCAATGGGTCAAGCTTAGCAGATGACTGCCAAAAGACACTACTACCCCTGCATCCATTTATACAGACCTATATTTCTGCTGAAAGCTCCCAGATTAAGCATGCAGCCCAAGGTCACTGAAGCAGTGCCCCGCCCGGGCAATCAAGCCTGCAGCCTTCTACTCATTAACAAAAATTATGATCCAACCTAATAATTACAAAATATTATGAATAACGCATTCATAATTATTTGACTTTTTTATTATTATTAATGATTCTTTTAAACATTGTCACTTATTATTAATAATGATCAATTATCAACTGATTAACAATCATCCAGGGCATTCAAAGCCATGCTCGTATTCGAAGCCAATCGGACAAGCTGAATGGTCTTGTTTGTGATTTGTATTTTATTATGTCTTACTGACCTAGCCGTAAGACTTAGCCATAGTTCAATGTGTGTACTTTGCTCAATGTTCATGTTTATGGATAGCTGCTACGTTATGATAGAAATGTGCTTTATCTGACCTGTTTTGTAGTTTTCAATGACCTTCGGTGTCGACTTATTGTATGTCACTTTGGATAAAAGCGTCTGCCGAACGAACGTAACGTAATGCAATGTAATGTAATGCTGCCTACTCCGCTTGCAGGACGTCCCACGATATCCAGGGGCGCAAACGCAGGTGCCGTCCTCAGGCGAGCAGGAGCCCCCATTTTCGCAGGTGCAGGTCATGGAGCAGTTTGGCCCCCAGCGGCCCCGGGTGCACACACTGTCACAGTGGACCCCTGCAGGGGACACAAGTGCATTGCCAAATGTTAATGACACCTATATCAGCAGTCTATGCACACAGCTAAATCAGCAGCGTTAACTCAAGTCTAACAGTGTTAACAGGGACAATATGCACTCTATTGGAGTTAAAAGTACTCCATCGGGGTTGTTTTGGAAGATTTGGCCGTGCAAATAATATTCAAGCCTCGGAAATATACACCAGCGCTGATCGAACACTACTGACATCACAAACGTCACTGACAATCCACACAAACAGTATTCAAACACGGCAGGAAAGTCACTCACCCACATCAAGAGCCTACACAAATAATACTCAAACTTTACAAGAACATTACAGACACTTGTATCGGAACTCTACTCAAACACACTTCACTGGTATCTACTTCCAGGAGCGACACCAGGGATTTTGGGTTCCATGAAAAGATCTCACATTGGGGCCAGCCCCCCCAAAACCCCAGGCCACCTCATCTGTGCACAATTAGGGTCCTTGAAATCCTCCTACCCCCCATACGCTGCCCTTGTCTACTCCTAACGACAACAAATTGATAAGAATTCTCATCTCATCCATAATCCTCAAAAAGTTGGTCAAACCTTGCATTGGTAAGCTTCATTTCTCAGGATATCTAGATAGATGTGCTGATGTGTAAGGCTCACTGATGTGTGCTAACAGCACAGCTACTTTGCACTGAAGGTTTCCGGCACAGAAACAATGTTTTCACTGTGGGACATCTGATGTTCTTGCACAGTGTGTTCATTAAGAGTCCCAGACATAATCCCCTCTACCATTCTCTCTCAGAGTGTGTGCGCGTGCGTGCGTGCGTGCGTGTGTGCGTGTGTGTGTATGTGTGTGTGTGTCTGTGTATAACGTGGATGTCAGTGTGTACCTATTTATGTTTCTGTGAGTTTCAGCTGCTGTGTGTTTATGTGTGTGTGTGTGTGTGTGTGTGTGTGTGTGTGTGTATGTATCTGCTTGTTTCAGCTGTGCTGATTTATGTGTCTATGTAAACATGTTTTTCAAACCAAATAGAAGGAGTGGAGACAGCGAGAGAGAAAGAGAGAGACAGAGAGAGAGACTGGGGACTTTAAGAAGGGGATGCTAGCAGTCTGTCGCTAGCTAAATCTGCATCCTCATTAACAACAACGCGGTCATACACGTGCGTGCACACACACAAATTTGTACTGTACGTGCACATTCACACAAACCAACATAAACATATACATTCACTAGCATCCACCATAGATAACACACACACACACTGACACACACACACACACAAGCACATGCACACACATACACACAGCCCTGTGGACTGGAAATAGCATCCTGGTCTCTCTGCCTGGATCTCATTTGGAATTTCTTTTGACAGAAAACTTCAGAGTGCAGAACAACCATTAAAGCAGAGCCATCAGATTCCTTTCAATTAAACCTGAGGGACATTCGGCAGGCTTGGCATCTAACATCTAACATACGAGCATGATTGTATGTGTGTGTGTGTGTGTGCGTACGTACGTGTATGTGTGTGTGTGTATGTGTGTGCAAGCGCACATGTGTTTCTGTGTGTGCGCGCGTATGTGTGTGCATACATGTCCTGTCCTCATGCCCCTGACAGTAAATCCCTCTGCTCCTGTCATGTTACCATCAGCTCTAGTTCGTTTGTTTAGCATTTACAGTAAGGTTAATTTGCGCTTAAGCCCGTGTGTGTGCTGAAATGAGAACACAAACAAGCCGCACGCAGATCACTCCTCCGACTGCTCCGTCTGTTCTATACCCACAACCCACTGCATGAACGACTGCCAAATGCCCCCGCGACACACATTTACTTGAACTTGTTACGGAAATAAATATAAAAATATTTGACTGTACTTCTGCATTACTGGTGCACTCTGAGAAATAAAGCTACAGTGGATTTCCCTAATGGACCCTGAAAGTACAACAATGTTCAATTTGGGTACTAATAAGTACTTTTTTCAAGCAAAAAAGGTACAAATGAATTATGTGTTGCTGTCTAGGGGTATCATTTTTAAATGTTTGTACCTTTTTAGGCACTTTTTTCTAAAAATCGGATTCCCTGTGTGTGATGAAATAACCAAAGAAAGTTTTTAAGTACCCAGAGGGAAGGAGGGGATGATGCCTGATGTTGAGAAAGAGCAAATCAGGACCCCCACGGCAGGAATCTTGAGGTGGAACTGACGCGTGGACCTCGTTAGAGTCAGCTGACAGACTCCGGGCTGCTCAGTCTGGGTGGCTCACAGCCAGCGGTGTTCATACTCAACACTGTTCTTACTCTGCCTCCTGTCCCCCCAACACACACACACACACACACACACACACACCACACACACACCCATAGACACACACACACATACACACACGTGCACACATACACCCTCCCCGCTCTGCGGGACCCCTAGTGGCTCAATTACAGCCAGCAGATGGCCTAAACTTGCCCGGTATTCAGAGCGAGACCCTCCGCCCCATCCCCCTCCAACCTCCCACACCCCACGGGCCACGCCTGTACCTAATTAAACCTCTCCGTTCCCCCGGAATAAAAGCCCTACTGCGCCCCCCAGGGGCTTCTGCCGGTGCAACGCTCCTCAAACAACCCCCCCCCCACGCCTGCCCGTGACCTTTTCCGCTAAATCCCGCTCCTCAGTACTCATGTTCACTCGTCCCTCCATTACGCATTCACATACCGCCACACCGCTCTGCTCCGGCACTGAATTTAATCCACCTCACCCTTCCTGTGACATTCATAACTTCCCCTGCTCCGCTCCACTCTGTCTATCTTTCTCACTCTCCCTCTCTGCTCCATGTATTTTATCATTTATTTATTCCTTTATATATTTATTTATCTTGGCGGACGCTGTTATCTGCGGGGAGGATTTACGGCGTAATTACTGGGGCTCACTCACGGCCAGATGACCAGGACGCAAGTGGGACCGGTGTCTCTCCGCCATCGCGCACTGTGACTATGCGTCGGTGTCTCAGCATAGACGGCGGTACTTTACTGTCGGTGTCTCAGTGTAGACGGCGGTACTTTACTGTCGGTGCCTCAGTGTAGACGGCGGTACTTTACTGTCGGTGTCTCAGTGTAGACGGCGGTACTTTACTGTCGGTGTCTCAGTGTAGACGGCGGTACTTTACTGTCGGTGTCTCAGTGTAGACGGCGGTACTTTACTGTCGGTGCCTCAGTGTAGACGGCGGTACTTTACTGTCGGTGTCTCAGTGTAGACGGCGGTACTTTACTGTCGGTGTCTCAGTGTAGACGGCGGTACTTTACTGTCGGTGTCTCAGTGTAGACGGCGGTACTTTACTGTCGGTGTCTCAGTGTAGATGGCGGTACTTTACTGTCGGTGTCTCAGTGTAGACGGCGGTACTTTACTGTCGGTGTCTCAGTGTAGATGGCGGTACTTTACTGTCGGTGTCTCAGTGTAGATGGCGGTACTTTACTGTCGGTGTCTCAGTGTAGACGGCGGTACTTTCCTGTCTGTGTCTCAGTGTAGACGGCGGTACTTTACTGTCGGTGCCTCAGTGTAGACGGCGGTACTTTACTGTCGGTGTCTCAGTGTAGACGGCGGTACTTTACTGTCTGTGTCTCAGTGTAGACGGCGGTACTTTACTGTCAGTGTCTCAGTGTAGACGGCGGTACTTTACTGTCGGTGTCTCAGTGTAGACGGCGGTACTTTACTATCGGTGTCTCAGCGTAGACGGCGGTACTTTACTGTCGGTGTCTCAGTGTAGACGGCGGTACTTTACTATCGGTGTCTCAGCGTAGACGGCGGTACTTTACTGCCGGTGTCTCAGTGTAGATGGCGGTACTTTACTGTCGGTGTCTCAGTGTAGACGGCGGTACTTTACTGTCGGTGCCTCAGTGTAGACGGCGGTACTTTACTGTCTGTGTCTCAGTGTAGACGGCGGTACTTTACTGTCGGTGTCTCAGTGTAGACGGCGGTACTTTACTGTCGGTGTCTCAGTGTAGACGGCGGTACTTTACTGTCGGTGTCTCAGTGTAGACGGCGGTACTTTACTGTCGGTGTCTCAGTGTAGACGGCGGTACTTTACTGTCGGTGTCTCAGTGTAGACGGCGGTACTTTACTGTCGGTGTCTCAGTGTAGACGGCGGTACTTTACTGTCGGTGTCTCAGTGTAGACGGCGGTACTTTACTGTCGGTGTCTCAGCGTAGACGGCGGTACTTTACTGCCGGTGTCTCAGTGTAGATGGCGGTACTTTACTGTCGGTGTCTCAGTGTAGACGGCGGTACTTTACTGTCGGTGCCTCAGTGTAGACGGCGGTACTTTACTGTCGGTGTCTCAGTGTAGACGGCGGTACTTTACTGTCGGTGTCTCAGTGTAGACGGCGGTACTTTACTGTCGGTGTCTCAGTGTAGATGGCGGTAGTTTACTGTCGGTGTCTCAGTGTAGACGGCGGTACTTTACTGTCGGTGTCTCAGTGTAGATGGCGGTACTTTGCTGTCGGTGTATCAGTGTTGTTGTAACAGTGTCTGTGTCTCAGCGCTCACCTGTCCAGCCAGTGAGGCAGCGGCAGGACCCGCTCGCAGGGTCACAGCTGTCGGCATGGTAACAGTCACAGTGCTCCTGACACTCCAGCCCGTAGGTGCCATCCTATCAACAACAACAGCACACACTCAACATAGTGTGACCTCTTTGGCTGTAAAATATGCCTTTTTGCACACATTCTTATCAATGCTGGAGATAATTACAGTTTCATATTCAAATCAATACCAACACTGATATAAAATTTTAACCAAATATCAATACTAAAAACATGCCTGTATGCATATGCATATAAGAATCATTAATAAGATAGAAATTTATGTACAAACCCCAATTCCAAAAAAGTTGGGACAGTATGTGAAATGCACATAAAAGCAGAAAGCGGTGATTTGTAAATTCTCTTTTACATATATTTAATAGAAAACAGTACAAAAAAAAGATATTTAATGTTCTACCTTTATTGATTTTTGTAAATATACGCTAATTCCGAATTTGATGTTTGCAACACGTTCCAAAAAAGTTGTGACGGGCAAAAAAAAGACTGGGAAGTTTAAAAAAAACTCCACAGGTAAACAGGTGATGCTATCATGACTGGGTTTAAAATTATATCTTGATATCTATTGCATATCTGGCAGCTGAGTGATGGTTGGAGGCTTGTTTGATACATCAGAGCCTTGAAGAATTACAACCATTTAGACAACCATGTGTTTCATACTGTTCCAGTGTAATTTACAGCTTAATCTAGACCCCCCCCCCCCCCCAATTCCCATAGAGATCCATTCAAAAGCAGAGCGGCTATAGTAACACTTGTAAGAGTATCAGAAAATAAGATATCAAGAGTCTTTTGATGTTGTTGGGTCACAGACATCAGGTAGTCATGGCAAGCAAAGAATATGTAACCAAATATTAAATATAAAGACTTTATTTAAGTTTATGTTAATTTGTCCAATTACTTTTCATCCACTAAAATGGGGGGGGGGGGACTATGTATAAAAAGGGCTACAATTGCTATACGGTTCACCCGATATGTATGTAAAAACCCTCAAATTAAAACTGAAAGTCCGCACTTTAACCTCGTCGTAACTGTTCCATTTCAAATCCAATGTTCTGAGAGAATTTACAAATCACTGCTTTCTGCTTTCATGTACATTTTACATACTGTCCCAACTTTTTGGAATAGGGGTTTGTAGATTAATATCCAGGAAAAGATTAACATCAGGAGACTGAGAGGAAGAAGTGCGGGGGGGTAAAGGTCAGATGGCAGGGGATCACAGTAGGATCAGAGGACTCACGGAACAGGGAGTGTCACAGAGGTCACCCCTCCACCCAGCGGAGCAGGTGCAGAACCCGTCCACGGGGTCACAAGCTGCCTCGTTGGCACAGGTGCAGGACTGGTTACACCCCAAACCCCAAACTCCACTGGAGCATTGGACACTGCAGTCCACAGCCTGCCAGCCTGGAGCACAGGAGAAGAGACACGGTCAATAACCTGGCACAACAGAGACAGAACACGGTCAATAACGTGGGGTACGGAGACAGAACATGGTCAATAACCTGGGGTACAAGAACAGAACACGGTCAATAACCTGGGGTACGGAGACAGAACACGATTAATAACCTGGCGCATGAAGACAGAACACGATCAATAACCTAGCGAATGGAGACAGAACACGATCAATAACCTGGCGCATGAAGACAGAACACGGTCAATAACCTGGCGTACGGAGACAGAACACGGTCAATAACCTGGCTCATGAAGACAAAACACGGTCAATAACCTGGGGTACAGAAACAAATCACGGTCAATAATCTGGGATACGGAGACAGAACACGGTCAATAACCTGGGGTACAGAAACAGATCACGGTCAATAACCTGGGATACTGAGACAGATCACGGTCAATAACCTGGGATACGGAGACAGAACACGGTCAATAACCTGGGGTACTGAGACAGATCACGGTCAATAACCTAGGGTACTGAAACAGATCACAGTCAATAACCTGGGATACGGAGACAGATCACGGTCAATAACTTGGGATACGGAGACAGAACACGGTCAATAACCTGGGGTACTGAGACAGATCACGGTCAATAACCTAGGGTACTGAAACAGATCACAGTCAATAACCTGGGATACGGAGACAGAACACGGTCAATAACCTGGGATACGGAGACAGAACACGGTCAATAACCTGGGGTACTGAGACAGATCACGGTCAATAACCTGTGGTACAGAGACAGATCACAGTCAATAACCTGGGGTACTGAGACAGATCACAGTCAATAACCTGGGATACGGAGACAGAACACAGTCAATAACCTGTGGTACAGAGACAGATCACAGTCAATAACCTGGGATACGGAGACAGAACACGGTCAATAACCTGGGGTACTGAGACAGATCACAGTCAATAACCTCGGATACTGAGACAGATCACGGTCAATAACCTCGGGTATAGAGACAGAACACAGTCAATAACCTGGCGGATGGAGACAGATCACAGTCAATAACCTGGGATACAGAGACAGAACACGGTCAATAACCTGGGGTACTGAGACAGATCACGGTCAATAACCTGAGGTACTGAAACAGATCACAGTCAATAACCTGGGATACGGAGACAGAACACGGTCAATAACCTGGGGTACTGAGACAGATCACGGTCAATAACCTGGGATACGGAGACAGAACACGGTCAATAACCTGGGGTACTGAGACAGAACACAGTCAGTAACCTAGTGCATGAGAGATAACACACATGAACATTGCTACTCCTTCACTCCTCACATGTGGAGTATGGCACTCTTTACTTCCATCCTTCAAGCACTGATATTTAAGCATACATATGTGAGCCATAATGATGAGAGAATTTAAGTCAAGGATGAAATCTGCGCTGTTGGTATAGATTTATTTTTCCTGTTTGCTATTCCAACATGTGTAAAAAGGGTAAAATAATGATCGTGCCATCAATCCTAGCTGTCTTAAGCCTCTGCTCTCACACTGAACTCCAGCCTCTTCCAAATAACGCAGCTCGGTGAATTAGTTCATGGAATCAATAAAAAAGTTAAAAAGTTCAAAGGAAAACTTTTTTTTGTGCTGTTTTTTATAGCTGCTTTTCATGCAGTTCTTTCACTGGAGTTGAGTCCGTGGCAATCAGCATTAGCACTGAGATTGCAGTGGTTTTTAATTATGAATGGGGTTTTCATTAAAAACTGGATTCTAATGAAGGAGAAATCGCATTTTGCACAGCGTCACCAAATTTGTGTGACTAGGATCCGCTGGCCACAGTGGTGATAGCAAAGGCCCTTTCACACTGATGCAATAAAACCAGCTTGATCTGGTTGACAGCCTTAAAAGCCAGAAGATCGACGTCGTTAAGCAGCCTATTTATTAATAAAACATTAAAATAATACAGCTGGTGTTGAGACCAGTTATAAGAGAGTGAGGCGATGGAGACGGGTGTTAATAAGGGTATTATTCTCAGACGGAGGTCGGAGGTTTTGGGGGTGTGACGGGGTGGGGGCCTACCTTCCCTGCAGATACAGGACCCATCGTAAGGGGAGCACCCGATGTCGTTTTGACAGACGCAGGTGCTGGAGCAGTTTGTCCCGTATAATCCAGGAGGGCAAATCAGAGAGCAGTGTTCTCCCTGTCCGAGAGACAAGGGAGGAACATTTGAGTCGGACAATCGTTTAATTAAACATTGTTTTAATTATGTATTATGATTATGTATCATTTAAATTCACCACCACACGGTTTGCAGGACTCGCAGAAAAGTAAACCCCTGCGCTATTTCCTGTGTTCTCGTCTGACACTTCAAACATCTGAAAATGTTTCTTTCATTCTCTTCATGTGCTTTCATTGGAGATTTGACTGCAGAATCTTAAGATCTGAGTGTCCGCCTGTGTGTGTGTGTGTGTGTGTGTGTGTGTGTGTGTGTGTGTGTTTGTGTGAATGCCTCTGCTAGAGTGACTGTATTAGTGTATAACAGTTTGGTGCGTGTTTGTGTGAATGCCTCTGCTAGAGTGACTGTATTAGTGTATAACAGTTTGGTGTGTGTTTGTGTGAATGCCTCTGCTAGAGTGACTGTATTAGTGTATAACAGTTTGGTGTGTGTTTGTGTGAATGCCTCTGCTAGAGTGACTGTATTAGTGTATAACAGTTTGGTGTGTGTTTGTGTGAATGCCTCTGCTAGAGTGACTGTATTAGTGTATAACAGTTTGGTGTGTGTTTGTGTGAATGCCTCTGCTAGAGTGACTGGATTAGTGTATAACTGTGTTTGGTGTGCGTGTGACTCTATGTGTATGAGTGTATGTTGCTAGTGGATGTGACTATATGTAAATGGTAAATGGTAAATGGACTGCACTTATATAGCGCTTTTATCCAAAGCGCTTTACAATGGCCTCTCACTCACCCGTTCATACACACATTCACACACCAATGGCGGCAGCCACCATGCAAGGCGCTAGCCTGCTCATTGGGAGCAATTTGGGGTTCAGTGTGCACACAATGTGCACACAATATGAATAAGGAGACTAAACAGCTCTAACAGTAGCAGCATTTGGGCTCAACCTCCCCTTTTGTCTGATTTCACTGGATTTCCTCTCTATATCTAACACACAGCTCATCTCTATTATACCCCCCACCTTTAACACAGCACACCCATATTACACCCACTCTTTCAAACGCACAGCTCACCCATATTACACCCACTCACTTACAGCTCATTCCTCTCATTGTTTGGGGTGTACAAAACAGCCACAGTGCCCATCCCTGAGATCCCACAGCTCCCCATGTCCAGTTTCAGCATCAAGAATCCAGAATATTCCATATGCTCACCCCCCCCTCTGCTCCCCAGAGTTGGGGTGTCATTGTTGAGCCCTGATGCTTTCATTACAGCTTTCAGGTGGCTTTTAAAAAAGAGGGAGCAGGTGGGTGATAATGTGCTCCAGGACTCTGGGGGTGGCGGCTACACCTTGCATTTCAGAGTGAGTCTCAGTTTTATTTCTGCTTCCCTATGCCACCCCCACCCCACTCCCACGCTTGCCCCCCCCCCCATACCCACATGAAAGCCACCTCCGCAAATGAAAATTTCATCACTCAACTGCAGTCCCCTTTGTTCTGATCAAAATCAGGGTCCTCAGAGCGCTAACGACGCGATTCTCTCCCCGCTGTCAGAATAAAAATATAAAGGAGCTAACTCAGCACTTGAGCGAGTAGGACCATCACCGTGTTTTAAGCCAGCGTGTGGTGCTGAGAGAAAGAAAAAGAGAGAGAGAGAGGGGGGGGGGGAAAGAGAGCTACCTCCCTCATAAAAAAACCTGCATGTGGCCTTGTTTAAAAAAAAGAAACAACGACTCTTCCAGAGCCGCAAATAAATATTATAATTTTTATGGGTCTGCCACAAATTGTGAATGTCTACTGTCCTGTTCCAAAAAATGGGTGCTGCATTCACAACTAGGGTTGCAAAATTCCGGGAGTATTCAAAGATGGAAACTTTCCATAGCAATTAACGGGAATATATGGGAATTAACGGAAATAAACAGGAATTAACGGGAATTAATGGGAATAAACTGGAAATGTTGGCGTTATTTGTACTAGCTGTATTTACCTCGTCATATGCAGACATAAATATAAACATTTTGTTTTGTCATAAGCAGAGATCCATGTAAACATTTGAGAGTAGAACTTGGATTCTTTCATTGAACAAAAAACATGAATGTTGAATAAAAAAAATGTATTCCCTAACACAGCCGCCGAAACCGCCCACGTTTGACGTACTCACTTGAGTACTCTATAGCCTTGTTGTAGTGTACAGGATGCTGGGAATTATTTCTGCATGTGATGGAAGAATGCACTGCACATGTAATGGAAAAACGTGCAGTGCAGTGTTTAAATTCAACTGAATTTGCATTAAATTGGCTTGTTTTAACCAAAGCATGCTGCAAGATCTAGAACTGCATTTGCAAGTTCCATGTTATAGGCTAACTTTTGCAATTAAAATTGGTCAAAATTAGTTAACTTTGTAAATTTCCGGAAATTAACCGGAAATTTTCCACCCTTTGCAACCCTATTCACCACCCACCCACACACACACACACCCACACACACACTCATCACCTGAAGTTTGCAGGTTTGATTCCAAGGTAGGGACTCTGCAATTTCATCCCCAGGCACTCAAGCCAAACCTAGTTTGCAATTTACGGCACTGCTTTGTGACCGGTATCATCTCTTTTTATTGGGATGTTATTTGTGTCTACTTTGTGTATATACTATTGATATTCAGTCATTGCGATGCGTATGCACAGTGATGTGAAATGGGAAGTACACCCTCTTTCGATTCTATGGTTTTACATACATGCGACATAACTAATCCTCATCTAGTCCTCACCAAGTCCTAACAGTACATACATCTAAACTCACGTGACAAATAACATAACAGATTTTACTTTGTCGTTATTTATTCAACCAAAAATAAGTCAACGAGAAGAAGCGTCCCGTGTAAAAATAAGGACAACCTCATGATTCGGTAGCTTGTAGAATCCCTGTTAGCAGCAATAACCAGAAGTAATCTTTTTCTGTAGGAGTTTCTCAGTCTCTTACATTGCATCAGAGGAATACGGCCCCACAATTCCTTACAAAACGGCTTCAGCTCATTGTTGTTGGAGGGCATTGATTTAGGCACAGGGGTTGAGGTCCGAAATTTGACTTGAATGGTGTGCTTTGGATCCTTGTGCCATTGCATAATCCACTTTTGGCCAAGCTTTAGCTGTCAGACAAAAAAGTCTCACATTTTTCTCACCATTCATGGTGGACTCAATGACTGTGAGGCGCCAGGTCCTGTGGCCACCACACTTGACGGACACATTTCTTTTTACTTACAATTGTAATAACAGGAAAAAAAATAGTTATCTCTCTGAGGTAGGGAAACAACTAAGAAACAAAACAGTGAATAAACATAAACCTAATCCAAATGTAAAACAATACAAAACATCAAAAAATAGTCAGACATATTGTCTTCCCTTTTCATTTCCCCTTTTTTTTCTTTCCCCACCAATTAGTACATACACATATAGACAATGTGGATAAATTAACAAATACAAAGGCAATAACAGGTGATATTGATTTACAAAACATAATATGACACGGACAAGTAATAGAACAGCATGTGAAGAAAAACATAAATAAATAAATAAATGATAAAAAAAGATATAATAATAATAGTTAATAAAAATTATAATAGTTAATAAAAAAATTATAATGATAAGTCAATTGAAAATAAAGAAGAGGAAAAGAGAGAGAAGAGTAATTGAAAGAAAAAAGTGAAGGGGGGGAGAGAAAAAAATGTAAAAGAGGTTGTGTGATCTGTTTGGGTGTTTGGTTTTTACCAAACATGGCATTGTGTGTTACAGTCAGACTTTGGTCTGGTGTTCCACAAGTCTTGTGGTTCATTCAGGTGAAATTTAGCAAATCCAAGCCATTTTCAACGTTCTTTTTGAAGAGAAGGGGTTTTCTGCTGGCTATCATTCCATGACAGCCATACTTGCCCGAACTTTCTAACAGTGGAGTCATGAGCTCCAACATTTACTGTGTTGAAAGGGGCCTGTAGATTTTTACGGTTCTTTGCAATTTCACACAGTCTGATCTTGGGATAAATTTCTGGGACACCAATTCCTAGGTAGAGTGGCAACTGACTTGAATGTTGTCCATTTGTAAATCTTTCTCGCTATGGAATGACAGATTTCGTATTGTTTGAAAATGGTTTTTATAACACTTCCCAGACTGATGAGCAGCAACAATGGCTTCTCTGGGATCATCACATTATGGCTGTGTCCCAATATTCTTCACTCCCCACCTCCTTTCCTCCACTCCCCCACTACCACTCCTCTCCTACCTGGAAGTATGCAAAACTGCCTGAACATTTTGAGTACAAGTAGTTGTACAGTATACAATGTACTTTACATTGCAATTTGTAACTATTTGTAATATGTAGCCAAATCAGCAACATTAGATTATGACATAAAGATCGGTTTGCGTGGCACGGAGGTAGTGCATTTTTTGAGTATTGGGACACACCCTATGTCTTTTGTCCTTGGCGTGCTGTGTTAACATAAACCTGAATGCATCAGACCAAATAGTCAAAGTTTCCGCTTTTATATACAGGTGGAGGCACTTCCTGATGATCAGCTAATCATTTGCACTTGATTAGCAGCACTTGGTTCTAATTACCTTCTTAAATTATATGAAGGGCACACTTTTCACACACGGCTTCTGCACGTTGACTTACTTTTGGTTGAATGTCAAAGTAAAATTTGTGCGTGTTATAAGTCACATGACTGGTTATATTAATCTACTGTTAGGACTTGTCGAGGACCACATGACGGTTAGTTATGTCCTAATATGTAAAACCATCGAACTGAAAGAGGGTGTACTTACTTTTTCACATCACTGTACACTTTTACCCTACCCAGGGACTGCAGAAGGAAGTTAGCCTCAGCGAAACCTGGTACAATACATCAAATGGTAACATTTATATTAAACACTGTACGTTGTACACCAAATAAACTCATTAAATTAAGCGAAAGCTAAAGTGCGTACAGTCTCCAGCTGTACTAAATAATGCAAGCTTGTAAGAATGCAAGCATCGTAAGTGACCCCTGCATGAGGACATTGTATAAAATGAATAAACATGGTAGGGCCTGCAAAGACATCTGAGCAGGGGGAACACTGGAGAAATGGTCGCACCACTTTGATGAAATCCTCACGGAGGTCTTCTCCACAGATGTCTTCTCCACAGGAGCATTTGGACCCATTACACCCAGTCTGGGCCACGCCCACTTGGGGGCATGGAGGTTTAGGTGAAACCAGGGGGCGGGGCCAATATTTCACAAATGACATCCAGTCCAGTCCAGGCCACACCCATTGCAAGGGTGGTGGAGCCAGGTGGAGGAGGTGAAAGTTATACTAATTATTATAGTTATACTAATGAATCCAGTCTGAGCCACTCCCATTGGGGGGGGGGGGGTAGAAGCGATAGCCTAGAATTCACCTGTCCTCTTCCTGCTTCACCCGTTACAATTTGGAGCCAGAATAATTAGGTAGGAGCAGTCTCTTCTACTCTGACAGAACATTGATCAGGCCCTCTCCTACAGATATGCAAACAGAACACGCTAATTAAACATCCGCCACACATCCTACACCGCTACAGTTTTTAATTGCCTCTGCTGTTAAACCATTTAATATTCATGAAGCTTGATAAAAAAATGTGCTAAAGAGAAAGATATGATCGTTACTCCGAATGTTACAAATTAGGTCTTGGCAGAGTTCCCCCCCACAAATTCTTTTTTTTAAAAAAAGATGGTAAAAAAAGAAAAGAAAAAAAAAAAGGAAAAATTGACACAAAAAATTATTTGTGTCAATCAAGACACAGCAGGAGTCCTCTGAGGTGACAGGAAACACTTCAGTCCCCTATACTCTAATCAGTGGTATACACTAACAACAAAATCAAGACCACCACAGGGGTGGCCCCGAGACCCCGTCTTGATCACAGCAGTCTCTGGTATGACAAAAAGACTTCATCACTCCGTCTCCTTTCCAAGAAACAAACCACATTCCTTGTCCAATTAGCTGAGCTATTTCAGTGTTTTTCTCTGGAGCGCCCGATCGGTTCTGAGAACCTTGCCTCTCTCTTTCTCTTTCTCCTCTGAATGCAAGTACAAAGGAGTGCCAGGCATGATGGGAAGGTTTGGGACTGAGTCTCTTGGGTCCCAAGGGCTCAGGGTTCAAGGCAAACGGCCACCCACACACACACACACACACACACACACACACACACACACACACACACACATCTGCTGGTGTTTCACCCTTTTGCATCACACTGGACCTTAGACAACACCAGAACCTGAGATTGGTCAGTCACATGTTTCTGGTGATACACAGCAGTGACATCACTCAATTTACCCAACCTTAGCGCCGGTCGGCTGCTTTTTCTCCATAGCCAGGCTCTCCATCAGCTGCACTGTATCATGACTACCGTTACCCATTGGCATTTATGCATGGGATTTTCAGTTACATTATCCTTATTGTGCCTTAATTAAAATGTAATACCAATCTAATTCGATATTAATAATATGTTGTTACATAGCAATTTAATATTATAGCTAAATTAATCAAACTATAAAATACAGTATTTAGTAAATACATCTTAAAAAGAATTGTTCAGCTGTGATACCACTTAATTTCAGTGTAACTGAAAGTTTAATATTAGCACCAGCTACAGTTTGAGGCTAGCATTTGATTCCCCAACTGTCTCCACCTGTTTTTTTACTCCGTTTTTCCCTCATACATGTTCTCTAAACTAAATAAACTCCCCCAGGTGCAATTGGTAAATGTGCCATTGCTGCGAACACCACACCCCTCCCGTTATGAATGCGCTAAGCATGGATATGTGCAGGAAGCTATGACGTGGCCAGTGCCTGCCAGAACCCAACATTCTGCACCCCAAAGCAGACCTGGTAGAATCTGGCATTTGGCGTATAGCTAATAGTCGCACACCTAATGCCTCATAGCTTTTTGTCCCTTTGCGGGTACGATCGTAGATAGATGAGAGGGTACGTGAAAGGGGACCAAGGCCTCCTTAGATTTAAAATCTCAGCCCTCAAATCAGTTAAAATTTTTTTTTTCTTTTTCTAATTTTGGCTCACAAATTGGGGCTAAGCATGGCCAATTCCCACCCTAATTTTAAATTGGCCAACTGCCGGCAACCGCAGCCGCGTTCATCGGCGAATTCGGTCCACTGGCGATTTGGGAGAGTGTAGATATCCGCGGTTCTCCTCCGAAACATGTGGTGTCACCAGCTGCTTCTTTCCACACAGCAGACTGCAGTTAAGCTCGTATAGAGCGGAGTCAGAGAAGGACATTTCAAA
The DNA here is from genome assembly GCA_022702515.1 of Ilyophis sp. 1 JC-2022. NCBI lineage: Eukaryota > Metazoa > Chordata > Actinopteri > Anguilliformes > Synaphobranchidae > Ilyophis > Ilyophis sp. 1 JC-2022. The sequence continues at coordinate 27,758,072 of CM040400.1, forward strand.
TGTCGCTGAAACGTGCAGTCCACAGGCGCCCAGTCCACCAGCAGGGGTTGCTAGATAGCAATGAAACGTGGACCCCTAACCGAAGTAACGCTCCCATATTCTGTGTGACGCAATCGCCAATGCCAAAGGTGATTCAGAGAATATTCATTCATTTATTGCTCTCATTAAATCCCATTGTAAACAAAAATATTATCTGCCTAAAAAGGGATCAGGCGCGAATGGTTAACACATAACACAATTTTCTGTGCGGGTCGGGGGGGGTAAATATCAAAAACTATCATGCGATGGTCTCGCGAGAAAAACGAGAACTACGATTGTTGAAAACAAAAATGCGTAATCCATCCACCAAAACGCCCAACAATAGGAAAGTGCATAAATATGTGGACATACACACTACACTTGGTACACAGGAGTGTCTGCTTAAGGATTGGACCGCACAATTCACTGCTAACCGCAGCAGTCTCAACTCAGCGCCCCCAGTCTTCTTACAATCATTGGCACAAGGTGATTTGTACCTCAGTACAGACTTGTGCTGTAACAGGATACATCAATTACACAAGCAGCAATGAAGCAATTCACTGTTCCCTCCATCTTTCACACTCCACTGCTTTCCCAAAGCAATGGAACAATCTCTGGAGCGCGTATATTGCATTCACCGCCATTTACCTTTGCCGCTAATAACTTGAGAAGTGTACATAACCTTTATCGAGACATTTCCGAGGGAAGACGTGAAAATCCCTGTGTGAGTTTACAGCTTTATGAAAGAAAGCCTGTCGGAATGTTGGGAAACGAGAGGCTGACATTAACCTGGTCTTGCCAAACATTTTACTCAACAGGAACAAAAATAATCCATTCAGAATACCCTGCCAAAACCTCTGCGTGGGAAAAAATCATTTCACTTCAACGGAATTATTTGTCACATTTTTTAAAGTTCAGAGCTTTAATTACTTTACTGCTGAACATCGATTTGTTCCGCGTTACCTCATTTAAATACAAAGTGTGTCCCCTTAACTGAGCGGTTTAATAACAGCTGAAGCCATCGTGATTTAATTGAGAGAGAAGAGATGATTCAGGTTAGAGTGTTTGTGATCTCATTAAGGGCACCGGGATTAGCAAAGTCAAAGATACAGGTGAATAAGGACTTCAGAGTTAATAGAAAAAGTAACACTGTGACAACCAGATTTTTTTTAGAAAGAGGTTTGCCAAGTGAGCTGCGGTTCGGATGACCAATTAACCATCGTTGAGATACAACTGCAACGTCTTGATGACCTGAGCTCAGAAATATCCTACCGTGACAACAAAGCTCCACCCCCGCCACCCTGCTCCACCAGCACCCTAACTATCATTAGTAACACTGACTGTACGGTCAGACCGTAGGACCCAAAGTTTCTCAACCGACCCAGTTAAATTGTCCATGCACACGGTGAGACTGACCATGAACCCAGGGGCGCAGATGCAGGCTCCAGTGAAGCTGTCGCAATCCGCCCTGTTGGCACAGTTGCAGGGCTGGCTGCATCCATCACCATAGTAACCGGACGGGCAGGTCTCGTTGCAGTACAGTCCTGACCAGCCTGCTACACAGGTGCACTCACCTGACAGAGGGTGGCAGCTGGAAGCACAAGAAAAAAAGGAGGGGGGGGAGGGCATGGGTAAGAGGATGAACTGAGGCCAATGCTGTACCCGAGTGTAGGTGTACCCTGGTGTGTTGTTGTACCTGATTGCTGCTGTATCTGAGCATGTTGCTGTATCCAAGTGTTCGTATACCTGAGGGAAATGCTGTACCCGAGTGTACTTACACCTGAGGGAAATGCTGTACCCGAGTGTACTTACACCTGAGGGAAATGCTGTACCCGAGTGTACTTACACCTGAGGGAAATGCTGTACCCGAGTGTACTTACACCTGAGGGAAATGCTGTACCCGAGTGTACTTACACCTGAGGGAAATGCTGTACTCGAGTGTACTTACACCTGAGGGAAATGCTGTACCCGAGTGTACTTACACCTGAGGGAAATGCTGTACCCGAGTGTACTTACACCTGAGGGAAATGCTGTACCCGAGTGTACTTACACCTGAGGGAAATGCTGTACCCGAGTGTACTTACACCTGAGGGAAATGCTGTACCCGAGTGTACTTACACCTGAGGGAAATGCTGTACCCGAGTGTACTTACACCTGAGGGAAATGCTGTACCGAGTGTAACTAAACCTGAGGGAAATGCTGTACTCGAGTGTACTTACACCTGAGGGAAATGCTGTACTCGAGTGTACTTACACCTGAGGGAAATGCTGTACCCGAGTGTGTTATTTTCACATCAATGCTGCTGCATCTGAGTGTAGATGTACCTTACGATAATGTACATGAGTATTGCTATACCTAAGTGTTGCTGTACCTGAGGGTGTTGCTGGCATTACAAGGGCAGTATTTGTCACAGATCAGGCCGTACAGCCCATTTGGGCAGAACCGGTCCTGGCAGTTTGGCCCTTTGAAGCCTGTGTCGCACACGCATGCTCCGTTGACATGGTAACATGTGGCACCGTTCTGGCAGTCACATTTCTTAGCGCACTGTGGGCCATAGGTACCAACTGGGCACTCCTCCTGGCACCTGGAAGGGATGGAACAGAGATTTCACCTGTACTGGACCAGACTGATGGATAATGCAAAGGTAAGACTACAATACCCAAAATTAACTGGTTTCAGCACAGCTGTGCTGATAACAAGGCTCATTAGATCTTGTGAGAGTACTATACACAGGTACACACAAATTTATGAATACACACACACACACACTGCCGAGTCAGAAAGTTGAGACCCCAGACAGACCTGTGGTTGCTGTCCAAGGTGACTCAGAGGTCATTAATTATACTGAATATAATTAGAGTGTAGATATGCTGACAAGCACAGACATTTATGAGGAAATTTTAGTTGAATATGCTGTCCAGGCAGAGCATCAATCTCAAATGCCCAACAAAGTCATTAAGAGCCAGACAAATGGCTCAATTAAATAATAGAATGAACTTGTCATGTTTCGTGTTTAAATGGCTTTGGTCTTGTCTAACTGAGGTAGACTTACATTATTACATGGTGTAGGGGGTCTAAGACAATCTCAGGGCAATTCCCCTGTCACCAACTAAATTAATGTGGCCAATTTTACAAATATTACAAGAAAGGAGAGCCTTGTTCAGCTTGGAGACATTTGCTTCACGGATAAGACTACAAACCTCAGTCTCCTCTTGTCAGGAAAACAGAGAGAAACACATTTTGGGGCTTAATTTGGATCCTAATAATACTCTGATACTTGGTAGGCAATTAACTAAACAGATAGATAACGAGAAAGAGAGAGAGAGAGTTCCATGTTTTAGTGTACTGCATTTCTATATGTACGCTTTGGCAATATTTACTAATGTATTTCATGCCAATAAAGCATTTTGAATTTGAATTTGAATTTGAAAAAAAAAAGAGAGAGAGTGAGAGAGAGAGAGAGAGAGAGAGAGAGAGAGAGAAAGAGAGATAGAGAGAGAGAGAGAGAGAGAGAGAGAAAGAAAAAAAGAGATAGAGCGATAAATAATATACATAGCCTGGCAGATATTCATAAAGCTTTAACACCACATTAGAGTAATCATGTGCATTGAAAATTCAGAAAGGTACAACTTACATAACATTTACATAATGTTCTGCCCTTATTTCTCCATCTTTGTCATTTATGATCAAACATAGAGACCAACTAAAATCTAAAAAAAGAACCTCACTAATGACATGAACTGGACTGTTCATACCGAGTGAATGAGTGGGTGAGTGTGTGAGAGAGTGAATGGGTGAGTGAGTGAGTGAGTGAGTGAGTGGGTGAGTGAGTGAGTGAGTGGGTGAGTGTGTGAGAGAGTGAATGGGTGAGTGAGTGAGTGAGTGGGTGAGTGAGTGAGTGAGTGGGTGAGTGAGTGAGTGGGTGAGTGAGTGGGTGAGTGAGTGTGTGAGTGAGAGTGAGTGAGTGAGTGAGTGAGTGTGTGAGTGTGTGAGTGTGTGAGTGTGTGAGAGAGTGAATGGGTGAGTGAGTGAGTGAGTGAGTGAGTGAGTGTGTGAGTGAGTGAGTGAATGGGTGAGTGAGTGTGTGAGTGAGTGAGTGCGTGAGTGAAAGGGTCAGTGAATGAATGAGTGAATAAAGAGTGAAAGAGCCAACGAGTGATGCCGTACCTCTCCCCGGTGTATCCAGCCGCACACTGGCACTGGCCGCTGATGTGGTCACACAGCCCACTGTTGCGGCACGGGCACTCCTGGCTGCAGTTGATACCGAACTTGCCAAACGGGCATGGCTGGGCACACACAGAGCCCTGCGAAAAAAACAGAGCCAGGGAGAGAGACAGCTGATAGGCCTGGTAATACTATAACAGCCAAGGGGTTAGCATTCCCTTAAACAACTATGAGTGAACAAGAACTGCCCTTTACTACAACCTAGTGGTGAAATTAGGTACTGTGGTATATTTAGAGGGAGCCCCTTGGTTAGGTAAGAAGGGAATTAAGAGGGACACCACCACAGTTTGCATAAACCATAAGGTGAGTGCTTTACTTCTGTTGGAAAACAGCACATAAAGTCTTTATTCCTCTCCCTCCAATCTCTTCCCTCAAACCCCCCCCCCCTCAATCTCAATTCCTCCTCCCATCCCCCCACCCCTTGTTGTGCGTCCTATGGGGAGGGGATCCTACCATCCAGCCCGGAGGGCAGGCACACTCTCCGGTGATGTGGTGACACACCCCTTCGTTCTGACAGGGGCAGCGTTGCTCACACTGCGGCCCGTGACTCCCAGCAGGGCATCGCTCTCCACAGCTGCAGGGGCACAGGGCAAGAACACGGCACTGAGATCAAGGCCTTACAGAATTACAGGGAGTATTACACACATAAAGATGCACACATGTTCATACAAACACACATGTGCACACACACACACACACACACACACGCAGACACACTCACGTACACACACATGCACAGACACACACACACACACGCATGCTCACGTACACACACACACACACACATGCTCACGCACACACACACACACACACACACACACACACGCATGCTCACTTACACACACATTCACAGACACACACACACACACACATGCTCACTCACACACACACACACACACACACACACACGCATGCTCACGTACACACACATGCACAGACACACACACATACGGGCACACACACACACATACGGACACACACACACACACACACACGCACACACACGCACACACACGTACACACACGTGCACAGACACACACACACACACACACACGCAGACACACTCACGTACACACACATGCACAGACACACACACACACATGCTCACGCACACACACACACACACACACACACACACGCATGCTCACGCACACACACATGCACAGACACACACACATACGGGCACACACACACACATACGGACACACACACACGCACACACACGTGCACAGACACACTCACGTACACACACATGCACAGACACACACACACACACACGCTCACTCACACACACACACACACACGCATGCTCACGTACACACACATGCACAGACACACACACATACGGGCACACACACACACATACAGACACACACACACGCACACACACATACACACACGTGCACAGACACACACACACACACACACACACACACACACGCGCACACATACACACAATGACTAACGTGACAAAAATGCGCCAAACACAACCCCAAGACAGAAGTGCCACTCAGATAACAATGAGACTCAGACAGAACTAAGACAGCATAGAACTGAGAAAAAAATTAGCAGACACTGAGACAGAGCCGAGACAGAACTGAGACAGGCTTTTTTTCAGGGCACAGCCAGTGGAGCTATAGCACACAGTTACAGCAACACAAACGCACAGAAAACAAGGGCACAGACAGTGGAAGGACACAGACAGTGGAGGTATAATGAGTAGAGAACTGTACTTGTAACTCTTGTAAGAGGTCGCCAGTTTAATTCCCGGGTGGGTCACTGCCATTGTACCTTTGAGCAAAGCCACTTAAACTTAACTGCCTCTGTACAAATCCAGCTGTATAAATGGATTGTATGTTTAAAAAAATGTACTTGGATAACAATGTCTGCTGAATGCCTACATGTAAACGCAAGCGATGCTGTAGGAAATGACAGAATTGATCAGTTGCTTGATTCCCAAGCATTAATTGGGATGTTGAAAGCAGGCAGAGATATAAAAATTGGGCAGCAGTGTAGCATAATGGTTAGAGAACTGGGCTTGTAATTAAGAGGTTGCAGGTTAAATTGCAGATTCATTCTAGGTGGAAACTTGGGAATTGAGCAAGTACCTTGAGCAAGGCACTTAACCTGAATTTCCCCAGTAAATATTGAGCAGTATAAAAAGATTGTACATAAAAACAATGCAAGTCTACTAAATATGTAAATGCAAGGGTACTCACTAGACGCCGGTGTAGCCCGGTGCACAGAGACACTCCCCTGTCTGGTGGTGGCAGGTGGCGCCGTTGAGGCACTGGCAGAGCATCTGGCAGGCCTTGCCGTAGTGCCCTGGGTCACATGGCTCCTCACAACGCCAACCCTGGTACCCGTCGGTGCAGACGCAGGCCCCCGTGATGGGGTTGCACAGTGCCGAATTCTGGCACTGACACCGGTTACTGCAGTGGGCCCCCCAGTAGTCGCGCTGGCAACCTGCGGGACAGAAGCGCAGACTGTAGCCCAAGCATTCGAATAACAGCAGAGCCTTTCTCAAAACAAACTGTTCCAAAATGCGAAGAGGTGTAATAGAGTGACCGCAATAAAATGTGTCTTGTTACTGGAATTTAACTCTTGACATTTTTTTATTGTCTATTTGAGTCTAAAAAAAAGACAATATGCACACTTTTGGATTAAAAGACACTCTTTCTGAATTGATCTGACACTGAGCATTTACTTGTGCACTTAAGGCCTGATTTGCTAAGACCTTTAGCATGTGCAAAAACTTTTAGCACGCACAAAACAAATAACATGACCAATGATTGGCCATGGTATATGTTTTGCACCAATCATTGGTTCTGTTGCTAGTTTTACGTGTGTTTAAACGTTTCGCACATGCTAAAGGTCTTTGTAAATCAGGCACTTAGATGTTAATTAGCTTGGGACAAACGGAGCGACTGCACGTCAATCGAAATGTGAAAAATACAAGGCAGTGCAGTCAAGACAGGGAGGCTATACGATCCACTTTCGGGGATGCCGCTGTACTAGAGGTATTACTGTGGTGAAAATGGCAGTGGGATTTAGTATTTGCGAGACTTGAATGTTTTTTTTAGTTTAGGGCTAAATTTCAGCCACTATAGTCCCTGGATGAGGCTGGCCCTGAAAATGAGCCGTAACAGCATGTAAAAGGATGATGTACACAGAAATAAATACTGTTTATAAGTCCGTAAGGATAAGACTGTCTCCCAAGCAAATAAAAAAAGGCTGGACATTATGAGCGTGCAGAAAAGACACTTTCTGTATCTGTATTTGGATACACTGTATATAAAAGAAATTGTATATATGGGAGAAAATGAAACTTGTCTAGCCTAATGTGCATTGGCATTGCAACTGTTGTGCTTTCAAAGCAGCAAACTTATGATTTATCGCTGACATATCATTAATCATGAAGTTTTATCACACATCATTTCCTTTTAAAGCTGCATTTTAAAAACAACATGAACCTAGATGTTCAAAATGATTAGCCATTATATAGAGATACATTTTCTAAGCTGTCTCAGCAACACTCATGCTAGCTCCAAAACAATTCTGGTTTTGTAAAATTTCTACCAACCTCCAGTATTTAATCTACTGAATACATTACTGTGTGTGTGTGTGTGTGTGTGTGTGTGTGTGTGTGTGTGTGTGTGTGTGTGTGTGTGTGTGTGTGTGTCACCAGCAGACCCACAATTGAGCCCCCTACTACAGTGGAACCTCAGAAACTAGAGAGGTGAAGCCAAATCACACAATTTTAAGATGAATCCTTTATTGGAATGGGTACTTGCATTACTCTGTCCTTAAAAAAGCAGGCTCTCATTTGTAGCTATATATCATTTTATAAAAATAAATAATAATCAAACAAACTGTCAGCAGGGTCAAATAAGACCATTATTTTTTGAAAGAAATTATATTTCTGAAAGAAAGCCCTCATTATCTATTGTGACTTCCGCACCTGCATCTAATCTACGTAAAAAGGACAGAGCAAGGTGCAACAGCACACCCGACGCAGCTATTTCTGAAAGATGTAACATCACCTAATAATAAGCTGTCTCTCGTTGAGAAAATTCTACCCCTCTCAAATTCACAAAAACAAAAACTTTAAAAAGTGTTGGCTTAATTAATGTCATAATGAATTTTGCCTATGGGTGTCAATTACAGAGAAACCAAGTGCTATTAATCAAGAAAAGCATGAGAAGGATACATGAGGTGAACTGTGAGGTCAAAGCAAGCTGGAAACACTATGCCATAAAAGGCATGGTGTGGGAGAGAGATGGAGCATTGAAAGGTGAGGGTGAGAGGACATTGAAAGGTGAGGGTGTGGGTGAGAGGATACTGAAAGGTGAGGGTGTGGGTGAGAGGACATTGAAAGGTGAGGGTGTGGGTGAGAGATGGAGCATTGAAAGGTGAGGGTGAGGGATGGAGCATTGAAAGGTGAGGGTGTGGGTGAGGGGACATTGAAAGGTGAGGGTGTGGGTGAGAGGACATTGAAAGGTGAGGGTGTGGGTGGGAGGGCATTGAAAGATGATGGTGTGGGTGAAGGGACATTAAAAGGTGAGGGTGTGGGTGAGGGAACATTGAAAGTTGAGGGTGTGGGTGAGGGAACATTGATGCCAAAGAGGCACCTGACAATCCAGTGGAACTTTTCTAGAAAAATATTTTTTTTTAAATTTTTTAATTTTTATTTTTAAAAATTTGTTTCTGATTTTTTTCCCTTTTTCTCCCAATTTAGTAGCCAATTGAACCCCTATTCTAATTCAATTCCCCCCCGTGTAGCAACCGCTAGAGAACCGCCGCTGCACACCCCGTCAATCGGTACTTTAGGAAGGGCGCTACGTCCTCTACAGGGCGCAGCTCCTGACCGTGACACGCCCTGGGTCCTATCGTGCGCAGCGGTTCTCTCCGAGCCCCTCCCCCCACCCGGAAGCGACTGCCAATTGTCGCTTCCACAGGGCGCCGGCCACGCTCGGCTATGGCAGGACCGGGGCGCGAACCCCGATCCTCGGAGTACAACTGCGCTGACTGAAAGTCAGCGCTTTTTACCGCTGTACCACCGCGGCGGCCCTAGAAAAATATCTATATACTGTACAATGCATTATCCGTGCATTTTCTAATAGGGTTTTCGGGTTTGGATGCATCTCTACTAGACACACATTCTTCACTCTTAAATCAATCTTTATTTTTGTATAGCGTCATGTACACACAGGTTGAGAACATCATTTGCTGAGGGGGAAAAAAAAAAGAAGAAAATTACCAACTGAGCCAATTCGGCAAAAACTGGAAAGTGATTTCCTGACCCTTCAGCAGAACCAGTACCTTCCAGCTTTGCCAAGTGAGAAAGCAGGGCAGTATTGATTCTAAGATGGTGGCCGACTCTCCATGATGGCAATGAAAACACCCCCTGCAGAGCTCAGCTCAATACATCATGTGGGGCACCCACCCCTCCTCTCTGTTTTCTGGGCCTCTCAACTAGGATACTGAAGGGCTGTAAGCAATAGAAATTAGCGTTTAAGTGGAACTTATTTCTTCTCCATCAGTAAGCACCATGCTCGCTGACTACAGGCACCGTGAGCTGGATTAAGGCTTCCTGGAATCGTGTGTTCCATACTTGGGGGAGGGGTTGGTGGAGGGTTGGAACAAACAGGAAGTTCGGTAAGGTCTGTTGTATTTGCTTTGCGGCAGCCAGGGAGCCACCAGGACTCAGGACTGGCGTGATGCAAAGATGAGTTCAGTGCTATGACGGCCTTGAACGTGAAGGGAGAAACTGGTTAATCTTACAATTTTCAAATGTCTGAGTGTGTGAGTGAGGTAGCCATTAGGTTTGGGTGGCAGTGAGTAAGAGGGTGAGGGTCTCAATGGGTGAATGAGTAAGAAATGATTGAATGAGTGAGTGAGCGAGTGAGTGAGTGAGTGAGTGAGTGAGTGAGTGAGTGAGTGAGTGAGTAAATGAGTGAGTTAGTGAGTGAGTAAGTAAGTAAGTGAGTGAGTGAGTGAGTGAGTGAGTGAGTGTGTGTGTGAGTGAGTGAGTGAGTGAGTGATTGTGTGAGAAAGTGAGTGAATGTGTGCGTGAATGAGACTGCTACTTCCTGCCATAAATAGTCACATGGCCAGGTCGACAGGCAGGCTGACAGGCAGGCCCTGCTGCTGTGAGTTTGTGGAAGCTGGTGAGCTTGTGAGTGAGAGCACAAGCTCCTTTAGCAGGCAGATCCCTACCTCAGCACATTCTGAGTAAACCCCATTTTCTACCCCTCTCTCCTCCGCACAAAAGGCTCGGGAACTCGAAGCCAAAGCAGCCTCTTAACGCCGCGTCTGTGATGGCATTTTACTGGGGATTAAAAAGTTCAAACAGAACCGGCGACATCAGCTGCACGGTGCCACCAGAAACTGCTGCAGCACTTCCAGGCAGCCACGCAGGATAACTTACTTTAGCAAAACCTCATGACAGCTTTGTTTACCACTTGAGAGAAGATCACCTTGAAAAGGGACATTTTAACTGTCTAGGGATAACAATAAGAACACAAACAAAGGATCGTCAAACTCAGTCCTGGTGGACCCCTGTGTTTTCTTTCCAGCCACAATTGCAACCCTGAATTGTTGATTCTTATTAAGTAGATATTTTAAGATATATTGAGGGTTTATTTGCCCTCTTAAGGCCACAATATACCAGCAATGAATTTCATGAATAAATGTCCCATATATACAAAAACATACAAAAACGATGCATATGCCAGTTCCCGCAGTGTGCGTATGCATGGGTCATACGTACAAGTTTGTTTTCAGAAATCCAAAATTTGTGAGGAAAGTGGCGTACGCATCTTTTTTGTGCTTATGCACCGTTTATAAATGAGGCCCTAGGACTTTTAGTGAGTTAGACTGGGTTTGAGAGCCCCTTACATAAAGAGCAGAACTAACAAGAACAGCAGTGGAAATCAGAAATAAACCAGCGGCGGAGGGAAAGTTGCAGGAGGCGTTGGATCCCACAGAACCCTTAAGGAGCCGGAAGCTTCCGTTGCAATCCACTTTAGATGAGTCCGTTTCTCAGAACATTGAAGGGCAGGCCGGTAGAAGATGGGCGCATGCAATCAGGGAGACAGAAGGCGGGGTGCGTGGAGCCGAGCCGTGATTAGCAAGGGGGATCCTGGGGCGTAATCCGATAGGATGGAAACAAAACTGATCTCCGCGAAGGTCACCACCCGCCAAGCGCGGTCACCAGAGAAAAAACCTAACCGAAGCCGCACGAGACAGTGAGAAGCATCTCTCCTTGCCCGGGCTTCAAAGCACCTTTGATGGGATTCGCACTGGCGGGGACAAGACCAACGTACAGAACTGAGAACATTTATCACAAGAAAAACACATGCTCAAAAACGGGGGTACCCAAATATTTGCCAAGTAACTGCATTGTATTGTATTATATGCCTTGAAAGAGCGTGCCACATTGTTCCAGAAAGCAAGGGCAAGTTTTATGTTTCTTTATGTTGTCCTCAATAATGCTTAATGTACATTCCAGTATTTATAATGCATGTCAAATATACAAACAAACTGTGGGTCAAGACCTGCCCAAACTTAGCAGGGAATTTCAAACAGATTTATCCTTAGTGAGGGCAACACTGAATATAATGCACTATTTAATGGAACAGCGTGGTGTGTAACAGACAACATTTCAATATCACTTCATCTTTGTCACACAAAATGTGCATTGCCCTGAGACTCCCTGTAGGTCAGTCTATTTAAATTCCACCCCGTACATATTTTAGGAAAGGCTACGTTTGCAGAGAGGAGCGGGTCACAAAAAGAAAAGGTATTTGCTAATTAAATGGGTCTTGGGCTGGGAAGGTTTGGGGTCCGCTAGCTGAGATGAACTGAGATACAGTGAGCAGTTGTTCAGAAACAAAGAGTGCCTTGGCAGGCTGAGTTCAGCAGAGGGGATTGGATGGTGGTCTTGGCCAGCAGTCCTGGATGGATGTATTGCTGGCTTACCAGTGTACTCATGCAGGAGAAGAGGAGGGTTTTGCGAAAACTCAGAAGAAACACATGCGAGAAGTTCTCTTTTCAACAAATATTCCTGACCTCTGACCTGGTAGGGATTTCTAGCAGCGGTATAATTACGTTGACTGCTGTGACAAAAAAAAAAACGTCTTTCATGAACGGATTCATCGTTCTATAAAAAGGGGAAGGTTTTACAGATGCTCCTGGGAAGGCGAACATTCTCCAGAACGTGTTCTGACTGAATGTGTGTGAAGAAACACTACAGGAGCAGCCAGAGGAGGAAGACAGAACAGGGTCCCCAGTTTTCCTGTGTGCCACAGCATGTCTCTGCTGTACATCCAATCACTCTTCAGAGAAGGTGCTTCGTTCCGAACTTTTTAACTTAATGTGGGGGGGGGGTTAGGGTTAGGGGGTTGAGGGGGGGGGGGGTTGAGAGTCCATTTTCTGAACATTACTATTGCTAGACAGCCATAAATGATGATTTAATCACTCATTAGAAGGTCTTGAATTAACACAGAACAGGAAGTCAGTGTGTGGCCCAACTTAAGGAAGCCGGGACCTCAAAGCCACAAATTCCGCAAAGGGCCCTTCCGTCTCTGCTGTTGTGAATTTCTGCAGCCCCTCCAGGCTTCTTAACTGTCTCTCATTATCATCCTTCAAACCACCATCAGATCAAGGCTCAGGCACATCATTGGTTGTTTCGGATGTGCGGTTTCCGTGCCCCACCGACCTCTGCTGGGGTGTTATCAGAAAAACAAACACGGCTCCCCTGTGCTTGGGGTTACAGACAGGGCCAGCAGACCCCAACAAAATGAGCCCGCGTTCCACTACGGAGCAACCCGCTACAGGACTGGATTGCGCTAAAGCTCCCTTACCTCAATAATCAATAGACTTCACCAGAGAGAGCGAGGGAGGGAGAGAGGGAAGGTCACAAGAAGCCAGAGTAAGCAAAAAAAAAAGAGAGAGAAGGGGAGAGAGCTCAATACGATTAAGTAAAAGACTTTGTTTTCAAATTGGGCGGAAGGTGGCGGGGGGTGCGGTTCATCACCTGCTGTCACAGGTAGACTCCATGGAGGAGGGGGAGGGGGGAGGTGGGCTGTACCTGCAGAATTCTGGATGAACAAACCTGAACCTGGCGCTGCAGGTTACATAGATTTTTATGGTTTTGAAGGAAGAGGTACAATGCACAAAAAATCACCAGAGGGTACATCAGTCAAAGTACATCATATTCTGAAGGAATGTTTAATTAAAAAAGACTGGATTTGGTCTTCAACGTGTCATAGAAGCTTTTACTTTCTCCACCTCAAAAAAGCAGCACTGGCAATAAAATAGTGTAAAAATAATGAAACACAGTCTCAGACAACCATTTCAGCCAATGAGAATATAAATACCCTTGCCTTTTCACCGCAACTGGCTGTTTTCACTGAACTGTACTCGAACTGAATGTAAATGAAAAGAGGCCGGATTTCTACAATGGTCTTTTACGCGAGTGATCGTTACATTATTCTGTAAACCAGCCTGATAAATGCCTCTGGCCTCATTAAACCGGCCGTTGTAAAGGCCTGTCGATTCTCGACACACGAAGGTCTTCCTCTGGGGGGGGGGGCTCAGGGGGGCCAGGGGGGCGGGAAACTGACAGTTATTACAAGCTTATTTATTAGTGCATTGACTTCTGCTCACAGTCGCTACAAGAGAACCTTCTGGAAGTATCGTTTGGAAGCTGATGGATGTTTTTCTAAATATGCAGCAGGGGGGAGAAAAAACATGCCAATGCTAATAATTGTGAATTCTTGCTGAGTTGTGGAAAAAAAGAAAAAAGGGAGACAGGAAGAAGCATGCGCCGTAGTAACCACTGACACTGCTGGGACCATCATTTGTCTTGTTCCGAGTCCCCCACCCCCAACACCTCCTTCCCATGTACACCCACATCCTTCTATGGGCCAGCAGGGCATGGACGATGCAAGATCGGGGCGCCAAAAACACACCACTGCATGGAGCTCACGAGAGAACCATCTCTGTCCCGAAAAGACAGAACTCATCGTGGGTCAGTTTGGTCTTTAATTTCTTCCCCTCGTAGCAATGAGGCACTTAGACAGAACTGATCCTGGGTCAGTCTGTCATTTGTCCTCTCATGCCATTTGTGACATGCATTACAACTGATATCCTCAAGGGGTCCCCATAAACAATCGAGAAGCACAATCACCTGACTAATTGTACAATTACTGGTTAATTGTGACCCTCACCAGTAACCACCTGGGACACTGCACACGGAGAGATTCACCATATTCTGCACAGAATTTGCAATCCCCCCCACTACACACACACACACACATACACACAAAACAACAATAGATCGACATTTACAATAAAAAACATTACATTACATTACATTATAGACATTTAGCAGACGCTCTTATCCAGAGCGACGTACATAGTGCATTTCTGAACTAGTAACAAGTGCGTTAAAACAATCCTAAAAAGGCAAACACGAATCTAAGTACTAGGCGCAGTCTGGGGATTTATTTTTTTTATTTTATTTTGGGGGAAGGGGAACTACACAATTTTGATAACAATAGTCACAAGGAGGTAGGGAGGGGTGGAGAGAGGTGCAGCTTGAAGAGGTGAGTCTTCAATCTGCACTTGAAAGCAGTCTTGTTGTATGGACACCAAGAACAAGGGAAATCATCTGCCCACAATCTGACCATTTGAGAGTGCAAACATTCCACTAGAAAAACTGAATGTGCACTTCTCAATAAGCATGCTTCTCAATAAGCATGCAATCAATAAGCATGCAATCAATGACGGGGTAATCCCCAGCTTTGGCAGAAACACATGGAGAAAGCTGCTCTGATGAGCGTAGCGCACGGCTGTGCTCACAAACTAGTCAACAGATGGCACAGACCATTACGTTTTGCACGTTTTAACTTGTTTTGCAAGGAAAATCAATGACATCAGTTTTCAAGGCAGTCTGTTGTAAGTTACTGTTCATTTATGTATGGCATCAAGACATGCCAAGGTATATTTTGAAACCATACCAGAAATACCTCAAAGATCCGATGCCAAACTCAGCCCATTTAACGTGCAATATCCACATTGTGGCACTGGTGAGTGGCACTTGGCCAAGTTGACAACTTGTGGGAGTTCTTAAAAAGGTTTTTAAGCATTGGCCAATCGGAGAATTGTGCTACACAGCGCTTATAAGAACACAATACCAGAGCAGGGTTCAGACATACCAATAAAACTCCCACGTGAGCTATGCAAAATGAGACGAGGCAGCCGGTATTCTGCTGTGTCCTACCATTCCCAGTACCTCAATTTCTGTTACAGATTTGTGGCCCTGGAGACGGACACCTCACCCAATACTGCTGTGTTGGCAAGGCTCAGAGGGCTGTTGTGTGAAAAGGGTTTTAGGGGCACTTCTCACGGAACATGGCAAAAGCCTCATTGAAATTCCGATCTGCTGGTTTGAAAGTAGAGAAATCGGAATACATGTAATCAATGTAGATTGAACCATTCAAAAATGAATACCAAACACTGGGTCAGCAGATGAACAGTGCAGAAAAAAACAATAAACATCCAATGCATCAAAAGAGCAGTATTTCCATGTTTCCACCAGCTCACAAATTCCTTGATTTTTGGCTGTTTAGATTTTTGACCCCGAACAAAAACGGCACAATTTACCTGACAAAACTCCCCGTGGACTCGATTCTAGGATTTGACAAGAGCTGTTCTTTCAAACTCATCAATTACAAATTATTTGCAGAAGGAAACAGCGCTGCAAAAGCACCAGAGTTCTGGGTCAGAAACGAGAAAATCATTCCAAATATTGCACATTCAGCAAAAAGATACCGTTCCAGCCAACTCTGCCAATGTAGAAAGATGCTTCTCTACTTATGAACAAGTTTAAGAATAAGTCAAGCAATGACAGAGGGTCCTGTTTAAAAAAATAATAACCGTTATTAAATTAATTCACAAGATTTAAACTGTACATTTTAATTTAATTTCCGTTCAGTTTTAATCTATTTAATTTTTTATTAGCCTACTCCTGCTGCACACCATTTTTTAAATGAAAATCTCTCTATTTATCATTTTTGTGTAGATAATATAATTGCAATTTTTACGTGTGTAGGCTACTTCCCACAAATTAAAACAATGATCTCACACTATGAAAATACACTCCTGCTGTGTGTCTGTACTAGTTCTAATAACCACAATGAAAGCAGCAGGTGATTAGATTTAGATTAGTGTGGGAACATTGCTGTCAGTTATTGTTTAGTGGCAATTGACTTATCAACGTGGATGTAATGTTATTACTGTCGAATATGTGTGATCAAAAAAGCTTCTACTGACCTCATGCTGAGGGATGACTGACATGCAGGTGTGAAAACTGCTTTGGAGAAAATGATGACCCTAGCCATAAGGCACTGAAACAGAATTGATTCTGGGGCAGTCTAATTTCTCTCTTTGCTGGTAAGCAATGACACAGAGCTGATCCTGGTTCAATCTTTAATTTCTCCTCATGTACCATTATGCACTGACGCAGATCTGATCCTGGGTCAGTTTTTAATTGCTGCTCTAGTTATTAGGCACTGAGACAGATCTGATCCTGGGTCAGTTTTTAATTGCTGCTCTAGTTATTAGGCACTGAGACAGATCTGATCCTGGGTCAGTTTTTAATTGCTGTTCTAGTTATTAGGCACTGAGACAGATCTGATCCTGGGTCAGTCTTTAATTGCTGCTCTAGTTATTAGGCACTGAGACAGATCTGATCCTGGGTCAGTCTTTAATTGCTGCTCTAGTTATTAGGCACTGAGACAGATCTGACCCTGGGTCAGTCTTTAATTGCTGCTCTAGTTATTAGGCACTGAGACTCCAGCTCCAAGCTGTAGATTGGAACTTGGGAAACAGGTGCTAGAACAGACTGGAGAAGAGATGTCGGCTAAATTGCAGTGTAGCATTTTATTAGTTCAGTGCTTTATCCTTCCATAGAAAAAAACAACTACAATCTCAAAGAAGCAAAGCCACTTAAACAGCCATTTCCCAGCACAGCACAACTGGGATGTTATTGGTGGCAATGGAGGCGGGATATGGAAAAGTTGCAGCTCATTGGCTATGAATGCCATGAATCAAAGGTCAAAAGGTAATTTGTGAAACCATATTCAACTCTACTTTGCCCACTGAAGTACCCTCTAGTAAATAGAGTCACGTTAGAGAAGCCATTTTCTCTTTACCACAAAACAAGAGGCCTAGATTTGTAAGAAAACTGGGTGGAGTGGAGAAATTTGCTTAGAGCAGAGCAAAAAAAAAACCCCAGCAATTTACTCAACACACCCTGCAGAGCTTTACCCAAACTGTCTTCATCAGCACATTGTCACACAGTCCACTGCTTCTCCTCATAAATAATTCAAATTCCCCCCCAAAAAAACAACCTTTTTTCACTTCTGAACAAGAGAGAGAGCCCAAATGTAACAATGAACTGACAAACGTTAGAACCCCATTCCCCAGGAAGTGATGGGGGGGTTGGGGGGTTGGGGAGATGTGCGGAGGTTGAGCAGTGTGTGCGCGCACACATGAGGTCGCATTAGCCACAGTGCCAAGACCCGCCAGTGCCCAGAGACAATGTCAGCCCGATAAAACCTAATCGAGCCAAGCTCGGCCTGTACACATCGATTTCCTATTTTCAATTAATAATTCTAATTAGGATGCTGTAAATTTCGCCGGCGGATGGCAGTGGGTCGATGGCGTTGTAGGGGGTTGTTATTGATTGGGATTTGTGGGTGGGATGTGTGTGTGTGTGTGTGTGTGGGGGGTTCAGATGTATGACATCATAAATGTTCTGTTTGGTGAAAGTTGAGGGCAGGAAAGCCTCAGAGTATTATTCTCCCTGTACCTGAAACCTAACCCCAATCCTTCCCATCCCATCCGCAGTTTGGCAGAAACGGAAAAAACAGCATTTGGCTACCACCCCCGTGAAAGAAGATTGGATTTGCCCCAACTTTCTCAGATTTCAGGGCACCATGGACTGAACCATTCTTAAGGGGGAGATGTTGCTGTATGTTCTCGCCCAGCAGAGGCTGAATCACTGGAGAGAAAACCATAAGAGTTGTTAAACTGTGGAAAGTTCTCTGTGCTCATCAATTGCATGCGCACAGTGCTGCTCAGCAAAACACCACAACTCCCAACACACTACCCTGACTCTGAAGAGACTCCCTGTAATATCCAAGTACACTCGGAGACACACACAAACATAAACACACACACACACAAAAATACATACTCACGCACAAGTATACACACAGACAGAAACACATGTATACACTGAGAGACAAAAACATGTATACACACAGACACACACACTCATGCACAAGTATATACACAGACAGAAACACATGCACAGTATCCACTGAGAGAGAAAAACATGTATACACACACACACTCATTCATGCAAGTACGCACACTCACAGGCACACAGAGTCATTAATTTCATCCCAGAGAGAAGGTGTCCAAGGTCCCACCAGCAGTCTTACAGGTGCACCACACCCCTCCCTGGGAAAAGGGAAAACTTCACAGTGATGTTGGAGCTGTTTTTTGTGTCCTGTGCCTGTTCTACTTGTATGACAAAGTGCAAAAACACTTCTAACAGCACCCTTGTAGGAAATGTGTTTGCAGATAATACCGCAATATGATGCAAATATCAGTTTGTAAAATATGATAAATATATTTCCATGCCATGTACTTAAGAAGTACTGTATATTACAACCTTTGAAAGGGCAATAATTTGTATATTTGCCCATATATTGTGCAGTGTTGCAATATTTTTTCAGATCTTGATAATATGTTTTATTTATATAACATATACTGCAGTTTATAAAATTTTTGTTAAGGGCCCAGAAGTGTACAGCAAGCACAAAATTTTAGATTTTTGTCAATCTGATGATCGTCAGATACTCTCACGGGAAAGGTAATTGGCTCGCACATTATGCAGATGCTCGTCACAAGGAAATTACGTTCATAAACCTCAGGAGTCCGGAGGAGTCCGTCTCCTCATCAAAGCTATGAATATCAAACACATGCTGCCTTTTCTCTCTGCAGAACAGGGTCAAAGGTCAAGCTCACCCCCACATCAACCTCACTAACTGACTCGCTGATGACGAACGGAGTCAGAGCCTGAAAACTGCTCTCCAGAAATGTGGAGACTTCCCGGCCAGGTACCAATGTATTCACCCCTCAAACATGACCTCCCCATTTCATTCCTGTGCTCCTCCAGGTGATGTAACTGTGAGAATCAGGGCGGGGCATTGCTGCCGTTAGTAGAAGCAGCCCTGATGATTGAACCCACTCTACACTGACAACCCCCTTCTTTCGCCGCCCATCTTCAAATCTGATGTGCATCAAAGAGAGCGTATTGCTAATTCTGAGCGAATCCCTTGTGCGAGTTGCCACTATTTGTTCCATTGACTTCTCAGAAACTTTTAAAATTGGCAGGAGTCCTAAACAAGCCACCTGACAATTAATCAAAGGCACAGATCTAGAGGAAGCTAGTTTTGGTCAAGCCACACAACACCACCCTCGACAGATAAAAATACAAAGACAACGCTTTCGTCCCCATCTGATAAAGCTACAGATGTCTGGAAAGGGAATATAGGACGGAGTGAAATCTAATTTATACATTCAGTGCTCTTACAAACGTCTGGATGGCGAGCAGCAATATCGATCTGTCCCTCTACCCCCAGAGGCGCTCTCGTTTTGTGGGGCCTTCTGAAGATTTCATCGACACTGAACTTTGAATGAGGCGGAAAGACTGGTAATGCACGCACTGCAGAAATCATCCACTGGATCCAACATGGGTTATTTGTCAGATAATTAGCCCAATCAGGTTATGCAACCAAATGACGCATGAAATTCCATGAGATCGAGGGCATTTTGCAGTGATTACAAAAACTGTATGAAAAGAGAAAGGAAAATCCATCATCTGCACCTCTGAAAGAGCTTACAAAGGTGTCTGGCAGAAATAGTTCCTGTGAATATTTTGTTTAAACTTGTGAGCTAAATTGATATCTTTTTCAGGAGGGTAGCAATGCTTGCAGTGTCACAATGACAGCAGTGCAGTAAATAGCGGGAACTGACGCACAGCAAACAAAAATAAATGCGATGTAGGGAGTGCTATGGGACATTCTCAGACAGAAAATTATTTCTGACACTAAATGTATATGTGACACAGACACATTAACAAAAAACACACACACACACACCCAGTTTGGTCATAATTCTGACAATATTCTATCAATAAAAAACTGAATGTGATATATATAACACACACGCTCACACTCACACCCAGTTTGGCCAAAGTTCTGACAGTATTCTACCAATAAAAAACTGAATGTGATACACACACACACACACACATATACAGTCTGTGCGTGTGTGTGTGTGTTAATATATGTGTTTGTGTCTGTATGCATACATGTTTTTTTGTCTCTATATGCAGTTAAATGCAAAAGTTCTCTATGGGATTCAGATCAGGCGAGTTTGCTGGCCAATCAAGCACAGTAATACCATGGTCATTGAACCAGATTTTGGTACTTTTGGCAGTGTGGGCAGGTGCCAAGTCCTGCTGGAAAATGAAATCAGCATCTCCATAAAGCTTGTCAGCAGAAGGAAGCATGAAGTGCTCTAAAATTTCCTGGTAGATGGCTGCGTTGACTGTGGACTTCAGAAAACACAGTGGACATGGCACCCCAAATCATTGATTTCCAAATGAAATGCAAAATGTACTTTCATCTGAAAAGAGGACTTTGGACCACTGAGCAACAGTCCAGTTCTTTTTCTCCTTAGCCCAGGTAAGACGCTTCTGACGTTGTCTCTGGTTCAGGAGTGGCTTGACACGAGGAATGCGACATTTGCCCATGTCCTGGATTCGTCTGTGCGTGGTGGCTCTTGATGCACTGACTCCAGCCTCAGTCCACTCCTTGTGAAGCTCCCCCAAATTCTTGAATGGATTTTGCTTGACAATCCTCTCAAGGCTGTGGTTATCCTTGTTGCTTGTGAACCTTTTCCTACCACACTTTTTCCTTCCACTCAACTTTCTATGAATATGCTTAGATACAGCACTCTGTGAACAACCAGCTTCTTTAGCAATGACCTTTTGTGGCTTACCCTCCTTGTGGAGGGTGTCAAAAACTGTCTTCTGGACATCTGTCAAGTCAGCAGTCTTCCCCATGATTGTGTAGCCTACTGAACCAGACTGAGAGACCATTTAAAGGCTCAGGAAACCTTTGCAGGTGTTTTGAGTTAATTAGCTGATTAGAGTGCGACACCATGAGTTTCCAATATTGAACTTTTTAACAATATTCTAATTTTCTGAGACAATGAATTTGGGTTTTCATTAGCTGTAAGCCATAATCATCAAAATTACAAGAAATAAAGGCTTGAAATATTTCACTCTACGTGTAATGAATCTATATAATATATGAGTTTCACTTTCTGAAATGAGTGACAAAAAATATTGAACTTTTTCACGATATTCAAATTTTTTGAGTTGCACCTGTATATGTCATATCAGGGCGGGGCGGTCGGAGGACCAGACGCTACAGATGGAATTCTTAAAGTGACCAGGAAGGGACACCAATAGAATGGAGAATACTCTGTGAAAAGGAATAGGACAAAAAAAAAGTAGACTAAGACCAGACCGCAGCTCTCGTACCGAGAGAATTAGGGGAGCGGCTGGGAAAACAGAAAGAACAGAAAGTGACTCGAAAAAAAAACGGCGGAAAAAATCGTAGTAAACGAGAGAGAAAAAAAGAAAAAAAAAAAAAATAATAACTCAAACTCATCAGGATAGAGAAGAAAACGACGTAGAAATGATGAAAAAAAAAAAAAAAAAAAAAATGGGAAAAAAACAAAAAATAAAAAAAAAAACAAGAGAGGGAAAACGAAGAGACATAGTAAAGAGAGAAGAGAGAGAGAGAGAAAGAACCAGCGAACAAAGAACACAAATCGCGTTGAAGTTAAGTAAAGTAAAGAAGAAAGAAGTCTCCGCAAGCAAAAACACCTATACCACTACCTATACCATAGTCAAAGGCTAGAATAAGGGGAAAAAATAAAAGAAAGGTTAAATCAGTTAGTGTGCCGTGAGAGATCGTAAGGTGTGCCGTGGGAAATTATCCAACTTCACTTAATTAGTAACACTTTTGGTTGGTGGTGTGACTCAGGATTTTTTTTTATGTAAAAAATGTGCCTTGGCTCAAAAAAGGTTGAAAAACACTGGGTTAAATAGTCGGCGGAAACACAGGACAGGTGTAATCGCTGAGTGCCGGAATAGAATGAAACCCCGGTACAGGACAGAGAAAACAAAATAAAGAGCGGCCTACAGGAAGGCGAGCACAGAGAGGGAGAAAGCCTGCCTAGCCATGACATGTCGGGTGAAGGAGCCTTAATGCAATTAAACTACTAGCCTATTTGAAATATAAGCAACATATTTTAGTTTCTTTAAACAGATCTACATCAATATCTAAAAATAATAAAATACAATACACATGTGGTTTGCACTTTAATTGCATAGCCTAGCTTACACTTGTATTAATACAGAACAATCATCACAAATGAAAGGATTCAAGTTTGCCTAAATTTGACTATGATGAAGATCTTTTTTTGTAAGTAGTAGCCTACTAATGTTGGGATAAGTAGTTACTGGCGTCAGTGCAAGTCACAAAAACTTGGGCAATAAGGAAACAGCTGAGGAGAACAGAGATTAAAGTCTCACCACTTCAAAAAAGTATGCTAATTACTTTAAAAGGTCAAGATTCTCAAATGACATGGTTTGGACTCCCAACATCTCATACAAATTATACACACTACATCACAGACAGCATTATTAATTAACACAAATATACTAAAATCAGCTTTGAATAGCATGAATAAACATTTTATATTCTATAGGTTAATTTAATGCTTTATAAAAAATTATATGAGAACTTGCTGTCAAAGTTAACAGACAAGTATTTCAAATGTACCAATATTGCGTTATCTATAATAGAATAGAATAGAATAACTTTCATTTTCCTGCTAGAGAACTTCAGTTGTAGCCCCAGCAACAACAAAAAATAGACAGTGGGGCAGACCCACAACACACAAACAAACATATCAAACAAAGACATCCAACAGAATCATTACATCAATCAAGTGAATTAAGTTAATTAAAGTGCAATACAGCCATGATTAAAAATACCCCCCGCCGTCAATCTTCCCAGTCGTCTCCTCACTACTCCCCCGCATTATGTTCTCCTTCCCTGGTTGCCTTTTGAAGATTGCCTACACTCCCGGATCAGTCCCGAAATCTTCAACTCCGGCGAAGAGCGATGGTAAACTTTGTTGCTGCAGTCTGCAGATCCAACGAACATTCCCGAGCATATGTTGTGAATGCGTCTCCATGGTGACGACCACAAACAAAATTATATCGACTAGACAATTCGTCAATATTATCAAAACGAGCAGCAGGAGTGCCCTGAAAAATCTCTAGCCCGCTTCCCCGTCCCACTACAGACACACAGCGCATAAAAAAAACTAAGACAAAAGCCAGACACAACAAAACACATTCAAATTAACAAACACGAACAGAGACAGCTGGACTACATGTCGCCATTACAATCCGTAATTTACGTAATGTAAACTTAATTACATTTAATTAATGTTTAAACACATATCAAGTGAGGAAATAAAGCATGCTTTAATACAATTAAGATAATATCTTAAATATAGTCTACACGTTTATTGTAAACAAACACAATTAGTGTAAATAGGCCGAACTAAAAAGCTAAAGAGACATGATACACGTTGCGGGCAACTGCAGGGTAAGCTATAGCCTATACTTTCAGTTCAATATCAGCTCTTGGTTCTTTTGTTCTCTGGCTCCTTTTATTCAGTTCTGATTCGTTCTTGTTTACTGGCTTTTGTTCGTGCACTGGCTCTCGCTCTTTCAAAGGCTCTCGTACGTTCAATGGCTCTTTGTTCACTTCTCATTTGCTGGCTCTCGTTCATTCACTGGCTCTTGTTTGTTCAAAGGCTCTCGTTCGTCGTTCGTTCAATGGCTCTTCCTTCACTTACCATTCACCAGCTCTCATTCATTCGTGTCAATGGCTCGCATGATAACATAGGCTATATATGAAATACACAAGATGTTGTTTATTTGCAGTGATTCGATTGGCTTTTTAAAATTAGGTACTACTAGCCTCTGTGTGCAAAAAAGAGAGGAGGGAGGAGCGGGCGCCGTAGATGCAATTCTCAGCACTTGTAGAGAGCCAAAATAATTAATCTTTGATAAAGAAGACTTAGGTCCGTTCATTCAGCTGAAGAATTTGTTCAAAAAAATGTGTTAATTCGCGAACTGCCCATCAGTAATTTCCGATATTATGCCAGTCATATCGGCCGATACCCTGCCGATAACAATTCCGGGGGGGTTACAGTGTCAAATTTTCACGGTAGGTAAAAGCCTATGATCTGACAGTTACTTTATTTAAAAAAACTATTAAAATAGGCTACATCTCAGTCTATTATGTGGCCATATATATGATTTACATTTTTCCTGCTTCCATAGCTAATTCACAGCATTATTATTTGCTGTGATGTCTCGTGTAGGTGTTCCATTTTCTCTCCAGACCACAACAAGTGCTATGTGTCATCTCATTAAACTTCCACAATAGCTCACTCACTGAACACACTGGCCTACAATAGGGTTGGGCGTTTGGGATGATTTTAGTACCCGTGGAGCATTGCGGCGGCTAACTGGTTTACCATGGCATTATAATCATAAGGACCTATATAAAAATGTTTAAAAAATCTAATTGTTTTTGTTAGATTAAATTTGTTCTAACTTAGATATTTGCCAAACACAAACTTTTAATCTGTTAGTTACTGGCTCTGGCAGTAGATAACATAGACAGCATGTTAATTTGGAATGGTGAATATTAAGTCTCCTTCTGAAATATTTCATAGGTGTCCGGTTATACGAATTTAAACTCTTGATGTAGTTGCTCCATTAGAAATTAAAAGCATTATTGAGAAAAGGCTTGCCCCTAAATTAAATGCAAATGGCGTCACACTAAATTGCAGGTATTGGCCTAGAAAGAGAGCCTTGGTACTTATAAGCATGCTCTCTCTAATGCTAGGTCCCCTTACTTTTCAAAGCTTGAACAGTAATGATTTCTTAATTTTCTTTAGTGGTAAAATAATATGAATCAGGGAAATTATATTTGCTTCCACACCAGTTAGTGACAGCTGTATTGAAAATATAGAACTGGCTCCTAGACACAGAACTTGAATTCAATACCTGAGAGTGAACTAGTCAATATAGTTTCTTGTTTGAAATCATCCATCCCCATACCCCCTAGACCCCATACCCACAACGCTATGGAAGGAGCTATTTCCTGTTCTTGGGAAACCAATTATTCACATAATTCATTCTTCATTGTTATCAGGCCATGTTCCTACATCCTTTACAATGGCAGAAATCAAGCCACTACTCAAGAAACCAAATTTTAATCCTATTCTGGCTAATTATAGACCCATTACAAACCTTCCATTTTTATCAAAGATTCTAGTGAAATGAAAGCTCAACAGTTTCTTAATTTTACAGGCTAATATTGTGTATGAGAGGTTTCAATCTGTGTTTAGGAAGCACCATAGCACAGAGACTCTCTCTGGATTATTTTTCTCTCTGGATTGTGACTGCATTTCCATTCTTGTCTTACTTGACCTAAGTGCTGCCTTTGATACTATAGACCACCATATTCTCCTCCGCAGGCTAGAAAATTCAATTGTTCTCACCGGGCACTTATGTGATTTAAATCCTATCTCTCTGATAAATCGCAGTTTGTTAGGGTAAACAATAACTACTCTGAGTTTTCTAGGGTACACTTTGGAGTACCACAATCACTGGTTTTGGATCCTTAGCTATTTTGTCTGTACATGCTCCCATTGGGGACATTATAAGCAGACATGGTGTTAACTACCAATGCTATGCAGATCACACACAAATTTATACATCAGTTAAACCAGGTGAAGTTGACCAGTTAGCCAAACTAGAGGCCTATCTTAAAGATGTAAAAGCCTGGATGACCAAAAATGTCCTCATTGAATTCGGATAAGACTGAATTTTTATAGGTCCCAAAAGATGGCTTCTCTGTTTAAGTCAATGCAGTTGTTAAAATCTTTGGTGTAACTAGTGAATCAGAGCTCTTCTTTCAGGCCCACATTAATAAAATTACAAAGAGTGGCCTTCTTCCACTTGAGGAATATATCTAAATTAAGGTATGTTGTCCCTGCAGAATGCTGAAAAAAGCGGTTCATGCTTTCGTAACCTCTCGACTGGATTACAGTAATGCTTTATTGTCTGCACCAATTCAGCCCTGAAACTTATCCAACTTGTACAGAATACAGCTGCTAGAGTACTTATTAGAACTATGTGAGTATATGTTGTGCCATGTTGGGGTACTGTTGGGATCACTGTTATGGTTGTGTGCACCCCTCTCTTCACATATTTTGGATATGCTGCTATAGCCTAATGCCCTGGGGCTTTCCATATTACACTCTGGCCTCCACATTTGCAATGGTTACTGTCCTAATTCTATTGTATTCTTGTAAATGACTAACCTTCTCCTCTACTTCTTTTCCCTGGGCTTCTGCCCTTTCCTTGCTCTGAGTTTGCAGACTGCTCCAGCCCTACCCTTCGCCCTGAGTTCGCAGACAGCTCCAGCTCTGTCCCTTCCCTGGTTCAAGCCCACGCCTTGACGCAACCTAGAGCCCCTGCCCCACTGAATTGCATATTATACAGCTCTTCATTTGAACTTTCAACTTACCAGCTAGTTTAAAATCTCAGACTGTAACCTGCTCAACCCATTTGATCTTTTGATGTGATAGATGCCTCATTACATTTCTGTTACCATACATTCCACCTTTACTTTAAACTGGGCTGAGGATGTGCTCCCCCTCTCTAGCCAGGTTCGTCCCAAGATTTCGTCCCATTGGGGAGTTTTTCTTTCCATTGTGGAGTTTTTACCTCACTTACTTTTAGGTGGTTCAGGCCTGGTTTTTGCCCAATATTCTTTCTGTTTCTCTGTAAAGCGTGTTTGTGACAGTTCTCTGTAAAAGCACTATACAAATAAAATTGAATTGAACTGAATCATGTTTGCAGAGTGTCTGGGGCAGTTATCATGCTGCAAGATAAATTTGCTAATCAGTCTTTTCACCAAAAGGTACAGCATGATGTTTGTCAATTTTAAAGTCAAATGCTCGGTCTATGGCATTCTTGATCTGGGCAATCATGTCGTAAACATTTTAAACATGGCTATTTATTGAACCCATGGATTTGGGATGATCCACCACCCCAGAAACGGAGACCTGGGCCGCGGGTAACCCTGGCGGAGGACCACCTGGCACAACATCCCTTCACCCAGCAGCAGAAGCCGGAGCCGGCGCCCAGGAAGAAATTTGCCCCTCGTTCCGCCCCCCTTTCTGTTTCCCGTACCCAGAACCCCTCCTTTCCTGCTGTAAGCCCCCGTAACGTTCCACCCTCTTTTCCCCCCTCAGGCTCAGTGGCCCACGCGGAGTGGACAGGAGCACTCAGGGTTACCGATTTGTATTAGTTCTGGTGGATTATGCAACCGTTGCGCAATATCTCGGCTAAGAGTGTTGCGCAGGCATTGTTTCAGATAATCTCCCGAGTTGGAATCCCGAAAGAGATTCTGACTGATCAAGGCACTTCATTCATGTCACGTACACTACGCAAACTGTATGAATTATTGGGTGTTCAGTCCATTAGGACTAGCGTGTACCATCCGCAAACGGATGGGCTTGTGGAACGTTTTAATAGGACTTTGAAATCCATGATTAGGAAGTTCGTACACGATGACAGCCGAAATTGGGATAAGTGGTTAGTTCCTCTATTGTTTGCAGTGCGAGAGGTTCCCGAGGCCTCCGCGGGATTTTCTCCTTTCGAATTGCTGTTCGGTAGACAACCCCGGGGTATCTTGGACCTGGTTAAAGAAAGCTGGGAGGAGGGTCCAAGTCCCAGTAAAAACGAAATTCAATACGTTATGGACCTGCGAGCAAAACTCCATACACTGGGGAGATTGTCACGAGAGAATTTGCTCTAGGCTCAGGAACGTCAGCAGAGACACTACAATAGAGGAACGAAACTACGGCATTTTTCACCAGGAGATAAAGTCCTGGTATTACTCCCGACTTCCAGCACAAAATTACCTTTCCAAAAGTGGCAAGGACCCTTCGTGGTCACACGACGAGAGGGGAAAGTCGATTATGAGGTGGAGCGGTCTGATAGAGAGGGGGCGAAACAGATTTATCACCTCAATCTATTAAAAGCATGGAAAGAGGTGATACCGGTCTCCTTGGTATCGGTAGATCAGGAGAGAGATGAGCTGGGACCGGAGGTTCCAAATTCTAACGATCAAACCTCCCCCCTTTCTGATAGCCATCTCTTACCGAATCAGAGAACGGATCTTGCCAGGTTGCAAAAGCAGTTCGCTGATGTGTTTTCCCCTCTACCAGGCCGCACTAATCTCATAAACCACCATATTGAGACAACCCCGGGGGTGACGGTACGTTCACGCCCCTACAGACTGCCTAAACATAAAAAGAAAGTGGTTCAGGCAGAAATAAAGGCAATGTTGGAATTTGGTGTAATAGAGGAGTCTAACAGTGCGTGGAATAGCTCCATCATGCTAGTGAGTAAGCCTGATGGATGTGTTCGCTTCTGTGTAGACTATCGCAAAGTAAATGCAGTGTCACGATTCGATGCCTATCCCATGCCTCGGGTCGACGACCTATTGGATCGACTAGGCACAGCTCGTTTTTTTTCGACACTGGATTTGACCAAGGGCTACTGGCAGATTCCCTTGTCTCCAGAGTCCAAGGAAAAAACTGAACGGAACTGTGTCGGCATACGTTTGAGAGGGTAAAGGAAGCTTTGTGTGGGAAACCGCTCTTGTTCACCCCTAACTTCTCTCTCCCCTTTAATTTGCAGACTGACGCATCGAACAGAGGGCTGGGGGCCGTTTTGACTCAGCAGGTGGAGGGGGTCGACCGACCAGTGCTGTACATTAGCAGAAAGTTATCACAACGGGAAGCGAAGTACAGCACGGTCGAGAAGGAGTGCCTGGCCATTAGATGGGCGGTCCGGTCCCTCCGTTATTATCTACTGGGTCACCCATTCACCCTCTGCTCGGACCATGCTCCCCTCCAATGGCTTCACCGCATGAAAGATACCAATGCCCGAATCACTCGTTGGTATCTGGCTTTACAGCCTTTTAATTTCAAGGTGGTTCATAGGGCGGGAGCGCAGATGGTGGTGGCTGATTTTCTCTCCCGTCCGGTGGAGGAGGAGGTGGGGGTGTGTGGTAGGGGGGCGTGGTTTTAGGTGCAGCTAGCAAGAGAGAGAGTGAACGCGGGCGGTTTAGGGAGCCGGCACAGCTGTCGGCAATCAGGCAATTGGGGACGATTGATTATATGATTGTTGTTGTCAATTAACCAATTGCCTTGATTGTTCAACAGTGAGCCTGAGATCCTTGAAAAGGAGCCCTCGGGGAGTGGAAGAGACAGAACGTAGAGCACAGGACATAGTGCGTGTGTCCGAGGGTGTATGTGTCTGTATGAAAAGAGAGAAATAAACAAAGTTCTCCTTCAGCTGGACTGTATTTGTATAGCTCACTTCGCCACACTCACTCACAACTTTATTTAACACAGATTATTACAAGTGCTACCAGGTGAAATGTCCTTCTAAATCCATATTGAGTAATTTTAACAAATACTCACCACAACTACATAGCAGCTGATGTCTTTGCCAATGACGATAGTGACCATTGTGCTATTGCATGTGTGCGAGACACCAAAATCCATAAAACATCAGCACGCATTGTAGTGAAACGGAACTGGCAATTTGAGGTGCAGGGCTTCCTCCATGATGTCTTCCATATTGACTGGGAAAGAATAACCTTGATTCCAGATATTGAACTGGCATTGTCTTACTTTCACAAACAATTTTTGGGTGTGTGTGACCCCTGTGGGCAAAGGCCAGGAAATCCAACCCCCCTAGTGACTGGACATCATTTAAATATCTAAGAAATAAAAGTGTAGCCTTGATCAGGAAATTTAAATCTTTTTTTTTCTTAAATATACTACTGATAATCTGAATAATCCTTCAAAATTCTGGAAAATCATTTAAGACTTAAATGGTAAAACAGGGGCACAACTCCCTTCCCACCTACTGAATGATTCAAAGAAAATCACAGAGAAACATTCTTTGCTTAATGCATTCAATAGCCATTTTGTGCAAAGTGGTTCATTATTCAATCAAACAAACATTAATCAAATGAACTTGAACATTTTAAACCAGAATATACCTGATGAACCTGTTCCATCTGTCATTGAATCTCCACAATTTTTCTTCAGAAATGTTACCACTTTAGAAGTCTGCAAAGCTCTGAAATCAATCAATACCAAAAAATCTCCTGGCCCAGATGAATTAGATCCTCGCTTCTTAAACATAGCAGCTGCAATTATTGCATCACCTCTCACTCATATATTTAACCTTACATTGTTAACTAGTAAAATCCCAAAAGTTTAGAAATCAGCACATGTTTTATTATCATTAGTCAACATACAATTAAAAAAATATCTCCAAGAAAATAACATCCTTTCCAGTGTGCAGCCTGGCTTTCAGTCAAATCATAGTACCATCTCTGCTGCACTAAAAGTAACAAATGATATCCAAAATGCACTTGATAAAAAGCAAAACTGTGTTTCCATATTTATCGATCTGTCAAAAGCATTTGACATGGGGGATCACACTATTCTCCTACAGAGGTTAAAGTGCATTGGGGCCTGTCAAAACACCCTGAGCTGGTTTCATGATTATCTATCCAGCAGAACACAATGTGTAGTGACAGATGGCCTTAAGTCAGACCTGTCAGATATAAGTACAGGTGTGCCACAGGGATCTATTCTTGGTCTTTTGTTATTTATAATTTACATCAACAATATCGGACAGAACATACAGTGTGCCAGCTTGCATCTTTATGCTGATGACACAATTTTGTACTCTAGTGGCAAGAGTATGTCTCAAGGATTTAATGGTGCACAGCTGGCATTTGATGTCATTCAGAGAAATTTACAAGGTCTCAAGCTAGTTTTAAATGCCGACAAGACAAAATACATGGTTTTCTCCAACGCAAAATCTGTGAATTCATCTCAAAATCAAAATGCTGCAATGAATGACAAACCAATATAACTAGTCAGTTCATATAAATATCTGGGAGCTGGATTGACAATAAGCTAAATTATTCAAAACACATTGAGACCCTGGTGAAAAAACTTAAACTAAGAAAGGGCTTTTATTTCAGGAACAATGCCTATTTCTCCTCTATGGCCAGAAGAAAACTGGTTCGAACAACTTTTCTTTCAGTTCTTGATTATGGAAATTCTGTCTATCTATATGCATGCCACTGCTACAAGCCTAAAAGCTCTATATTCAGGTTATCATGCAGCACTCAGATTTATAAATAATGCAAAACAGCTAACACATCACTGTGACCTCTACAGTGCTGTTAATTGGACATTTTTATCTTCTCGCAGGCTCAAACATTGGTGCACACTTGTATACAAGGCCATCATTGGTAAAAAAAAACTGCTTATTTGACTTTGCTTCTAACATAATAGGAAATTCTCAGTCGCTTATACTATTCTCAGTACCAAAGGTCCAGACTGAACAAGCAAAAAAGTAATTTAGTTATCATGCTCTCTGGTCATGGAATTCCCTTGTAGACAGTTTGAAACTGCAGGTTTTTGTCACACTCTCAGATTTGAAATCTATGATAGCTGATTATATTCCAAATCAATGTATTTGTTTTGCAAACTAACATAAGTTGAGTCACTCTGTGTTGATCCTTTGGCTGGAAAATATCTTGGGCTGGCTGGGGTCTTCGGTGGGGGTCTGTGCTAGTCCTGGACTGAATTCTGCTCTGAATGGAGCTTCTGTGTTTGGGGCGCGGTTGTCAGTTCAGGTCTGGACTTAGTCTCTGCTCTTATTCTGCCTATTTTTAATGTGAATATGTATATTTGTATGCAATTTTGTAAGTAATTTTGTATGTTAGTGATGTGTAATATTGCTGCTGACACTGCTATTTATTGGACCAGGCTTCTCTTGAAAAAGATATTGTATCTCAATGAGACAACCTGGTGAAATAAAGGTTTAAATAAAATATCTACTAAATTAAACCAGAATAAGAGAGACTACAGGTCCATTCATTCTGAATTCAGCACCACTAATGTAAAACTCTGTGACATCATAAACAATAATAACACAACCTAGCTAGCCTTTCTGTGGCTAGCTAGCTATACTATTATGAATACAACACCATAAAACATGCACACTTTGTACACAAGGCAACCCTTAGCTATGGAATCTATGCTGTCTTCTTCAGATGAAGAGTCATGGAAGCAAATCTCATCTGAATCCAGAGGACGACTACAGCATCTATCAGTTTCAAGCACTGAAAATCTTTTTGTCACTTCGACTTCGCCATTGTACAAATAAAACCATTTCTCACTGGAGTTCACTAGCGATGTGTACTCTTAACGGCGCATGTTGTTTTGAAATACGGTCGTGACACGCACAGCTCTGAGAATCACTCCCAACTGTCTAATGACTAATAATTATAACTCTTTGGAAAGCTTAGAATGCGTTCCTTTTGGATATTAAGGCTGTCAATCAATTACAATTAGTTCCAATACATTACTCCCAATTTGAATTGCGTAATGTTCTGCAGAAGAATTTCTGAGATTTCGCCCATGTTGAAACTTACACTGTAAACCATATATAGGCAGAAAATAACTACATAATCTTAGAAAGGATGTATTTGGCTTTAATAATGCAGGCAAGGTTATGACTTTAGTCCATACTTTATGAGAGATTTTCATAGCGGAAGGAAATTATGTTATGATGACAGAAATACACTCTAATAAGTGAGCAGGTAAAATAACAGTTTAATTTACCTATATCCAGGACCTTATGTGTTTTTTATTGTTGCTGTGATAGTATAAAATGTTTTGTTGGTTAAAGAAGAACTGTAACCAACTCCTAAATATATTTAAATGTCCATTATCTTCAACCAGATTTGCTCTCATTTAGATCACACTGTAGAGGGATTCAATATACTTTTATGAAATACGGAAGAACAGTGGCACTTAGGAACTTCTTATTTTTCCCAATAATACCCCGACTCGCACTGATGAAGACGATATGCAGTTTTCCATGGTACCTCTGCTTTCGTGGTACAGTAGGATGTTTGTGATGTAGACCCCAGGGTCAACGCCACTAGGATCACTGCACAAAGAGGTTTTAAGGCACCCCAGCTATTCCATGTGTTTGTTAAATTCCACCACCAGCACACCTGGTTCAACAGCTCATTAAGTTGAATCAAGTGTGCTAGTGGTGGAATTTAACAAATACAGAGAATGGCTAGGGTGCCATGAAGAGAGGTTTGGGAAACCTATGTTTTTCTAATCTTCTCACGTGATAGCTTTTTGGAAAACACAACAAATTCTTGTTAAATTTTATTGTTATTATTATTTTATTTTTTTCCATAGAGTTCAATAGAAAATGAGTCAGGAGAAACAACCCTTAAAGTGATCCATCCATATCTACTGTATATCTGGTAGCAGTGATGGTACCTCGTTTGATACCTCAGACCCTTGATGACATACAGCCATTTAGTCAACTATTCCAGTGTAATTTGCAGCTTAATCTATCCCACACCACAATTCCCATAGAGATCCATTCAAATGCAGAGAGGTTATAGTATCGCTTATAAGAGTACCAGAAAATAAGATATCAAGAGTCTTTTGCTGATTTAAGGTCACATACATCAGGAAGTCAATAATGTATTGTTTGTTTTTCTCCACCAGAACAACCTGCTTGACCCACATCAGTCGGGCTTCAGAACCGGGCATTCCACTGAAACTGCTCTACTGGCCGTGATGGAGGCACTCCCCACTGCTAGAGCCTCATCCCTCTCTTCTGTCCTGATTCTACTTGACCTGTCTGCAGTGTTCGACACGGTCAACCACAAACTCCTGATCTCCACACTCTCTGAGATGGGCATTTCTGGGACTGCCCTCTCTTGGTTTGTATCCTATCTCACTGATAGATCCTACCAAGTCTCTTGGAAGGGTTCCGTCTCTGCACCCCATCCCCTGTCTACAGGAGTCTCACAGGGATCTGTACTAGGTCCTCTGCTGTTCTCCATTTATACTAAGTCTCTTGGTTCAGTAATTAATTCACATGGCTTCTCATCAGGGGCGGACTGGGACACAAATTCAGCCCGGGACATTCAGACGTTCAGAGGCCCACACACCTATGGAGGTAGATTTCTATCAAAAATAAACAAGCACAAAAGTATAATCCACAATTGTATTTACCATCCACACACACACACCTCTCAATTTGTGTTCGTAGATATAATCCACAATTGTATTTACCATCCACACACACACACCTCTCAATTTGTGTTTCGTAAAAATAATCCACAAGTATGTGTTTTCCATCCACACACAAACACCTCTCAACTTGTGTTTCGTAAATCATCATTTGGATGAATGCAAAAATTATATTCACAAATGCAAATAACATTTACAGATATGTTTCCAATGTTCACATGTACAAATCAAAAGCTTGGCTTGCGAACTGGCGAATCTACATTTGCCGATCGAAGGACACGCTTGATCTGCTTGGATTTACGGACAGAATTTTGAGACAAATATTCCGCTGTTTTTCACCGTGTCGATTCACGCTCGCTTAACTTGCAATTCGTAAACTAAACTTCTTCTTTTTTGGTGCTACATAACACGGCGGTTTGTGTGTTCGGCTCATCAGCGCCACTTTTAGAACAAGTGGCCAAAATTGCACATTATCTTTAAGAAGTGGATTCATGGTACATTTAATTAAAACAACCGAGTTTTTAGTTTATTTAGGTTGTAAAGTTAACCCCACGCTAATCTTGCGATGGCAAGTTTTTTAAACAGTCATTGCACAAAACTCCTATCAGATTGCATG
Source organism: Ilyophis sp. 1 JC-2022 (assembly GCA_022702515.1). Classification (NCBI taxonomy): domain Eukaryota; kingdom Metazoa; phylum Chordata; class Actinopteri; order Anguilliformes; family Synaphobranchidae; genus Ilyophis; species Ilyophis sp. 1 JC-2022. The sequence continues at coordinate 27,793,426 of CM040400.1, forward strand.
TAGCTAGCTAGCTAGATTACATTACACAGGGGTAGGTCCGTACCAGTGGCGGCTGCTGAGCTGAAAATTGATTATTGAAACTGATTATTGGTCTCAATCATTTTCCAATAATTTCCCTTGATTAACAAGTGTGCCGACGATCTGAACAATAATTAGCAGGTGAGGACACAGCGTCTTTCTTCACATCATGTCAGGGAGATTAAACGGAAAAGTAAACGTTAATAGAAATGCACAACCTGCAATAAAAATAATCGAACAAAAGCTGAGCTTTAAGATCGTTTAATACCCATGAATATTCTCGGAATTTGAGTGCGGAGAAAAAAAGAGCAGATGTATCCACAATTATAATGTTGATTAAAATGAACACAATTTTGCGACGCAAATTAAAATAATTGAATTACTTGCCTAATAGCCTAATTGAGGAGAACTGGCTACATTTGATGGCATTGAGTCATTTGTGAATTAAACGCTGTAGCCTATTGTTAATCAAGGAAAATCATTGGGAAATGATTGAGACCAATAATCAGTTTAAGGGGAAGTTTTCAACCTCCTCAATTTTCAGGTCAGCAGCCGCCACTGGTCCGTACACAGTAGCTACATAACTCTTTCGTCCCTCATGGAAAAGATTATGTAAAACAAACTCAACCATGTGAAGTATTGTAGCCAATTAAATTCATTTGGCAGCTATTCTCACTGATACCGATGTCTCCTATGAAATCTTTTATTTGTTCAGCTAGCTAGCTAGTAGATAAGACACCTAAATTAAAATGATCATTCAAATTGCATGGAGTGCTCTCCTTATTTTAGCTCATAGTGTTGTACTTCCTAGTTCCTATCAATGTACGGACCTACCCCTGTGTAATGTAATCTAGCTAGCTAGCTACATGCAATCTGATAGGAGTTTTGTGCAATTACTTTTTTTTTCGTGGGGTTAACTTTACAACCTAAATAAACTCAAAACTCGGTTGTTTTAATTAAATGTACCATGAATCCACTTCTTTAATGTGCAATTTTGGCCACTTGTTCTAAAAGTGGCGCTGATGAGCCGAACAACACTACCGCCGTGTTATGTAGCACCAAAGAAGAAGAAATTTAGTTTACGAATCGCAAGTTAAGCGAGCGTGAATCGGCACGGTGAAAAACAGCGGAATATTTGTCTCAAAATTCTGTCCGTAAATCCAAGCAGATCAAGCGTGTGCTTCGATCGGCAAATGTCGATTCGCCAGTTCGCAAGCCAAGCTTTTGATTTGTACATGTGAACATTGGAAACATATCTGTAAATGTTATTTGCATTTGTGAATATCATTTTTGCATTCATCCAAATGATGATTTACGAAACACAAATTGAGAGGTGTTTGTGTGTGGATGGAAAACACATACATGTGGATTATTTTTACGAAACACAAATTGAGAGGTGTGTGTGTGTGGATGGTAAATACAATTGTGGATTATACTTTTGTGCTTGTTTATTTTTGATAGAAATCTACCTCCATAGTCACGATACTCTGACGAATCCTTCTCGTCATCATGGGGGCTGCTCTTATCTCCCCCTTCAGTAATAAGATTGACGTTAAAGCTAACCTATCGTAATAGTTCACTCTGAACACCTGAACAGCAAACAACACGAGTCACGACTGAATGTGTAATGTATGCAGAGAGCGTCAAGTGAGGAGGGCCGGCCCATGCCCGAACGTGGACCGCATCGCAGTACTGACAGCTAGCGTAACATTTACTATACATTTTTAAAAAATTAATAATAATAATAATAATTTTTTTAAAAAAAAGTTTTTTTTTTTTTTTTGAGATTCGAAGTGGACCGGCCCAGAAGTGGACCGGCCCTTCGGGATTGGTCCCGAACGTCCCGATGGCCAGTCCGCCCGTGCTTCTCATACCATAGTTATGCTAATCCTTGCTCCCAAGGATGAACCAGAGGGGGGGGGACGGACACATCCCACTCTCACCCTCTATTGACTTGACGTGCTGGTGCCTTCTTGTCATTTCGATCCGTTAGCCAACAGCATAAAAATGCCTAAAAGTTGTTGTTTGGTGGGATGCACTACAAACAAGGCAAAAAACCCAGAATTGCGGTTTTATAAGATTCCGAACCGCAAAACGGAGCCCATAAGATGAGAAAAGTGGATCCGAGCAATAAGGCGTTAGGCGTCGGTGGGAAGAAAGGACCCTGAAACTCCACATGCTTATGTGTGCAGCAGGCATTGTTTCACAGGTAGCCTAAGTCAAATGAATTATCCAATTGTAAATTCATGACTAACTAATATTTCTGTAAGAAACGCTAAAACATTTTGACGATATGAAAATGGTTTGTAGTGGAATGTGGATAAATCAGAGTGCTATAACGTTACAGTATTATATTTGCAAGTGCAAAATATTCTCATCCACTCACAAAAAAGTTGTGGGCATCCAAAAAACAATAATTTTTCATCGTATGCTTGTAGATTCCAAACAAACGATGAGACAAAGAAAAAGCAATCAGCTTTCAATGGGTAGGCTACACTTCTCATGCAGGTTTTAACTGTTCAAGTAGGCGAAGCTAGCGAAATAGAGGTGACGTTGTCATAAAAAATTGCCTTATTGTGAAAATGGACGACTTGTTTACATTCTCGGACAGATGTTAAAGTAAATCTATCACCACTCACCACAAGTCAGCAATTATATTGGGAAATGCCCTCTTTGAAAAATAAATAAATAAATAAAAGAAAAAGGCTATGCTGTTCCTGCATACCAGATTTTACCAAAGCTGCATCATAGCCATCATAGCGCGGAGCTTTCAAAACCATAACAACACGGAAACCCTTTAAAAAAAAAAAAAAAAAAACACATAGCCTAGCCTATGACAACTGGACAAAAAGGGGTGAGAAGAATGTAGCCTAATAAAGCGGGGATATGAGTAGGATATAATAAAATGTATATTGTTGTCCATGGTTATGCTTTTTTGTTTTGTTTTTCATTTTTGGACATATATAATATTATATTTTCTTTACAAAAAAGCACAGCAACAGCCAAATACAGCTGTATTGAAAATAATTTGAGTCCTCTGTGTGGTGTTTTTAAAATCTAGTAGGCTTGTTCCTAGTAAATGTTTTGTTCCTTACAATCAATGTAGCTACTCCTTCAAATTAAAGCTGTATATTTGTCTTTTTAAGGAAAAGGACAACTACTAGCCTATTTGAAGAACAATGAATCGCCTATGTATATACAGATACATAAAACATATTAAAACAGGATTGTTGTGGAACTCAAAATGTTACCGGTATTAGTCTGTGCACATCAGATAATTAGTAACATTAACTGTAAAATAAGAAACCAAAGTATATCAGTATGCGATTCCTTAACTCTCATATTAACATTGTTTTCCACTAGCCTATATACTACAACAACATAATAGAGTTCCTGAAATTCAGTTATGGCTTTTGGTTTTGGTGTGCCACCCAAAGATTTTCAGTGGGCCCATCTGGCCACCCGAATGAAAAATTTCTGGGGGCGCCACTGCTCCAATTGACTCAAATAATGTAAATTAACCTATCAGATGTTTTCTAAACCATGACATAATTTTCTGGAATTTTCCAAGTTGTTTAAAGGCACAGTAAACTTATTGTATGTAAACTTCTAACCCACTGGAATTGTAATATAGTGAATTAAAAGTGAAATAATCTGTCTGTAAACAATTGTTGGAAAAATTACTTGTGTCATGCACAAAATAGATGTCCTAACTGACTTGCCAACGCTATAAAATGAAATCTGTGGAGTGGTTAAAAATTTGTTTTAATGACTTCAACCTAAGTGTATGTAAACTTCCGACTTCAACAGTATATCATATGAGAGTTAAATATGTCCTTTATGATCTTAATTTTAACCAGCACATTTTGATTGTCCTGATCTACACCTTGCAGTGGTCATTTAGTTTAGAGCCGTTTGTGATATTAAATTCAAACTTTGTCTTGTGCAGTAGGTAATTTAGCCTGATGACTACTGACTGCAGAAACCCATTTTTGGTTCTTAAGCATAACCATCAATCACAGATTATCACAGCTGTCTTCATCAAAGTAATTCTCAACTTCATCACTGACATCAAGAAACAATAAAAAATATCCTGGCAATCAGTGGTTTCGAACAGTCATTTATATCACATTAGACTTCAGTGTTTAGCAGATGTTCTCATCCAGAGCAACTTAAAAAGATCACATTTGACAAACAATCTATTTATACAGCTGGATAGTATCTTAGCCAAAGGGACACAGAATAATATCCATAAGCTCATCCAGTTTCAGTTAGAGGTGTGAGTCAACTTTAATCGACCATGCAAAACATGATTGATTAATCAGAATAATGACCACTGCAAAATAAATAAATAAATAAATAAATAATTCAGCAGGAATGACCCATTAAGCCCCTCCATAATCACCCCCACAGTGCTCCATTTAAAAAAAAACTGTGAATGGACTAATGAAGCATTTCAGAGCCCACGTCTGTCCACTTCACATTAAAAAAGAATCATGGTCTAATTGAAGCCTTTCCTCTTGTGACTTTATATATAGCCCTGTTTTATTGTATTTCATTTGATAGCTATGCCTGATGAAGACCATCAAATTTGTTTGGGAGATTTGAACACTCTATCTTACACCCGGCGCTACGTGGCGGTAACCCAAACGCAAGTGCTAGTTTGAGACCGACGCAGTTGTCATTTTACCGTCCAGCACTCACGTTGTTTAAATAGCAAGTGAACTTGCGCCCATAGCAAGTGAACTGGGCAGGTTGGTCTTAAGATGAGGTATGGCCAGGATAATTTTTGGCATATTGCTATCTTGAGGCAGCTGAAAGACCTTGCGCTAAAACCACCACAAACCTGGTCTTAAGTCATGTCGCAGTTGTTTCAATGTTATTTTAACTGCGCAATATTAAGATATATGTAATATGTGTCTACATTGGCATGTGCACAACATGCGTACACTCTCCTGTCTATTACATACACAGGGGCACGCACAAACATGTATAAAAATATCAAGATTACATTGTAAAATGGGGATTCATATTTTTTCCCAAAATAAAACATATATTTTCTCCCGTAATGGACGTACATTGTCCCTGAAATTGCGGGAATGTGGGCTTGTTTTAAGGCATTAAACTACCAGTAAAAACGCATTGGACATATTTCCATAAGCAAGACAAGACAATATATCATTAAGGCAAAAGAACACTTTTTATGTTATTAATCAATATTTTAGAATGCAAGTAATATGAAGTTTGGATGAAGATTGAACTTGTGATCTCTCTGCTGTGAGAACAGCCTCATGAATTTTGGCTTGGTTAAAAAACTGGAAATTGAAATGAGCACCACCAAGCCAAATTTCATAGCACATTTGATTGGTTGGGTAAATAAACAAACCCAAACCGTGGAAAGTTAGCGCTGTACACACATCGTATATGGAACATACTGTTAAATCACTATGAGATCTTCATTTAATTTTACATCAGTTTTGCAATGTATGGGTGTGGTAAATTATTATCAGGGTTTGACATTAACGGGATAGTTCACTCATTTTGAATAATTGTCTAAGTTAAGATTGTCTAAGTGACAAATTGCAGTCTAAGTGAAAAACGAATTTTCACAAATTCGTATTACAGAATTAACGTTAGGGATCATATCTTATCTTACTCCATCCTATCTTATCTCAGGCTAGGAAAACCTAAATACTCAATCAGAAATTTTTGATCAGCTTTCATGGGTGAAAATTTCGCTAGGGTGAGAAAGCCATCGCTGGGGCATGCACTAGGTTGACCTAGTCTTGCTTAATCTTTAATGGCTATTAATGAATAAACTATAATTAGTATTTACACAAAAAGCACAAACAACTTAATTCCCAACTAGTTGAAAGTACTGACTGAATTTGGTGAGCCTAGCTTTAACTGGCTGGGAGGAGATATATACAGTTGGGTGGAATAAGAAAAAATAATAGAAATAAGAGTAAGCCAATTTAATTACTAAAGAGAAATGACCTCCATCAGCATAGAGGTCAACTCTGTCAGAAAAAATACATCTTACAGAGTTGACAAAACATTATATTTTTGCATTTTATATAGCCGTAGTGAATAGCCTTTTAGTTTTTCTCAGTTGCTAAGAGGTCTCATAATGCAAGATCTCACATTTTCCAGATAATTTCAGTTAGTTACTTCATGTGCTTACTAGCTAACAGTCGCAAGCTACCATTACACAAGTTTTCGGATTTTGGAACCAAGTGCATTTTGAGCCTTGCAACTAAATGCTTGTAAGAACACCATTACAAAATTGTCGTCATTGCCTCTCAGAAATTGTCGTCATTGCCTCTCAGAATTATTTTTGTTGCATTTTACAGAAAACAACTGCATATACGTTAAGTATTGAACGCATATTTGTGAAGTATTGATTTTTGGTTAGCTATTTTCGATCATATATCTGAGCTATGTTGGTAAGTTATCTTAAACCTATCACTCTTCAACTGTGTTGCGTTGGTAGGATTTATATCTCTCCCGAAACTATTATGCAGCAAAATATCTCACTATTTTAAAGATGAACTAATGTAACGTGAACATTAATTGTCCTGCATTGCCCACACTTCAGAAAAATGTTAAACCACACCATAAAATTTGAAACTCGCTTTGGACTTTTAGATAAAAAATAGGTAGAATGGCCAGTTTCTGTGCTGTGGAAGTTTAACGAGCTAGTAAAATTTGATGGAACTCGGGAGAAATCTTGTGCACACGAGACGGTTCTCTAATGTGTCAGATATATTATTCTTAAATCTCTCTCTCTCTCTCGCTCTCTCTCTCTCTCTCTCTCTCTCTCTCTCTCTGCCCCCCCCCACCTCCTCCCCCCCTCCCCCCAACATCAAAGGAAACGTCCTGAGCTCATTATCTGTGCACAGATCTAGTATGGCAACACTGCAAGTATTATTACCTCTTAGGAGACACAAGACATGAAACTATTTATGGCCCAACGTGACTTAGAATACCATAAGGTTTCCTTTTTAATTTTCTGTTTGAATGCCAATCTGTAACATTTCATTAATAATCAATAATCAATTGAAAGTCTAAGTCCCAGATTCAGAGATAGCCAAATTAAAGGGTAACAAAGCACTAAAACCACTTATTTTAGACATTTGGGTTTTTCTAAGTATTACTCATTGATCCTGGTCCAAATCTTGAACCAAATTGAACACTTGTGGGATCAGCTTGGGCGTGCTGTTCGTGCTAGAGTGACCAACACAACCACGTTGGCTGACTTGCGACAAATCCTGGTTGAGGAGTGGAATGCCATCCCACAGCAGTGTGTGACCACGCTGGTGACCAGCATGAGGAGGAGGTGCCAGGCTGTTGTGGCTGTGTATGGTTCTTCCACACGCTACTGAGGCTCCTGACTGTTTGTTAAATTAATAAATTGTAAAATTGCCAATATGTCTTGTTTCTTCCTTGTTACTGATAGACTTCAATCATCCAATCCACCAAACAACACCAAACAAGTGTCACTAGCAACAGCAGAATAAGCTGTTTGGCATTGGCAGAGAAGATTTGGCAAATTTTACATGGGCGCAACCCACATACTCAGCTGTGCTGCTCATCCCACAAATGCATGTTCCTTACAAATGTGGTAACATTTAAAAGGGAAATAAACAGGCTTTCCAACGGAATAAAATGTATTGCCAAGAAGCATTGTTACAACAGAGAAATAATCTACCAAACACAAATTTCCGAACTTTTTGTTCGATGTTTACATAATTTTTTACTTTAAGTAGCCTATATGATTCTGATTGTCTATCATTCTGCCTTGTGATCATTTAGTGAGCACTAGTTTTTGTCATTGAGAAAGAGTGCAACAACAATAATTTTCATTCAACTGTTAGCAAGTTGTATTTGTGTTTTATTGTATTTGATTACTTTTTTTGCACACACGTTGTACAACAATGTAGCCATTTTAAATTGTTCAGTGCAAGCATGAGTTTATCCAGGCAGTTATTCTGTGTTATTGAGGCAGTTCCTATAAGAAGCTGTGCATATATAATTGCACTAGATAAAGGCTGCTTACATTAAGTATGTGATTCTGATTTAAAATCACTCTGTTAAGCTATTTCATAAGAAAGCGTTAATATCGAGATATCGCCAAAAGGCTTAAAAATATAGAGATATAAATCTTTAGCCATATCGCCCAGCCTTACTTTCTGCTAAAAAAATAGTGTGCGGCGGTATACATTTTCAAGGTGTCGCATTGAATGATCATAACTCCTACTGACGACTTGGATATCCCCATCACACAATCAAAATTTTCTTTTAAAAAAAAAAAGATGCTGTATTTTTCGCATAATAATCTATTGGTGGCGCTAGACATAAACCACCTTTTTTTCCGAACAAAGTTGCTTGGAAAAAAATTATTGTTATTATTATTAAGTGAAAACTCAAATCTTGCAGACACACCTTGTTTTCATCAAATCTCCACCCCGCGCACGTATATACTGGAGAGATGCTTAAAACAGCGGATAAGTGAAATGTCTGAATCACAAATAGCTTAAACTATGCGGAATTTCAGGAGTAAGTCGCATTTGCATGTTATTATCTCAACTCTGGCCTGATATGTCTATGTAAATAATAGTTGTAGGGGGGCCTGCCTGTTTGTAATATACCTTCTTACCTCAAGTTTCAATCAGAGCCCAGGGTGTTACCATTGGTGTTGTTACATGGACAGTAATATTTTGCACAAATTTAAGGATCATACAACAATCAATCAACTTCCATTGTTAAAAGCAGGAGGAAATGGTGAGGTTTTTAGTCATTGATCTGAACTGCTGTCCTAACCCATGTATGTTTGGTCTCACTACAAAGATGTTAAACCCTGAAGCTTTTGATAATAATATCATAGTGCTTTTTGTCAGTTAGCAGATAAGCCAGCCCTTGCCATACAGTAGCCTAACAACACATTTTTACTTAATCCTCACTTCCCCCGACAACTGGTAGTATACAATGTTGAGTTAGCATTATGCTGCTACGATTCGTATGCCCCATGTTAAGTCAATGGGCAATTAATGTCTGGTATCGTAGAATTATAAAGGTTTTACACCCGGCGCTAAACGGCACTAACCCAAACGCAAGTGTCTTTGCTATATTAAACCCAGCACAGGGGTTATTATAGCGCCAGCACTCACGTTGTTTAAATACCAAGTGATCTTGTGCCCATAGCAAGTGAACTGGGCGGGTTGGTCTTAAGATGAGGTGTGGCCAGGATCATTTTTGGCGTATTGCTATCTTAAGCCAGCAGAAAACGTCTACAAAGGCGTGTGCACAATAAGTGTACACCCTCCTGTCTGTTACACACAGGGGTGCGCACAAGCATGACTAAAAATATCAAGATTACAATGTGAAATATTATAATTGTGTAGGCTATATCAAAAAAAGCTTAATAATAAAAGGGTCCATCGATCAAAGACCACATACCTGTCCCTCAGCGAAGGGGAAGGCCGCCTTAAATTGCTTTCATCCCACAAGATTTTAACAAACGTCTATCATCTCCCGACAGCTGAGCTGGAGATGAATGCCTGCTGTCCTGTACATATTTGCACTCCTAGATGCAACAAATACATTCAAGTCCCCATCACACCTGTCAGCCAAAAACGGGTAAAACAGCAATTCACGGCGGTTTTCCTAAGGTTGTGCCACAGGGGAGAACGCTGTTATTTACTATGTGAAACGAAAGGGGGCCCACTCCATCAACATCCAGGCAATGTGTGATGCTACATGTAAGGTTACACATGTATTCGCAATTATCCTGGATCAAGCTATGACTCTATATTGGCCAATAGTGCCTGCAATCTTCCTGGGGGACAATCTTCTGTTAGGGGACAGTAGTTAAAACGTGCATAACATGACATTGTGAAATAGGGATTCATATTTTTCACAAATAAATAAATTTCCCGGAATAGACGCATATTGTCCCTGAAATCACGGGTAAGTGGGCTTGTTTTAGGCATTAAGCTACCAATAAAAATTATTATTAAAAAATATATATTTCCATAAGCAGAACAATATAAAACAAGGGAAAATATGCGTAAACCTATTGGTTCCCAACCTAACAGCTTTAGTGTATTTAGTGTCGTCATTAAGGCAAATTAAAGCTATTTATGTTATTAATCAATATTAGAATGTACATAATATGAACTTTGGATGAAGCTTGAACTTCACTAGCCAAATTTATTGCCTGTGATCTCTCTGCTGTGAGAATAGTCTCATGGAATTGATGTTTGACAATGCTTCATTGTATAATCAAACGAAATTCGTAAAACAAGCAGGCAAATTTGGCGTTTTCTAATGTGAAACAGAAGCCATAGCCTATTCTGTTAGCTTATTCCCAGCGGTTGCAGATGCTTTTTAACTAAATAACCGCATATCTCTTTATTTTCTAAAATAACAGCACTGTCTGGAATTACCAGGAACCTGTGCTGGTGTTAAACCCTAATATTTAAGATTATTATTGTGTATATCAAAACACAACATAATGGTTAGTCTTTATAATATTGGTCATACTATTGATCCATATAGCCTATTCCTTGCTCAAGCATATCTGTTTCGCCATCATATAAGCAATTTGCCAAGGTGGAAAAGCAGGCTTTTAAATGGAATGGGATATGACATTTTGATTGGTTATTGCATGTTATGCCCAAGACACACCTATAATTAATGAAGAGACTAAGGTCAGCCCATTTGCACCTTGCCCCGTACTTAATACGCCGTATAACTAGCAAAAGTGGATTTGGACATGCCATAAATACACTTGCGCCATGCGTTTTAGACCAATCGCTAAGATCATCAAGATAGAGCCCTTCATCTCAATGCCAATTTTTTAAATGTAGTTCACCATATGAAAACTACTGAACAAATCTTTCCCATTTCCCAGTGCAACCCAAAACAGATTTGGGAAGATGAATCACACACACAAAATCCCTGCTAGACAAAAGTGTAGCTCAGCATGATGCCTTGCAATGTGTCACATTACACAAATCCACCTATGTCATAGCTTGAGTGCTGTCATGTCCAAGCCATGTAGAGATCACCACTTCGGTGTGCTAAAAAGGCCGGGGCTGGACAGAAGAGAGGCAAGACTGCAGAGCCTTTCAGAAAGATTTCATTAAAAGTTTACACTCAACTTTACCCCAAGCAGATGAAGGAGAGGAGAGAGACAAGGAGAAAGGCGCATCGATGCGGCCCTGGCGGGTAATTGGACTTGGCGGAGCCATGGGTTCATTCGTCAGTGCTGCGGAGGGGCTTGCTAGAGAGGAGTGGGGGCAATCGATGTCCCACGGGACGACTGGTAATCACTGCGCCACTCAAATTAAATCCAGGGTTAAGCGGCATCGAGAGATCACAGGTAACAGCCCCCCCATTCCCACCTGCAGCAGATCCCCCCGCATACACACAAGCACACATATACACACAAGCACAAATATACACACAAGCACACATATACACACAAGCACACATATACACACAAGCACACATATACACACAAGCACAAATATACACACACATACACATATACACACAAGCACACATATACACACACACATACGTACATAGTCGTACACATAAAAAAACTAATAATAAAAACACTTTCCATTTCCTACGAGTGTTTTGGAAAAGGTGTTAACAGACATTTGGTCCCCAATGTAAGTGCATGTATGTACATATACATATTTTCCTGACAATTTTGTCATCAAAAATGCTCCATGCTCTCAAATAATCATTCTCCCCATTGGATAACAACATTTGATCTGCCAATGACAACGTAGTCTCAGCAAAGTACACAATTGCTTTTTTTATTGTAAAGGATAAGACGTTGAACAATATTATCTCTTAACTGTTTATATTATACAAACCACAATTCCAAAAAAGTTGGGACAATGTATAAAATGTAAATAAAAACAGAAAGCAATGATTTGCAAATCCTGTTGACCTGTATTCAACTGAAAACAGTACAAAGACAAGATATTTAATGTTTTAACTAATCAACTTTGTTGTTTTTTGTAAATATACGCTCATTCGAAATTTGATGCCTGCAACACATCCCATAAAAGTTGGAACAGGGGCATATTTACCACTGTGTTACATCACTCAGTAATCTTTTGGGAACTGAGGACACTAATTGTTGTAGTTTTGAAAGTGCAATTGTTTCCAGTGGCGGGCCGTGCATTTCACACCTAGGCCTTCAGTGATGTCCTACACAGTCCTACCTGAATTATTCCACCTCTTAATACCATCATTATGACGCCATGGCTCTAGAAACTATACATTTAGACAGAAACGCAGTATAACCGGGCGTTGCATCACCTTAACATAGTCAAGTACAACAGAGTTATATTAATATTTCCGAAGCATTTATAACCAATAAATCCGCATTTACAATTAAGAGTGTTAAACTACCAGCTTTAAGATCGCTTGGATACTGTCAAAACTTTAAAATAAAAGGCGCTTTTAAGGGATTAGTCTACAAAGTTTTATTAAGTCCACCAAAAGTATGTTAGCTTTAACAAGTTTGTTCGCTAAACAGCGCATTGTCGCACCCAAAGCAGTTTCATTTAAGAAACGTGACGATAAAGACACATAAACTATTCACTGAAAATAAAAGAAAACAAACAAATAATTTGCATGTGTTCATGAGGATATATTTGCGACAGTGGTGAAAGTGTATTCCTAGCCTTGAATGTCCACTTTGACTCGCTAGCGTCGGCTCGCTAGCGTCGGGGTTGGCCGTTCTCTTCTGAGGATGTCTAGCTTTTCTTGAAAAGTTCGTCTTGAAAATGGCGTTGTAATTATATCTGCGACCAAATCGATCTCTTCTCCTCCTTCAGCCATTGTGGGTTGAAAAAAAACAGCTTGTAGAAATCTACACAAATTAGCTCGTTCAAGTTCAGTTTGCTAGCTATGCATAGCTCTGCCTCAATAGTGCGTATCCAATCAAAAGACGTGCACGTGCTGACGTTATCGTACGCCTGCTAGCTGGCCCCGGTGTCGCCAACTCTAAATCTGATTGGTTAACGCCACAGTTAACGTTCCGTTCACTTTAAGCTACAGGGGCCCGCAATGTTTATTCTGAAGGCCTAAGGGCAGATTTCTTGGACCCTGGCAACACATTATGGCTGAAATATGATTGGATAAAAGCTCTAACATAAAGGCCAGCCCTCCAAATCTCGATCTGAGGCTGGAAGCAGCGCAACCAAGAGGAAAGCTATGAAATGAAGAGAATAGACTATGGGGAATAATTTAATACATATTTGTGGAAAAAATATATCAAAATTAAATTTATATTCTGATGATGTTTAGGCCAGCAGAGAAGGCCTTGCTGGCCCTGACGGCCCGCCACTGATTGTTTCCCATTCTTGCTTGATATAAGACTTCAGCTGCTCAATAGTCCGGGGTCTCCATTGTCGTATTTTGCGCTTCATAATGTGCCACACGTTTTCAATGGGAGACAGGTCTGGACTGCAGGCAGACAAGTCTAGCAACTGCACTCTCTGACTACGAAGCCACGCTGTTGTAACACATGCAGAATGTGGCTTGGCATTGTCTTGCTGAAATAAGCAGGGACGTCCCTGAAAAAGACGTTGTCTAGGTGGCAGCATATGTTGCTCCAAAATGTATATATACCCTTCAAGGTTAATGGCATCTTCACAGATGTGCAAATTACCCATGCCATGGGCACTAACACACCCCCATAACATGACAGACGCTGGCTTTTGAACCTTGCATTGGTAACAATCGGGATGGTCCTTTTACTCTTGGACACACGTTTCAGCACACGTTTCCATTTTGCGTCAGTCCATCTCAGATGAGCTCGAGCCCAGAGAAGTTGGCAGCGTATCTGGATGTTGTTGACCCTTACAAAAATATAGGCCTTCTGGCAAATTTGCATCAAACCTTTGCATTGTTGCCGCAATTTTTACATACAAATTAGCTTTGTGGGAACTGCCATTGTTGCAAAAAGTTCACCAGAATGTCACCACTACTGACAAAGTCTGGCAAACCTCTGGAAACATTTTCTGGAAAACTATTTAGTTTGTGGCAAATGTGCTACATGTTAGCTGCAAGTTTTCAGCAATCTATCCAGTTTTGTAAGGAGATATATGACTTATGCTTTGCGTAGTAGAGTCGTAACTTGCATTTGTAGATGCAGCGACAAACTGTATTTACTGACAATGGTTTTTGGAAGTATTCCCAAGCCCATGTGGTTATATTCATTACAGAAGCATGTCGGTTTTTAATGCAGTGCCGCCTGAGGGATCAAAGGTCACAGGCATTCAATATTGGTTTTCGGCCTCGCCCTTTATGCATATTTCTCCAGATTCTCTGAATCTTTTAATAATATTATACACTGTAGATGGAGAAAAAAAAAACTTTTTTTTTTTGTGCATTTTTTCCAAGATTTCTTGGCATTTGTGGCACTTTATTTTCACTTAAATTATGAAAATAAACTAATCAAAGTTAGTATTGTAAAGTGTACATCTGCCTTGTTTAATTTAAACCATGTTCCAAGTCTCTGTGATGCTCACAACTGGAGTTATAAAGCCTTAAATAGAACACCCCCTAAATAGGTGAGAATTGACCAAATTTGGTATTTGTGTGAAGGGGTTAAAGTGTGATCTTTTTTAACATAAAAACATTAGGCTACGTATTTTTATGCATATTATGTATTTACTGTATGTGATGATTCTGACATAAATATATTCTGTTGTAAATTTCTGAATGATACAGACTCTTCTTCAATTAGAATTTGAAACCATGGATGTGCAGTTAATATTTTTTGAGATATTGACACTTAAATCAGACTAGTAAAAACTAGGTTAAAATTGCCTCTGGTGAGCCAAATTTAATAGGGTTAATTTATTTGTAGTTCATGGTAAAGGATCAGAATCCACGCTTATGTCTTTATTTGAGCTGTACTGTAGTCTATGTGTGTTTGCATGTATTGTGTATGCATGTCTCTCTATATTTAATTATCTTATCATTAATACATTTATATGCATTATCATTATCAGTTACTCATAACAAACAGTACAAAAACAAATGATTTACAGCAGGGGTCGGCAACTCCAGGCCTCGCGGGCCGGTGTGTATGCATGTTTTTACTGCCACCAGTTACCACGGCTCAATCAGCTAATTAGTCATACACACAATCACCGATTCACTTGTAAATTACAGAATGATAGAACGCTACAATACACGCATACCGGCACAAGAACATTCCACAGCTGCTGTTCATATCGCGGATATGTAGATTAAAATATCAGATCATGTAAACGATTGGGCTAATTAAATAATTGGTAACTGGTAGCAGCAAAAACCTGCATACACACTGGCCCGCGAGGCCTGGAGTTGCCGACCCCTGATTTACAGTATCACACGCACAACCACATACACACAAGCGCACACACCTACACATATACACACACACACTTATAAATGCATGCCCACATACACCACAGTTTTGTAAAACTGTCTTGGAAACAAACAGAAATTGCGTACCCCCCACATATACTCGTTGTCAGCACGCTCCCTGGCTATTTACATTTCCTACGCGCCTGCACACACACTCACAGATGACACCATAGCCACCCATTCCAGGGGTTGGAACAAAACACAATTGGCCCTTGATCATTAGGAAAGGGACCCATCAAACGCAATGATCACTTAAATAACACAAATTACTTACCGCTCCGTGAAAGCCAGAGCTCATAACCATGGAAATGGGCCAGGAAATCAACTGTGACTCGCAGACAGCGTCCCCACATTAATATTCACACAACCTCTTATCTCCTGATGGTCACTGTGGCATTTTGCCCTCTTTCTGACACTCTAACCTTCCCTTAAGGGCAGGAGATAGGGGTTTCTACCGTCCCCTCATCAGGATGTCCCAGAAGAGCATAGCGGCCTGGACTCAGTGTAATGACAGCGTTCAGTCTAATGAACAAGGTTTGATGTGGCATGAGCTGAGGGTTAATCACACACGGCAGCATAACGATCATCTTTGTCATCATCGGTGCCGCCGGCAACATCATCACCACCACGCCGCGAAAAACGTCTGTCTTAAGTGTTTTGTAGCGAGACTTAAAATCTTATTTCTTTTTTTTTTTCTCTAGTAGAAAATATTAACATGTTTTAGTTGCTTTTTGGGCAAATGAAATTGTCTTACCCCACTGGAAAATCTTGAAATTAGTCAAACTGTCTCACCCCTCATTGGCTCTTCATCTTTTTGCCAAAAAAGTAATAGAAATAAGATTTTAAGTCTAAATATAAGACAAAAACACTTGTTAAGATTGAGTTATTTTTTGGTTTTTGCAGTGTATCGCCACCTGAGAGGTTTTTGGCCTCTTACTGG
Organism: Ilyophis sp. 1 JC-2022; assembly: GCA_022702515.1. Taxonomy (NCBI): domain Eukaryota; kingdom Metazoa; phylum Chordata; class Actinopteri; order Anguilliformes; family Synaphobranchidae; genus Ilyophis; species Ilyophis sp. 1 JC-2022. Next base: position 27,809,834 of record CM040400.1, read on the forward strand.
CCTACGATTTGAATAAGGAAATCCATGTGTATTCACAAACACTTAAAAATGTAAGTAAAAGGACCACACTTGCCCTAACACTGAGAGATAACACACACACACACAACACACATTCATACACACATACTTCCATAAGTACACACTCATATGTAATATATACACACATACATACAAATACACACATTTGTGTGTGTGTGTGCACATGTGTGTATATTACATACACATGTGCACACACACACACACACACACTTTATGCACTTCCATAAGTACACACTTATAAGTATGTAATACACCTACATACAAATACACACACATGCACGGACAGACAAATCACGCTAACATATACTTTGAGACGCGATAAACACACACACATACTCTACAAATAGTTTGAGGCGTTCACAATGAAGTTAATGGTGCAAACAACACAGTAATATAAAAAGAAAAGAAAGAGAACCTCTGGGCTTAATGGGATGTTAAGAGCCTCAACTGGAAAGAGTCACACTGGGACACGGCCGGCCGGAGAGAGAAAAAGAAAGAGAGGGAAGCAAGTGAGAGGGAGAGAAGAAAAGACGAAAAGACAAAAAGAGGAGAGAGAGACCGTGGCACCAGCTCGTTAAGAGTCTACTGTTAACGACCTGCTGGTGGAGCAGTCATGTGCAGAGCCACACTTCATTTACCACCCCCACCCCCCCCCCCCTCCCTTCAACTCCTCTCCTACCCCTCCCTCAACCATCACCCCAACCAATTCACCATTAGAATTCTAATGTGGTGATTTATTTAGCCAATTAAGGTGTAACAAATTGCCTTGCAACTGGGACTGGTCCTCTTCATTAGTGAGAGAGACGCACAGGCACACAGTTTTTTTCGACTCATGGTCACTGCTTTGTACAGTAACTGTAATATAACTACAAAATATCCTGTACGTGCTAAGAAATAAAAGCTTATTGGGTACAGACAGATAAATAACACTGTTATACCTGCCCTCTGGTAAATGCACACGTCCTGGTAATGCTACACCTCTGTTAACATTACGCCATGGTAATGCTACACCACTGTTAACATTACGCCATGGTAATGCTACACCACTGTTAACATTACGCCATGGTAATGCTACACCACTGTTAACATTACGCCATGGTAATGCTACACCACTGTTAACATTACGCCATGAAAAATGTTACACTGCTGGTAACCCACTGTACTGTTACAGCAGGATATGTGGAGGAAAAAATGCAATAAAACGCAATGATTTTGCTTGTTTATTTTTTGACCAGGACACCATTACAGAAACCCTTCTCCTCTCTCTTACTGACTCTCCCAAAGGGTTCAAAGACAGCTTTATTAACATGACAGGAGTTACCCAGTGCTGCCAGAGCATTTTATAACAATGTCAATACTACACCGCTCCCCGGTAGTGCAGAACTTCCAGTGCCTCTAATGGCAATGAGAGAGAATAGATGGAGATGCTTATCTCTCCCTGAAGAACAGCAATATCAAACATGTGTGAACAAACAGTATCAGGTAATTTGTTCCTGATAGATTTAAGACCTGGCCGTGTTACTGGAGAAGGCAATTAGCCAATGAAAGCACCAGGGGGCAGCATAGAGAGAGCAGAGGTTTTGCATGAAATGCCAAATGTATGGCAAAATATTAAAGTATCGACCTCCTCAATACCGTCAAGATACACATATAAGAACTGGGGACAGCTTTCGCCTACCGGTTCAATGGAGTCCTATGGGAGCTGCTCAGTGGCACATGTGGTGGCTGCCATGTTTGACTATGGGGCTTATAGGGGACTATAGGGAACTGTATAACGGTTTTAATCATGACACGTGAAAAGTAGCGCATACCAGCTGACCTGAATGCGCATGGAGCGCGGCAATTGAAGACCGTCACTGGGTTGATTTTACGGATGATTTTGAACGGTCCCACGTAACGCGGGGCGAGTTTGCAAGACTTAACCCGCAGAGGCAGATCTCGCGAAGAGAGCCATACCAGCTGACCCACCCGATAAGGGGGGGGGGGGTTGACTAATGATGTCACCGCACGGCACCTCCGAACAAAAGAACCAGCAGAAGAAACCTCCACATTTTTTTCTAGCTCAGGAAAGAGCGGAGGCAGATAACCTCCGGCATTACGCACAGAGTGTTATGGGCATACTCAGCCCAGGGAAGATAACGGCTCCATGACATAGGATTAGCGGCCACCGAGCAGCGAAGGGTGTTCTACAGAGTTTGGTCAGTTCACTCCGTTTGCCCGTTGGTCTGCAGGTGAAAGCCGGAGGACAGACTAACAGACGCGCCCAACTGCGCACAAAAGGAACGCCAAAATTTGGTGATAAATTGAGGGCTGCGGTCCGATACTACGTTTTGGGGCAATCCGTGTAAATGGAAAACGTGATTGATCACCAACTGAGCAGTCTCTGACACCGATGGCAATTTTGCCAGAGCAAGAAAATTAGCCGCCTTGGAAAACCTATCAACTATGACTAAGATAACCATATTGCCCTGCAAACCGGGCAATTCGGTCACAAAATCTAAAGCGATATGGCTCCAAGGTCGACTGGGCATGGGTAAAGGGCGTAATGGGCGGTTGTGGCTCAGGGGTAGAGCGGGTTGTCCGCTGATCGCAGGGTTAGCGGTTTGATCCCCGGCTCCTCCTGTCCACATGTCGAAGTGTCCTTGGGCAAGACACTGAACTCCAAATTGCTCCCAATAAGCAGGCTAGCACCTTGCATGGCAGCTGCCGCCATTGGTGTGTGAATGTGTGTGTGAATGTGTGTGTGAACGGGTGAGTGAGAGGCCATTGTAAAGTGCTTTGGATAAAGGCGCTATATAAGTGCAGTCCATTTATAACCCCGAGGGTGAGAGTCGAGAACCCTTATTCCGGGTGCAAATGGCATAAGCGGAAAAAAAAATTTGCGCACGTCCCTCTCCATACCAAGCCATGAAATGCATTTGGAGAGAAATTCCTTGGTGCGGTGAGTGCCAGGATGTGCAGCGAATTGTAAAAAATGACCCCACTGGAGTACCCAAAACCTCACATCGGGAGGTACAAAAAGGCAATTGACGGAAACCCCCCCGCACCCGGGTTAAGATGCAACGACTGTTGAACCGCCACTTCAACGTCCCATAACACAGGAGCTACTATCTGGGCAGCTGGCACAATGGGCTCAAGAATAGCGGGGCTGTCAGTCTGATCAAAAATGCACGACAAAGCATCCAGTTTAACGTTCTTCGAACTCTAGTGGTACGTCAATAGAAAATTAAAACGGCCGATGTTTGCAGGTCAGAGGAGAAAATTTTTATATCATCTAAGTAGATGGAAACACATTTTTCTAACATCTCCCGCTGTACATCGCTCACCAATGCTTGAAACACTGAGCGGGCGCTAGTGAGCCCGAACGGCACGACCAAATACTCGTAGTGCCCGCTGTGAGTGTTAAAAGCGGTTTTCCATTCATCGCTCTCACGCATGCACACCAGGTTATAGGCGTTGCTTGGAAAAAATAGTAGCCCCCTGTAGATGTTCAAACGCCAAATTCATCAGGGGAAGCGGGTACCAGTTTTTTATAGTTGGCATTGAGGGAACGATAATCAATGCAAGGCCTTAATTCTCCATCTTTCTTCTTTACTAAAAAAAATCCTGCGCCAGCAGGCGAAATAGATGGCCTTATGAACCCATTGACTAGCGCCTCCTCGAATTTATTCCTTCATGGCTGCACTCTCTGGGTCAACAAAGGAATATAGGCTCCCTCTGGTAGGAGTGGTGCCCGGATAAAGTTCTATGGCACAATCGTATGGGCGGTGGGGGGGGAGAGTGGTTGTCCTCAGCTTACTAAAAACCTCTGCTAGTTCGGTATATTCAGCTGGGATGTTGAGCGGCAAGGGAAATTCAAGCGTCCCTGCATTTTTAGCCTCTCCCCTCTGAGTGGCGAATCAGGAGAAGGAGACCACTGAATCTCAGAATCTGAGAAATCGTCCGGAGAGAGCTCCCCCAAGTGGAATATCCGTCAGCCAGAGAGTGCCATTCCAAACTCTCGCCACCAGTTTCAGAACCTGAGATAAACTCCTCAGGGTCAGAATCGGAATCAGAATCGAACCTGTTAAAGTGTTCATCGGACACACCGGAAGGGGTAAGGTGACCCTGGGATGTACATAGGGGACCCCACTGAAGAATGATGGACTTATCCCTCCCCCACCTAATATGGGGGTTATGTTTGACCAGCTATGTGTGACCCAGAACAAAGGGATAAGCAGGGGAATCAACAAAAAAACTGAATCTTTTCAGTGTGAGTTTCATGAAGGGTGGACATAGTGAGGAGAGCCGTGGTCTCCTTAATAGTACCCGCGCCTAACGGGCGACTGTGGAGAGCAGTGACTAATCGGGACTGGGCGAGCCGGTGGATGGGTATGTGGTGTTTTCTAGCCCACCGGGCATCAATAAAGCACTCAACAGCCCCAGAGTCGATAAAGGCCTCGACCTGAAGGGAGTGCTCTCTCCAAAAAAGGTTAACCGGTAATAAGGTCCGAGGTGTAGTACCGTGAAGTATTAACTAGAGGCCCCGGTTCCTCTAGCGAGACCCCCCTTTTCCCTTTAGTTTAAGGCACTGACTGAGAGTGTGGCCTTTGTTCTTACAGTAACGACACCACTCAGAACTAGAAGTGGAGTCTCTGGAAGGTGGGCAAGATGCCCCATCTACTTGCATCGGCTCCTTTTTATTATGAGAAAGAGGGTTAGATCAACAAGGAGTGGACGCCGTTAAAGCAGCAAAGGAGAAACTCATCTGGCGGTCTTTTCTGTTGTTTTTACGACGTACATGGTCCCGAACGCGATTGTCTATCCGAATAGCGGTAGACACTAACGTACCAAGTGAGACGACATGCTCAAGCACTGCTAGGGCATCTTGGACAGAATTGTCTAATGCCTCAGTAAATAGGTTGGCCAGAAGCTCCCCTGATTACGCTGTCTAACCTGCCAGCGCTCGAAACCTAATGGCAAATTCGGCCACTGTGTCGTTACACTGGTGAAGGCGATCAAGCCGTCTCGCCGACTCTTGACCCGAAATGTTATGGTCGAAGACCGACTCCATTTCGCTCATAAGTGTTTTAGTTGTGTTTAAAACAGGAGAATTGCTCCGGATTAATGGAGTAGCCCAGTCAAGCGCGGATCCGGTTAGCAATGAGAGTATAAATGCTACCTCGGACTCTAGAGTAGTGAACCGCGATGACTGGGCTTTAACACTGGGCAAGAAACCCTCGGGACTTGCCGGCCCGACCGTCGTAGCAGAGGGTGAGTTGTAATTTGGGCTCCAATCCCAATGTGTGCAACAGGGACAGGAGGAGTGATAGCCTGAACAGCAGGTAAGGGTGCTTGGTGTGCCCCAGTTAGAAGGCGCATGCTCTCCGCCAACTCCTGGAACCAGCCCTTCTAAACCCATAACTGGGTCGTTAGCTGCCCTACTTGACCAGAAAGTAGCTGCTTTTGGGCTTTGAGTGCTCTACTGCACTCCTCAGAAGTCCTATCCTTTGGCTGATCTCCCTTAGGAGACGTCGCTGACTCATCTATGATGGCTTCTTTGTACTTTAATGGTTTCAGTAGCGGAGAATCAAATGCGACAGGGAGGGAGATCAGAACAAGTCACTCACAAAGGTGAGGACCACTAAGGGAGCTTTAAACCGCTAATGGGTAGAAAAAAAAGAAATAATCCTAGTAGCCAAATAATAATCAACTCAGGAAAATATGGCGAACTCGAAAACACGAAAGTCAAGATCAAAACAAAGTCTCCCGAGCTCAAATACTAGAGCTAGCACGGGGAAACAATAAAAAAGAAACACCTTCGGCATGTAACACTAAAACAGCCGGTAAGAAGATGAAGACTGTCTCAGGGAGAACAGCACGGAGTAAGTCGAACAGTATTGCCTCAACGCGGAATAATCCTCTACGTAAAAACGAACATGAAGAAGCAAGTCCCTCGTAAACATAAAGCAAGGCTTTACTATCACAAGGTCGGTTGTACCTAATTATACCTGGCTCAATGTAAGTAGGAATGACAAAGAAGCACCGGGAAGCAGAAGTGAGGAGCAAAATTAGTGAAATTAGATTAATAGGCAAGGTGGGAACGGAAAGTGGGAAAAAATCAGATAGATTCCCAACCGGAGAGAAAGGACGAGAACCGCAGCGAAAAAGGAAAAAAACCCACGGACCATGACACTAGGCTCGGTCAACCCCCTTCCCCGTCGTCTCTGTCACAGTCTCATGCGCGATCATGCGCTGGTGTGCCCCTTATACAGTCTATGGTGTGCCCGTGTAAACTGGTGCGCACACTGTGACGTAAAACATGCGGACCAAATAGGAATGGAAAAAATCTCATATCTTCTTCCGTGGACCTCTGGAGAGTAATTAGTTTGGTTTAAAGACATTTTAGAATTTAAAAGTACTGTCCAAAATCGTCTAATTTGGCCAGGGTGAATTCCTAGTTTTGAATAGACTTCAATGGGGATATTTGCCTTTTGGCACCACAGGCTTACTAAACTGTATTACCTCCAGTAACTAATAGAATTTGCGAGCTTCAGTGGGATTGTTAATCCCTGGTCTGGGCGAGCCGGTGGATGGGTATGTGGTGTTTTCTAGCCCACCGGGCATCAATAAAGCACTCAACAGCCCCAGAGTCGATAAAGACCTCGACCTGAAGGGAGTGCTCTCTCCAAAAAAGCTTAACCGGTAATAAGGTCCGAGGTGTAGTACCGTGAAGTATTAACTAGAGGCCCCAGTTCCTCTAGCGAGACCCCCCTTTTCCCTTTAGTTTAAGGCACTGACTGAGAGTGTGGCCTTTGTTCTTACAGTAACGACACCACTCAGAACTAGAAGTGGAGTCTCTGGAAGGTGGGCAAGATGCCCCATCTACTTGCATCGGCTCCTTTTTATTATGAGAAAGAGGGTTAGATCAACAAGGAGTGGACGAGAATTTGCGAGCTTCAGTGGGATTGTTAATCCCTGGTCTTCTGCTCTATACTCACTTGTTTATTCTCTCTCTCTTTTTCTCTCTCTATCTCTCTCGATTCAAATTCAATTTCAAATATGCTTTATTTGCACAGCAAGAGAACCTGTCCATGATGACATAACATAATGAAGGAATAAATGAACAATGCTTCTCCCATTCCCCAACCCCCCATCTTCCCACAACCCTCATAAACCTTCATGGCCAGAATTAATGGAGAGCAAAAATGTTACTGCTTTGTTAACCCCCCCCCCCCCCCCAATTATGACAGGCAGGGACGCTCTATAGCAGTAGCCTCTTCAGCTAAAAACACTTTTATTAATTTTTTCCTGAATCTAGTATAGCTATGGACACAGATTACAATTTAGGACAGTATTCCCGATGAGGAGGTACCTGGAGTTTGGGGGTTTAGGTTAAAATCCCAAGCTGTTTTTTTGAGCAAGTTACTTACTCGGAACTACTTTCGTAAAATATCCAGCTGTCCAAATGGTTAAGTGTGTAAGTTGCACTTGGTAAGACTGTGTCTGCTGAGCACATAAGTAATAATAATGTAAAGAGCCTGTGTTTCATCAGCCGTTTGTGATTCTGTGTCAGGGCCTTAGTGTTTGTTAGAACCTTTCACTCTTGATATACGACCAGGGAGCAGTCTGTCTAGATCAGGGACCTTAAACTCCAGTCCTGGAGGGCTGCAGTGTCTGCTGGTTTTAGGTGTGTTTCAGCACTTGAATGCTTAATTTAAGTCAGTGGTTTGGCTAAAGAGTCTACACACCTTCTTCAGAGACAAGGCTTAAATTGGCTGCTGAATGAAAGGAAACCACACTTGCAGCAATACAGTAGATTTACAATTTGTGGATTGATTTTGTTTCAGAATAAATTTTTTCTTTGTGTGTGTGTGTGTGTGTGTGTGTGTGTGTCCCAGATAGCAAGGAAGTATTGAATCAACATTGATATTGTGTTATAAGCATCAGTATCCGTCATCAACCAATTTTCAATGGTCGAATCAACATTCACTTTCTGATGGTAATGGTCACTGATGTATTAGGTTGAAATGGAAACATTGTATCAATGTAACAATAACAACCAAAGTCATCGTACTGATGAATAACATAGATTTTTGATCAGATTAATTAATCAGATTCAGGTGCGCTTTCATTTTCAAATAAAAAACCGTTAGAATATATTCATTGCCTGTTTCTGCGGTCACTGCTGTACATGCTAGCACGCTCGTATATGTGTCGCCTATGTTACGTGGTAAGTGAATTCAAGTTGCTACGGGTACGTAGGAAAATAAACAAAATGAGACTTAACAGCAAAACGTGTGTGTGGTTGATGCTAATGCTACATTCGTTTATTCATTTCTAACTAGGAATCCCGATATCCGATGAGGGAAAATGTAATAAAACGCCCTTTCAACTAGGAGTTCCATATCTGAAATCAGGGTTCGGGAAATCAACCCCGACCTCAAGACTAAAAAGAACTTGACATCACATCATCATGGCAGCTCACACCGCGACCCACATTGTGAACAGTAAACAAACATTATTTTTAGACGAGTTTAGCTTTAAAAACACTTTCATTTTTTAACATGAAACTATAACTATTGCATGCATTGTGTTCATTAAGCAGAGGTTTAAAATAAATGGTTTGCATTTTTTAAATTGATGTCAATGTGTTATCTAGTTTAGCCTAACTCAAAAGTATTTACATTTGTTTTTTGTAGATTTGGACTACTTTGAGCAAGAATGAGTTACTTTGAGCAATGTAAAATGCAGTTATAAAATTATATTATCATTAGCTATGATAGATTACATTGATAATACATTGATTTAACGTCAGTTATGTTGATTTCCATTGTTAACATCAACATTGTTTCAACATTATTTCAATGCATTGATTCAACGTAAACTCGATGAGCACCTGGACGCAGAATCAACATCAGAGATCAACATTGAATAAATTTTTCATCTTATGTTAATTCAACATTGATTCAATGTTTCCTTGCTATCTGGGGTGTGTTTTAGACCGATCCAGCCCTGACCCTCTCCTGGTTCAATACAAGTGTGTGTGTGTGTGTGTGTGTGTGTGTGTGTGTGTGTGTGTGTGTGTGTGTGTGTGTGTGTGTGTGTGTGTGTGCATGCAAATACAATGGGGGAAATAAGTATTGGACACGTCAACAATTTTATTATCAAACATATTTCCAATGTAGCTATTCACATGAGATTTTGACCAGACATTGGTATTAACTCAATAAAACTACACAGCTAAAGAAATTGTAACGTTCCAATTCTTTAAAAAAGTTATGTGCAATAAAGTGAAATGGCACAGGAAAAAAGTATTGAACACGCTAAATTAAATGTATTTAATACTTGGTAGAAAAGCCATATTTTTTATATTTGGTTGCATATCCTTTGCATGCCATGACTTTATGATGTCTGTGACCCAACAACATCAAAAGGCTCTTGATATCTTATTTGCTGGTACTCTTACAAGCGATACTATAACAGCTCTGCATTTGAATGGATCTCTATGGGAATTGGGGGGTGAGACAATTTTGCTGTAAATTACACTGGAACAGTATAGAACACATGGTTGGCTAAGTGGCTCTAAGTCATCAAGGGTCTGATGTATTAAACAAGCCTTTAACCATCACTCTGCTGCCAGAAATACAGTAGATATGGATGGATAACCTGAAGGGTTTCTTCTCCTGACTTATTTTTCCATAGAGTTCAATAGGAAAATCTGTCAGGAGAAACAACCCTTAAAGTGATCCTTCCATATCTACTGTATTTCTGGCAGCAGAGTGATGTATTTCTGTACACCGAAATATATTTTTACAATCTGAGAATAACTTATTTTATGAATATTCATCCTTTTGTATGAACACATAAATGGGCCAGGTGTATTCTCTTTTTTGAGAGAGCACACTAAATATGTCAACGAGTCCCACCTATGTTCCTTTCAAATCCACCTGTGTTCAATTGCTCCATTGCAGAGTAAATATAACCTCACTTTGTGAGGGCTCAAAATTGAAAGGGCAGATCAGATCAGTTGTGCTGCAATGAAGATGAAGAAACTGGCTGTGTAAACTCTGAGATTAAGTTATTTTCTGAGATATAGGCGGCAGTGATTCCCAGGTAGGACACTGCCATTGTACCCTTGAGCGAGGTACTTAATCTGAATTGCTTCAGTATATATCCAGCTGTATGAATGTAATAAGATGTAATTAGAAGTTGTGTAAGTCGCTCTGGATAAGAGTGTCTGCTAAATTCCTGTAATGTAATGTAAAGTTGCTGGGAGAAAAAAAAAGCTGCAGGTTATAAAAAAGATTGGCAAAGTTTTGGACCTCCTAGTAGCACCGTTAATTCCAGTAACAAAACGGAGAATATATGGTACTACCCAGACACTGCAGAAATCAGGCCTTCCTAACAAACTGAGCAATTGTCCGAGAAGTGACCAAGAGGTCAACACTAACACAATCACAGAGCTCATAAAATGAAATGGGAGAAACTGTCCAGAGATCGACCATCTCTGCAGCACTTCACAAATGTAAGCCACTTCTGAGAAAGGCTAATGGTTAAGTCATGCCAAAAGCTTGCTAGATGCCATGTGACAGAATGTGAGACCTTCTAGAAGAAGATTTTGTGGTCTGATGAGAGTAAACTTGAGCTTTTGGGCCTGAAATAAAGCGCTGTGTTTGTAGCAAACTAAACAGGAGGGACTGGGAGACATTTTACCAAATACAGGCAAATCCTTGAGAACCTGTTTCAGTTTGCAAAAAAATATGCATTTAGGGTAAAGATTTGTGTTTCAACAGGACAATGACCCAAAGCACACAACAAAAACTTCTTGAAACAAGAATGTTACGATTCTGGAATAACCCAGCCAAACCAGACTGCTTTATACAGCAAATTTGCATGGAGGAATTGACAAAAATGTCTCAATCTAAATGTTCAAAGCTGTTGACACACCCAAGAAGACTCAAAGTTGTCATTTCTGCCAAAGGCCTGCCGAAAATTTGGGGTTGAGGTGGGTTGGGGGCCGGTTTAAATACATTTTTATATTTATTTTTTAATAATTTTTGCAGAAGGGCAATACAACGATATGTTAATGCATTAAAATTCAAAAATGTCCTGTTACACCTCAAACACATTAGTCAGTTTTCTCCCCAGACAACACTCCCCACTCCCCACTCAATACTTACTTTCTCTCTCACTGCATTCTTTTCTTTTACAGATGCTGACCGCTCTAAACTTCTATCCCATACTTCCTACTACCTACTTCCTGGATCCCATCCCCACACCCCTCCTCCAGTCCACCTCTCCTGTTATCCTCCCATTCATCTCCTCTCTGGTGAACTCATCCCTGTCTGCTGGATATGTCCCCTCTGCTCAGGAAATCCACCCTTGTCCCCTCTGTCATCCAGAACTACCGTCCTGTCTCTCTTCTTCCTTTTCTCTCCAAAACTCTTGAACGTGCTATATTTATCCAACTCTCTCCTCTTCTCTCTCAAAGTAACCTTTTAGACCCTCACCAGTCAGGCTTCAGGGCTGACCACTCAACAGAAACTTTCCTCCTTGCAATCAGTGACATGCTCCACACTGCAAAGGCAGCTTTTCTGGCTTATGTTCTATTCCATTCTGTACAAAATCTGGAGAATCCGTCCTTTCCTCACCACCTACTCAACCCAGCTCTTAGTCTGAGCACTGATCATCTCAGATCTGGACTATTGCAACTCCCTCCTTGCTGGCCTCTCTGCCTCAGACCTCTGCAGCTCATCTGGAATACTGCTGCTCATTTGATCTACAACGGTCGCCATTTCACTTCTCATCTCCCTCCACTTGCTCCCTATATCAGCTCTCCCTCTACTGGCTCCCTATATCAGCTCTCCCTCTACTGGCTCCCTATATCAGCTCTCCCTCCACTGGCCTATATCAGCTCTCCCTCCACTGGCTCCCTATATCAGCTCTCCCTCCACTTGCTCCCTATATCAGCTCTCCCTCCACTGGCTCCCTATATCAGCTCTCCCTCCACTGGCTCCCTATATCAGCTCTCCCTCCACTGGCTCCCTATATCAGCTCTCCCTCCACTGGCCTATATCAGCTCTCCCTCCACTGGCCTATATCAGCTCTCCCTCCACTGGCTCCCTATATCAGCTCTCCCTCCACTGGCCTATATCAGCTCTCCCTCCACTGGCCTATATCAGCTCTCCCTCCACTGGCTCCCTATATCAGCTCTCCCTCCACTGGCCTATATCAGCTCTCCCTCCACTGGCTCCCTATATCAGCTCTCCCTCCACTGGCTCCCTATATCAGCTCTCCCTCCACTGGCTCCCTATATCAGCTCTCCCTCCACTGGCTCCCTATATCAGCTCTTCCTTCACTGGCTCCCTATATCAGCTCTCCCTTCACTGGCTCCCTATATCAGCACGCATCAAATTCAAGACTTTGGTGCTAGCCTATGGGGTTATATCTTCAATAGATCATCAGACTGTACTTATCTAACAGACCTCTCCCTTCTACTACCTCTGCCATCTGTGTGTGTGTTTGCATGCAAGTGTGTGTGCATGCCCTTGTGGTTAATGCGTGGATGTTTGTGTGTGTGTGTGTGTGTGTATGTGTGGTGTGTGTGTTTGTGCGTGTGAGCCCTTGTGGTTTGTGCATGGGAGTTTTTGTGTGTGTGTGTGTCCTTGTGGTATTAGTGGGTGTTTGTGCGTGGATGTATGTGTTCATGTGTGCAGTACCATGAGTGTGTGCACCTGAGGTACAAGCAGGCCTACTGTCGCTTTTACAAAAAACTTTCTGCCCAAATGAGCGAGTGCCCTCCTGTGGAATACCTGTTTCCATCTGTGCTGCAGGCCAGGTTTTTTTTAAATTTTATTAATTTTTTAATTTTTTAATTTAAAAGGGACAATGTACAGTTCAAACATAAATATCACCATTTTATGCATCGTACCAGATTGTAGCTGCAAGCTAATGCACATCTGCAGTACCTTGGCAGGTCAAAGCAAAAAAACAGCACAATAACAAGCATTACAGAGTAAAAACAGCATACCAAGTTATACAAAAGAGAACACACAAGACACGAAATACAAAACTACACACAATAGCACATCACAAATGTATGCTTGTCAAAAAAAAGATAAAAAGCAAGTTGCGAAGACCATAAGATAGAAAGATAAGACCATAAGATAGGTTAACACATATTTTAAGAGGGGGTTCCCCTGTCTGTAATACTGAGGATATCGATACCTCTTCAGGACTACCCAAGGTTAGACACAGTTCATCATCATCATCATCCATCAACCCGCTTATTCCTATTCAGGGTACGGGGGGTGCTGGAGCCTATCCCAGCATGCATTGGGCGAGAGGCAGGAATACACCCTGGACAGGCCGCCAATCCATCACAGAGCACTCACACCATTCACTCACTCATTCATACCTATGGGCAATTTAGAGTCTCCAATTAGCCTAACCTGCATGTTTTTGGACTGTGGGAGGAAACCGGAGTACCCGGAGGAAACCCACGCTGACACGGGGAGAACATGCAAACTCCACACAGAAAGGCCCTTGGCCGGGATTCGAACTCGGTACCTTCTTGCTGTAAGGCGACAGTGCTAACCACTGCACCACCGTGCCGCCTTTAGACACAGTTTTAGACACAAAAATGCAGGGTAAATGCACATTTTTATCAGCTTTTTTATCTTCTTCTTTTTTGATGTTAATTATATATCTATAGTATATATTTCTATCGGAATGTTTCTAAATAAATACATTATATTAATAAAAAAATTAATTATAAATTTTGTGCCTAACTTGGGGCTGAATATGTCCTATCCCCACCATAATTTTGAAAGTCCAGCTATCTGCTGTTAATGTGCAAACCCCACTGCTGATTCTGGAGGGCGTAGAGTTGACCTCTGAAAGGTTCACCTCTGAAACACGCTCAATCGACCAGCGGGGGTCACTAGAGAGCGATGAAATGCAGACCCCTAACCGACTGAACCCTGCCATACCCTGGGCGATGCAATTGAACAATTCCCCGTGGAGCTACAAGTCACAGTCGGCACTGGTGCGGTCTAGCTTCGATCTGAGACCGTGGGGCTCATCCACAGCTTGCCTTAACAGCGTGCCTTAAAGGGCCGCCCAGCAGCCCTTTTTTTGATGTGTATTATAAGAAGGAGAAATTTCTATGTGCTAACCAATTTAATCTTTGGCAAAGCAAAGCTGGCCATCTAGAAGGCTTGCCAAGATGGACAAACAGAAAATAATGCAGTCTTGTTTCTGACAACAAGACTGAAACTTTACTCTGAACTTTTTCTTCTGTTGCTTCTTGTGTTTTTTTCAAACCGTGCTCTTTTTTAAACAATTTTTCTGAACAACGGCTGTCAAAGAGCTACAGAAGTATAGCATAGCCAAAACATATAGAGTCCCGGGGAGGTAAGATTGTGTTAAGTTGCTAATGAAGAAAAAATGAATCGCAATAGCTAACATCATGCAACAGTTTACGTGCTTATTAGACCCTGTCATATTTCAGTGCTTCCTCTGAAATGGTCCCACTGCTGGTCGATTATTCACAGTCCAAACTGGCGGGTTAACAGTTGGTTTAAAGAGTGCGCTGGTGGGTTTCAGGTTGGTATGAAGAGTTTCTAAATTCTAGATTATATTTTATCCCCAATAGGTTACATAGGATGGGTCTATCCCAAAACAGCTTATGCTGTGGATGTAAAGAAATTTAAGGGACATTACTGTATGTTGTATGGGAGTGTTCTGTTTTCCCTGTTTGTCCATTCCCAAGACACTCAGACTGCCTGTTTGGTGATAAATCTGAGGTGAAAGGGATTAAGAGAGCGCGGTTTAAAATATTGTACTTGGGTACTGCGGCACTGGCAACACACTAGATATTGGGACAACCCTAAAGCACAACTTTTTACTGAATTGATGGATTGGTTACAACATCACATGAGATTATGCTGAATAGAAGATTGGAGAATTACGATGAAGAATCAAGAAAGATATGGAAAAATGTGTTTTCTTACAGGCTCATGAAGGGCTTTAGAGTTGTGGAAAGAGGAAAATATCTGCTGTTGAAGGCCATGGGATGAGGATTTATAGTTTTTTTTTTTCCTTTCCAAGGTATTTTTTTGTAAAATTTCTGAACATAAAGGACATATGGCTTGGAGCCATGGGGCCCATTTCGATAGTAGGATATTTGTAATGTTAGGATTTGTATTGTTAGGATATTTGTAATGTTCACTGAAAAAAACGATATGGTCTACAAACATTTTCTCAGTAAAATGTAATTTTATTATTATTATTATTATTACCATAATGGAGGTCATAATATAGGTATTATAACGTTAAAAAAAACAGCTCTATACTACTCATTCTTTCCCCTCTATCCCCCTGTATTTCTTGTGTTATGCAATGCTATTGTTTTTATTGTCATTTATTGTACAGTATGTTTGTGTGTGGCTTTGATTATTTTGTTGATTATGAAATTTTAAAAATAAAGTTGATATGAAGAGTGTGCTGGCAGGTTTTGGGTTGGTTTAAAAAGCTTGCTTGTGGGTCAGGAGTTGGTTTAACTCTCATATTTATGATAGGTAAGTGAAAGTTTGTGAAGTTTAAAACCTATATGGGAAAGTGCCAGAAAATCTGAGATAAAAAATAAAAAAGTTTGTATATTTTTTTACATTTTATACAGCTACCCCACAAATGACCCCACACAACATCTTTGTATACAAAGTTGGTACTGGACTTTTGAAAACATAGAATTTTGTTTATTGTGTGTTTAAACTAGCGGGTTTGGAGTTGGATAAAAAAGTGCGCTGCCAGGTTTGAGGTTGGTCTAAAGAGCACACTAGTGGGTTTGGGGTTGTTTTGAAGGGCGAGCTTATTAGTTTCTGGTTGGTTTAACAGCAAGCTTGCATGTTTTGGGTTGGATTAAAGAGTGCGCTCATGGGTTTCAGGTTGGTTTGAAGGCTTTGCCATGGTAACCACCTCAATAAGGGCGTTGGCCTTCTCAGCACCGCATTGGTTCTCAACCTTGAAAGCATGACCGTTCCCCAATATTTTTCAAAAAAGAAACTTGCATACTCCAGCTTTAAGGAGAATAAAGACAGTATAGTCCATATTCTCCACACAGGGCTCTGATTGCAGCACTGACAGAAGTGTATCTAAGACATCTGTAGAGCTGTCCTTGAACAGTGTACGTGTGTGTGTGTGTGTGTGTGTGTGTGTGTGTGTGTGTCTGTGTGTGTGTGTGTGAGAAAGAGAGAGAGAGAAAGAGAGAGATGCAACAAGTGTGGACATGCGTCTACTACACATTCGTGTGTGTACATGTGAATACATGTGTGTGCATGTACAGGTTTGTGTTTGTGTATGCATATATGGACCCAGCAGCTATGAGTCATACCATAAGGCTAATCTAGGATCCCATAAATTCAGAATAAACTTCTGAGGACTCTTATTTTATGAGTCAACGGAGTGCCACTGCTGAAAACAGTATCACAACTTGGTATATTCGTTATCACCCACTGCACTGCCCCAGAAATAAAACGCAAATGTTAAAAAGCCGTGACTGTTCATTTGGGAGATGGTATGTGTAGTTTGAGGGTGTACTCAAGGCTCTGCATATCCCCTATTGAGTTTTATTATAAAGTTGAAAAGCAGGATGGCAATAATTTCATTTTATTTATTTCATTATTTTTATTTTATTTATTTCTCATAAAATTGCACTCAACTAACACTAAATTTTAATGCAGCTTTTTTGCAAAGTATTTTTGCATTGGGTTGTTACAGCGACCCAGGTCCAATCATGCTGAGACTTTTCTCCTGCAGGACAACATTTTAGAAGGGTATTTGTGTCAGTATCATGAGATCACATGTTTTTTTCTAGCTTTATGCAACCAAAAAAATGTTGGCTAGCTAGCATCACAACCGTTGCACAGTTCAATGCTGTGGCTGGTTCTACAGTCATGCAAATGTGGTTTCAATGAGCCAGATAAACAAGGGTGTTCCTTACTTCCCTTGACCCACAGTTTGACTTGGTCTGACACAGTAATCAGAGTGAACAATACTGTATTCAGGAGTGAAAAGGTGTGAAAAACCCTTTGAAATGAAGGCCCTGATTTACTAAGGCTTTTAGTATGTGCAAAACCTTTTACCACATGCAAAACTAATAACATGACCAAAGATTCGTCATGGTACTTGTTTTGCACCAGTCATTGGTTGTGTTATTGGTTTTGCGTGTACTGAAAGGTCTTGCGCATGCTAAAGGTCTTCGTAAATCAGGCCCTAAGTGCGCTCAAAGGCCAAACCACCCCTCCCCTCCTCCCTGTTCTCTTTCTTTATCCTCCTATTTTATTCTATCTCCCTTTTCTCTCTCTCTCCCTTTTATCTCTTCATCTCTCTCATGACCCAAATTACCACCTCCTTGTGGGGTTTGCTCCGAAAAAGCATCGGCCCAACCCTCTGAGACGGGGTCATCACCAAAAAAACGCAACCGCTTTGAAGTAAAATCAGCTGTTTTCTGGCCCTCGCTTACAGCTCAGCGTAACGGGGCGGCATTGCAATGGAACAAAAGCACATCACTCACCACGCATTGTTTGTGTCTTAAATGTTTTTTTGTTTTTTTATCCCAATGTTTTTTTGTTATCCCATATACTGTATTGCATCATGGGAACTGTTCTCAGCCCAGGGTTGGTTTTTTTCCAACTCAACTCTGACAAGCACCTCTTAAGCCATTTGTGGTTTAACATTGAATTCAAAATTGACTGGGTTTGGGCTGATATAACTGATGCCCTGTTTGAACCTGAAAAGGTATCACTTTCGGGTTAGCTTTCTTGGCCTCCTCAAGTTGTTGTTATCATCGACATGGGGGACAGAAGGAGAACCGGAGGCATAAAAAAAAAAAAAAAACATTTTCTATTTATGAGGAGGGAAGGGGGGGGGGGGGGCAGATTTAATTTCAAAATTGGCACTCATTCCTCATTTCTACAGATGAAAGCCCATAAATGAGAGATGCTGGACCCCTGCCCGGGCACGGAAACGAAAAAAGTTATGAATAATGTCTCCTTCTCAATCATCAAGTCTCTTTTAATAAAGGGGATTAGCGGGGCGCCTGCGCGACGTGGCGGTAAACACGGACGGAGCTTCCTGTCCGCCTGTCATCGCGCTCCTCTGTCACAGATGTGGGAGGGGCTGAGGTTTGAGGACAGCAGCCCGCGGAGCTCGCTCAATCCCATTTCAATTCAGTCAATTTGGGAAATAAATAGAAAATTCAAATTTTCGTTGACTAAAAAATCATCATCGAGCATTGTGGCCATTTCTATGAATGCCATCATAAAAGTGATCTGTGGCGTTCTGTACTGTGCTGTCCAAATGGATGGAGCCCGCAGTTACAAAACCTCTGAAAAACAACATGGGTCCTGACAGGTTCACCTGAAATCCCCCTGAAAAAATACAATTACTTGACCAAAACAGAAAGAATTGCCACCTCCTCCAGCAAATGTATAATGTTAGTGAATGAATATAAAGAGGCACGACTGTGTGACCTCACCTTCAGGGTCTGACATATAGAGGCAATTAACTTCACTCTTCCTAACCAGCAGGAGAGAGCCTCAGTTATCGCTAACCCTCCCGGTGCTCAATATGTTCTCAGTAACATTGACAGCCGATGACTACAACACCCAAACCCCCCCCAACACCCAAACCCCCCCACTGCACTTCCACTCCTGACCCCCAACCCCATCATTCCACAAATGTAATATCCACAGGAAGTGTGTCATATTTAGTGCCAGAACCCCCGCTCTCCCCCTCCCCCAATCAGAGCTGTAATAAATCCTCTCACACAGAGGAGGAGGGGTCGGGGCACTGCCCCTGTCAGTCCATCCTAGCTGCGGTGTCCTGACGGCTCGATCAGCAGGAGTTTAATAATGTAACCGCCTGACCGCCACCGACAGAGCTCTGGGAACGTGCGGTCACGGAGGGAGAAGCTGCGGAAGTCATTTTGACCGCATATTTTATTTAGTTATTTATTTATTTGTTTGTTTGTTTATTAAGGGCCCTCCATGTCCCCTCCCTTTTTGCGCATGCCCCCAAACCTTTTATTTTGCAGTGAAGATACGGTTACAACTGAGCCGTCAAACAACATTGCGTATTTCAATGGAGTCTCTTAATGGCCACTGCAAACATCCCTGGATGTTTTACCGGTAATTCAGGCTGCCCTACACCTCGCAGAAAGCCATAGTGTACCAGCATCCTTCAGAATAACAGGCTATCTAGCTGAAAGACATTTTGCATCAAATATTGATAGCATTTCTCCTGGTTTTATTATTTTATCTTTCATTGTGATTGTAGTGCCGTGCACTCGGTTTAAACAAATTATTTTGTACTTGTGATTATGCTGTTTTGCACAACAATGCTGTTTATTTGTTGAAAAGTGCATTGAGTTTGAAGTGCCACATTAAAACATATACATTTAAAAATTATTATTACAAAAAACGTAAACATAAAGATCTTAATGACCATGACGGCAGTCGGCAGACTTTATAATGACACAATAGTTCTGTTTATCCATGCCCCAAATGTACTGCTTTTGGCGATCTGTCTGTCAGTCCACACGAGCATGATGTAGTACCAATGTTAAACCACTAGAGGTCGAAGTTAAAGTTGAGCAGATACTGTTGGCCCTCTCTGCCACATTCCTCCCCTTCCTGAATATAAATGTCAAGTGTAAATTGCATACCACCCCCCCCCCCCCCCAAAAAAAAAAAAAAATACAAAAAGTAGAATGACTGACAGTTGCAGAACATTGATAATGATTTTCCTTTATCAGGGTGTTTGCATATGTGTGCACTTTCTTGCTGTCTGAATTTCACGGGTCGTTGTGCTTAATCAATGTGAGTGGCTCAGTGGTATGCAATACTGCATAAATGGGTGTCTGGTAATCCCTGTGTAAGAAATTACTCCATCACTGAAGATCATACTAATGAGTGAATGACTCGGTGATGCATGAATGGATGCATGACCAAAAAATACACTGACCATCACATGAATGGGTGAATGAGTGAGGGATTAGACTCACCACTGGAGCAGTCCAGTCCTCCCCACCCTGGTTCACACTGGCAGGTATCAGGAGACACACAGCGGCCATGTTCACACTCCTCTGTACAGAGAGCTGAGAAAAAGAGAGGGTTACTGTCATACAGAAACACAAATGCAAGCACGCACGCACGCATGCACGCACACACACACACACACACACACCACCCGCGTCCAAAAATATTTTGAATCAAGACTTTCACAGTCAGCCTGTAAACCACAGAAAAATAGCCCTATAAAGCTATCAAAGGAGGGCACTAAAGCACCCTCAGCAGGTTTGGTTTGTTCCTGTCCATAGCCATACACGTACACACTGGAAATTAAACACGAAAGTCCACCACCAAATACTGAAAAACTCCTGCAGGAAATGTAGCCTTCTTTATGTTCTTCTTTAAATATAGACTGTTTTATGTTCTTCTTTAAATGTAGACTGTTTTATGTTCTTCTTTAAATGTAGACTGTTTTATGTTCTTCTTTAAATGTAGACTGTTTTATATTCTTCTTTAAATGTAGACTGTTTTATGTTCTTCTTTAAATGTAGACTGTTTTATGTCACTCACCCTTTTTCACTCATGCAAAGAAATGTGAAAGATCTGTAAAATTAGCTCATGCTTTGTGGCGATGACACTAATACAACAGCCCGCGGAAATCACAATGTATACTAAGTATGCAGTTTTTCTCCATCATTCCCCATTGAGCCACTCGCTGACACATTGATTGGGGTAATATTAGCATTACTGGCAATGCTCCGCGCAAGATCGAATGCGTTTTTTTATTTTTTATTCAGCATGGTAATAAAATGACCTACATTGAGTTCTGTCATCGTGCCAGCTTTCTGGCAGGAGTCAAAAAGAAAAAAATTCTAAGGAAAAGAAAAAACAGTATTTAGCACGGATTGGGCGGAGACGGCCAAGGTCATCGGAGCGGCGGGGTTAAACCAAACGCCTCATTTTATTTTGCGTTGGAAACAGCCCCTCCTGACCCAGCGGGAACAAACCGCTTTGATTGAAATCAACAAAGTCCCGTTATCAGCGAAGCGGGAGGAGGAGAGATTGCGGGAAATAACAAGCACTTCGGCAGAACTGGACTGGAACGCACTAGGGGTGTACGCTTTCAAGTAGAGGCGTTTGTGGCAACCCTTGAGAGATGCTTTCTGAGGAAAAACAGTGACGAGCGCAAGAGAATCTGGTACAGATGGGGTTTCCGGTTGACTTCCCGAATTCTGTTCACTGGGCAAAATATACTAGGTCTTATTTTTTTCAAAATATGCCTCCTAAAGTTGTATATAGTAACTACTATAACACTGATTAAAGCATGGGTTAAAGTGGCAAGCAACCTGTACTAACTATGAGAAGCATACATGAAAATAGATATGTAAAATACATGCATATGAAATATCACCCAAGGTACAAGTCTGTCACTTCACTAGCAATAGTCTTAGCACTGAACCATTCGTGTCGCTGTTTTAGTTCCCTACTTAAAACGCATGTTTTTCCAAGTGCACCAGAATCTCCCCATCACTCATTTCATATTCTGATTACGAGCATGTGCTTTGATATACTGCTGCCAACCTCTTACCAACACTCAAGAAGGACCTGTATATCAATTTGTCATGTAGCCTACTGTACCCGTGCTTAGAATAAATTATATCTGCCAATGCCAACATTTTAACAGCTTTTTTAAAAATGAGCCATGGCCTCTGTTTCCAAACATGATGCTATTAATGCATTTGTGCATCAAATACTATATTATTTGTTGACAAGTAATTTCTTACATTCATTCTGATGAAGTTTTATGGCAGGAGGCATTCTGTCAGAGAGAGAAACATTCCTATATGTCCCAGGAGGCGTGTTTGCACTTCGAGGCACTTTTAGATTCGCCCTTGGCTGAGAACAGCCTTCCTCTCTTTCAAAACTCTTTTTGTTCATCACATTCCAAAAGACAGTAGTCTGGACAGACTTAAGATTAATCTGGGAAGCTTTTTCTTGATTAAATATCTCCTTCCCTCATAATGACATGGCGGTTTTGTTTGAATTCAGGGGATGACAGTGTTCACAGCTGAATCTGGGAGAGATGGCAGATGCTATGGTAGTTTTGTGATTGGAGAAGGTCAGAGTATTCCTGTGATTGGCCAAAGTGCAGGGGTTGGCAGAGGCATGGGTAGCACTGTGATACATGGGGGTATAGGCAGTGATATGATTGGCAGACACTAGAGCAGCCATGTGATTGCAGAAGGCCAGTGTAGTGATATGATTGGCTGGACAGAGTCAAGCCATTTCTCCCCAGTCCATGAAGGCAGGGAAGGGGGCCGGGCAGCAGTGACTGGCATGTCTGCTTGGGGATTGTGGGGTGAGCCAGGTCAGCACTCGCATAGATTACCACTCAATCAGTCTTTGATTGGGACTGGGAATGGTCCCAATCAAAGCTACCTCTTAGCACCCAGAGGATGGAGATAATCTTAGAAATGCTTCCCAGGCAAAAATGCTAAACCAAGAACACAGGGAAATAATATAGGGAGGATTCCACAGTATTAAGGCAACATCTGTTGAGCTATCCAACTCCCAGTGCTAAAGTAATTAAATAAATAAAAGACCAATTTGGCCTGTCTTATTTGGCAAAGCAGGTCGCTGGAGATCAACGGAGCTAAGTAACTAAGAATCTATTAAGGTGTTACATAAAGAAAGTAGTTGGGTTGGGGGCAAAAAACAAAAAAAGGTGATTCCAAGACAGTGTCATGAGACAACTTATTTTAAATTCAGTTTCAGTCATCAATTTCAGATCAGCAGAGGGTGAGAAAATGCCAAGTCCGGGCCTGTTCAAATTATTACACAAAAAACTGGGTTATGTAATTATGGAGATAAAAGATACCCTGCCTCCTGAGATGCGAATAAGATGATATCTGTGAAAGTGACAATGGGGCCAATTCTGACTGTCGTTCCACAGCGAGGAGGAGAATATTCCTTTGTGGAAGGGCAAAAATGACAGAAGCTCAATGGCACCTTATTAAATCAGCCCCGCTCCCTTGTCTAGTCACTTCTGGGAACAGGATAAAAAAATGTAACACTTTCCCATGAAGCAGTCTACATACGAGCTAAACAAAGCCTATATAACCACTGCACACAACTTTCATGATGACTACAAACATAACAATAAATGCTTATGACAGGAGTCTGCCTCAGGGCCTGCTGAGTTTTGTATTCACCTTAAAATCTGCAGCCAATTTAGACCCAAGAAGCCAGGTTAGATTAATCAACTGCTTTAATCGATCAATTAGGTGAGAAAAAGCAAAAACCAGCAGACCTCGCTGCTCCTGCAGATTGCGGACTTATGCAAACCTACATGTGTCACGAGCCACATCAGAAGTGACATTACGATCACAGTCTGACTCAGTCCCCTTTAAGGAAGAGGTCAAATACTAAATGTGATTAAATAAGAAATCCTGCTGGATGGCTCATTCGGTTAAGCCCTGGACCCCTGGGGTTCTTGAAGGTACTGCAGGGGGTCCCTGGCCAGGCTTGATATGCAATCACTAGATTTGTGAAAATATTTCAAAATATTTAAAAAAATAAATTAAAAAAAGATTTAACTTATGATGGGGATCCCCGGGATGCCTTTGAGCCTGGATGGGGGTCCCTGGATCAAAACTGGTTTAAACCCCTTGGGTTAAGGAACCACGCTGTGGTGCATGGATAGGCCTCGCGGCCTCTAATTGAATCCAGACAGTTCCAGCGCCGCCTGCATCGCCCCAGGGTATGGGAGGGTTCAGTCAAACATGGGTCCACATTTCATCGCTCACCGGGCGACCAACGCTGGTCGATAAGGGCGCTCGTAAGACCTCCTCTGACACTGCTCTGTGTGAGCAGTAGGACAGCACGTGTTTCGGATGAGGATCGTGAGCGTGCCAGCTCTCCCGAATCGGCAGGGTGGCTCGCTGCTGGGACGCAGCTGCGATCGCAGAACAGGTCACAAAGAGGGAATTGGACATATACAGCCCCGGGTTGGGTTGGGCGGGGGGGGGGCATATACAGCCCCGGGTTGGGTTGGGCGGGGGGGAAACACGCAGAGCCTCAGTCCAACATCTCTTCTCCGGCTCCCGCTCTGTTCCTTAATCAATGCGTGATTTATCCTCTCACTTTTCTTTGAGGTGATAAAAAAGTGGCAACAAAGCAGAGTAGGGGGTGAAGAGGAAGAATCAAAGTCTGAAAATAGATCCCTTGAAAAAGTTCTCACATTGTAGCTCATTAAATCTGAAACGTAAAACATATACTTTGGATGACAGCACAGAACATTATTAATATCCCAAACTAATTTTCCAGTGTTTGGCCTCATTAATACCATACTGGTCTCTGGTAGTGCAGAACTCCCAGTGCCTCTAATGGCTATGAGAGAGAATAGATGGAGATGCTCATCTCTCCCTGAAGAACAGCAGTATCAAACATGTGTGCACAAACAGCAGAGTATCAGGTCATTCGTTACTGATAGATTTAAGACCTGGTCGTGTTACTGGAGAACTCAGCCAATTAAATGACTAGGTGGGAATATACAGAGTGTCAGAGCAGGGAGTTTATGTTATGCCCAAAACGCATCAGTCCAAATTTTAAAATCCCCTCTATACCTCTTCTTATCTCGTTTGATTTCTCTCTCTTTTTTTGGGTTTTGTGTGGGTTTAGTTGTTTCTTGCTGAAATGCTTGACAATTAAAAATTGTTTATGTTCTTCATTGTTAATAATAAAGGCTATCTCTCTCTCTCTTTGTCGACTTGCAGCAAAAAACTAATTAAGAATCGTGAATGCGTCTTTTTTTTTTTTTATAAGGCAGGCATCCATCGAGACAGTTTTTTATTGTGGGCTTTGGGTGGTTTTCTGGAGCAGTTGGATCCAAAAAGGAAGAGGTACACTTGGTTGAAAATATTAGGGCAGCGGGTCAGTGCCCCCAGGTTGGACTGGTTGTACATTCCACTGCTGTGCAACAACTGACTGGTACAGGCAGGTATTTTTCCAGTGGCATTTTCTGACTACCATACTGTCATGACATATGTGACACCAGATCCCTAGAAAGCATCGTACTTGAGGTTTAAGGTAAATTATTATATTATAAGATGCCATTCCCTTATTCCATTAATACTGAATTTGCAGATTTTTGTGATAGGAGGAGACAGGAAAGTCCCTTAGGTCAAACTCGGTCCTGGGGGACCCCTGTGAATGCTGCTTTTTCTTCCAACCCAAAATGTTAAGCTGTTGATTTTTATTAATTAAGTGCTTTTCATGTTTACAAAGATTATTATACTTGCCATAAATAATAAAACTCTCATGTTCACATTGTACTTATTGTGCTACAGTGCCCTCCACAATTATTGACACCCCTGGTAAAGATGAGTAAAAAGGGTTATAAAAAATTCACCTTTTGGTGAATTAGCTTAATCTCGCACTGAAAAAATGAGAAAAATCCAACCTTTTAATTTAAGTAAATTTCTCCTCAAAAAAATAATCCCTCATCAAAAAAAAAATAACAAAACTACGTGTGCCACAATTATTGGCACCCCTAGAAATTATTATGAACAAAATGTAACTGAAGCATTTTTTCCATTTATATTTTACTTTTTAAAGTTGATCAGCGTGTTTAGGAACAATATTCCCTTATTCATACATCAACATGGGAAAGATAAGAGAACACACAAATCAAATGAGGGAAAAGTGTGTTGAGCTTCATAAGTCAGGGAATGGCTATAAAAAAATAGCTACTCACCTAAAAATGCCCAATACTTAAAAAGTTCAAAGCAACTGGAACTGTTACAAACTTACCTGGAAGAAGAACCAAGTTTATTTTGCCCCCACACACAGTGAGGAGGATCGTAAGAGAGGCAAAAAAAACCCAAGGATCACTGTTGGAGAATTACAGAGGAAAGTAGCATCTCGGGATGATCAAGTCTCCAAAACTACCATTAGACGTCACCTCCATACCAACAAATTATTAAAAAAGCCTTTCCTGTCCTTTCACCACAAACGTAAGCGCCTGGAGTTTGCTAAATGCTACTGGAACTTTGACTGGAACCGTGTTCCATGGTCAGATGAAACGAAAATTGAGCTTTTCGGCAACCAACACTCAAGGTGGGTTTGGTGTAAAAAGAAGGATGGCTATAACGAAAATAACCTGATCTCCTCTGTTAAGTATGGTGGAGGTTCTGTGATGTTGTGGGGCTGTTTTTCCTCCAAAGGAACCTTGTTAGGGTACATGGCATCATGAACTCCATGACATACCAGAAACTTTTTTATCTGAATCTGGCTGCCTCTGCCAGAAAACTAAAACTGGGTTGTCATTGGATCTTCAAGCAGGACAATGATCCAAAATATACGTCCAAATCAACACAAAAAAATGGTTAACTGAACACAAAATCAAGCTTCTGCCATGGCCATCTCAGTCCCCTGACCTAAACCTCATTAAAACCCTGTGGGCTGAGTTGAAGAGGAGAGTGCACAAGAGGGGGCCTGGGACTCCGGATGATCTGGAGAGATTTTGTAAAAATAAATGGTCTCAGAGTCCTTGCTTTGTATTCTCCAACCGTATTAGATGTTATGGGAGAAGACTCAGTGCTGTTTTATTGTCAAAGGGAGGTTGTACAAAGTATTAAATGCATAATTGTGGCACACGTGGTTTTGTTAAAAATAATTCTTTTTTGATGAGGGATTTTTTTTTCTTAGAAGAAAATTACTTCAATTAAAGGTTGGATTTTTCTCATTCTTTCAGTGTGAGATTAAGATAATTCTGTGAATTTTTTATAACCCTTTTTACTCATCTTTACCAGGGGTGCCAATCATTGTAGAGGGCACTGTATATTGCAAACACTTACTAAAAAAGGTAACAAAATTTTGTAACTCATCCAATTAAACACTGAAATGAACCAATAGGCTCATAATTATGCTGTTGAACACATGTGTTTAAGTTCTCTCATACTTTTCCCCTGAAAATTTGGCTAGTTGTCACTTGCTTTTTCTTCAAATTTTTTTCAACCAAAAGGTTAGTTTTCATGGCCAAGTGTCCACACTTTCACCAATTAGCAGCCTATTGATTCCACTCATTCTTTAATTTGTTTATAATTGTTGTTGTAAAAAAAACCAGCATACAGATGGGTCCCCCAGGACAGAGTCTGAGAACCACTGTGATCCCAGGGAGATGAGGGAGGCCGCAATGGACTCTTACTCGCAGTTATATATACACACTGCCTGGCCAAAAAAAAAAGTCGCACACTCTAATATTTACTTTGACTGCCTTCAGCTTTTTTTACGGCACGCATTCGTCGTGGCATTGTTTTGACAACCTTATGCAACGTCACAACATTTATTTCCATCCAAAGTTGCATTGACAAATTAGAGAGTCAAACCACTCCGTAAAGTCTTCTCCAGCACATCCCAAAAACTTTCAATGGTCAGGTTAAGTCAGGATTCTGGTGGCCAATTTATGTGTGAAAATGATTCCTCATGCTCCCTGAACCACTCTTTCACAATTTGAGAACGATGAATCTTGGCATTGTTGTGCTGGAATATGACCATTGATGGGATAACCTGGTCATTCAGTACATTCAGGTACTCAGCTGATTAAATTGTATTGCTACATAACGGTGATGAGCCTAGACCTGACCAATTGAAGCAACCCCAGATCATAACACTGCCTCCAGAGGCTTGTACAGTGGGCACTATGCATGACAGGCAACTTTTTTTTTGACCAGGCAGTGTAGAAAATAGTGATGGGGGATCAGGGCCTCCACAAATGTGGAGAAAGCAGAGCTTGATTCACAATTCACAATGCAGTAACTGTTGCTATGCAGCAAATGGCAGCAGGTTGTGCCCCAGGGTTAGATGGATTGCCTGTTGACTTTTATAAGAGTTACTGGGGACACACAGTCCCCGCTGTACTACCAATAAAAGGGACTTCATTGAAGAACTAGTGGCCGATGGCGCTCCTTTCTACGGACTATAAAATTTTGTCCAAAGCCCATGCCAACCAGTTGAGGTCCCACTTGCTGTTGCACATGGACTAATCTTACGGTGTTCCAGGCTGCTCAATAATTGTGTTTAAAAAGAGGCTTGGGTGATTGATTTGGCAGGGTGTGGTCAGGTCGATTTTTAGCTGATCTCCTTAAATCGGCAGTGTAGTATAATGGTTAAAGAACTGGGTTTGTAACCAAAAGGCTGCAGGTTCGATTCCCAGGCTGGACAGGTCACCTGCATTGTTTCAGTATATATCCAGCTGTATCAATGGATACTATGTATAAATGCAAAAATGCTGTGTAAGTCGCTCTGGATAAGAGCGTCTGCTAAATGCCTGTTATGTAATGTAATGTAGATCAGGAGAAGGCTTTTGGTCGGGTAGATCATACGTATTTTTATAGCACGTTAAATGCTTTGGGATTGGGGAGTGTTTTATTGCACTAGTGAGGCTCTGTATAAGGGTGCATCATGTCTGGTCAAAGTGGGAGGTGGGTTGGGTAAACCAGTATGGGTGGAGAGAAGGATACGGCAGCATTGTTTATTGTCTGGCCAGTTATATACCTACAGCAGAACCCTTGTTGGCAATGGTACGGTGGAGGCAAAACAAGGTGGAAATCCCAGGGGCCAGTGCTTCTAAACCAGCAAGGTTGTCGGCATATGCTGATGACATAAATGTTTGTGAGGGACAGCGAGGACCTACAGGCATTCTCAGGGTTTATGAGGGTGCCTCCACAGCAATATGAACTGGGGGAAAAGTGAGAATTTGGCTTGTGGTTCACAGAGGGAGGTGGTCCCTGCCTCAGCTGCCGGTTAGCTTGCAGTGGGGCCAGACACGGGTTAAGGTATTGGGAGTGTATCTGGGAGTGTGCACTTTTATGGCCAGAAATTGGGAGGGGGTCGCAGATAAGATGGTGACACGATTGGAGAAAAAGAGGTGGCTGTCACGGGTGTACAGTGCTGATCATTAATAACCTGGTGGCATCTTGCCTGCGGCATCGGAATGTTTGGTTTTTTGATGTTTGGATGTTTGGCATTATTTGTTTTTTAATTTTTTCTTTTTTTTTTTACATTACATTATAGACATTTAGCAGACGCTCTTATCCAGAGCGACGTACATAGTGCATTTTCAAACTAGGAACAAGAACGTTTAAAAACAACCCTAAAAAGGCAAATATGAATCTAAGTACTAGGCGCAGTCAGTATGATTGGGGTGTTTTTTTTTTTTTGTTGTTTGTTTTTTTTTTTGGGGGGGGAATTACACAACATTAATAACAATAGTCACAGGGAGGTAGGGAGGGGTGGAGAGAGGTGCAGCTTGAAGAGGTGAGTCTTCAATCTGCGCTTGAAGGCGGTCAGACTTTCTGCTGTTCTGACCTCCACGGGGAGCTCATTCCACCACCGTGGGGCCAGGACAGACAGACGTCGAGACCGGGTGCTAGCATGAAGAGGGGGGGGTACCAGTCGTCCTGAGGAGGCGGAGCGCAGGGATCTGGCAGGTGTGTAGGGTCTGATTAGTTTTTGGAGGTATGGGGGGGCAGATCCTCGGACTGCCTGGAAGGCGAGCACCAATGTTTTGAATTTGATGCAAGCCATCACCGGTAGCCAGTGGAGGTCAATGAGTAGGGGGGTGACATGGGAGTGTCGGGGGAGGTTAAAGACCAGGCGCGCTGCTGCGTTCTGGATAAGCTGAAGGGGTCTAATGGCCGATGCTGGCAGGCCAGCCAGGAGAGAGTTGCAATAGTCCAGGCGAGACAGCACCATTGCTTGGACCAGGAGCTGGGTTGAGTGGGTGGTGAGGAAGGGGCGGATTCTCCTGATGTTGTACAGGAAGAACCTGCATGCCCGGGTTACTGCTGCGATGTTCTCGGAGAGGGAACATCACGACTCCGAGGTTCCTGGCACAGGGCGAAATTCTTCTTATTTAAACAATTTTTTGGGGAGGAGGGGGTGGGGTTTGGGTTTGTAAATACAGGGTTAGTGTAGGTTTTAAGGTAATTGTGGAATTTTTTTGTGTTTCAATAAAGGAACATCAAAAGTCTCTCTCGTTCTTTCTCTCTCTCTTTCTCTCTCTCACAAACACACACACACACATAGGGTTTTTTCACAGTTTGATTCTATTTCTGCATGATGTTTGGTCATTTTTACCCATCCAAGAAGAATAATTTCCTAATAGGGTAAGATTAACCCGTGCCGGCCACCACCCAAAATAAATAAATAATGTGATATGATTTCTGATATGATGGATAGGAAATTTTTGATCACACAAACAAAGGGGGTGTTAGTTGAACAGCAACAAAAATGTTCATAAGATAACAAAAAAGAAATACTGCTAATACCTGCTTTTGTCCCTCTATACAAAACACGGCTGGCAGTACAAATCTCTTAATCCTAGCAGCGTGAGGAGGGGGATTAGAGGGATTTTGACACTGTGCAGAGACTGCAGTGCAGGAGGCAGCCAAGAGACATCATGGCTCTCATAACTAGCCTCCGCCCTTAACCATCCAGCCCAACCTCCACCACCCAGCACCGCCCTTACCAACCCGCTCTGCCCTTATCATCCAGCCCTGCCCATGCCACTAAGCCCCACCCCAGCCATCCAGATCCACGCCCAGCTCCGCCCATCACACCGTGCCCCATCCTTCACCTCAGCTGGGCTAACAGCACTTTAGTGCCCAAAACAGCACTGTAAAAATTTTGGTTCTCCAAATTCTAAATTATTAAGTAACTGATTACAATAGCACTTTTGAGTTCGCTCAACTTTCAATGTTCAAGGTTTCGTGAATTACAAATTCTTTGCTCCGGTTACAATCCTTTTCTGTTGGCACAGCAACCATAAATAAGTTGCATTAACTCATTTAATTCAGAAACGTTTTAAGGCTCTGCCTCTTATCACTCCCTGTTTGCACGACATTTTTTCGATGATAACAAGTTGTAAACCACGAACCCCCCCATGGGGATCATATGAGAAGCAGAGCCCACAGGTGGATGCTGGGGTGGTGGTGGTAACATAAACTCTCCTGAAAGGCGTACATGCAGGGGTAAGGGGTAAGTGAAGCAGGCCAAGCCCAGCAGGGATAGCACAGCAGCAGCAGCAGCATGGCAGAATGAGCCATGCATGAACAGGTAAGGTTGGTGACTTATATAGCCCTCCCATTTAAGACGTAGCGTCGTGCGAGGTGATGTTGATTTGGTCCTTCTCAAGTTGTCTGCCCGAACTAGCTCCGCAAGCTTCACATCACATTGTGCCGTTGAGCTAACAAGACTAATAGGTCCAGAAATTATTTGTAGTTTTGTGAACTACCTTTTATTACTCCATTCAGTTACAAAATTCATATAATTAAGAAATTAAGAATTACACTGGGCCAACGTAAAAAAAATAAAAGGTGTTTGTGGGGTAAAAATAATTGTGGGGTTATCCCAGTGTACATCAGGTGGAGCCAGCCGGGATTTGATCTCGGTAACCTCTTGCAGTGAGACAACAGTGTTATCCGCAGCAACACTGTGCCGGCCTTCGGCAAAAATGTAATCTAGTAACATTTGATTCATGAATTATTATTATTTGCTAATAATATGATTGGTCCACTATGATTCAGTGACATACTCATCAAAAGAGCAAGCCATAATCATAAAGAAACAAATGCATGAATCACAAAGCAGCACAGATAATCAGGTGAAAAACAGGGTGGTGGTTTTGCCTAACAAACATGTGGCAGCTGTTTTATGTTTTACGGAAAACTGATGTTTCCCTTATTTTGTCCACCGCTGTGTTCTTGTACTAAAGGATCATTCAACAGACATTGCTTTTATACCTTATACGAAATAACTTTTTTAAATGGTGTGTTAAACTAATAATAAAAGTATTAGATTACATGTTCATTGTGGGGTGGCATTGAGGTGCAGTGAATAGTGCTGTCGCCTCACAACAAGAAGGTGCCATGTTTGAATCCTGGCCAGCCCCACCTAATGTATGCTGGGATGGGCTCGAGCCCCGCAATCCTGACCAGGAGTAAGCGGTATGGATGGATGAATGGAAGGAATTCTTTTTTTATTTTTACCCCACAAACACCTTTATTTTTTATGTTGGCCCAGTAAGAAATTCTTGAACTTGGTCATTTTTGTTTTGTATTTGAATGGAATAATAAAATGTACTTCACAAAACTACAAATATTTTACTAGACCTACTACTCTTGCGAGCTGAACAGCATAATATGAGTTAATACAAATTATTTATGGTTGCCATGCCAACATAAAAGGGTCGTCACTGGAGCTTCGAATTTGTAATCCACAGAACCTTGAAAGTTGAGCCAACTCAAAAGTTCTATTGTAATCAGTTACTTAAGAATTTTTAATTTGGAGAACAAAAACTGTTTTATAGTGAGGGTCTGTATAACAGCACTCTAAAATGAGTTTTATTAGTGTTTTTGTGTGTGTGTGTGTGTGTGTGTGTGTGTGTGTGTGTGTGTGCATGTGCGTGTGTGTGTGTGTGTGTGTGTGTGTGTGTTGGTCTGTAGGACAGCCCCTGTCCTAGCTGAGTTGACTCAACACATGGTTTCTTTTAAAACCGTTAACGAGGGCATTTTTCTTACTTTACTCGTTAAACAATGCCTAACGATGTATCCCCTCTACTGTCCTTTTACACCCTGAAATATTTTAATATAAAAAAGCGGCTATACAGCAGGCTCCTAACGGAAAAGACCATACCGGGTGATTCTTGGCGATTTAACAGCTTGGCACAGGCTGCCCCTGGACTCGTTAACGCAGCTAAACTCTCATAGTGCTAATGCAATTTTAAATGCGGATGCCCGACAGAGGGGGCACTGGTGCTCCACACTGTCCTGAGTGACCCCCCCCAACACCCAAGAGCACTTAACACACCTCAATCCCACTCTCCCAATAAAGACTCTGCAGCCCCTTGTTAGCAGGAAGATAAATGCTGTACAGTGAAGGGGCACCATGACTTAACCTTTCTGTTCACACAGACACCATGGGAGTGGTGGGAGGCAGGGGGGTATTTTGGAAATTAGAACCTTACCACTTCCCCCCACTGATATGACCACACCCCACATTGTTTGAAGGGGGACCCTTACATAGCCCGTGCTCGCTGCTTAGAAGATCGCACAACAAAAGACCGGCCCGATGCACTTATCATGAAGAAAGAGAGAAAGAGAGCTAGAGAGAGAGAGAGAGAGAGAGAGAGAAAGAGGGATAGATGGATAGGCAGCAGTGTTAGAGAGCTGGCCTTGGGTGCACTGGGTCAGAGATAGATCTCCACAATAAAGTCGGGAGCTGTTTGTCTCCTCCGAGCCTCCAGGGCTCCGCAGCACTGCGGGAGCCTTTAATAAAGTTGTTTACGACCGGCGACGGGACGGGAAACACAATGCCCGTCTCACACGCGCCTCTGAGCACGGCTCATCTCTCTCGTCTTCTCTTTAAAGAAGGGTGGGGGGAATCAAGCCCGTCTCTTACAAGGCACCATCTGGGGTGTGTAATTGATTTATTTTTTAAAAGCCGGGATGCGAAGGACAAGGCGGAGGGGAGGGGAACCGGCCTTTTTAAAAAGAAGGAGACAAAGACAACATCTCAATCCCACCACGGGTTAAGTCTCGTCGAAAAACAATGGCGTCGCTCTCATATTTCGCCGTTTAAAACCTCCGTCCTTGGATCTATGTTCTGCTTGCATAGGCAACAGATGCCTCGTTTTATGAATTTGTTTTCTTCCATTAAAAAAAGAAGTTAAATAAATTTTGGTTTGTTAAAAAAAAAGATGATAAAATGTTTAACAAAAACTAAAGATATTACAGTTAATGGACACTGTAAATTTGTGTTCAGGCAGCTGCTTGAGCATCCATACCATTCCTTCTCTTTTTTTTTTTACCTTGGATTTCTTGGTTTTATGTGTGATATTCAGTGCCTTCCACTTATTGGCACTCCTGGTAAAGATGAGTAAAAAGGGTTATAAAAAGTTCACCGTTTGGTGAATTAGCTTAATCTCACACTGAAAAAATGAGAACTTTTTAATTCATTATGAAAAAATATATATATTATTTTTAACAAAACCATGTGTGCCACAATTATTGGCATTTATTATTGGCCCTGCATTAAAGTAAAGTATAATCATTATAAAATAAAGTAATCATTTTTTATATTTGGTTGCATATCCTTTGCATGCCAAGACTTCCTGATGTCTGTGACCCAACAACATCAAAATACTCTTGATATCTTGTTTTCTGGTATGGGTGGATAACTTGAAGGGTTTCTTCTCCTGATTTATTTTTTCATAGAGTTCAATAGAACAATTTGTCAGGAGAAACCACCCTTAAAGTGATCCATCCTTATCTACTGCATATCTGGCAGCAGAGTGATGGTTTGAGGCTCGTTTGATACCTCAGACCCTTGATGACTTACAGCCATTTTACCAGTATTCTATACTGTTCCAGCATAATTTTACAGCAAAATTTAGTCCCACCCCCCAATTCTCATAGAGATCCATTCAAATGCAGACGTTATAGTATCTCTTGTAAGAGTACCAGAACATCAGAAAGTCATGGCATGCAAAAGTATATGCGACCAAATATAAAAAATGACTACCTTATTATATATGTAAATGTAGGGGTGCCAATAAATGTGGCACATACAGTTTTGTTAAAAATAATTATTTCTTGATGAGGGATTGTTATTTCTCATAATGAATTTACTTCAATTAAAGGTTGGCTTTTTCTATTTTTTTATAGAATTCACCAAACGGTGAATTTTTTATAACCCTTTTTACTCATCTTTACCAGGGGTGCCAATAATAGTGGAGGGCACTGGAGGTGGACACAGTTCATAACCAGGGGCTTCAGGCACTTGATTAACTCTCACGTGTCTACAGGTTTGATGATACAAATCCAGTTGGTTTACCATAGAAGCCAAACAATTTGGAAATACTTGGAAGTTTAGAGTTGAGATTCTGGTGCATGATTTGCAACCAGAGGGGTGGTGGATTCAAATTCTTACTTATGAACAGTCGTTGCACCTTCCCACACACACACCTTCCCATACACACGTGCATACACACACAACACACAGGCATATGCACATACTGCACATACTGTACATGCTCTCTCTCTCTCTCTCTCTCTCACACACACACACACACACACACACACACACACACACCTGCTGAGGAGGCTAGGAGAAGCCTGTTCAGCAACATAAAAGGGGATTGGCTCAACATGCGTACATTGGCAATGTTTGTGTGTGGTTAGTACAGCCTCAGTATGCAATTAGCAGGATGACAAAATTTATTTCCTGCACTTAAACCCCCCTGAACCTGAGTAATATGACAGAAAGGAGGGGAATATAAATATGCCACATTCATCACAAATGGCAGTTTCAAATGCACCCTTTCCACAGTGTGTTTCGGACCTGCTATGGGCTCTGGGAAATGACAGTGTCACACTCTCTGGGTCTCTTGCAAAGAGAGCGTGGTAATGATCCTTTGAAGAATTGCTGAATATGTCCTGAAAGGCGGAGCGTGAAGGAACTCAATCGCTCCCGATTAAACATTCAGGGACAAAGAAGGGGTACGGGGGTTCAGCCCTGACGTCTGTACCAGGCGTGCCCACAGCAATGGCATTACAGCATTGCCTTGCATAGCCAATTACCTTTATGTGAACATGGTTTCAAACAATATTGCATTATGGGTGTAATTAGATGGGGTTGAGTTCAGAAACTAAATGTATTTATGAATATCTTTTTTTTTTTGTTGAATTACATGCTTTGAATCAGGCTAATAGGGCTCACTTAGCATTTCAGTTATCTTTTAGCACTCTCTTCTGAAAGTAGTTTTTTTTTTTTTTGGGGGGGGGGGGGGGGGGGGGGGGTGATTGGATGGGCATTTTGGGGCTAAGAATCAGGTCCAAACAAATGTGTATTTATAAACCTAGAAAATCATTTTTTGAAGAGGCTTAGAATATTTAGGTCATCTTTCGACTGGGACTTGAGGCCTATGAAAAATGTGGGTGAGGGTGACACAACCACATGAGGAACAGGAAGACCATAAGGAGGGGCTAGGCTGGAGAAGAATGGCGAAGAAGGGACACTCACGAACACACAGGTCTCCACTCTCGATGTAACCTGGGCAACACTGCGAGCGCCGTCTGTACATGGTCCTCACGCCCCGCCGGTATGCCGTCTTATAGCTGATCCTGGAAGAGCGAGGCACAGAGTCAAATAGATGGTTGTTATTGCATGTAGGCATCATAACGGACCACGAAACAGTGATGGACAGAGGTAAAGTGGTAGCTTTTATTGTGACCTGTTTTTATAACTGATCTTAAAACAGTGGTGCCTATAGAGTTAGCATTCGTGTTCACCATTATCAGGCATATAGGCGATTCTAGAACAGTGAGGCACAGTGGTAAAGAGGTGATTTTCTTATATGCTCTTATTAAAGCAGATCCTGGAGGTAAAGAGGTGTTTTTTTTTTTGTTATATGCAGTTACCATAACCGATCGTGAATCAGTGGTGCACAGAGGTAGAGATAGAGATGGCTGATATTTATTCAGTTATCATAACTGATCGTGAATCAGTGGTGCACAGGGGTAGAGATAGAAATGGTTGATATTTATTCAGTTATCATAACTGATCGTGAATCAGTGGTGCACAGAGGTAAAGAGCTGGCAGTTAAGTACAACACATCCTGGAACAACATTGCCTTGGAGTAGAGAGGTGTTTTTTTGTTTTTTTGTTCTTATTATAGCTGATCCTGGAACAGTGAGGCACAGGGTTAAGAGGTAGCCATTATGTGTGCCATGACTGGTCCTGAAACAGTGATAAATGGTAAAAAGGTAATTGTCTTACAGACAGGAAGGATTTTATTAGGAGTGTTGATTGCTTGTTCCCTCCCTAGTAGTGTTCCTGACAGTAATGGAGCCGCTATGGCACGGCCGCAGCACTGTATTCTCTTTCTGTACATCCCTCCCTCCCCCTCTCTCATCCCCTTTCTCTGTTTCTTTTGTCTCTCTCCATACATCTTAATGTCTGTCCTTCATCTCTCTCCCTCAGCAGTATGGTCTCTCTCTCTCTCTCTCTCTCTCTCTCTCTCTCTCTCTCTCTCTCTCTTCTCTCTCTCTTTCTCTCTCTCAGTAATTTGTAGATCCAAGCATCAAACTGGTTTCATTACCATTGGATGTATTAATGTTACATTGTGTCTTCTGTCTCTCTCTATCGCTCTCACTTCCTTCTATTCAAATGAGAGTACTCCCTCTCTCACCACTGACTCGGGGCTCTGCTGCTATGAGCTGTTAGCCCATATAGGGAAGTCCATCCAGCAGCCAGTTGGGAGAGCTAGTAACAGCGCAACAGTGAGTGTAACCTCTGGCCAATCAGTGACATCATTGGACTATACCTGGACTATCAGGCAGAAGAAAACCAGGTGCGTCCCAATATTCTTCAATCCACCCCACTAACACTCATCTCCTACCCGAAAGTATGCAAAACTGTCTGAACGTTTTGCGTACAAGTAGTTGCATGTACAGTACACAACATACCTGACATTGCAGTTTGCGTTGAGACATTCTTTAATATTTAAGAATGAATATGTAATTAATATGAAATCAGCAACATTAGATTGGGACACAAACATCCGTTTCCGGGGGACGGAGAAGACGAGGTGATAGTGGAAGAAAGGAGGGTGCATTTTTTGAGTATTGGGACGCACCCCAGTAGTACTACCGACTTTGAGGACTAGATTTGAGTATCCCTGTCCTAAGTGTTATATTCTTCATGATTTGAGTCCTTACTCAATAAGTAACATAAATGTGGTGTTTACCTAAGTTATTTGCGTCCTATTGGCATTAGAATAGCATATGAAACTGAAAATT
Source organism: Ilyophis sp. 1 JC-2022 (assembly GCA_022702515.1). Classification (NCBI taxonomy): domain Eukaryota; kingdom Metazoa; phylum Chordata; class Actinopteri; order Anguilliformes; family Synaphobranchidae; genus Ilyophis; species Ilyophis sp. 1 JC-2022. The sequence goes on from CM040400.1 coordinate 27,847,788, forward strand.
TATTTTTGGTCAAAAAACACCTCTATCCACACATGAATTGCTACAGTTCATAGTGGTGACTTTTATTAAACTGACTATAATTATTAAATTATCAGTATGCTTCAAGTCATCCGTTAATACCACTGGGACCCAACACACAGTCAGTAGCCTATGCGATTTGAAAAGACGTGTATGCATGTTTTATTGCGTTTATTTATTTTTATTTATTAACAAAACACACTCATTTCATATCTGAGGCTTTATCGAGCACTGCAATAATGACTGATTGTGGAAATGATTTGCAATCCGAAACACGTACAAGTCATTGCTTGTCAATCACCAGATTAATGAATAGGCCTAAAAGCTGTTGGGAAATGGTAAATTGAATTAGGACTATTGATCATTTCATCATTGTTGCAGTCTCTTAAATGACAATGTTGTCCTTGAAAAATGTAGCGAGACAAAAAGTGACCCCCCTGTCCAGCCTGAATTGGATGCCATTCCACGAATGGAAGACGTTTTTCGGCACAAGCGTATAAGATTCACGAAGAGTATTGCATGTCATCAGACTCTGTGTATTGCTTTCCTTGCCGCTACTTTGCTGCTGGTGACACAATTGTGGCAGGGGAGAAGAACGGGACTTGAATTTTCATTGATAAGGGGTTCACATGCTGAAAGAATGTGCAGCTCAAATTTAGAGAACACTTGGAGAGTAGAAGTAGCGCCTCCTTAATATTTGATATAAGCACGTGCTTGCTCTGTGGATTTCGCCGATATAGCTATTGTGTTTGGTGCCTCTGTTCGCGTATATGAAGAGTGTATGTGTGTGTGTCAGAGCCAAATTTGCACCGGGGCTACGCCAGTGTTGATCTCATGGGTTAGGGAGTGTTTACTTTTTTATTTTATTTTATTTTTTTGCCACCCCTAGTGTGACGCCTCTGCAATTTAGGCCTTGGAAAAAAGGTTTGCAGACTTTTTAGCCAATCAATGAGTTAAATTAAGCACTTCAATGCAGGGACATATCAAAAACCAGTGGACGCAGTGGCCCTCCAGGATTTCAGCCTAAGATCCCTGCCTTTACCTTCGTCTCTTGTAAAACATGGTCAGCAGTAGGTTTACAAAATACGCAATTTTAGTATCCTCTAGGTGGTGTAAAGCACGCTGCAATCGGGATTAGCAGGGGACTATACTAAGGAGTTGCGACTAAGGCAATTTGGTCTTGATCTTGTTCTACATCCGGGAAATAAAGAACGTCTCGAGAAAACTCTGCGCTCGTCTCCAACTTGAAGGCACGCTGCAATCGACCCATTAAGTCCACACTTTAAAAACGGGACGGATTAGAAAATCAAACGAACAAAAGTGCAGCTAAGGTTTCTTCTATGTGTTGAAGGGCGTCCTGTGTTTCATGCCATATTTAACAGCAGTGACTCACTGTTATTTTAAGTCAGAGTATCAACCATAAACCCAAATGGATCCATTAGAGCCAATGCAAACTCATGTGATGGTCAATCATCTGTAACAAGGAGACAAACTGCAGAAAACATGTCTTGCCCTGCTAGTGCACAGAAATAAAAAGTAGCCTCAGCCTTGGCTGTGACATCACTGTGACATCATCCCATCAACTTTATGGCTTTATGTTTGTAGCTGAAGGATTCTTCCTCTTTTTTTCTTCTTTCTGTTATGGTAATTCGGAGGAGAAAATGGAAGACTATAAGCTGGCACAGGTTCAAAGATACACGCCCACCTGTGTCTGGTGCATTTGAACCAGTTGAGGATGTCTGTGCATCTGGTGTAGTAGATCTGGTCGAATGGGTGAGCATAGGATTCCTGCACAGTCACTGCATAGCTGAAAGTAAAGAAAAAAGACAGTAAGACTTCACAGGGAAACTGGGCAGCAGTACAGTGTAGCTTAGAGTTAGAGTAGCAGAGTGGTGTAGTGTTTAGAGTAGCAGTGCAGTGCAGTGGCTAGTGCAGTGACTAGAGCAGCAGTGACACAGTGGTTATAACAGCAGTGTGCTATAGTGGCTATAGAGAAGCAGTGTGTTGTCGTGGTTACAGAAGAGCAGAGTAGTGCAGACAGCAGCAGTGTGGAGTACTGGTTACAGAGGCATTTACATAATATTTGCATTTTGGCATATGTCCAGAGTACAAGTAAGTGTATATAACAAAGCTACAGGAACAGTGGTAGACCGAATGAAAGGGGCTATTTGATTAGCAGACAAGGCAGTAAAATAATATCAAACAAAACACACTAAAATCCAACTGCAGTCAGGCTACTGTCACATAAAGACAATCTCGGGCCGGAGGTTTCCATCTGCAGCCCTGTTAGTGTCAAAAACCTGGACTGAGTGATGCACAATCACCCGGAGAGTTCCAGTGGAGCTCCATCACTGATGGGCATGCAGGGATCGTGATTTATTCCCGTCCGGGGTTTTTCTGAAGTGGTCCTTAACAAATGTCTTTGTCATCAGAGCGCATTCTGATAACAGGCAGGAGGGGTAGCCGTGGCCCGTGGGTGGCCCGCGCCGGGAGTCTCGCCGCCGCTAAGCGGGCCGAATCGTCAGCCGACAGCGGCGTCTATAGGTGCAGACTTCGGACGAAAAACAGGGGGCCCGACTTTGAGAGACTGTCAAATTGTCCCAGCTCAATAATTTCTGTCCATTCCTAAAAAGCTATGTAATGTTTATCTGCATGTAAAGGGGTAAAGACCTCGGCAATTTCTCGCTTTTGCTACTCTTTTCCAGCCTTTTTACATTACATTACATTACATTACATTCATTTAGCAGACGCTTTTATCCAAAGTGACGTACAGTAAGTGCATACAGAAAGGTCATCAAAGTAACTACAGAACAGATATGAAAGCACATTCTTCCCATACAGTAGCAGCTATCCCTAGTAATGAACACAATGCAGTTCACAGTGAACTGGGTAAATCAGCTCTAATACAATTCTATTCTAAATATTATAAACTTGAATACCTTGAATACACAGTTCAACAAGAACACATACCATGAGGTCCTAGATAAGTATTAGTTCAGGTGGAGTCTGAAAAGGTGCGTTTTCAGGCCACGGCGGAAAGTAGGCAGGGTTGGCATGGAACGTAGGGGAATGGGAAGTTCGTTCCACCACTGGGGAGCTAGGGTGGAAAAGCTCCGCAGTCGGGACGAGCGAGTGCCATTTACACAACAAATTTTTGCTACAAAATTTGACGATCTGAGAAACTTGGAGAAAGAAGCTCAGGAAAAAAAGTACAAAAAGTAATGTCAGTTGTTTGCTTTGCCGTGACACCCAGGGGAGCAGTTTGTAGCACCTGATTGAAAGGTGTATTATGAGCTAAGGTCCCCTCAGATGCTCAGATGAGACCTATGCCCTTGGTGCCAAACCCTCTACGTGACGAGGTGCGGCAGCTAGATCCCCTTGTTGCAACCCACAGAGACTCTTAGTCTTCCCGCTGGTCACGTCCCACGACACAAGACAGAAGACATGGCGCAGAGATCCTTCTATGCGGTACGTGCTCAGTCCTGCGGTACGGGGTTTGTATAGTGTCGTGGACTGTCAGCCGACCCCGTACACTGCGCTCTGGGGGAGGGGGGAAAGTACCCCTGCATATTTTTCATAACGGACACCTGCAATACGGCATAATTATTTCAGCAACAGGGTGGCTGTGATGGATTAAGGTGAACGTGAGTCTTGACCAATCTGCTTGAGTGTTCAATTTAAGTCCCCTCTCCTTCACTCCCCTCCTTCCCTCTTCCACCCTGATCTCATTCTCTGTTTAGAGGGGAGACGGTTGAGAGGGTAGGAGTTAGAACAGGCCTCTTTAATCCACCCTGATCTCATTCTCTGTTTAGAGGGGAGACGCTGGAGAGGGTAGGAGTTAGAACAGGCCTCTTTATTCCACCCTGATCTCATTCTCTGTTTAGAGGGGAGACGCTGGAGAGGGTAGGAGTTAGAACAGGCCTCTGTAAGAGGATTTCCAGAGTACAAGGGTGGGAACAATTTGAAAGTGTGCAGATCAAATTAGCAACTCTGTTTTACTGAGTTCTAAACCGCTTATAAACCTTATAAACCACTTATAAACTTCTTAAAAACCACTTATAAACCAAATAAAACTCAAGCTTGGGGTTTCCCAAGCTACAGATTTTGCCTCATAATAATGAAATACAGTTTTTCTCCACTATAGGCCAGGTGTTTCACACTTCCTAAGCTGATGAAATATGAAGTAGCTGATGAAGTAGCTAATAAAGGAAGCTTGCCAATAATAACCAATAAGAGTAACTAATTCACAAAGTAAGTAATGAAGTGCCCAGTTATTTCACAAAGACGAACTACTTTACACTTATTGTACATCGCTTTGGATTTAATCTAGTCTGCTAAATGGATGTAATGTAATCTAATGATCTTGTAACTGATGAAGAAGTACTCTTTTTTTTCAAATGTATTTTTAGGCATGGTTTCTTAACAAAAAGATATCTTGGGCTCCACATGAGGAATCCACATGCTTTCACACTTTGTGCAGAAACTGTGATAATGACTACAGCCTCATGTCTAATTTACATTTGTCTCAAATGCAGATAACAGCTCTGAAAACAAACAGCTTCTGGGAGACAAATCACAAAAGCATGTGATCAGTGTTGCATAAGAGGAGAGTAATTGGATGTCATGGAAAATAAAGGAATCTTAATGCAAATCCTCCAGGCCAGTAGGGGGGGGCTCACCTCTCCCAGTGACTGCACACGTTGGGGTCGTCTGGGTTGAGGCTCCATGTTCCAGAAGGGACCCCCAAAACTGCCAACAGTGACAGGGCCATGAGGGAGCCCAAACCGGGTGCCATCTCACCCTGTGGAGGGAGAGAGAGAGAGAGAGAGATTATTATCAATGAAGGACACAAACAATTTTTCATTCTCAAGCATTTCAGCAAGAAACAACTAAACCCACACAAAACCAATTCTTTATTTTTTTGTGTGTGTTATGCCTTTACTCTTATTTTTCGGGGGGGGGGGGGGAACCTTGGCTTACATCGGCACGGCTGCGACAGTGAAGGGGAAGGTAGATGCTTTAAATGACCGCTACATTATGCGTCACGCCTGACACCCGCGAGAGTTTGCATGTATCATGAACCAGATGCGATGACAGACGGGACACACGCGACCCCACAGATTGCCAGAAAAGGGGCGTAAAAATGACAACGAGGAGACGCGCTCCTCTCTAATTGGAATTAAATCGATTGTCGTTCGCCGGAACCAGTTGGGTCGCCGCAAAGCGCTCTGGGAGGTTCGCGCAGTGAGAATGTTGCTTCGAAAGCATTCCCGCTGACAGTCGCATCACCACGGTGAGCACTTTTGATTAAAACATAAAGCACCTGGGCGTCCAACCCATAATGACTGATAAACCTGCCACGATGCTGTCCCATTGCAACCCTCTCAAACAGTCAGTGCATAAAATGCTGAGATTGCTTTTGGTACAGTTTAAGAGTCTGCTGTCTCTGTCCAAGATGCTGAAATGCCTGTGAAGGGAGAGCACAGCTTCAAGAACCTCAAAAAGGGTGGAGGTATGAAACCCCACTTTCCCTGTGCTCCAGCACCTGTGCGGGTATGTTTGCAGTGTGCCTGACTCAGTGGCACTCAGGGAACTGTTACTTGACATTAAGGTAACTGGCATTAAAGCAGCGAAAGAGTGGTACAGTAGCATGAAAGCCAGCCATGTAATATGGAGGTTGCCGGTTTGAATCCCATGACTGAAACTGCTGTTGCACCACCAACTAAGGTACTTAGACAAGAGTTCCTCAGTGGATTAACCTGATCTTCATACACTATGTATTTTTACATGATACATTAACTAAACACTCACTCTGCGAAGCAAACAAATAGTCATGCCACAGTGAGTTCTGCTGAAGACCAGGGGCGTGCATCACAAAGCAGGATTACTGTATTTGCTGGATAATGAGTTTGCACTGAGTAAAACCCAGAACCCTCCTAAATCTGGAACATGGACTGAAATAAAAAGAGCTCTTCTGGGCTTGTGTAGTTATCCAGCTAACTCCAGTAATCTGGCTTGGTGATACAGGCCCCAGTTGGTCTGCAAAGGTTTCAGGATCACTTTGTGTGAACAAACAGTGTGACAGAATAGTCCTTCTCTTAACCCTCCACATGAAGTGAAAAACACTGGAAACATTTTACTTTCTTCTTCACTTCTGTATTCCAGGAAACTCAATCACGGCTGCATTCAGGCAGAGCTGAAGAACAGTTATTCACATCTCGCTACTGTACGTCACCTCAGATAAATGTCTCCTGCTAAGTGCTTCTTAAGAGAGACATCCTTCACAAATAAAAGTTGGCAGTAAAGACGTGTCTTCCCATAATAAAGTGTAAAATAATTTCTCTATTGAACCACAAGATCTGAAAAGCCAGAGAAATGAGCATGCCTCTCATTTCTGTAATTATTCACAGAACTTGAAAAACCTAGTGTTGTGTCGGAAGTTGTTAATCAATCCCTTTCATACTGATTTCTGATTGATCTAAGAAAAAAAAAACCTCATGCATAATTAATGGTTTGTTATTAAGATCAATAGATCCTTAACGGAATCTATTTGAAGTTGTGCAGGATCCCAATAGACAATGATCTCAGTAGCGTTCCACAGTTCTATTGTCTTTTTAATGAAGGATGGTGACATCACGGTGAGCAGTGATGAGGCTTTTATCACCGTGTTACTTAAGCGACTCCAAGAGCGACGTTGATTCGCTGAAATGGCAATTCTAATGAAAAGCAGTTTAAAGGTGTCACCTTCAAAAGGGAGCACTGTTTGCAGTGTTAATTTACAGGGTTTAGAATCAGAATGTCGAGCAGCTGAGGGAGGAGCAAATTCACTGGTCTCAGGTCAGCTAAAAAGAGAATGCAGTATAGCTGGGGGTGGTTGGGAGAGTGACTGATCTCAGGTCAGCTAAAAAACAACAATACCGTGCAATTAAAGGGGGGCAACAAAGTCACTGGTCTCAGGTTAGTTAAAAATGGTGTGGTACAGCTAGGGGAGGGGCTAGGACAGGGGTCTGAAACCCTGGTCCTGGGCTGTGTCTGAATCAGAGCCCTATCTACTGCATCCTGTCTCCTGTGTGCTGTATACTAGCAGCTGTACACTGTTTACTGTATAATGTTTAGTACACAACATGCAGCATGCACACAATATCCTCCATACTATTTTCCAATCTTACTGTGGAAGTGTTGTAAGACATCCCACCCTTGGGGCGGCCATGTCACATATTGTTTTTGAAAGAAAACATCAGCGAAACATCTTGAAAAGTCCCGAATATACTTGAAACCCCAGAATTAAGTATATCATTCTGGGATTTTAAGTACATTACATTTAAAGAAAATGTTGCTTACTTAACTACTTCTTCGTCCAGTGTACCCAACAAGCATACTCAATAGTATGGAAGGGTGCTGATTAGGACACAGCCCTAGAGAGCCACAAGCTCTGCTGGTTTTTGTTTTCACCTTAACATCAGCACCCAATTCAGACCCAAGTAACCAGGTGAAGGCAGTTACCTGTGTAATGAGCTGCTTTATTTGATTAAGTGCAGAGTAACAAAGAAAATCAGGAGAGCCTGTGGCTCTCCAGGACCAGGGTTGCAGATCCCTGGGCTAGAGGGACTAATCTCAGGTCAGTTACACTCACCTCTCACCTTTTTCTTTGGCTGGAGGAAGTCCGTCACTCTAAGCTGATTCAAAAAGTCAGACCGAGAAACCCAAAAACGGACACTGACCCCTTCACACAGAGCCAGTCTATATACCAGGGGGTCAGACAGACTAATGGACCAGGAGACTATAATTATGTTAGACCACGAGCACTTTACTCATGATGGTAATGAGAACAAGTCTGATATATATTCCACTTTACACAAATATCAAACTTGTTCACACTACAGTCACAATTTTAGCATTTTATGAGGTGCAAACATGTAATGTTATTCAGTCAAAGTGATATGCATTTATAATTAGATTACTGTAAAGGGAACTGACAAAGATAATGAGCAATTACAGTGATGGGGAAGCTTTAATTGGGGACACTTGTAGAACAAAATGTTGCATGTTATAATTTCACATAATCAATGGGGTGAAGAGCACAGAACACAGGAATCAAGACTGATAAAATATTTTTTTAAACTTAAACTTTCAAAAATTATATTCTGGATTAGTTTAAAGATCTGAGAACTCCATAAGGTGTGAGAAACTGCAAACCAGCACAGTGCCGAATAAATGTTTTCATGAGAGCCCAAAAACAAAGGGGGCCCTGGTGCCACTTCAAACTACACTGCCTGGCCAAAACAAAAATGTCGCCTTTGCACCGTCATGCATAGTGCCCACTGTACAAGCCTCTGGAGGCAGTGTTATGATCTGGGGTTGATTCAATCGGTCAGGTCTAGGCTCAGCATCGTTATGCAGCAATAAAATGAAGTCAGCCGAGTACCTGAATGTACTGAATGACCAGGTTATCCCATCAATGGGCATATTCCAAGATGCCGTAATCAAAGTTAAAGGCGATCCAACAAAATATTAGTGTGCAACTTTTTTTTTGACCAGGCAGTGTATCAATGGGCATGGAATAGGCAGGGGAAAAAATACTTACAGTCAAATTGAAGAAAGTAATAATTTATGGTTAAAATAAAGGTTTTATACATGTTGGGGTTCTCTGTGCCAGAAACACAGAGGAGAATGTTTGGAGGTCCAGATGCGACAGATAAGGCGTCTTAAAGTGTTCTAATGAACACCACAAAAACGGACAATAATCCGTAGTGGAAAGGGAGAATAAAGAGAACACCAATAACCTCACGAAAAAGGTGAGGAACTCGATATGCGAGCAAAACAACCAAAATAAGCAGACACGCTTATCGCACTCTGTATGTGGAGCGAATGAACAAAGAAAATAAAACTATACTATCCCTTTAACTGGGACCAGAGCAGTTAGAGCGCTCGTGGAAAAACAAAGGAAATAAGCGGACACGCTTATCTAACTCCGTTTGTGGAGCGAACGAACAAAGAAAATAAAAACTATAAGACCCCTTTAACTGAAGTCAGAGCAGTTAGAGCGCTCGTAGGTAAGAATGGTAAAACAAAGGAAATAAGCAGACACGCTTATCTTACTCCCGTTTGTGGAGCGAAAGGAAACAGAGAACTCAAAAGACCCTAACTTTTCTTGGGTAAGAGCACTCGTAAGTCAGAGTATAAAACGAAAGAAGCGAGAAAGCCTCTGCTCTGAAATGAGAGCTAAAAGAAACTTTCTTTCTTTCTAAAAACCCTTACTTTCTAAACCCTTTCTTTTTAAACTAGCTTTCTAACTAATTTCCTATACCTTTTTACCGGCTCGAAGTGGAATAACACGGAAGCAACGAGAGAGGCAGGAAGCGGGGTATAATTAGCCAGAGGAAATGAATGACAGGTGCATTCACTAATGACGAGGCGAAAGCAAAACCCCGTAACGGAACAAAGGAAAATCCGATAGATTACCGGTAAACGACAAAAAAGAATAACGAGAACGTGGAGATAAGGGAAGGAAGGCAAGATCCATGACAATACAGGGCTTCTGAACAGCTCATCCTGTTAAGGAACTTTTCCAGTGTTCAAATGGGGCTCATAGCTTGATCCAGACTGTGCCAACTGTGGCTGGCGGCCGCACAGGGTGGCACATGATTGGCAGTAGAATCACGCGGAAAGGGAAAGAAATAGGGTTAATTCCAATCGCTTATTTTCACGCCTCGCATCCTTTCCTCACTCCTTAGCTCCACCCAATGGAGGACGCAAGGAAGAGATGCAAGGCAAGTATGAGATACGAGGACAGAGGAATCGAGGCAACATGCATTAGGCAAATGGAACATCCTTGCTTAGTCAAGGGTCAGTGGAAGCCACATCAATGACGTGTTGCAAAGCTGTATGTCAGTGAGCTCGTAATGGATTGTTCTGTGCCGTATTGTTTTTGCTAAGAAAATGGGATGTACTGTTTTACTGGACGCTGTATGTCAGACATGAAATATGTATGATGCAAAATTGTAAAAGTCTAAAACATGAATTGTATCGATAAAAGTGCAGTAAATACACATAAATACATTACTATTTCTCATACAAGAGTGAGGAAAACTTGCGAGTTTACATTTAAGCTGTTGCTGTTGAAACCATGTCCCGCGATTGTAGAACTATTTTTGAATTATTTGCCAGATTCATTCAACTGTATGAACATAGGCTAAACGTGACATATTGCAAATACAGTGAAATTAAATATTTTTTTGAAAGGACGGTAAACGTTGAAGGTGGCGTTTCCTGTGCAGAAACAAACAAACTGAATGATATGGGAAACAAAAATGTCAGAAACATTAGGATGTACGCGCGTAACTATTTGTTTTTATAATGTTTTTTAAATATAATAAATGGAAAGGAGCAGTAACATTGAATTTGTGTAGGGGCATAGGCTACCTGCCATGTTTAAAACTGGCAGATGTAGAGAGGTGGGTCATTTATACACGTCACGCGTTCAGAGAAAATGCTTCCACAATGGCTACACTTGTGTTTCCTCACTGAAGCATCCTCTGGGAGCCTCTTTATTCTTTGGTCCTCGCTCCTCCGGGGAGCATTTAGTGAATTGGAATGTCGTTAAAGATGGCGGACCTTGATCGATTTCTGGGTCAGGCGAGGACTGAGGAGACGAGGGCTGCGGTCCAATCCGATAAATGTTCAGCCCTCGCAAACGGCACTTGCAAACTTCCCTCTGGAGGATGTGACGCAGCACCAAAAGAACACGAGAAGACACTTGAACAGACGGGGACGAGCAAGGGAGGGAGCGGAATTATTTTTTAATTGAACCGCGCTTGTACTCGGAAATTCGCCAGAGCTAGAGACACCAGCGGACCACTGACAAATTCGTTTGTGCAAAACTTTCCGATAGACTGTATAAGATGGCAAGCGCCAACCAATATCTCAATGTTTATTCTGGCAAAAAAGCAAACTAGAAAATGATTGACAATCAATTATTGATAGACAACAAATACTTTGCACCTTTAAAATACCACATAAGCAATAATGGGGAATAATACACTAAAATGTATGTTACATACTACATCCAAATAAAATATATTAATAAACTACAATGAAAACGGTGGATGCATAGCTTGCTTTGCAGGTGGCACAGAAGTATAAAACATATAAGAGGCTAGCAACCTGTAAAGAGGCTAGAAAGTGAAATCCAAGCAAAATGTTTTTGAATACCTGCTCTGCTCTGCTTTTAATACGTGCTCTGCTTCCCATTCGTACTAAAATGCACATGCAATTAACATTCCAAAAATTGCTTTCGGGCTTCGAGTAAATCACATTACATGGGCTGAAGTAATCCATTTGCATGACCTCGATCGTCCCAATTTTGCATGTTCATTCAGACTAACCCGCAAAAATTTTAAATCCATTTATCTTTTCATTTTAACACACGCAGTTCTCTTTGCGCCTTGTTAGTTGAACACCTTGGACCCATACATACAGTGCCCTCCACTATTATTGGCACCCCTGGTAAAGATGAGTAAAAACGGTTATGAAAAATTCACCGTTTGGTGAATTAGCTTAATCGTTCAAAAAATTAGAAAAATCCAACCTTTAATTGGAGTAAATTTATTATGGGGAAAAAAAAAATCCCTCATCAAGAAACTATTATTTTTAACAAAACTACATGTGCCACAATTATTGGCACCCCTGCATTTATGTGCAGCAGCCAAAGTGGCACAACCTGGCCAGCTGTGACTATCAAGCCGATCAGCCCCCGTCAGTGCTTCACCGTCACCTGCTGCTCTGCAGCAAACTGTGACGGGCTCTCTCTCGAAACATGCTGCCTCTCTGGGGTCAGAGAGGCCAGTATTTTACCTTAGAATTTACATTTTTTACAGTGTATAAATAACAGTAACAATTACAGTGTTTACTAATACCATTATTTATGTTTTAGTCGTTTACAATTTCATACCATCACTATTTTACAGACTTATACCGTAAAATTCACAGGTGTTTTTTTTTGTTTTTTTTAAACAGTGTAGATGCCTTGTTTCCAACTAAAAGTGAATACTTTCTTCCTTTAAGCTCCAAGTGTAGCTGGAATCGTTATTCTCAGTGCTCATGTGAGCTCAGCTCCAGTTAATGTGGAAATAAACACAGTGGGCCCCCAAACACAGTTAAGCAGACCTAAAAACAAGAATAGATTAGTGCAGTTTCATGTCGTTACCACTTACCCCACTATTAGTGGGAGTTCAGAAGCGCCTAAAAGATGTGAAGGACGCTTACTGTTCTTTGTTGACAATACTGATGACTATCATTAGCATGATAATAACAGTCCTGCAGCAGACAGACTGCTGCCATATACCACACCTCATTAGAAAAGGAATTAATTATTCCATCTCTGTTCTTTGCTGTGGCCAATCAGGGTGTTTTGCACCAGGAGGGAAAATATTAGAACAAAAGATGGCTTCCATTTTTCATCGTCACTGGGGAAAAAAACTAATTATGCACGAGCCGCTCTTCTTGAGATGCAAAAACTGACCTCTTGTGTCGGCGTTGCAATCTGCCAGAGCCAGGGCCACACTCCACCCTTTGTGTTGAGATTCCCCCCAGCTGAGTCGGTTAATTAGGTCTGATTGAGCTGCTAATTGAGCTCCGATCTTTATTTGACATCCCTGTAATGCAACTTGTTGCAAATGAATTCTCTGTGAAAGAAACGCATGCTTGGGGGGTGTGTTTCAGCAAACACAGATAAAGTTGTTTACACCATATATTGTTGGAAGCTCTTCGCAATTAAGCATAATATTTATGGAAATGAACTGTTCCAGGCCCCATTGAAAAACTAATTACTTTTAGTCGATAAAGCCAAACACCTGTCCGTGTTACTAATTCGATTACGGGGCCAAAATGAGTGGAAACAGCCTCAAGAAACACCTTTACTTCTACCCTTCTGTAAAAGCAAACAGTTCCTGGAACCCTTATCTACAACTGAGATCTAAGAGTCGATACTCGTTAAGTGATGCCAGCGTCCAGATCAGTGTTCAATTAGCAACTCAATCAAACATGATTAACTGAGCTGATTAGCGGCAGGGGCAAACCTCAGTGAGCACAGCGCGTCCCCAGGACCAGACCTGAAAAACACTGCAGTTCTTCTTCATTTCCATCGCGCTGCCCAATTCCGCACTTCTTGTCCTTTTCACTGACACTAAGGCCTGGATTCAATACCAACGCACTTGTTTTTGCTTTGAATATTGGTGATTGCTGAACTTGCCTGACTTCCAACAGATAGCGCAAGACAAGAGTACTTTAATGAGATCCACCATTCCCAGACATAAAACCTGTACTGTTTATTTTACGACTCAAAGCTGCACTTATTTTATTTTTTAAACCTGGGGGGTATTTCACAAAGCAGGATTACTGAGTTAGCTGGATAACTGCACAGAGTTTTTACTTTAGTCCATGTTCCAGGTTTTGGAGGGTGCCGAGTTTTACTCAGTGCAGTTATCCAGCTACCTCAGTAATTCTGCTTTGTGAAATACCCCCCTGGTCTTTACTGACCATATTTTTGCAAAAGATTGACTGACTGAACCTACTCTTTACTAACACTACTCCTTCTTCCCAATTTCTGTGTTGACACATGGAATGATTAGGAGGATTTGCGAAGTTAAAAAAATAAAAAAGTATTACAGAATAAAACCTTTTACAAGACATTACTTTAAGTGGGTCATTCATAACCTTCATCCATTGGAAAGAAAGGACACAGCCCTTGTTATTAGGCTACCTACATGAACACCATATCCTATTTTTAACAACTGACACAAGGTTATGAAGCATGTTATACTAAACATTACATCTCGTTCTAAATTTACTCTCACTCTGACTAGTCTCACAATATAAATAATGAAAATGTGCCATTCAGCCCATCTAGGCTTGTAAAAGTTATTATAACTAAAGTATCCCACATTGTGTAAAGCCCAAACTTGAGCACCCTGAGTTCTCTGCCAATATTACATGACCTGACATGCCTTCAACAAGGAGATTGTTCACTGCTATGTTGCTTGTAACGATTCCATTCTGTTTCATTAGCCAGTGACGTTGATTTAGTTTTGATGGACGCGCCAATAAGAAGGAGAGAAATTTTCCACCGCGGATTACCCGCAGGGCACAGGTCCGGCGAGTCGGTCCATGCAGTGAAAACACCAGGGTGGTATACTACGAAGCAGGATTACTGAGTTAACTGGATAACTTCAGAGTAAAACCCGGAAACCCTTCCAAATCTTGAACCTTGAAAGTAAAAAGAGCTGTTCCGGGTTTACTCAGTGCAGTTATCCAGCTAACTGCTTATTTACTTTACCCAATTTATTTTTATTTATTTTCACAGACAAAGCTGGTTTTAGCTATAATTAGCAAAGAATATACAATGTACTGTAGATATAATTAAATATCTTCATTTCGAACCATACATAAGGCAGGGTTTGGCAATGGATGTGTTGGGCACTGGGAAGGCTTCGGAGACAATCCTGGAATATGTTAATTCAACTTGCTCGAGAGGCACTACAGTATTCTCTGGAATACATCCAGAGAATGTGAAGCCCCTCTTCCACTGTTAGTTCTCAAAGTCTGTAAGGTTACAGCCATAAGCAGACCAGCAGAAACCTAAACCAGCCTTGAAAATCCCATCCTACTGGCATGAGTGCCCCAGCATTGTCCATGATGGCTTGTGCATATTTGAAAAAGAGAAAGGGCTGAAGAGTAGGGACAGAGAGAGTTTGAGAAAAGTAAGAGAGTGAGAGAGAAGAGAAGAAGAGAGGATAAGACAGAAAGAAAAGCAGTGATGGGAGAGATAGGGTGGGAGAGAACGAGAAACAGAGAGGAAAGAGAAGAGAGTGAGAAAAAAAATTTGAGACAGGGAAGAGGGTGATGGAGGAAAATAGGAATATTTACAAATAGAAAAGGGGATGTCTCTTGACTGGCAGTCCCGAGAACAGAGGCTGTTGCTTACACTGCCACCAACAGCAGACTGAGACAGAGCTACACTCCCACAGGACAAGAAAAATGCCATGCAGTGAAATCTCTATTTTCTTTTTTCCGAGACCAAAATGAGATCACCAACAGACTGCACCAAGACATATGGAAACATCTCATGTTTCAATTTCTTTTCTCTCTTGAAAAATGTATGACCAAATTCTCAGTTAAGGCTCAGAAAGATCTAAATTAGGGTCCTCTGTATCATCTGAACAGCTAGATTGATCTACCATGCAATATCTCAGGTTTTATCAACCTATTTTAAATACTATGAGGAACATTTGAGAGGACGACGGTTCAATTTATCTATTTCTCATAGAAATCTCACTTTGTTTCCTATTTTTTTTCTTTGTATTGCTAATTATGTGGATTTTAGTAGAGTAAATTCAGACACAGAATATCTTTGTGTGGTCCATTAATGTTTTTAGATTACAGCAACAAAACCGTATGTAGCTGCCTGCCACAGTCCAAGAGATAGTAGAGACCTCTTAACTCCTGTTAACTGTGATAGATTTTATTATTTTCTATTGCTATTGTTTGCTATAACCTTTGATTATAAATATTGCTCTTGGCGTCATTTTTATTATCATTTTATTTTAACTGTTCCTTTGTTTTATTGTTATAAAATTAGCTGTATAATCTCTGGTAGTGTGCACTGTAAAATTATGTCATGCCAATAAAGCATTTAAATTGAACCTGAAATTGAACAGAGAGGGGATATCTGAGAAAACTTTCTCGGTCGCTTAGCAGGCGCTTAACTTAACTCTGCACCGCATGGTTTATTCATGCGGGGACCTGCCGATGATCACGACAGTCATAAATCACGGCACGCGCCCACGCTTACCTCCGGAGGCAAGGGAACGGCGAAACGGCCGGACACGCGCGCATCCCCCAGCCACATCTCTCATCTGGATGACCTTGGTTTTATGGAGCAGACGCCGGGGGGGAAGGGGGGTGGGGGCAGGCAGGCTCATTACCTCTCTATTCATCTCATTCAACAAAAGTCCCTTTGCACCACCTGTCAGAACCCATCCCATCGCGTTCACTCCAAGACCATGGGCTGCTGGGTCCTTTTTTACACTTTAGACTCCTGCTAGAATTAGCTGGGAAGGACAGCACCTTTGTTTGCAGAGCAAAACAAAGCACATTTTATTTTGCTTTTGAAAGAGTAAATGTTTTTCAGACACAAGAGGCTAATATGCCCTCTGGGATGTGAAAGTAGCCTAAGAAGCCTTAGTGAGTACAGATGGTAGGAGTGAAAAAGCTTACAAGACAAACCTTGACAAGGATAACTTTCAAGACCTTGTTTTTGGAGTAGCTGTTACAAGAGTGGCCTGCGAATCTAAAAACAGGTAAGAACAGCGTCGGTTTGTTATGATATTCCCTCTCTCAGAATCTCCTATCTTCAAGCGACTGCTATGCTAAATTTCCAGTATCTTTTCCTCATATCTCATTTTATACCCTAATCGACCAATGACTCTCATAATTTCCCCCTGACTGACACATACTCAATTTCAACTCCCCCACTCTGGCACCCTGAAAAGGGAAACAACAGCGCCCCCTGTCGTCGTCAACGTCGACAGCTGGCAAACACCTATGTACCCCAGTAACTTCTCGGTTTAATTAATTTGGCTTGCTTGTTTATTTGCTTCATGAAAGGTGCTGGAACAAGGACCTCGTACCAGCAGCCAGTCTGAGGCAATCTGAGCAGGAGCCAGTGAGGGAAATAATTTGATTAACTGAATAAATCAGCTGGCAGAAGAGCTCACACGAGCAGAAAGAGCCTGACTCTCTTGTATTGTACAGACAAGGCTCAGACTGAGGGAGCAGGAAGAGCCTGACTCTCTTGTATTGTACAGACAAGGCTCAGACTGAGGGAGCAGGAAGAGCCTGACTCTCTTGCATTGTACAGACAAGGCTCAGACTGAGGGAACAGGAAGAGCCTGACTCTCTTGCATTGTACAGACAAGGCTCAGACTGAGGGAGCAGAAAGAGCCTGACTCTCTCTTGTATTGTACAGACAAGGCTCAGGCTGAGGGAGCAGGAAGAGCCTGACTCTCTCTTGTATTGTACAGACAAGGCTCAGACTGAGGGAGCAGGAAGAGCCTGACTCTCTTGCATTGTACAGACAAGGCTCAGACTGAGGGAGCAGGAAGAGCCTGACTCTCTTGCATTGTACAGACAAGGCTCAGACTGAGGGAGCAGGAAGAGCCTGACTCTCTTGTATTGTACAGACAAGGCTCAGACTGAGGGAGCAGGAAGAGCCTGACTCTCTTGTATTGTACAGACAAGGCTCAGACTGAGGGAGCAGGAAGAGCCTGACTCTCTTGCATTGTACAGACAAGGCTCAGACTGAGGGAACAGGAAGAGCCTGACTCTCTTGTATTGTACAGACAAGGCTCAGGCTGAGGGAGCAGGAAGAGCCTGACTCTCTTGCATTGTACAGACAAGGCTCAGGCTGAGGGAGCAGGAAGAGCCTGACTCTCTTGCATTGTACAGACAAGGCTCAGACTGAGGGAGCAGAAAGAGCCTGACTCTCTCTTGTATTGTACAGACAAGGCTCAGACTGAGGGAGCAGGAAGAGCCTGACTCTCTTGCATTGTACAGACAAGGCTCAGACTGAGGGAGCAGGAAGAGCCTGACTCTCTTGCATTGTACAGACAAGGCTCAGACTGAGGGAGCAGGAAGAGCCTGACTCTCTAGCATTGTACAGACAAGGCTCAGACTGAGGGAGCAGGAAGAGCCTGACTCTCTTGCATTGTACAGACAAGGCTCAGACTGAGGGAGCAGAAAGAGCCTGACTCTCTTGTATTGTACAGACAAGGCTCAGACTGAGGGAGCAGAAAGAGCCTGACTCTCTTGCATTGTACAGACAAGGCTCAGACTGAGGGAGCAGGAAGAGCCTGACTCTCTTGCATTGTACAGACAAGGCTCAGACTGAGGGAGCAGGAAGAGCCTGACTCTCTTGCATTGTACAGACAAGGCTCAGACTGAGGGAGCAGGAAGAGCCTGACTCTCTTGCATTGTACAGACAAGGCTCAGACTGAGGGAGCAGGAAGAGCCTTACTCTCTTGTATTGTACAGACAAGGCTCAGACTGAGGGAGCAGGAAGAGCCTTACTCTCTTGTATTGTACAGACAAGGCTCAGACTGAGGGAGCAGGAAGAGCCTTACTCTCTTGTATTGTACAGACAAGGCTCAGACTGAGGGAGCAGAAAGAGCCTGACTCTCTTGCATTGTACAGACAAGGCTCAGACTGAGGGAGCAGAAAGAGCCTGACTCTCTTGTATTGTACAGACAAGGCTCAGACTGAGGGAGCAGAAAGAGCCTGACTCTCTTGCATTGTACAGACAAGGCTCAGACTGAGGGAGCAGAAAGAGCCTGACTCTCTTGCATTGTACAGACAAGGCTCAGGCTGAGGGAGCAGGAAGAGCCTGACTCTCTTGCATTGTACAGACAAGGCTCAGACTGAGGGAGCAGAAAGAGCCTGACTCTCTTGTATTGTACAGACAAGGCTCAGACTGAGGGAGCAGAAAGAGCCTGACTCTCTTGCATTGTACAGACAAGGCTCAGGCTGAGGGAGCAGGAAGAGCCTGACTCTCTTGTATTGTGCAGACAAGGCTCAGACTGAGGGAGCAGAAAGAGCCTGACTCTCTTGCATTGTACAGACAAGGCTCAGGCTGAGGGAGCAGGAAGAGCCTGACTCTCTTGCATTGTACAGACAAGGCTCAGACTGAGGGAGCAGGAAGAGCCTGACTCTCTTGCATTGTGCAGACAAGGCTCAGACTGAGGGAGCAGGAAGAGCCTGACTCTCTTGCATTGTACAGACAAGGCTCAGACTGAGGGAACAGGAAGAGCCTGACTCTCTTGTATTGTACAGACAAGGCTCAGACTGAGGGAACAGGAAGAGCCTGACTCTCTTGCATTGTACAGACAAGGCTCAGGCTGAGGGAGCAGGAAGAGCCTGACTCTCTTGTATTGTACAGACAAGGCTCAGATTGAGGGAGCAGAAAGAGCCTGACTTTCTTGCATTGTACAGACAAGGCTCAGACTGAGGGAGCAGAAAGAGCCTGACTCTCTTGCATTGTACAGACAAGGCTCAGACTGAGGGAGCAGGAAGAGCCTGACTCTCTTGTATTGTACAGACAAGGCTCAGACTGAGGGAGCAGAAAGAGCCTGACTCTCTTGTATTGTACAGACAAGGCTCAGACTGAGGGAGCAGAAAGAGCCTGACTCTCTTGTATTGTACAGACAAGGCTCAGACTGAGGGAGCAGGAAGAGCCTGACTCTCTTGCATTGTACAGACAAGGCTCAGACTGAGGGAGCAGAAAGAGCCTGACTCTCTTGTATTGTACAGACAAGGCTCAGACTGAGGGAGCAGAAAGAGCCTGACTCTCTTGCATTGTACAGACAAGGCTCAGGCTGAGGGAGCAGGAAGAGCCTGACTCTCTTGTATTGTGCAGACAAGGCTCAGACTGAGGGAGCAGAAAGAGCCTGACTCTCTTGCATTGTACAGACAAGGCTCAGGCTGAGGGAGCAGGAAGAGCCTGACTCTCTTGCATTGTACAGACAAGGCTCAGACTGAGGGAGCAGGAAGAGCCTGACTCTCTTGCATTGTACAGACAAGGCTCAGACTGAGGGAGCAGGAAGAGCCTGACTCTCTAGCATTGTACAGACAAGGCTCAGACTGAGGGAGCAGGAAGAGCCTGACTCTCTTGCATTGTACAGACAAGGCTCAGACTGAGGGAGCAGAAAGAGCCTGACTCTCTTGTATTGTACAGACAAGGCTCAGACTGAGGGAGCAGAAAGAGCCTGACTCTCTTGCATTGTACAGACAAGGCTCAGACTGAGGGAGCAGGAAGAGCCTGACTCTCTTGCATTGTACAGACAAGGCTCAGACTGAGGGAGCAGGAAGAGCCTGACTCTCTTGCATTGTACAGACAAGGCTCAGACTGAGGGAGCAGGAAGAGCCTGACTCTCTTGCATTGTACAGACAAGGCTCAGACTGAGGGAGCAGGAAGAGCCTTACTCTCTTGTATTGTACAGACAAGGCTCAGACTGAGGGAGCAGGAAGAGCCTTACTCTCTTGTATTGTACAGACAAGGCTCAGACTGAGGGAGCAGGAAGAGCCTTACTCTCTTGTATTGTACAGACAAGGCTCAGACTGAGGGAGCAGAAAGAGCCTGACTCTCTTGCATTGTACAGACAAGGCTCAGACTGAGGGAGCAGAAAGAGCCTGACTCTCTTGTATTGTACAGACAAGGCTCAGACTGAGGGAGCAGAAAGAGCCTGACTCTCTTGCATTGTACAGACAAGGCTCAGACTGAGGGAGCAGAAAGAGCCTGACTCTCTTGCATTGTACAGACAAGGCTCAGGCTGAGGGAGCAGGAAGAGCCTGACTCTCTTGCATTGTACAGACAAGGCTCAGACTGAGGGAGCAGAAAGAGCCTGTCTCTCTTGTATTGTACAGACAAGGCTCAGACTGAGGGAGCAGAAAGAGCCTGACTCTCTTGCATTGTACAGACAAGGCTCAGGCTGAGGGAGCAGGAAGAGCCTGACTCTCTTGTATTGTGCAGACAAGGCTCAGACTGAGGGAGCAGAAAGAGCCTGACTCTCTTGCATTGTACAGACAAGGCTCAGGCTGAGGGAGCAGGAAGAGCCTGACTCTCTTGCATTGTACAGACAAGGCTCAGACTGAGGGAGCAGGAAGAGCCTGACTCTATTGCATTGTGCAGACAAGGCTCAGACTGAGGGAGCAGGAAGAGCCTGACTCTCTTGCATTGTACAGACAAGGCTCAGACTGAGGGAACAGGAAGAGCCTGACTCTCTTGTATTGTACAGACAAGGCTCAGACTGAGGGAACAGGAAGAGCCTGACTCTCTTGCATTGTACAGACAAGGCTCAGGCTGAGGGAGCAGGAAGAGCCTGACTCTCTTGTATTGTACAGACAAGGCTCAGATTGAGGGAGCAGAAAGAGCCTGACTTTCTTGCATTGTACAGACAAGGCTCAGACTGAGGGAGCAGAAAGAGCCTGACTCTCTTGCATTGTACAGACAAGGCTCAGACTGAGGGAGCAGGAAGAGCCTGACTCTCTTGTATTGTACAGACAAGGCTCAGACTGAGGGAGCAGAAAGAGCCTGACTCTCTTGTATTGTACAGACAAGGCTCAGACTGAGGGAGCAGAAAGAGCCTGACTCTCTTGTATTGTACAGACAAGGCTCAGACTGAGGGAGCAGGAAGAGCCTGACTCTCTTGTATTGTACAGACAAGGCTCAGACTGAGGGAGCAGGAAGAGCCTAACTCTTGCATTGTACAGACAAGGCTCAGACTGGGGGAGCAGGAAGAGCCTAACTCTTGCATTGTACAGACAAGGCTCAGACTGGGGGAGCAGGAAGAGCCTAACTCTTGCATTGTACAGACAAGGCTCTCACACACACACACACACACACACACACACACACACGAAGAAATTAAGCACTATCTGTTCACAATTAACCTAGCTCTCATCCAGCAGCCCCACCTCCACCCCCTCCCCTCTCCCTGCCAGCACCGGCCCCCACAGGAGCTCACTCTACACACACTGCATCCAACACTGGTCAGTTACCACTGTCTATATCATGCTCAACATTTGACACATGAGCAAATAACAACTTAACACTGCAATTATTACACTATCTACCTAACTCTGTGTGAAATGTGAATCCAACACCGAGTATTAAAGACACATTTTATACACACACTCAAACCCACCCAGGCACGTACACAAACCATTTCACCTTCTCCACGTTTTATTATGTTACAGTCATATTTTACAATAAATTGAGTTTATTTTTTGTCTCAAAATTCTACACAAAATAGCCCATAATGGTTTTTAAACATTTGTGCTAATTTATTAAAAATCTAAATGTAAAATATATGTACACAAGTGTGCACACCCTTTGATATGACACCCAAAAGTGAGCTGAGGTGCATTTTGTTTCCACTGATACTGCTTGAGATGTTTCTACAACATAATTGGAGTCCACCTGAGATAAATTCAATTGATTGGACAGGATTGGGGATTGTCAACACCTGCCTATATAATGTCCCACAGTTGACAGTGCATGTCAGAGCAAACTCCAAGCCATGGGGTCAAAGGAATTATCTGCAGACCTCAGAAACAGGATTGTGTCAAGGCATAGATCTGGAGAAGGGTACGGAAAAATCTCTGCAGCTTTACAGGTCCCAAAGAGCACAGTGGCCACCATCATTATTAAATGGAAGAAGTTTGGAACCACTAAGAATCTTCCTAGACCTGACCGCCCGGCCAAACTGAGCAATCGGGGAAGACGGGCCTTTGCCAGGGAGGTGAGGAGGAACCCGAGGGTCACTCTGACAGAGCACCAGCATATCCTTGTGGAGATGGGAAAACCTTTCAGAAAATCAACTAACCAGGCAGCACTCCACCAATCAGGCCTTTATGGTAGAGTGGCCAGACGGAAGCCCTTCCTTAGTAAAAGGCACATCACAGTCCGCTTGGAGTTTGCCAAAAAGGCACCTAGAGGACTCTCAAACCATGAGAATCAAAATTCTCTGGTCTGATGAAACCAAAATTGAACGTTTTAGCCTGAATACCAAGCGTCACGTCTGGAGGAAACCAGGCACCGCTCATCACCTGGCTAATACCATCCCTACAGTGAAGCATGGCGGTGGCAGCATCATGATGTGGGGATGTTTTTCAGCAGCGGGAACGGGGCGACTAGTCCTGATAGAGGGAAAGATGAATGCAGCTAATTACACCGAGATCCTTGAAGAAAACCTGCTCCAGAGTGGTCTGGACCTCAGACTAGGGCGAAGGTTTACCTTCCAACATGACAACAACTCGAAGCACACAGCCAAGAGAACAAAGGAGTGGTTTCGGAGAAAGTCTGTGCATGTCTTTGAGTGGCCCAGCCAGAGCCCAGACCTGAATCCAATTGAACATCTGTGGAAAGAGCTGAAAATGGCTGTGTACCGACGCTCCCCATCCAACCTGACGGAGCTTGCAAGAATATGCCAAGAGGAATGGGCAAAAATGTCCAGAAAAAAGGGTGCCAAGCTCGTAGCTTCTTTCCCAAGATGTAATCGCTGCCAAAGGTGCAGCAACTAAGTATTAGGTTAAGGGTGTGTACAGATATGTAACCCCTAAATAACCTATTTTTGTCAGTAAAATAAAATTGCATATTTTCTAAAAACCTGTTTTCACTTTGTCATTATTGGCTATTGTGTGTAGATGTTTGAGGCAAAAAATGAACTCAATCTATTGTAGTATACGTCTGTAACGTAATAAAATGTGGAGAAGGTGAAAGGGGTGTGCAGACTTTCCGGCTTGACTGTATATATATACACAAACCTATGAGCACATGCACACAACAGCATTTGCCTTTAGTTTGGGAAAGCCAGCTTCTTCAGAACACTGCCACAGTCAGCAGAAGCAGAGAGGGTCAGAGATCAGAGTTGAAGGAGCGAGAGAGAGAGAGCGACAGAGCGATATATAGAGGGAGAGAGCAGCAACAGCATGCAAAAGAAGACGGGAGAGCAACTTAAATGCTGAAACAACAACACAGAAGCCAGGGCAATTTTACACCCCAGTAATTTCACACCTCTGCAAATCACTCGCCCAGTCTTGTTGTTTTTTCGTTTATTTAGGGTCAGAAACACAGTGTGGTGTAAAACAGGGGAACGGCTCGTCCCAAAGTAAAACGGGGAAAGTGATAAGACAAGGGCGGACAAAATCCACCCCTAATATTGATTTGCTTCAAATGCAAAACTGCAGCCAATTTCCATGGAACCACAAACTTTCAAGAAAGTTTCCAGACAGCTGTTATTGATCTTTTTCGCGTCAGAGTATGCCAGTATCCAGTATGCCAGTATCACCACAGGCACACGCTTACTCTTTTACAAGTGCAGAAAATACTCCAATCAAAATGAATGAATAGTTCTGTTAAGGCACTGTTCTAGTGCATGAATGGCCCCGCCGGTCTGGTGTCAAATGCGGACCGCGCCAATATCAACTGTGGCCAGCGGCTCTGCAGGGTGATGCGCGATTGGCTCTAGCATCACCTGGGAATGGCAGCATTTCAGTTGACTGAGATTACAGCATCTCATCACCCGCTAGCTCGCCCTACTGGTCGATCGGATTGTGCATGAAATGCACTACGGCAGAGTTACCCAAGTCACGGTCCTCGAGGGCCGAGAACTGTTGGTTATCCACCCTCCCTTTACCTGGGAGACAGGTATGAAGACAGTCTGGCCAATCAGTGGTACTAATTGTTCAGTTAATTAACTGGGAGAAAAGAAAACCAGGGCCGGACTTGGATTCGAGGGCCAGAGTTGAGTATCCATGCTCTACGGTGTGATAAAAAGCAGCAGACTTTACATCTCTGTTACTCAAATCACGGTCCTCCTAACATTTCTCATTGCTTTCACACATTTTTCACACACATTATTCCAAAAACGGTTAACACAAATTTCCCAGAAAGACACAAAACTATTGGATGACTGAAAACACAAAGTGACAGCTGATGAGAGATTACTCTGAGAAGTATAAATCTCTTCTGCACCTGTGTGAAACTTTTTGCACAATTTTTCAATTGGCAATCAGACCCGTCCATCGGAAATGCTGCGACGCTTCGATAAAAGCAATGACAGACCACTGTGCAGTTTCAGTAAATTCAACGACAAGGATTGCTTTGAATTGTGTCGCGTTCCGTGCAGCACCCAGTGGTCACATTCACAAGAGTGCGTTACATTTAATTGTGGCACAAAAAACGCGACTGATGTTCAAGGGCAATGACAGGCCACTCTGCAGTCCAATAAATACAATAAGGACTTAGGATTACTTAGCATTGTGTCACATTCAGAGCAACACTCTGTGCTCACTGAGCTAAATGCAATGGGCATGTGGTCATTTAATTGTCGCATGAAAACCGTGCACTGGCGTTGAAAAACAATCCACCCCGTGTTGTATTTCAGTATGGGTGTTTTTGACAGAACACGTAATGAAATGCAATGCAATATGCATTTTGTTTCTAATTATGGCGTGATAAATGCACATCATTACATGAATTACATCTTATAGCAATGGACTATAATACAGTAATAATTTTTTTCCCCTTCAAATATTACATTACAGCCAAATATGGCTTGGTGCATTTGATTGAATTCTTGGGTCAGTCCTTCTTGGTTAACACAGTCTGACTCGTGCAGCTCTGGGACTGGACTGAGATCAGTTCAAAAGGTGCACTTTTCCACATTGAGGCCTAAACCCGAGTTGCACTGCAGAACTTGCTCTTGCTTTCTCACGTAGAACTCCACTTTTACCTTCCAATGACAAGATTGATTTCCCAAGCATTGCAGAAAAAACCCCCAGAAATTAAACAACTCGTGAATCCCGAGATAAGCCGGTGAAATTTGTTGGACTTAATTGGGCAGATAAAATGAAAGTTCTTCGCGGCGTTAATGACGTGCGTTGCGTGTGCTAATTAGCACCCAGGTCCCCTTCTCTCTGTTTTGATCAGAAATGTGTGATATGTTAATGCAATAAAGTTTTTTAAAAAGACTCCTTTAAACTCTGACAGTTTTTGAAAAGTTAGGTAAAATAATAGCCACTATTTCATGCTTTGCCGTACATTGACGAGGAAACAAACAAACCAAAGCGCTACACCAAGCAGATGAGGATAGTGCAATCGTTGCGCTGCCTTATGCAGTTCTTAAAGTAGCCTCACCTCCCCCTGACTCCTTAAAGCCTGATTCATCCCCTCCTACAGCTAATTAACCCCCCCGATCCCCTATCAGGTCCTGAGTGGAGAATGATTACTCACCGCTGTTAAAAACTCAAATAAATTCTGATGGTCCTGACGGTCCCATTGGGTGTCATTACACAAGTAACCTGTCCTTGATGCGTTGTGTCCTCAGAGAAGGGGGTGCATGTTCCTCTCAGATACCACCCCCCCCCCCTACACCGCACTGCACCCATCCCATCCCATCTATACCTGTCCTAATAAAATATACATGCCCACTCCCTGCTTAGAATCTTAGCTTGCCCTTGCGCTTGTATGCTGACACCAGGACATTAATAAAACAGTTACGGGGGACACTGCTCCCAGTGCAGGTCAGAGTTTCAGTCAATCAAAATAAAAGTCCCCACCGCAGATTCATGGGTAGCTCCATGTTGAGAACTTCTCTTCTAATGGGTGCCACATCTGCTGAAAGGCCAATCTGCGGTCCAAAATGATAAAAGTTGCTTTTAAAAGTTCTCTTCATTATCTGTCTTTTTTAGGAAGTTTTTCTAAGAAAAACAGCCAACAACAACATTTTGGCAATTTCTCCAGGGCAGATATTTCATGCACTAAACATGTTCCTATGCCACCAGTTTGTCTTTGCAAATTCTAGCTCATCATATAGGTTTTTTTTCAGTCTGGAGCCTATTCAGGCCAGGAAACTGTGTGTGTGTACAAATGAATCACACACGTTGAAACACACCAAAATCCAGCAGACACTGCTGGTTGACTGCACGTGGTAAAATACGTGTGATATAATTGGCTTCATACTAAAAGATATAGAGTGGGTTTAAGTTGGCAGTGATATGATTCTTCTCTGCCTGGAGCTAGCTTTTTTCTGTAGAGCTGAATGCATTGTAAGGCAAAGTAACTGCTGGCTCATAGAAGAGTGCATGCATTTCAGCTGCAGCGCTCCTCACACGTGGTGACATGCACCATAGTCTGAAATCAAAAGCCAGAACCGACTGTGGTCAGCAGGCCTACTGTAATTGGCAACGCGGTTGCAGAGGGAGGGAAGGTGTCCAGTGGTGATAGGTTTCATGAACCTCATATTGAGTGGGGCTACACTTAACTGTCAATCACTGGCTTGTTAGAACCAATCAACACTCCACACAGCAAAACACAATGATTGGCCGAAATCAGATGGCAGTCCCATTTGAAAAGCTCACTGTCGCATCACGAGTTTCCCTTCGACCCAGTTTTGCATCTTCAACACTGCAGTCATGGGACAAGCTAAAGAAAATTCCATTCCAAATCTGAGGAAAACACTGTGTCGAAACGTTGGCGTTTTGTAATTTGTGAGCATTATAGAGTGTGCGACTATCCTCCCTTTTTTTATGTACACACATCATTAGCAAATTAAAGGTAAATTGAAAAATCTGCCCTCCATGTTACTAGCTCATTGGCCTCTACTGATCACTGTGCAGAGACTGCTTTAGCTCATCTAAACGAGCGGAACTAATCTCAACACCTCCAATCAAAGTAAGCACTCGTACTCCTCCGCCTTCATTTACAAGAAAATAATCCTTTTTAGGAATTAAGAATGATCAATTAGAATTGACCCATTTTCTTCTGTTACCGCAGACACTGCGCCCTGCACGGATGGCAACCCGTTCAGTCTCGGATTAAATAACACAAATACTCAGTTATAGCATGTTTATTTTTAAAATCCTGATGTGGCAACAACAAAAAAAATGAGGATGAAATCAGAGAAAATGCAGATAACTCACATCGGAGACAATGGCAGTCAGCCGGAATCACGGCACGACAAATGCAGCGCTTTGTTCCACGTGATCACGGGGCTTGGCGATTTGCACATGCAGCAGATATATCTAAGACGGCGGCGCATAACGGAAGGTGGGCAGGGTGTATTTTTCATGTCGCCTGGCACGCGCGAGGTGAGAGGTAGATTTATGTCCCGGCCCCGCCGCGGTAAAGGTCTGGCCCAGTTTCCCGCCGGTGAGATGGTGGAAGCGCTCTCCGCTTCAAAAGCCCTTGCGCCGTCGCACCTGTGCCAGGTGGAGAGAGAGAGACCGCTGCCGCTCGTTACCCTTACACGCGAGTACCGCCGTCCTCTTCTCTCTTCTCTCCTGTGCTCCTCGGGAAGCTGCAGCCTGAATTTGACTTTAATATGGCTGAAGCCGGGACACCCGGGGGAGGGTTACCCAGACACACACACACACACACACACACACAATACACCCAGACACACACACACACCCAGACACACACACACACAATACACCCAGACACACCCAGACACACACACACACAATACACCCAGACACACACACACATACACCCAGACACACATACACCCAGACACACACACTCATACACCCAGACACACACACATTGCAAAACGGATGCCGTTCCACACACACTGAGCACCTGTAAATCCCAGGTGAAATTTGGAACCTCAAACTGCGTTTAATTTACGATCCTGACTGCCGCACATCGATTGCAGGGGCTGCCGGCCTGCTGCTGAATAAGCGGGCGGAGCCCTGACAGAGCAGCTCTCTGATAATGCACCAATCCATCAATCAGAGTGGCAGGAGGAGGGGGGGGTACAGGTAACCCCCTCAAACAGGGATCAGAGAAGGACATGGAACAGTTTCTGACAACAACTGTATCACTGAAATCATACTAACCAGAGAGACAGATTTTTTAAAAAGACTAAACCAAGCCCTGAAGCAGGAAATAAAGTCAAAAATATACAGTGCTGTGTGTTTCTGGCCAGCTGGAAGGATGTCACACAGACAGTAGAAAGTAAACAGGCCCAAGCAGGAGCCAGGATGGTGCCGGGGAGGTGATTTTGGATTAGGCAGAGGTGCAGTGTCCCGTCGCAGACAGATCGCTGACAGGGTTTAGCCACTCTGAGCCAAGAGAACTGCTCTCAAACCCCGCCAACCCCACACGCCGTCTCGCAGTGAAGGATGAGGTCCGGCTCAAAGGCTGCCCTGAGGCTGCACAGCCATTACAGTCACATTCAGTTCATTTCTCATAAGTTAAAGCCCAGGGGTTAGTCTGCAATCTTAACCATGGCATCGGTTTCTCTTTTCTAAAGTTACAGCCTTCACTCTTTTGAAATGCATCAGTTTACAGACAGATATTTATGGAGGCAATTCGCTGGCAAGGGCCTTGGTCGGGGATTTGTCTTAGCGCTCCACGTGGGTATCATACCTCAGATTTTTGGCCGAGGACAAACCTAGCTACACCTTAAACCTTAATTTCATTCATATAATTCTCCAAGTTTACCGCACACATTAAGTTCAGCTATACCCCTGGCAAGTCAACTCTCCAATGTCCAGCAAGGACAAAGCTCATTTCATCTGATCTATTTTTAAAAAGTTGTTATTTTTGTGTGTTGTTGCTATCCGTTGCAGTATTAGAGGTTTACACAGACACTATTTCCATGTTATCAATATCCAGTGTGCCATTCCCTGACCTTCAGGAGTTGGGTAAATTATGTTTGCATTGCTTTCAAGTGTTGCCAATACAGGGTGGGGGCCCTCTAAAAAACAAGGTGCGCATACACACTGTAACAGCCCCACAATTTAATTAGGTAAGGTATGGATGGTTAGTCTGAGTGATGGCCACTCTCTGCCTGGTGTATACGCTATGATTTACAACAGTCCTACCACCGCGTGTACACAGTGTGTTAGCGGTTAGCAGCAGAGCACTTGATTTAGGCTCATGGGTCTTTCGCGGATCAGCGCACAAAGTAGCAGATATGCAATAAAAACTGCGCGGTAAATCAGGCAGGACCTATCTCAGGGCCTGGGGTGGGGTTTGAGTATCCGCATTGCATTGTGGAAGAAAATGTAGCAGAAAACTCACACAGCCAAGTCTAATATTACAGCGAAGTTCAATGCTGCCAGTGCCAGTAGCACAGAAGTTCAGAACAGTTACCTACAGGTCTCAGGAATGTCTGTTAACACAATGATATTTTTCTTTTTCATATTTAGAGTCACACTCTTTTATAGGGCGAACCTGTTATAATTACGTGACATTATTTATTTACTTAACAGACGACCCTTAAACACTTAAATCTTTATTTTTTTTTAAACCCATCCGCAACGCTGGAGATATTTACAGAGGCAATGCAGCTTAAGTAGCACTAGCCAAGTATTGCTCAAGATGCAGCCGCAGTTTCCCCACATGGGAACGGAATCCGTAATGCTTAACCACCGCACGGTGCTGCTGCCCATACACAATCATGCAGATGAGTATTTCAGCGATCTCAGTAGCTATGACAAACTCTTACTCTCCCGCTGGGATTTCCCTCATGAAGAGAGAGGATGACGGGCGTGCGCAAGAAAACCGGAGCTCCGTGGTTTACGTTAATGCTCCTTTCGGACGATACCTGGCAGACTTGAGCGGGCGTGTCAGCAGTATTTGTAAAAAGTCACATAACTCCTGGGAGAGACCCGCCTGTCATTAAGACAGACGGGGAAAGAATTGACGAACCCATTAACGGGCAGAAAGAAGCGGCGATGGCGGGGACCGCAGGGTTTGTCAGGCTCTTCTGGCGGGGAGCTCACCGACGCGCTCCCTTGGCCTTGGGGAGGCGGTTAAGCTGGATTGTTTCAGCGATTCCGTTTATCGGAAAAAATGTGCATTTTCTGCTGTTTTTTTGTCAGATGCCAACCCAACCAAAAGCCTAATACTCCACAGACCTCTATTGGCAAAAACCTACTGCGCTTTGATTGGTGGATCGTTAATTCAAGTATCCTAGGCTATGTAGCATATTTGAGGAGCTAGTAGCCACTCATAAGACCATAGGCCCTGGAATGGGACAATTTCCTCCCACTAAATTGAGCTGGTCAATGTTTGCTAACTGACCCGATAAAATAATTATGTTTTATTTAATAATTAAGAGTATTTACAGTGGAAGAGGGATAACCTAAGAGAAATGCCTTCAGGCCTATTGAAATTGTCTTAGTGTTTCATCCACCAACTTAACTCCTGACCCAAACAGATTCATGCAGACCAATAAAACACAGGAATGCATGCACAAACCTTAAGACAACTCCGCACTACCATAGAATCCGCCTGCTCATCTCCCTGAAGTCACTACATTTTGTATTTGTCTTGACACCGGTTCCTCTCATTCACACACAACTAAAAAACAACAAAACATTTTTAATTGTAATCTGACATGATAAATCTAAAAACATTTAATTGGTGGGAGTGGTACAATATATAATAGTGGTATGACTTCTCCCACTGCAGGCCTGGGAGATGTACGTACAGACCGGTGACCTCTTTCTTATTTATTGATTGTTGGGGGAGGGGGGGGGGGGGAGAGAAAGAAAACATCTGTGACTGTCTCTTTGAAAGTATAGCCGTCCTGGAGGGGCGTGAGCCTTCAGAGGAGACAGACTCTGACTCACAACATGAAGAGAAAAAGAACTGCAGTCGACCCACAAGGGAACAGACAGAGAGGAGGGGGAAGGGGAGTAGTGTGAAACAGGGAGAGAGATAGCGAGAGAGAAAATGCCCAGATTGAGAGTGACAGAGTAGGAGCAGGAGTGAATGATGAGACGAGACAGTTTGTGTTTTGCGTTTAACAAGCCTACAGTGGGGACCAAAGGTTTGAGGGCAGTGACACCATTTTGGTTGTTTTGGCTCTGTATTCCAGAACATTGGATTTGAAATGGACCAGTGACTATGAGGTTAAAGTGCAGACTTTCAGCTTCAATTTGTGGGTTTTCACATACATATCCGGTGAACCATGTAGCAATTGCAGCCTTTATACATAGTCCCCCCCCCCCCCATTTTAGGGGACGAAAAGTAATTGGACAAATAAACATAAACGTAAATAAAGTCCTCATATTTAATATTTGGTTTGCCTTTGCATGCCATGACTTCCTGATGTCTGTGACCCAACAACATCAAAACACTCTTGATATCTTATTTTCTGATACTCTTACAGGAGTCCCCACTGTATGTGGTCATTTAACCAACCAGTGCCACTGATAAACATCGGAAGACAGAAACACCCAATTTAAAGTTATAGGACGTAACAATCAAGACACAGACCACAACTCAGGCAAACAAAGTTTCTCTGAAACTTGTGAGGCCATTCACCAACTGGTCAAAATTTTAACCACTTTGCAAACCTGGCATTAAAGACACTGTCCAATGACTTTTTTTTTTTAAATTTAAAGTGTTACATTTATGTCACAAGATAATGATGTACATTTTTTTCAAAGTTATAAAAAGGAAAAGAATACAATTTCTTTTTGATATGTGTTATTTCTAAATAGAAGAGCTGGAGGTCCGACACGGAATACCATTTTATAATTGATGTTCACTTTAAGTTCACCTCTGATTGGCAGCCCACTAAACGGATGCACCGCTGATTGGTTAAAACGTAAATCACCACAGTGCTTACTCAAGCAGCAGGGCCTCCAAAAGACCAATAGCAATCCTCCTGTAGCAGGCAGCATAAGAAATGAGTTGCTTTCAGGATTAAAAAAAAACAATTTAAATTCTCAACTGAATGAAATACCATGTAAGATATTTTTTGTTTTGTTTTGTATGTATGATATCATATAACTATTAAAATTATAATTAGGATTTTACAGACTCTTTAAAAGACTCTAACATCAAGTCCACACCCTAATCCTCAAAATGTGTGGTCTGGTGTTTCCTAAATTGCCATTTTAGCTACCCACAGTAGAAGTTTTATTAATTCATATTTCAGTGTAGTTCTTTACGCTCACATGTCACAAACACCACACCCAAGTTATTCAAAAATGCCTTCCATTAACAAGCATAAAACTTTTGTTAGCCTAGAACACACAGTTAAAGCGGTGCTAAAGCTGACTTTTTGCTGGCAAAATGGACATTTGCTATAACTCATGGATCTAATACTATAATAAAAGTTGTTGACTGAAATTACTTCATGCAGTACCCTCCACTGCAAGTCACCAGCTCTTTTACTTAATGGTGGCTTATAGTTTGAGCCCCAGTTTAGCTCTCCAGGGTATATATCTGCTTAAGTGTACAAAACTGTTTGATGCGGCACCTTCACACACCCCTTGTACAAGACTCAAGAGCCAGAGCCCCTGAATCATCTTTAAAGGCAACCCCTCCAGTCCCCTCTATGTCAGGACACAGTTCCATAGGTCAGAGGAACAAAATGTCTGATTAAGCTTATGGAAATTATTGTTTCGGCAATACTGTAGTGTGTGGTCATAGCTAGCAAAAAAGCATATTTTAATTTATATATATATATATATATATATATATATATATTTGAGAGAGACAAAAGAAGATAAAGAAAAGGTGAGATACAGATATATATATATATATATTAGGGGTGGGACAATGCACCAATTCATCGCGATGCATCGATCTGAATGTGTAAATACAACTGCATCGATCTGTAAGATTAGAATTGATAAGCATCGATTAATATCACATTGTAAATTAATGCGCACATGTATTCATTTATTTTTTTTAAATTTCATTTAGTTATTTAAAATATATATTTCTGAGACACGACTACTTTTAAAACTGTTTTGATCAGCTTCAATCCATGTTTCTGCTCCAACCCCAACGTAAGCGTGAGTTGAAAGCAGGGACAGGCGGGAATCAAGCGACAATGAGACAGACAGATCTGAGAAAAATGGCTAGCTGCTCGAGTGTGACAAAAGAGACAGAAATTGACAGAATTTGACCGAAAATCAGTGGTATGGAAGCATTTCAGGTTTAGAAAGAAGGAGGGTGTACTTGACAAAACCGCTGCAATATGCAAGATCTGCCAAGTTGAAATCAGATACATAGGCAACACCACAAACATTTGAGCCGATGACACACCATTAACGTGAAGGACAGCAAGCGGGTTAGCAAGCTAAACTCGGGAGTCATTAACACTTCCCCTGAGTTTTCTGGAGAAATGGCTAAACGGTTCTGTTTTTTTTGTAAAATAGTTTTTATTAGTTTTTATACACATAACGTGTCCAGACAGTTAATTGTAAAGTGCTTTCTGATATTTTAATTTAAACCATTTTCTATTCAAAATCAAGTAGACGTTAGAGACAAAAAACAAACAAAAAAAACATACTATTTCCAATGTCGTACGTTCAATTAATTATTACTACGTTAACTGTCCAATTCAAAACCTCCCCCCCCCCTTCCCCTACACATCACCCAGACAACACAAACAAAGACTAAAATAAAAAACTGTTCTAAACGGGCAAAAGAGGTTACATCTGCTATAGCCACGTTTATCTGCAAAGACCTTAGACCATACAGTGCGGTAGAAGAAGAGGGATTTCGTCACTTAATGAATGTCGTGGAACCTAGATACACCATACCATGCAGAAAACATTTTAGTGAAAAATGTATACCTGCTCTGTATGAAAAGGTTTGACTGTCCTTCTTTTCCAAAAGAAAACTGTTTGACTGTCCTTGCAAAACGCTACGAGAGTAGCTTTATCTACGGATGGATGGACATCTTGCTCCACCGAAGGTCTAGATGGTACTAATGGCCCTGTCACACTATTGCGTATGTCAGCGTATGAAAAATATCACTCATACGCTGACATACGCTAGGGGTACGTTAGGCATAGGTTGTATACGTTTCAAGCACGGTCGCATACGGTAAAAAATTTGTGCGTATTCGGACGTATAGTTTATACGCTAAGCATACGCTAGGCATACGCTAGCCATACACTGGCCATACGCTATTTTCAAGGGCTTTTTGTGCGTATGAAAATTATTTTAATTTACATACGCAACTCATACGATTCTCTCATACGCAATAGTGTGACAGGGCCATTAGGTTTAGGAAAGTACTATGCATGACACTAGCCTATAGGCTATTTCATTTTGCTTGGCCCAGTTTAGTAATTGTCATACATTTTGCCATTAGGGTACCATGTCTGACACTGTTTGGTATCTGCTCCTTTGTGCGAGGAGGAACAGGAGAAGCACTGGCAGAGCCGTACAAAATGACCTCCAGCGGGCTACTCGTGTGCACTGCTCAAAAAAATGAAGGGAACACTTAATCATCACAGTATAACACCAAGTCAATTAAACCAACCCAAAGGAGTATATACAGTCAAGCCGAAAAGTCTGCACACCACATTCACCTTCTCCACGTTTTATTACATTACAGACATATTCTTCAATAGATTGAGTTCATTTTTTGTCTCAAAAGTCTACACAAAATAGCCCATAATGAAGTGAAAACGAGGTTTAGACATTTGTGCTAATTCATTAAAAATCAAAATGTAAAATATCATATGTACACAAGTGCGCACACCCTTTGATATGACTGTTATGTTCTGAGTGTCTGAGTTCTGTCTGCTTTGTATTTTTATTTTCATTATTATTACTTTTCATTTCATCAGTACATTCCCCTCTGTTCGTGGGTTGTCCAAGTTGCATTTGTGTGTTTGTTTACCCTGTCTCGCGTATGCACTGTTTGGGTGACTTTGGGATTTTCGAGGGTTCACGCTGTATTTTTTCTGTTTACTTCCTGCTTTACGTTTCCCGTGTTTATATTGTTTATATTACTAACTCGTGCTAACAATCACTCGGGTGTTTATTTGTTAGATGCACATTACTAAAACCATTAACTTAAATGTTTACTAACATACTAATTGTCTGTATTTAGTTAGAACTAACAATTAACAAGTTTTCTCGCTGTATCTTTTCTATCTGCGATACTAAGCTGTCCTTGAGTTATTGGTTAACTCGTTTGAGCTGTCTCTCCTTTGACACTGTCCCGTCCCGTTCCACGCCTCCTGTTCAGTCCCGTTCCACGCCTCCTGTCCCGTCCCATTCCACACCTCTTGTCGAGCTGCGGAGCCAGCTAACCCCTTGTCCTGAGCTGCGGAGCCAGCTAACCCCCTGTCCCGAGCTGCGGAGCCAGCTAACCCCCTGTCCCGAGCTGCGGAGCCAGCTAACCCCCTGTCCCGAGCTGCGGAGCCAGCTAACCCCCTGTCCCGAGCTGCGGAGCCAGCTAACCCCCTGTCCCGAGCTGCGGAGCCAGCTAACCCCCTGTCCCGAGCTGCGGAGCCAGCTAACCCCCTGTCCCGAGCTGCGGAGCCAGCTAACCCCCTGTCCCGAGCTGCGGAGCCAGCTAACCGCCCCTCCAGGGTGATGCAGCCGTCACCGCCGGCCTCCTGGGCGATGTAGCCGTCGCCGCCGGCCTCCTGGGCGATGCAGCCGTCGCCGCCGGCCTCCTGGGCGATGCAGCTATCGCTGCCGGCCTCCTGGGCGATGCAGCCGTCGCCGTCCTCCAGGGCGATGCAGCCGTCGCCGTCCTCCAGGGCGATCACTCCTGCACCGCCGCCGCCGTCCTCCAGAGCGGTCACTCCTGCGCCGCCATCTTCCAGAGCGGTCACTCCTGTGCTACCGCCATCTTCCAGAGCGGTCACTCCTGCGCCGCCGCCACCGTCCTCCAGAGCGGTCACCCCTGCGCCGCCGTCCTCCTCCAGAGCTGTCCCTCCTGCACCGCCGTCCTTCTCCAGAGCTGTCCGTCCTGCACCGCCGCCCTCCTCCAGAGCTGTCCCTTCTGTGCCACCTTCCTATTTTTATTTGTATCTTTTCTATCTGCGATACTAAGCTGTCCTTGAGATACTGGTTAACTCGTTTGAGCTATCTCTCCTTTGAGACCACGCCTCCTTAATTCTAGTCACGTCTCGCTCCTACTTGAGCCCGTTGTTTGTAATGCTTGTTTCCGAGTCCCTTCCATGTTTTCGTGATTTCCTTATTATCGAGTTATTGTCTCCTAATGTGTTCACCTTACGTTGTTTGTAACCCTTCCTACTGCCTTGTGTATTTAATCCAGTCGTCCTAGTCCCTCTTCGCGAGTTCCTCAACCTTGATAGCGTTTGTCTTTTGCCTGTATTTTTCGAGTGTTCCAAGTATCTGTTTTTCCGAGTTTTTGTTTCGTGTTTTAGTTAGAGTTTTCATAGTATCTGTTTCCGAGTGTTCCCATTTTCGACCTCTGCCTGTTTTTGTACTCTTCTTTGGATTTTGATTTTTGTACTGCTACTGGACATTAAACTTTGGTCATAACAATGACACCCAAAAGTGAGCTGAGGTGCATTTTGTTTCCACTGATACTGCTTGAGATGTTTCTACAACTTAATTGGAGTCCACCTGTGATAAATTCAATTGATTGGACATGATTGGGGATTGCCAACACCTGCCTATATAAGGTCCCACAGTTGACAGTGCATGTCAGAGCAAACTCCAAGCCATGGGGTCAAAGGAATTATCTGCAGACCTCAGAAACAGGATTGTGTCAAGGCATAGATCTGGAGAAAGGTACGGAAAAATCTCTGCAGCTTTACAGGTCCCAAAGAGCACAGTGGCCACCATCATTCGTAAATGGAAGAAGTTTGGAACCACCAAGAATCTTCCTAGACCTGGCCGCCCGGCCAAACTGAGCAATCGGGGAAGACGGGGAGGGAGGTGAGCAGGAACCCGAGGGTCACTCTGACAGAGCTCCAGCATATCCTTGTGGAGATGAGAGAACCTTTCAGAAGATCAACCATCCAGGCAGCACTCCACCAATCAGGCCTTTATGGTAGAGTGGCCAGACGGAAGCCCCACCTTAGTAAAAGGCACATCACAGCCCGCTTGGAGTTTTCCAAAAAGCACCTAGAGGACTCTCAAACCATGAGAATCAAGATTCTCTGGTCTGATTAAATCAAAATTGAACTTTTTGGCCTGAATACCAAGCATCACGTCTGGAGGAAACCAGGCACCGCTCATCACCTGGCTAATACCATCCCTACAGTGAAGCATGGCGGTGGCAGCATCATGATGTGGGGATGTTTTTCAGCAGCGGGAACGGGGCGACTAGTCCTGATAGAGGGAAAGATGAATGCAGCTAAGTACACCGAGATCCTTGAAGAAAACCTGCTCCAGAGCCCTCTGGACCTCAGACTTGGGTGAAGGTTTACCTTCCAACATGACAACGACCCGAAGCACACAGCCAAGAGAACAAAGGAGTGGCTTCGGAGAAAGTCTGTGCATGTCCTTGAGTGGCCCAGCCAGAGCCCAGACTTGAATCCAATTGAACATCTGTGGAAAGAGCTGAAAATGGCTGTGTACCGACGCTCCTCATCCAACCTGACGGAGCTTGCAAGGATATGCCAAGAGGAATGGGCATAAATGTCCAGAAACAAGTGTGCCAAGCTCGTAGCTTCTTTCCCAAGACACCTTGAAGCTGTAATCGCTGCCAAAGGTGCAGCAACCAAGTATTAGGCTAAGAGTGTGTACAGATATGTAACCCTTAAATAACCTATTTTTGTCAGTAAAATAAAATTGCATATTTTCAAAAAATCTGTTTTCACTTTGTCATTATTGGCTATTGTGTGTAGATGTTTGAGGCAAATAATTTACTAAATCTATTGTAGT
The DNA here is from genome assembly GCA_022702515.1 of Ilyophis sp. 1 JC-2022. Taxonomy (NCBI): domain Eukaryota; kingdom Metazoa; phylum Chordata; class Actinopteri; order Anguilliformes; family Synaphobranchidae; genus Ilyophis; species Ilyophis sp. 1 JC-2022. Next base: position 27,886,000 of record CM040400.1, read on the forward strand.
ATAAGTCTGTAACGTAATAAAACGTGGAGAAGGTGAAAGGGGTGTGCAGACTTTCCGGCTTGACTGTATCTCTTCCACAATATGATGTGGGATAGAAACATGTTGGCCTCATTATAAATAAATAGATTTTCCCAGAAGCCCATTTACAGGTTGGCATAGTTAGGGGAAAAAGCTGCACCCATTGTCGTTCCCTTTATCTGTATATAATCTGTACCTTCAAAAATTAAGTAATTTGATTGTAAACGGGTATCGAGTAAGGTCAGTATAAATTCTGAGGGGGTAGAGAATCTGTTGGCCTGCATTAAAAAAAATATTTAATAGCCTCTAAACCCTCTATGTGGGAAATATTTGTATATAAGCTGGTGACATCCAGTGTAACTAGAATGTGTTCTCTGTCTACAGAGATGTTTGTCAGGCTATTCAATGCATCTCTAGTATCTGCCAGGTAAGCTGGAAGGTTCAGTACTATAGGGCTCAGAAAATTATCTTCAAATTGGCATAATGGTTCAATGATTCCCCCTATGCCTGAAACTATAGGTCTCCCTGGTGGAGCTTGCAAGCTTTTATGTATCTTTGGAACACAATAAAAAGCAGGACAAACAGGGTGTTCAACTTTTTAAAAAATCAACATCTGATTTATTTATCCAATCATGTCGAAGGGCATTGTTCAAGATTTGATTGATTTAGTTTTTAATTTCAAGAGTTAGATCTTTCTTTAGACTAATATAGAAGTTTTCATCACTCAATTGAGAGAGCACTTCTACTCTGTATTTCTCAGATTGCATCACTACAATGGCGCCCCCTTTATCTGCAGGTTTAATTGTAATGTTTTTATTTTCCTGTAATTGCTTCAATGCGAGTCTCTCCTCTGAAGAGATGTTTTGATGTAGTTTGATGTAGGTTTCTTTTTAAGTCACATATCAATGTTACGATTAAGCAAGTTCCCAAATGTTACTATGCTTGGGTTCAAATTGATATTTGGAAGAAAATAAAACTTATTTTTGAAGTGTTCATTATTTGTGCCCAGCTCAGAATTACTCATCAGCCCAGATTGTCACATTAAAACACATTAAAGTGATTTTTAAGATGTAGTTGTCTGATTAATTTAAAACAATCCACCTTAAGTCTCAACACATTCACATTGCTGGTTGGTACAAAAGTTAAGCCACGACTGAGAACAGATTCCTGTGAGGGGGTTAAAAGAGTGTCCGAAATGTTACATATACACAGATTATTATTTATTTATTTTTTCTTCTTTTTATGTAACTGGAATTTTTAAATCACCATGTGTTTCACTTTCCTTATAGTATCAATATTTATTTCTTAATTATTGTATGTGATTAACTGTGATTGACTAATTGAAATCATTTTGTCACATGCCCAGATCTAATTGAATCACCTGGGCGGAACCAGAACACCTGCAATCAATCTTGCCTTTGCAAATCTTAGAAAACTACTTTCAGCCCATTAGATCACAATGCTCTGAGAAAGACATTGTTGAAACACGTCAGCATTGTGTATATTACTCTGCACAATATATTTATGTCTAAATTTCTTGAATGGTAGATCTCTTTTTTTGGGAGTTGCGGACCATTTTTGCATTTTCATATATATATATATATATACACTGCGCAAAAAAATTAAGGGAACGCTTAATCATCACAATATAACACCAAGTCAATTAAACCAAACCGGTCATGCCAAATGATGTTGCAGGCAGCATAACGTTCGCCACAGCGTCTCCAGACTCTTTCACGTCTGTCACATGTGCTCACTGTGAACCTGCTCTCATCTGTGAAGAGAACGGGGCACCAATGGCGAACCTGCCAAATGCCAATCGAGCTGCATGGTGCTGGGCTGTGAGCACAGGTCCCACTACAGGACATCGGGCCCTCATGCCACCCTCATGGAGTCTGTTTCTGACAGTTTGGTCAGAAACATTCACACGAGTATCCCGCTGGAGGTCATTTTGTAGGGCTCTGGCAGTGCTTCTCCTGTTCCTCCTCGCACAAAGGAGCAGATACCGAACAGTGCCAGACATGGTACCCTAATACCTTTCCAGCTCTCCTCGTGTAATGGCCCGTCTCCCGCTATCTCTTTCACACTCTTGAGACTGTGCTGGGAGACCCAGCAAACCTTCTTGCGACGGCACGTATGGATGTGCCATCCTGGAGGAGCTGGACTACCTGTGCAACCTGAGCCTCATGCTACCAGTAGTGACAAGGGCAATAGCAAAAGGCAAAACTAGAGAAAAATCAGTCAGGAAAGATAAGGAGAGAGAAATGGTCTGTGGCCACCACCTGCAAAACCATTTACTTTTTGGGGGTTGTCTTGCTGTTGCCTCTCCTGTCCATCTGTTGTCGCTTTCATTTGCACCAAAGCAGGTGAAATTGATTCACAATCGTTTACGCTTCCGAACTGGACAGATCGATATCCCAGAAGTTTCATTGACTTGGTGTTATACTGTGTTGATTAAGTGTTCCCTTCATTTCTTTGAGCAGTGTATATATATATATACGTATGCTAGTACAGCACAGGCGCTGTAATTAAAGATCCCATGGCACTTAATGCAGAGAGTAGGGAGTTTCTTGGTGTCCAGGAAAATTTCCCAAACTGGCGTTCAGCCTGACCACCTAATCATGTTTACTTTACATGTTTTAATCATCCTCAGATTTATTTGGATTGATAAATTCCTCCTTCTCCACCTAAGCTACTCTGTCTGGCACAAAATGGCTGCCTTGCGTCACCATGATAGGTGCTACACATTGGTAGATGAAGGGTGCCGCTTTCCCCTGTAAAGTGCTGAGATTAGTACATAGAGCATATATTGCTTTATGCAAGTAATCCAATGTTATTATTATTATTAATAAATAACAACAATAATGTGATTATGATTATTATTACAGAGAATGAGAATGGGGAAAGTATGGTGATAAAAAAGTGGAGGCAGAGAGAGGGAGTAGAAATTTATAAAGGTCACCAGCTGAGGAGAAAGATGAGATGAGAACACTCCAGCTCTCGAGGAAAATAAACATAAATAACAGCATAGCTTACCCCCAGAAAACACAACCTGATCTTCACTGAGAAGCTCAGTCACGCTGTTCTTTCATATATTTCTTGTTTTGATTTCCTAACATGTTTTCTGTGGCTCCAGGGTATTTGTGAAATGGGAAATGTGCGTTAGGGTTCTGCTAATAAAACATCTATCAGTCAACTTACTAAAAACAGGCTTCATTTGCAAAACGAGGGTCAGCAGCCATTTCATGGCAGAACCTATATAGAAAAATCTCACAGGCAAGAAAATAGCAGTTTCAGCTCCGAACTAAAATATGTGTGCAGAAATTTATAAAGGTTTAATGATGGGACCAAAAAACAATGAAGCTTCGTGTGGTTTTCAAGGCGCACACCAGATATTATACCCATGTATTGTCATATATTGACCTGGATTCAACCATTATTTGTCATGCATATTCATGAAAATTTTATTTAAGTGTTGGTCATTTTCCTCAGTTTGGCAAGTAAATTTTTGTACTTAAGGACAAATGATTGAATCCAGGCCAATATTCAGACTCTGTCTCAAAAACTGTGTAGACTACAGTCTACTCAAATGGTTAGAGTAAACCAATTGGAGGGACATTGTATTTTCAAAACTCACTCAGCACACTTTTACCAATTTTGAAAATAATTTTTTTTCATGAAAAATCACATTTTTATACTTAAATTCTTAATATTGTAAAAGTAAAACTGAAAATATCTAACCATTTATCAGAAACATTACATCCACCTTGAAAAATATGGTTTATCGAAACTGAGGTTTGAAGAAAAATACACTTCAATTGCCTTTTGAATAGAGCAAATTGATCTGTTCAAGTATTCACTGGACTTTTTCTTTTTTCAATTAATTTATTAAGATTGGCATTGAAGTTTTAAAGTGTGCTATTACCATTATGTCAGACAATTTCTATTAGTCGGTGAAGGAACAGCAGACAAGAAACTGGTCTGATTGCAAGAGATTGCAGGACTACACTGAATAGGGCGAATAAACATTATAAAAGCCGATTGCTTTCAGAAATCTCAGCTGTATAAAACTTTTTTTATATAATGTTGAGCTATAAGCTTATTTTTTTTACATGCGTTTGCATGCATGTATATGTGTATGTATGTGTGTGTGTGTCCATGTTAATTTCACTGTGCATGTTGGTGTATGTGACATGCACATTCACAGTCATGTGTATGCATATGTACAGTGGGGTGCAAAAAATTGGCCACCCCTGGTCAAAATGCCTTTTACAATTAATGTCTAAGTGAACAGAAGCTAACCTGACCTCTAAATGGTTCAACATTACACATATCTTCTCATTTTAAAGCAAGATTACTTTTTATTTTTATTTTTTACAGTTTCAAAATAATAAATAAAAAAAGGGAAAAGGCCCTGTGCAAAAGTCTGGGAACCCTTTTGGATTATTCATTGTTGCTTTTTAAAAAGATGATTACTAAGGCCCAGGCCTTAGGTGATTTACTCGTTAGGGCTTCAACGGGTCAGGTGAATATAATTTCAGGGCTGAAATATTTCTTCTGAAGTAACTCCATGCCTTCTAAAGCATCCGACTGTGGTGGCTGTTGTGTCTGGTGTTAACAACCATCGGTTCCTCTAAACAGTTGTCCAAAAATGTCAGAATCAAAACTTGATTGAACTTTTTGGCCAGAAACAAAAAAGGTATGTTTGGAGAAAAAAGGTGAAGCATTTGTAGAGAAGAACACCTTGCCAACTGTTAAGCATGGAGGTGGATCCATTATGCTTTGGGGTTGTGTGGCAGCGGGGGGCACAGGGAATATTGTGCGGGTGGAAGAAATAATGTATTCCACCAAATATCAACAAATTCTCGAGGCTAATGTGTTATGTTCTGAGTTTGTTTTTGTATTTCTGTCATGTATAGTATTGTCAGTTTCGGTAGCATACATTTTTCCATGTTTTCCGCAGCCTTGCGTTCTGTGCTGTATCTCTCGCTCCCTCTCACGGAGTTTTTTTTTTTTTCTGTTCTGTTTGTTTTGTTTGTATTACCCGCACTACTAACATTTATATATATTATATTAACTACTAACTGCTACACGGGGGTGGTTAAAACTAATACTAACTAACAGGTAATAGAATATATTTACTAACACAAAACACAATTAGTTTCTCACACGTTCTCACACTGCTTTAGTGTTTTTCTTTTCGTATCCAGTCATTGTCTTGTTAACTAAATTTAACTAACGACAGGGCTAGATAGGGGATATTTAATTACTAATTACGATTTACTTGTTACGGCTCTCAGCTCTCTCTTTTTCCATTTTTTCCTCTCTCGCTTCTATTCTTTTCCATTTGTCTCTGTGCACCATGTTTACACCTGTGTTTGTTTTGCTGTCGCGAGTTCTTCTCTCTAAGTTCGTCTTCGAGTATTTCTAATTGTGTTTTATTCTTTTTCCTTTTTATCTGTTTCCTTTTCTTTCCGAGTTTTTCCGTTTTTTGTTTTGTTTTCTGTTTCTTTGTTTTTTTTTCTGTTTTTTTTGTGTTTTTCTTGTTTTTTTTTTTTGTTTTTTCTTTTTTTTTTTGTTTTGTTTTGTTTGTTTTTGTTTTTTTTCGTTTGTTTTTCATGTTCTTTGTCCCTGCTGTGTGTTGCATTTTTGTCTACCTGCCTTGCCTGCCTTTTTGTGTCCTGCCCTGCCCTGCTTTCCCTCCCTTCCTGTGTGTTGATGTCCTCCCTGACTTGTTTTGTTTTTGTATCTGATGCCTGCTTCATCTTTTTTCTCTTTCTGCTTTGGAATCCACATAATGTTCGAATGTCAGTCCAAACATTGAAGTTGAAGAGAGGTTGGGTATTCCAGCAAGACAATGATCCAAAGCATACCTCGAAATCAACCATGAAGTACCTCCAAGAAAGACGGATGAGGGTTTTGGAATGGCCACCACAGTCCCCAGACTTGAATATTATTGAAAAAATGTGGAGAGATCTCTCACATGTCGTGCATGCAAGGAGGCCGAAGAATATTTCTGAGCTAGAGGTGTTCTGCCAAGAAGAATGGAGAAAAATTCCAAAAGCAAGAAATGAAAGACTTTTAGCTGGCTACAGGAAGTGTTTGCAATGTGTTATAGTTTCCCGAGGAGGAGTTACAAAGTACTAACTGACAGGGTTCCCAAATGTTTGCACAGGGCCATTTTCCTTTTTTTATTATTAAATAAAAAGTTATCTTGCTTTAAAATGTGAAGGAATGTGTCATGTTTAACTTTGTACCATTTAGAGGTCAGGGTAGCTTCTGTTCACTTACATATTAATTATAAAAAGCATTTTGACCAGGGGTGCCCAATTTTTTGCACCCCACTGCATGTGTTTGTACAGGTGTTTGTGTGTGCATGTGAGAGAGAAAAGATCATGTATGTAACCAGCATCTTCATGAACAATACTGCTCTCCAGTAAGCATCTGGCTCTAGTGTTTAATACTGCTCTCCAGTATGTATCTGGCTCTAGTGCTTAATACTGCTCTCCAGTATGCATCTGGCTCTAGTGTTTAATACTGCTCTCCAGTAAGCATCTGGCTCTAGTGTTTAATACTGCTCTCCAGTATGCATCTGGCTCTAGTGTTTAATACTGCTCTCCAGTAAGCATCTGGCTCTAGTGTTTAATACTGCTCTCCAGTATGCATCTGGCTCTAGTGTTTAATACTGCTCTCCAGTATGCATCTGGCTCTAGTGTTTAATACTGCTCTCCAGTATGCATCTGGCTCTAGTGTTTAATACTGCTCTCCAGTAAGCATCTGGCTCTAGTGTTTAATACTGCTCTCCAGTATGCATCTGGCTCTAGTGTTTAATACTGCTCTCCAGTATGCATCTGGCTCTAGTGTTTAATACTGCTCTCCAGTATGCATCTGGCTCTAGTGTTTAATACTGCTCTCCAGTAAGCATCTGGCTCTAGTGTTTAATACTGCCCTCCAGTATGCATCTGGCTCTAGTGTTTAATACTGCTCTCCAGTAAGCATCTGGCTCTAGTGTTTAATACTGCTCTCCAGTATGCATCTGGCTCTAGTGTTTAATACTGCTCTCCAGTAAGCATCTGGCTCTAGTGTTTAATACTGCTCTCCAGTAAGCATCTGGCTCTAGTGTTTAATACTGCCCTCCAGTATGCATCTGGCTCTAGTGTTTAATACTGCTCTCCAGTATGCATCTGGCTCTAGTGTTTAATACTGCCCTCCAGTATGCATCTGGCTCTAGTGTTTTAACAGCCGGTGGCTGTTTCCCTTTCCGGAGTAAGGTTTTCTTAATGTGAAACAGAAAAGGAAGCGCCTCTAGAGGACCGGGCTGTTAGAGTCCGTCCAGTGGGCAGTTAGGATCCATTACTCTTTTGAGGAGAATTCCCCAGCAGTAATTGGGTTTGCCGGCAGGTATGCTTTAAGGCCAGCGGTGGCATAACAGGGCTGTAATTCATGCTTCTGTGACCAAACACAAAAACACCAGGCCCTCCTCTTTTATGGGGGTGGGTGTCCCCGGCCGTCCCCAGTCACTAAAAGCCCCTCTCAGCACAGCTGAGTGACTTGCCTGGCCAGCTACGTTAACACAGTGTAGCAGTGTGTTAACACTGGAAAAGCAATACACAAGTGTGTATAATATGTTTGTGTACTGCCCTGTATGTACATGTGATTGTGTTTGGGTGTACTTTATAATTGAGTATGTGTGTATATTTGTGTGCACATATATTTTATATATATATATTTATATACATATGCATATACACACACACACATACTGTATGCTTGCATGTAAGTATGTGTAATGTACTGGATGTATGTGCAGACGCAAGGGCAGCAGTGTAGCATTATGGGGTAGGGAACTGAGCTTCCGAGGTGGTAAGGTTAATTCCCAGGTGGGGCGCTGCTGATACACCCTTGAGCATGGTAATTAACCTGAATTGCTGCAGTAAATATCCAGCTGTATAATTGGGTTGTATGCAAAGAATGCAAGCTGTGTAAGTTTCTCTGGATAAGCATCGGCTAAATGCCTAAAATGTAAATGTAATTTTCATATGCACATGTGTGTGCATGTGAGCGAGTGTGTACGTGTGTGTGTGTGTGTGTATGTGTGCGTGGTTTATGGGTACACCCTGTTCTGCCAGTGCCTGAATGCATCACTTAAAAGTCTGTAATGCTCCTTACTTTGTCCTTCTGTAAACAAAGTGTATAGGCTTGGGGCTCGGGGCTCGGGGCTCTTGGCCTTAATGGACGCTTTTATCATTTTATATCAAATGTTCCTTTTGACTTTTTGTTTACCGTTACTTCCATCGAAAACATACTTGAAAAACCAGCCTCATTTTGCTCCAAGTATAGTGTGATAGTATGTTTTCTCTTGCTGCTGTTGTTATTGATGATGTCAGTGCTGTTATAATTTTAGAAATGTGTTCACCTCTTATCCTAAAGGTTTTACCATGAAGAAGCGGGCGCTAACACTAAAGCCCAGTTCTGCTGTTAAATATAAATGACTGAGAATTCATTATTTGTACATTAAAGGCTTGATTTACTAAAACCTTTAGTGTGTGCAAAACCTTTAAGCACATGCAAAATTAGTTTTAGTTAATCAGGCTCTAAATATGATAAGCAGTGTATCCAATTCAGTGTATCCAGTGTATATTTAGAAAGAGCTTTTTAGTATTTTAGTAATTTAGCATTTTAGACTAAATTTAGACGATGAGGGAAAATTTATATAAAATCTTTTAAAGATATCTACTTTTTTATTCATCAAATAATATAACCACATGCCGTATTATTGAAATATTTTCTCATTTATTTCCTTTTTCTCATGTTTTTTGTTATATCCTAAACATAGTTGTAATTTTAAAAATGTCTTGTTAGAGTTGTAAATTCCATATAAGACATGCAATACGGATTAATACCTGTCCACACAAAGTGCATCATTCCAGAGGCATATTACATATTGTTCTTCAAAAATTCAAATACCTGTGTTCTAAATATGCCAGCTCTCGTTGGTTGAACATAAGTGATTAAATGTATTAATCCAAATAAATCTCAGCATTTCCAGCTTCAAAAGGTTTACTAGACTGTAATCAGCAGACACTTCAGACAGTGGCATAACCTTACAAAAGTGTTGTTTCACTTAGGCTTGAGGGAGATATTGAGTAAAGACAAGGCACATTCTCTCTCTTCCTTCTCATACAAAAGAGTTGCAGGAGTCTAAACAGATAAGACTAGGCCTCCATTTCTATCTTTTCATTAAAAACCTGAGTGGGAGGGGAAGATTCAATTACACTGTGGTCTGGCCTAAATAAATCAATATGTTCTATGTCAGTTTAAAAACAATAGAAATATTACATAGATCTTTGTCAAAATGTTGATTCAGCCACCCCAAGTCAATATAACTCCTTGTGGCAAATTTTAGCTATAGGATCATTCAATTTGGCCTCAAAACTGCCCCAAAATTGTCCCTATTCTTCAATAAAACAAGTGCTACTTTTTATTTCATTAAACGCATCTTGAGTTTGGCAGACTGAGAGTGAGGAAAAAATATTTCTAAGTAGTAGTTTCGTAAAATTCTCTTCTGGGGGTGGACTGACTCAGCCTTCTCAGTAGTGTTAATGAAATGGAAGCATATCCCTCGACTAAAACAATCTTCAACCTTCAGTGCAGAAAGATTTAATTATAGGCTATACTACTTATTTGATCCAATATTAAAATAATGATAAAAATTTAAAAACATTTCTACAAAATCTCCAATAGAACATAAAACTTTCACTATGAACTTTCACAGGATTAATTGCAAGTAAATCCAGCAAAGGTGGCACAAAAACAGCCGAGTAGAACCATCTCTGTGATTTATGATACCTCAAAACATCTTCGCTATAGACTGAACATGAAAAATTCACGTTCCGCTGTCCTAATCATTACTGGTAAATTTTAGTTATGCCCACCCCTCCTTCACACACGCACGCACGCACACACGCGTGCGCACGCACACACACACACACACACACACACATTACAAACACGCACCAGCACAACAGGGCAGGTGAATATTTCATCTAAGAAGAAAAGCACAGGCTTCAAATCTCATTTAAAAGTGAACGGGATAGAATTATACCCGAGAGGGTATAGCTTAGACGATCCATCCATAATTCACGTGAGTTCTGTGACAGTATGCTCTCACAGTAGCGAAATGATAACAATTGTAATCATTGGGTATTAAATATCGCACGTCTTAAGCCTTATCAAATAGATATTTTTAAGTAAATGTAATATAGACGTTAACTACTGAAATCTTCATAAATCTACATGTTGAATTATTTAGAATACCTCATTAACATACAGCAGCCACTCGTTTGACAGTGAGCACGCGCTTGACACACAGCGAACACTAAAAAACCCCACCAACGTGTTTAGCATATTGAAACATGGAAAATATTTGTACCGTAACGTTGATTTAAGGGAACTGTCATGAGGGAATATGCCATTATATTATTTTGAAAACTAAAATGAGAGCTGAATAATGTAGATCTTTTAAAAGGGAAAGCCGTTTAATCAGCTTAAAAGCCTCGGTTCTCATATTGCAAACAAAGGCTGCATTACTCTATTGCCCGAGCGCGGTTATGGCAAATGCCTCCGTGACAGATTGCTATAATGCAGCTAACGACTCTTCACGAATACACAGGAAATGGGCCTGTTCCTTTGGTCCCGAAAAGAGTACAGTGCGTAAAACCTCACCAGTCATCAATCTCATTACAGAGAAAACAACTAAAGATGACAATATCTCAGCTAGAATGATAGCTATTCAAAAACAAAACCGGCGCCAAAACATTAAAAGATTTAAACAACTGACAAAACGTTAGACACAGTAGGCTATGTCAATACATTGTAAGCTACAATATATGAACTTAAATATAAATAAAGGGAAAACATTACAATATATTCTTAACCCATCAAAATATACACCCTATGTTAAAACACTGATTATTGTCACAGGTCTGTATGTTGTTTTAAATGTATGTAGTACTTCAGTAGCCATTTTTTACAACACATGAGGTGGTATCATGCATAAAATCACACCATATAAGTGCTAATAATTCTGTTTTCTTAATATATGTTATATATTTTGACACACACTGAAAACACCATATGCAAAAATATGGATTTTATGTTCAAAGTCATCTTAAACCTGTGCTTTTTGTGTCAAGTGTCATTGTTGATTGTAAAACCAAAGTAAACACCTCTGTACATCTCCTTCATTTCTGTGGTTTCTCAGATGTATCGACATGCACCAACTAACCCATTTTCCCTCTGGGATTAATACATTGCCAACCTATCCATTGCAGGCTCTGCTGTCTGTAGACCAGTGGAACAATGCACTATGAGACCTCCTCTGGCAAGCGTTCATTCAGGCGTGGCAGGACAGGTAGGCTAAATGGTCACACCTTTCAAAGTTTCAATAGACAGTACTGAAGGTGGGCTCCTCCCCCACGAACACAGACAAAAGGCCAAGGACACGACTCTGATCTTAATGAAGCCCCCCAGACTAACGTAAATACCCTCACAAATGAGCAATTAACACAGCAGATTGATTCAACCAGAGGGTCAAGAACTCTTGACAGAATTCTCCAGAGGGGCTAGATTACCTCATTCCACCTTGTGTCTCCACTGTGGATTTAAGGGGATCGTGTGCAGAGTTTTAAAAATATGGAGCGATTGCCAGAGAAGCAATGGGACAGTGTAGCCTTGCTTCTTTGTTCGGGACAGGGCCACCTGTTGGGAGAGGCATGGCTCCCACCTTTTTGTTCATCTGAGAAATGCTGCACACCTCCCTTTGCCAGCTCCCGAAGCCCATGTCGAGCGAATTTCTGTCACACAGAATCACCAGTACGCTCTCTGCCTGAGACGCCAAGGTGGACTGACAAGTATACAAGGAAAAAGGGGTGAGGGAAAATATCTTTAAAATCAAGACTCAAAATGGACCCTTTTAACATCTCACTCAAGGCTTGGCCCCTATAATCCAAATCTACGCTCTACATGAGTCATGTTGTTCTTAAACTGTCTGATACTGTACGTCACCAAGCATATTGTGAAGTATTATGTTACAATTTGCTTGTAAATACCATTATAAAAAACAATAATTGATTGATTGATTGAGTTAAAGAGATAAGGGACCAACAGTAAATCCTGGAGGGATAATAATGCATAAACCCACGCACCCCTGACATGGCAGACCTCCCAACACCCTCCATTCAAACTAATGAGAAGGTGTCTCAACATATTTGCCACTGGTGCTTGTCAATTCAGTCAATATGTTGTAGTCAATTCAGCTGACTTTATTAGCATAGCAGGAATATACTTGTTGCTAAGACATATGATGAAATTATATGCCAATGGCATATTGAATGGGAGCAATAAAAGCAACGGTATTGATTGCAAGAAAAAAGTCAACCATCAACAAAAAGGAAATAAATGAGAAAATATTTAAATTTTTTGTGAATTACAATGAAAGCTAATGAGCAAACAAATATTTACACTTTTTTTTTTTAACTTAAAAACATGGTATACATAACTTTGCACACTCGACATGCACATTAAAATAGATTTTTGGTACTTATGTTGGTTTTCTGTCACCCTCACAGTGATTCACACTAATGCTGAGTCCCTCTGTGTCTCCATTTTTCTTCCTCAATCACATTTAGTCATTTCTAAACAGAGCAGTAAATATTTTTCAAATTGATGTAATTTCACAGTGCTTTTCGTTATAATTAAATCCCTCTTAATAAAAGCAACGAATATATTTTAGTTTTTTAATTTTTTAGATCACGATAGGCGCCGGATCCTTCCAATCTCATTTTCGCTCTTATGCTTTACTTTTAATCTCTAGCAAAAATATCACATGTCTAATTTAAGAAAATAGACCTTGCCGACTCGCCCTTGCATATTTCACCTGACAAAACATGTTGGTTGGTTGGTTGCTCTATGTCTCCACCTAGTGGCCTGCTCTCATTCACCAATGCGAAACCTTGGCAGACGAATTACTTCTAATACAAGCGGACGATCAATAGTGATTCTGTTCCTTCCCACTCCATCGGCTGAGTCCTGAAGGGCAGCCATTGACCTTATTAGAGATAACGGTGAACCTCCTGTCCAATTCAATCAACGTCAACAAACTATAATCGTCTTCAGATCAACGGGGCCTTAGTCAGTCAAGTTTGCAAATTGTGCTTTGCAAGAAAAGGTTAGCTGCATTTCCATGGTGACCGGTCAAACAAACTCCTCCAACTGAAAGTGGATAGATAGAGATTTTAGATACTTGTATGAGTCACGATTAATTGCAAAGTTAGCCTACTTTAGTCCACCTTAATCTCTGCTCAATTTAGCCATTGTATGAAACCACAATCTCTGATGTGGTCACTTGCTAACTCGCTAGTTTTTGGTCGAGACTTATGACTACACTTGAGAAATATGTTCCTGCAGGTTGGGAAGCCTACAATTAAAACCGTGTGGTGTGAGATGTAGGCTATCAATTAATGCGCGGCATGATTGATCTCCTGAGAAAATCTAAATTATATTCCTCTCGGGTAGAAGCTGCACACTTCCATAATAGATTAAATGTTTGATGTCAATCAACGTAGACAGGCAGAAAAAGACGTTTGTAGTGTTCAAAATCTTCACCACAATTGGGGAGCTGCAGTCAACGGTAGCCTACGGTTCTGCTTGTATTGTCTCAGAATGGACGGTGCACATCACTCACTGCCATCAGTTGTGGACAATCAGAACTCAGATCATGACCACTGTCAGTCACATAGCCTAATACAGTTTTTAAATAATGCCGCATTCATTGGCAAAACGATTTGATATGCACGACCCTTTCTACGGTTAATGAAGGACATTAGATCAGAGCAGAGGAACCACTTTTAATTAATTAACAACTTACATAATCAATTCAGGACACAGCGGACAAATACGCTCATTTATTAGGCTTAAACATCTGTGCTCTCGCCTTTATTTTCCACCAAATTAAGACAGAGGTGACCGTGAAATGGACAACATGCAGGACAGCCAAAACTCAGGAATGTTTACACAAAATGTAATTGATTGCTTATTGATACCTGCCTATAAATAGGCTATAGGCTACCAACCAATGCGTGAATTAACGGTGATATGATCACTGCTAATCAATTCTGTCAACATTAGCCTACTTTTTATCCGTCATAGCTTGCTAATATGAATGATATAACCTAGTGCAAGCTAGCCTATCTATTTCAAGGGTTCATAACCGCTTGAACCGATCAGTCTGGTAGGCTATAGTTTATTGTCCATCAATAAACCCGTTTTGTCAAAACTGAGCTTATTTTCTTGTGGATACGAGTTTGGATTTTGAATAACTCGCTTGACTTTGATAAGTAGAATAGCCTGATGTTTAAAGACAAATAGCCTAGCCTAACATTTTGCAAGCATATGATGAGAGGCAATAGCCTACACGCTACGCCAATCTAGAATCTACAGCATTATTGACTTAATCTCAGGGACTTTAAAGACACAACTAAAATGACAGTTTAGCTTAATCAGTAGCCTAAATCGTATAGTCATCGCACTTAATTGTTAAAAAAAACAGAAGCCTTTGTCGTATTCAGCAGTCACAATATGAACTCATCTCTCATAGTGATGTGTCCTAAACATTTGGGGTTCGTATGCATTCTACACAACACATAAAACCGGCTGATTTGTCAGCAAGCGCATCCAGCGATTCGCTCACCGGTGGGCGCGCGCTTGTTAACAAAGCTGCCAAACTTACTCAGGACAGGAAAACGGACAGGTTTCGACGAAATACATAGGCTTAAAACAATTCTACACCAGAACATAGTAAACATTTATTGAAATTAACGTACCTTTTCTATGGATGTTGTTTACGATATAGCCTATGTCCCTGGCTATTGAAATTACGATGATTTACGGGAAGCGTCCACTGACCGACTGGCGTTTTACCGGTCCTAGCATTTACTGTATGTGCAACTTATTATTGCAATATTTAAATAAAAAAAACCTTATTTGAAAACGATAAATGTTTTTTTTTTTCTGTCAGCTTGAATGTGCACTGTCCACAGAGCGCGAGCGTTTGTTACATCCGCGTCTCTCTCTGCATCTTCTCTGCTGCCTGACAGGTGCGCGGCCCATTTTAAACGGGTATGAC
The DNA here is from genome assembly GCA_022702515.1 of Ilyophis sp. 1 JC-2022. Taxonomy (NCBI): domain Eukaryota; kingdom Metazoa; phylum Chordata; class Actinopteri; order Anguilliformes; family Synaphobranchidae; genus Ilyophis; species Ilyophis sp. 1 JC-2022. Next base: position 27,901,202 of record CM040400.1, read on the forward strand.
GTCAGAGGAGCCCGTGCTTATGCTGTCACATTAAACGGGACGCTATAGCTACACAGCCTGTAGCTATAGCCTACCGTACCTCGGTACCTCAGTACCCCCGTGCATCTGCTTTGGGAAAATATGAAGGTAGCCTACCGTGAACCTTCTGACGTAAAGATGTCCGCATAAATGACCAATACTAAAGTATTGTGGCATAAAAATAGCTGTCATAAAAATGAATCACCCATAAATTTCATTCACTTCGGTAAATGTAAATATATTTTGAATTAATCATGATATGTCGTAGCCTATTATAGCCTAATCTCCACCCATCTTATAGACTAAATATGACCTCTGTCTAATAAATATTTGCACTACTGGATGGTTAAGCCAATGCATAATCAGCAAAAACAATGTTTTTTTAAACTAAATCTACTTACATGCCTACCTAAAAGGGCAAAAGATCCTGCTTGTCATCAATGTGTCAGAGTCTATTTATCTGGGTTTACAACAAATATAAGCTATTCTATCCTCTCACCAGATAGCCTATGTGATATTTTAGGATTCAAGTTCAGAACCACAAATAGCCTAATAGGCTAACAATAGCTCCAATATAGCCATAGGACTAGCCTATATGACCAACCCATAAAACAGATAATGTTGTTTCACAACTTTGCCACAATGTCTAGAGATCCTGATGGCCTATGACTATGGTCTATGACATCAAAGTCTTTCTAAAATTGAGAACACACTAATTTATCTTTTGTTTCATTTGTTTTTTTGTAGGCTAGCCTGGGCTACATGTGTAGAAGTTTACATTTGGTTATGTTAGATTTCGTTTAGCCTACAAGGCGTCTTCGCAGTTTTATACTCTATTTAAAGATTCGTGAATTATTTAATTGCTTTTGAATAATTGCATAATAATAACACTAATAACGGGATGAATACAAATGCTAATAACAAAGCTTCTGTAGCCTATTTTATCAGTAATAGTGTAAATATATCCTTATGTAATGGAGTAGGCTACTAGGCAAGAAGTTGAAGCAGATTCAGTAAGCGGACTCAATTTCCCACATCACCTTTGGTTTGGTTACGATTATCCTTGCTTGATATTTGCCGTTCAAAAGTACACAAAGATAAAGCCACTTACTTTACAGTAAGAACTGGTCTATTTTTCTCATATATGTCAAGGTAGAGATTTTTTTAAAAAGGTCAATGGCATTGATTAGTGTTTTGGATTTCGCTCAACAAATTAATGATTTCCTGTGACGTAAGAATCGGCACCCGGGTTGTGCAGCAATGCAGTTCTTCCTGGTCATAGGACTGGAAGTGCGTTCATCCGTCATGTTTACTTGGTGAATGGGCTGTGTTGCTAATAATTACATGGATTTGTTGGGATTTTATTACGCATAATTTCACACAACAACGAAAATGATAAAGACCGAAAAGATTCTGCACCTCAAGAGTTCCCGTGGTCGGAAGCTTCGGGTAGTGCGAGAGCACTATTTGAGAGAACACATACCGTGTTTCAGCGCTCTCTGTCAAGCCGTTTGCGCCAACGGTAAATAAAATGTTTATAATAAGTGCATACATAAGAAAACGGTTTACAAACTGTACTAAACATAATGAAGTACCACTGTGATGAGATAAGAGTTAGCGACCTTTTTCCTGATTGCATTGTAGAAACTAACGTTAATGTGGTAACTGCCTGTATATCTGGGCAGCTAAGTGGCCATGCAGTGTAACCTTATGAACACAGGAATAATCACGTGTAAACATTTGAATATATTTCGCGCTCGGTATCCTGATCTATATTTTCGCCAGTTATTTTTGTGCTGGTGTCTGTAGAGAGGATGTGTTCCCCTGGCTTATAGCCTACAGGTAGCTAGCTAACTGAAAACAACTGTGATCATTTTGTACACGTATCTTTAGTTACAAAGTCGACTGGTAGGCTAAGCTACCGTTTAACTATCCCTACTATAAATTAACATAGTTATACTAATGCTCAAACATATTATTCCTAGATAGTGTGTTGTGTTGGAAAGTTTGTGGTTAGTAATGCAGATTGTTATAAAAAGAAGTTGTAGTTAACATCCGCGCTGGGACAGGTCTGTGGTGACTGGTAACCAATCATATTGGGCTTGTTAGATACTGTTACCGTGATTGGTTTGTTCAACAGGAACTCTCAAGAAGGTGGGTTTGAGTGTTACAATAGTGCTCCACATCTAAAGTCTGAAATATGCTGCTGCTCCTACACACATAACCTGAATTGCAAAAGTAAAAGGTATCTGGTTATATTATATACATGCTATATACATCACCCTGTAAAAAGATGTTTTCAAATTGATATATTTTCATTGCCTTTGTAGATTGCCATAATCACGCTCAACCTTACATTATTATGAGCCATAAGCTAACACTTTGATGTGAGATAAGTCTGCCCATTTTCTAAGGATGTGATTTGCTAATAAACCAATGGTCAGCTACTTCTTATGACTAATCATGATCGTGTGTAAGTGGGGAGCCAGTTGGAGGTGGGGTTTCAAGCCTACTCCACTAATGACCTATAACCATTATTCAAATCATGGTCCTCGTGGGCTGAGAACTGCTGGTTTTCCACCCTCCCTTTACCTGGGAGTCAGGTGTGAAGACAGTCTGGCCAATCGGTAGCACTAATTGTTCAGTTAATTACCTGGGGAAAAAGGAAAACAGGGCCAGATTTGGACTCCCATGCCCTATAACATAACACTGGCTAAAATTTGTTCGAACCAATCTGTGTGGATCACCAGTCTCACAAACGAGCTTCCTTTTCCGACTCTCTAGAAATAGAACTGTCGCCACAGTGGCCATGTATACAATAAAAAGCGGTGGATTCTGTAAGTCGCTCTGGATAAAAGCGTCTGATAAATGATTGTAGTGTAATTGCAATAGTTAGTAATGCTAATGATTCTTGTTCAGTCGGCCTTTTGAACATTTTCCACAGAAGGGAAGATCTTGGCGGAAGATCTGACGCACTACGTGGTGCCGGATGCGGGAGTTGTTCGGGACTTCCTGGAAGTTTTGGAGTTCAGGGAGCTGCGCGGGATTGTGTTCACGCAGACGGCCTGTCAGGCAGTGCAGCATAGCCGCGGACGCAGGTACTGACGTCCGGTCCCCAACCGCTCTTCGGTGTGTCTCCAGACACTCCCCAGCAAATCTCTGATCATTCCCCAACCAATCCCCAACCGCCACCATATTTAAAACTAATCCACTATGCTACTTATTGCACTACATATTCAAAGTCCCTCCTTGTCCTACTGTGAGGCTTAACATCCTGTAGTTTCTTTGCATATTGGCACTGGTTGTTGGTTGTGACACTGATAACTCAGTATTGCTACTACTTTCTTCTAAACCCTTTTGTGTGCATGTTGTAATTCACTCTCAATTAGAGACGTCTGCTAAATGTAAACTAGCACCATCACCATGCTGCAGCCCAAATGTGTACGGATCTCTCATGCCTTACCAGCGACTCACAGATCTCTAAACCGAACATATTGATCTGCTATGGAGAGGGAAGTCTCTTGATTGGTTCACAGGATTGAGGGATAGACAGTACATATGAAGCTCCACCTATTTTGAGGTTTGATTTCCATAGTCAGTAATTTGAGGTTTGATGTCCGTCAATAGTCATGTTTCCATCGAGCGCATTTGTGAACTTTTCGAATAAGAAAAGTTGAATGGAAATGCCAAATTTAGAAAAAGAAAATCCCAAATATCACAAAAAAATACTTTTACCCTCTATAACTATTTTTGAGGTTATTCGATAAAGAGGTTATTCGATAAATAGTGAGGGAAATGGAATTTGCCAATAAATGCTAACGTAGGGAATGAAGTGTTTTCCACTGTCAACGACAGGCCCAATGATTTTGCACAGGAGGTTGAACGTCATTTTGGACATCCTAAAGTTTCGCACCAAAGCTCCTGAGCACCACAACTGTTTGCTTAGTTCCCAGGTGTACGGCACCCATCGTGGTCGAATGGCCAATGCCTCTGACATTAAAATATCGGCCATTACATTGAATTTGTCGCTGTTGGGAAACAGGAAATATGGCCAGGGATAGTTTGCATGAGAGTTATTATTACTTTCCAGATGGCAAGTTGTTGAAAACACCTCCATTTGAGATGTTTTTGATTATGTAACCTTGTTTCACCCCACACGCAGATTGTTTCTTCACTGAAAATGAGTTTGTGGAAACGGACCTGCATTTTTTTATTTTAAAATTTTCATTTATTCGCGCAACGTAAAATTTGAATGGAAACATAGCTGCTACTGTTCTGCCGCACTTCTTCATCACACAGAAGCATCAGTATGTCATTGACTTTAGCAGCCATTTGGGGGTACCCCTGAGCTGTAATGCAAACACACTAACAACCCCCCCCCCCCGAGTCACATGATAAATCACGGGGGTGGGGGGGGGGGGGCGACTGGAAAAGGCAGGGATTAGCAGACCCCCGCGGGGAGCAGCTATACCAGCGGCACACAGAACGTCGCTGTGTCATCAATAGTTAACCTGCAGCGAGGAACGGACCCTTTGTGTACTGGACTGTATTATGGCAGGCCAGCCCATGTCAAAGGGGCACGTTTCTCGCCCATTGACCACTGGAGACTCATTATGACACGCGTTTCGCTGATCAGGCGGGGGGAAAAAACGTCCCATCCGATGAGACGGAGAAGGGGGGGTGAAATTTATTTTTTGTTGAATATTTCTTTACCCTTCACCCCTCTCTTCTCCAGCTCAGCAGCAGAACCTAGACCCATCTGCTCTTCCCTCATTATACGTTATGAATTATTCCATAAATATTAATCCGGACAAATATGATGAACAGCGTAAATATAAGTCCCAGCACTGTGGGAGGTGTAGTCCTGCTTGTCTGGGGATTTTTATTTATTGAAATGTATTTTTTAAATATTTTTTGCTTACATGTACATTGTGGCATTGTTAATGTGACGGGGGGGCTTCGCTTGGGTAAAACGAGGGGGTATGTCGGATGAAGCTCGCCGACGGCTCTCTCTCTGGCAGTAATTACTGCGCCTCATTCTCCGCATCACACACAGGGGGATCCTGGGAGAATTTCGCTGACTAAGGGATCTTTTTTTTTTTTCTCTCCCTCTTTCCTGCTGTGTGAAACCGGTTTGGAGTGCTTTTTTTTTTTTCCTTACAAAGTGCTTGTCATTAAGGTGAAGGATGGACACTGTTGCAGTGCGTCATATTTACTTCAGCTGCGTAAATCACTTTTGTTCTTTAAAGGTACCCGTAAGGCAGGTGTACATAACTCCAGTCCTGGAGGATCAGTGTGTATGCTGGTTTTAGTGCCAACCAATTATTCTGTTGGTCCGTTCCCATACTGAACTGGAATGAAACATTTTCACCGGGGACACAGGTGCAGTCTGCAGCTATAAGTGCAGGTAATGAATTCATCAAAAATGCCAAATCATATAAATGATTGCATTCACTTAATTCATTAGGAGCAGAAGTTGGCATGAAATCCCAAAATGGATCGACCCTTGTCCTCACCAACTCTAATGGTTGAATGGGCGTCTGTATTGGGGCACTGACAGTGTGTCTATGTGATATGGGCACTGTCCACGCATGTGTCTGTGTGATATGGGCACTGACCACGCATGTGTCTGTGTGATATGGGCACTGACCACGCATGTGTCTGTGTGATATGGGCACTGACAGTGTGTCTGTGTGATATGGGCACTGACCATGTATTTGATGTGATTTGTGTTTGCGCAGACAGTATAACCGGTTGCGTAGTCTGCTGAAGGACCCTCGGCATGAGTGTGTGCTGTTCTGCAATGAGTTTCAGCGATACGCCTACTGTCCCAGAGAGAAGGGCGAGACCCAGGACAAGTGGCAAACCAGGTGAGTGTGTCCTGAATGCAGACCAGGGGGGTATTTCACAAAACAAGATTACTGCACTAAGTAAGACCTGGAACAACTCTCTTTACTTCAGTCCATGTTCCAGATTTCTGAGGATTTCGGGTTATACTCAGTGCAGTTATCCAGCTAACTCGGTAATCCTGCTTTCTGGAACAGTCCCCAGGTGAGAGTCCGTTATAGCTTAGATGTAAATAATATCGCTCTCGATCATAGATTGTAACGGTAGATCTTACATGTAAGAATAGACATTGAATGATTATATTTGCATAGAGCTATTTTATTGCTCTAGGCAAACATACATCTTATTTTTTATCAGATCCGAAAATCCAGTAGCCTACTGAAAATGAGGTGGATGGAAGGCTGTATAGGAGAGATAGCCAGCCAAATCTGAGAAACAAGCCAGAAATTTGATTTGTGTGTGTGTGTGTGTGTGTGTGTGTACAGGAGCCTGTTTTGTTTATTCGTTTTGAATTGTATTTGGTAAAGATTTATTTGGACACCATATGTAAATGTATTTATTTGACCCATTTTTTATTTATTCTATTAAACAAAATTGTATTTATTCTGTTCACTGTTGTTGTTGGTCAAGACTTCTAAAATAAAAATGCCACCACTTTAAATCAGAAGTATTTGCTGTCATTTTTAGTAGCCTAACCTAGCTGAACACAATCGCACATTAATTCAGTTTTATACTGAAATTTGGTTACAAACTTACAAACAGCCAAATCTAATAATTTTGTAATAAACAGTAGGCTATTAAAGTGTCGGTGTCTTGGAATATCATTAGATATAACAGAATTTCTTTGTTTCTGGTTGATCCACGCACGAGTAGACTAAACCCGATTATTAATGGTGTACAGCATTTCCTCTCTGTTAAAACTCGAAAGGACTTTTTATTTATTGCCACGGCTCACTGCGAGTCGAGTTGATTTTGCGCTGATCAGAGTTGGGTAGTACTAGTCATAATGACTTTGGAATGAGCTGAGATGATCATCTAATACAAAAAAAATGTGTGTAATATTGTTAGATCAAATTAAAATGTATTCTTAAATCATTATAAAACAGATATTCGCGTGATCTATTAGCAGGATTTGCTCAAACCGGCGAGTGAACTCAAAAGACTCCGCATAAAGGGCTCTATCTTTACGATCTTAGCGCGTGGTCTATAACACATGGCGCAAGTGCATTTAGGATGTGTCACTCCACTTTTGCTAGTTAGTTAGCAGAATTTTTGAGCGCAAAGTAAGGTTCAAATGAGCTGAACTTAGCCTCTTCATTAATTATAGGTGTGTCTTGGGCATAACATGCAATAAACATCTCCCATTCTCTTTAAAAACCACCTGCGTTTGCACCTTGGTGGATTGCTAATATGATGGCGAATTTTAAGACTGAAAACAGCTATTTACAGCTGGTGAAACAGACATACTCGTGCACGTAGTTAAAGTATGCAAGCAAGGAATAGGCTATATGGATCAATATTATGGTCAATATTATTTGGACTAACCATTATGACATGTTTTTATATACACTATAATAATCTTTAACATTAGGGTTTAACACCGGCACGGGTTCCCGGTAATTCCCGACCAAACTATATACATTAACGGGAAAACGGGATTTGTTTTTCCCATTAGCTTACACTATTGCTGTTATTTTACAAAATATATGCGGTTTAATTTCATTATAACACCGGCAACAGCTGAGCATAAGCTACCAGAACATGGCTTCCCTCTCAGCTTAGAAAACGCCAAATTAGCCTGCTTCATTAACTAATTTAATTTGATTATACAATGAAGCATTGTCAAACATCAATTCCATGAGGCTGTTCTCACAGCAGACAGATCACAGGAAATGCATTTTGGCAAGCGAATTTCAAGCTTTATCCGAAGTTCATATTTCTAATATTGATTAATGATAAGTGTTCTTTTGCCTTAATGATGACACTAAATAGCCTACACTAAAGCGGTCAGGTTGGGAACCCATATGTTTTTTTCCCCCCTTGTTTTATATTGTCCTGCTTATGGAAATATGACCAACATGTTTTTACTGGTAGCTTAATGCCTTAAAACAAGCCCGCTTTCCTGTGATTCCAGGGACTACCTGCGTCTATTCCTAGAGAGAAAATAGTTTATTTTAGGGAAAAATATGAATTCCCATGTCACAATATAATCTTCATATTTTAATGCATGTTTGTGCACGCCACTGTGTGTGTAACAGACATGAGGGTGTATGCGCGTTGTGCAAACACCTATTACTGTCTTCATATTGTGCAGTTAAAATTACATTGAAACAACTGCAAGATGACTTAAGACCAGGTTTGTGGTGGTTTTTGCGCAAGTGCTTATTGCTACCTCAAGATAGCATTACGCCAAAATCCGAATCTGCAGATTCAGCACAATTCCAAAGCACACCGTATACCTTGAATAGCATGAATGACAGACAATAGTTTGATCATCATGGCATAGTCAAAGAGAAAGCTATGCCATGATTTAGTGTAGGAGCGGGTGCACGTAGGCCAAGTCATATGTGAATTGACCAACAACTGTTTTAGCTGTAGTGACAAGAATGCATATAAATTAGAATCTTACAGGAAATATTTTAGGGGCATTTCTTGCCCCTGCCCTTGTGCTTTCTGGGGCAAATTTATTTGGCGGGCATTTCTTCCCTTTGCCCCATAGTATATTTCTGATGTTGGGCTAATGTATGACTAACGTTAATTGATAGATATCATAATTATTTACGTTGGCATTATTGTTAACAGATCTTGCCAATAAAGTATTTTTAATTTAATTCAACTAGCTTAAATATTTTGTTTGCAGCATTTTTGCATTCTCTGTCATTATGAAATGAACACACAGCTTTTTAAATTAAAGGGCAGAGCGTTCCCTCATTGTCACGACTCTAGAAGGTTCCGGGTTTCACGTCTGCTTATATTTTTAACGTTGCATGATTTCTTTTCTTTTTTTTTAAAAAAGCATATAAATTATTTTAAATAGTGCAGGCGACATGAAAAGATTTGTGAAAGATTTCTAAAACTTTCCAGGACTTTTTTTACTTGATTGTTTTCTTATCAGTAAGTTTGAAGTGATTCCACACTGCCTATATTTTAGCATTCTCCATTGTTCTAATGGCCACGGGTGTTCTTGGACCGAGGGATGTCACGCACCCTTTCATATTTTATTACAAAGACAAAGTATTAATATAGTACTGGGGTATTCTGACTGAATGTAGCCTATTGTGCAGTTTGCCTTCTTTGAAGTAGTATTAGTAATTAGAATAATAATAATATATAGGCCTATTAGGCCTATATGCTATAATATTAATAAAACTAATAATCCGAATTCTGAATTGAGATTCGAATGTGTACCTAACGAACGAATATCCAAATATTCAAATATTCCGGGTCAGCCCTACAGATTTGTGAGGCTTTTGCTACAAAAATACCTCCATAGTTATCCAGCTAACTCAGTAATCCTGCTTCGTAGTATACCCCCCAGGTGTGTGATTGGCTGTGTGATTAGATGCATGTATGCTATGTTCAGTGTTAATATCAGAGATCTCAAATTCAAATTTTTGAGGACCATAATGCGCCAACGGGTCGGGTCGATTTAATAAAGGTTTACGTGTTAAAACATGTTAAACTGTTCCCACCCGCAAAAAAATAATCTGAGGTGATCTACTAACGAGGTGTAAAGAGTATTGCGTGTGCTAAAATGGAAAGATACGTTGATTTCTTATTTTTGTGGGTTAGCCTGTGTGATTATTCAAAACTGGGCATCCCTACGTTATTTTGTGAAATAGTGGGATTCACTAAGCCCGAAAGCAAGTTTGGGAAAGGTATTAAAAGTTTTAGTTTATGTTTTTGATTGGCCCAGAAAGTTTTTCTGTGAGATGAAGGATATTTTAGATATTTATGTAATTTTATGAAGACCTGCCAGCTTTACAGTGGCTCATTCAGAGGCTCATGGTCTACTGCAAGAAAATACACTTGAAGTAACTCCATAACAGCGTGTATATTGTTGTCGGTGTGTATCCACACCTGTATGTACTTACCGTGTTGAGAAGTACAGTTATTTGCTGCTGGTTTGTGATGTGTATGTACAGTATATGTGTGTTGCAGGTGCGTGTTGCAGGTGTGTGATGCACGTGTGTGTGTGTGTGTGTGTGTTTGTGTGTGTGATGCACGTGTGTGTGTGTGTGTGTGTGTGTGTTGCAGGTGTGTGATGCACGTGTGTGTGTGTGTGTGTGTGTTGCAGGTGTGTGTATTGCAGGTGTGTGATGCACGTGTGTGTGTGTTGCACGTGTGTGTGTGTTTGCAGGTGTGTTATGCATGCGTGTGTGTGTGGCAGGTGTGTGATGCACGCGTGTGTGTGTGTTGCAGTTGTGTGATGTGTGTGTGTGTTGCAGATGTGTGATGCACGTGTGTGTGTGTGTGTGTGTGTGTGTGTGTTGCAGGTGTGTGATGCACACGTGTGTGTGTGTGTGTGTGTGTGTGTGTTGCAGGTGTGTGATGCACACGTGTGTGTGTGTGTGTGTGTTGCAGGTGTGTGATGCACGCGTGTGTGTGTGTGATGCACGCGTGTGTGTGTTGCAAGTGTGTGATGCACGCGTGTGTGTTTGTTGCAGGTGTGTGTATCGTGCAGCCGTGTGGTATTTTGATCACCTGGTGGGGATGAAGCCGGTGGTGATGATTACGGAGGATTCTGCAGCTGTGAGAGAGTATAGCAGCCTGAACGCTGGGGTCTACGTCATCTCCACCAAGGTACACCTTCCATCTACACCACCTACATCATCTACATGCAGGTACACCATCCATCTACTCCACCTACGTCATCTCCACCCAGGTAGACCTTCCGTCTACTCCTCCTACATCATCTACACCCAGGTACACTATCCATCTACTCCACTTACATCATCTCCACCCAGGTAGACCTTCCATCTACTCCACCTACATCATCTCCACCCAGGTACATCATCCATCTACTCCACCTATATGACTTCTGCTTAGGTAGACTATCCATCTACTCCACCTACATAATCGACATCCAGATACACCATCCATCTTAACCACCTAAATCACCTCCACCCTGGTACACCATACATCGAACCCACCTACATTACCTACCAGTTACACCAGGCTGCAGGAGTACGTGTGTAACTGCAGTCTCTCTCTCTCCCGGCTGCAGGAGTATGTGTGTAACTGCAGTCTCTCTCTCTCTCCCGGCTGCAGGAGTATGTGTGTAACAGCAGTCTCTCTCTCTCTCCCGGCTGCAGGAGTACGTGTGTAACTGCAGTCTCTCTCTCTCGGCTGCAGGAGTACGTGTGTAACTGCAGTCTCTCTCTCTCGGCTGCAGGAGTACGTGTGTAACTGCAGTCTCTCTCTCTCGGCTGCAGGAGTACGTGTGTAACTGCAGTCTCTCTCTCTCGGCTGCAGGAGTACGTGTGTAACTGCAGTCTCTCTCTCTCTCAGCTGCAGGAGTACGTGTGTAACTGCAGTTTCTCTCGGCTGCAGGAGTTCGTGTGTAACTGCAGTTTCTCTCTCAGCTGCAGGAGTACGTGTGTAACTGCAGTTTCTCTCTCTTGGCTGCAGGAGTACGTGTGTAACTGCAGTATCTCTCTCTCCCGGCTGCAGGAGTACGTGTGTAACTGCAGTCTCTCTCTCTTGGCTGCAGGAGTACGTGTGTGTGGCAAGATCGAGTGCCACCGCTCGGGAAGAAGGGGAGACCACACCGTACTTTGCACAAACCCGCTTGGGTATATTTATTTTCGGTTTAAGTTTTTCTTTTCCGGCTCTGGCTTCTCGAAGCGATTCCTCCTTCGTCTCCAGCCAGCCCCGTTTGTCCGCCCCTCTCTCCCTTTTCAAGCCCCGGCTCACTGTCATAGCAATCAGAAGCAATTAAACCATTATTCAATTACGTTTCACCCTGATGCTGATTAACTTATGACAGCTGTGGCTCAGGGTCCGAGAGCCGCTCGGTTCACTCTCTCTCTCTGCACGCAGAGGCTAACCACGCCCACCCTGCCACAGTGTGTAACTGCAGTCTCTCTCTCTCTCTCCTGGCTACAGGAGTACGTGTGTAACTGCAGTCTCTCTCTCTTGGCTGCAGGAGTACGTGTGTAACTGCAGTCTCTCTCTCTCCTGGCTACAGGAGTACGTGTGTAACTGCAGTTTCTCTCTCTTGGCTGCAGCTGTACGTGTGTAACTGCAGTCTCTCTCTCTTGGTTGCAGGAGTACGTGTGTAACTGCAGTCTCTCTCTCTCCTGGCTACAGGAGTACGTGTGTAACTGCAGTTTCTCTCTCTTGGCTGCAGCTGTACGTGTGTAACTGCAGTCTCTCTCTCTTGGCTGCAGGAGTACGTGTGTAACTGCAGTCTCTCTCTCTTGGCTGCAGGAGTACGTGTGTAACTGCAGTCTCTCTCTCTCTCTTCTGGCTACAGGAGTACGTGTGTAACTGCAGTCTCTCTCTCTCTCTCCTGGCTACAGGAGTACCTGCAGAGTTTCTGGCCGGATCTGCAGGCTGCGCAGGAGCTGCACGGCTCCATCTCGCAGGCGCTGCAGGAGCGGGAGAGCGAGGGGCAGGAGCGTCAGTACGCTGAGCACCTGCCCCCCGAGGTGCTGGAGGCTGGGATCAAATCCGGCCGCTACATCCAGGTGAGTGCGTGCTGGGGTCGGTTGGGGGTGAGGCTATGAGGGTGTTCTGGACAGTTGTAACGTTTTTTAATTCTGAATCAACAGATTCGGAAGATATGTCAGGTGACAGTGTGGAAGTTCATAGTGTCTTTCTCTCGCTCTTTTTATTCACTTTTTCTTCCCACCTTGCTCTCATCCTCCCTCCCTCCCTCTCTCTCTTTTCTGTGTTTCAGGGCACCCTGAATGTGAACAAGCACAGGGCACAGCTTGAAGCCTTTGTTCGGGTTGAGGGCTCAACAAACAAGCGCACAGGTGCGTGAGCTTACAGGACAATGAACGCAGGTTTACCCCGTGCAGTAGTTCACGACCCCTGACCCCCTCACCCAGGGGTGTCAAACACATGCTCTGGAAGCTATTTGTTTCCTTTCAATCAGCAGCCAATTAAGGCTGTGAGAACAAGGTGTGTGGATTATTTAGCCAAACAATGACCTCAATGAATCACTGGTGCTTCGAAAAATGCATCGAAAACCAGCAGACACCCCAGGACTGGAGTCCGACACCCCTGCCCTGACCTCTGCCTCCTCCCTATGGTGTCAGAGCTGAACAGCAACATACTGGTGTGCAGTAGGCTGACCCTTGACCTCTGACCTCCTCTGCCCCCTCTCTCCCTGTGGTTTCAGAGCTGAACAGTGACGTGCTGGGTTGTTTTCACTCCTCGTCTCTTTTTCTCCACTCTCCCACTACCACTCCTCTCTTACAAGGAAGTATGTGGAGGAAAGGAGAGGAGGAGGCTAGTGGAGGAAAGGAGAGAATGAGGAGGCGCGCAGACAATTGGGATCTGCTTCTCTGTCATGATAGGCGTCGTCGACTATTGATGAAGTTGCCCTATCGTAACTTTGACGGATGCTGAGCCCACAAATAGTCCCATAGCCAATCACAGATCGTACACATGGTCAGCCCATTTAAAGCTGCAAAATATCTTGTAAGTTTCAAGTACAAGTAGTTGAATGTACAGTGTACAAACATGTACCTGACATTGCGGTTTGTGTCGAGACACTAATTAATATGTAATCAGCAACATTAGATCATCGTAAACATCTCGTAGTATACTCAGACATAACTTCTGTAATTCCCGAATCCCGATGTTCCCGATGTCTGAACGTACAGAGCGCTAATTCACCTCATATACTGTAGCTATACTGTAACAGCCTGCATTCTTTTGCCAGTTCATTGCATCTCACGTAGACTTAATTCAGAAACATTTTAAAAGGCGCACAGAGGCCCGCACTCCAAAGATTAGTCCAGCAAGAGAAACTTATTGTAGTTTATTTTTGTTTCAAGGTGGACATGTTTTGGCTCATGCCGTCTTCAAAGCCATTCAAAATTACCATAGTACAGGTCTTACTTAAAGCGTTCACCTCCCAAGACACCTGACATCACATAACGGATACTCCCATCATTCAATTGCGCACAACAACATAATTCTGAAACATTTCCATAGATTAGTGACACAAATTTGTTGCTTCATATTATCCGAGTTATTGCTTCCCAATGTTCATATTATGGCAGCGTTCACACTCAAAAACAATCATTTCCCCACAGTAACGTCTGGAATCAAATATAAATACAACGATTGGTTGATTAAAGTCATTCATGCATATTCCCATACTGAAATAATGGTAGCTGCCAGGCTTATTTATGTTTAGAGTCATGTTCGTTTAAGCAACACTCATGTACAAGCAAACAAATAAACCTGCTTTTCAGTCTTAAATTGCTGAATTTGTCTATAGGATATGAGCCACAAAAACAAACTGGCATTTTGTTATCCGTTGTAGGCAGGGAATGAAATTAACTTTTTCACCCACTGGCCAAAGTGGCTAGTGGATTCTAAAAATTGCCAGTCATTTTCAACATTTTACCAGCCACATTACCTTTTACAATATAACGCAACCTAGTTGGTTACCTGCCGAAGTGGCTGCTAGAGTAGAAAATCTACCAGCCACAATCAAAATTTGGCCAGCATTTGGCTGATGGCTGGTGTTCATTTTATACCCTGGTTGTAGGCAATCTAGCCTTCGGGTAGGATGCTATGTGTGATACTAGTTACTGAAGCACACACAATTTGGGATAAATATCTTGCATTGGGGAATCATTGTCTTGGGATAATTTATATAAGGCATGTTCGCCATCATTATTACTGAAGCCATCAGCCATCTTTCAATCTTTGTGGGCGTGAGCACAATGATGTCACCCAGACTTCCACAGTAGGATACATCGATGTATGCTTTGCCGGGAGGAAACAAGGAGCCGAGTTTAAAGCCGCTTCGCTCGTCTGCTCTCATATTGGGAGAGTGGAGGGAGGGAGGACACAAAGATCGGTTTCCAGGGCACAGAGGAGACAAAAGTGGTAGTGGAGGAAAGGAAGATACATTTTTTGAGCATTGGGACTTCATCCTGGTGTGCAGTAGGCTGACCCCTGACCTCTGCTTCCTCTCTCCCTGTGGTGTCAGAGCTGAACAGTGACGTGCTGGTGTGTGGCAGTAAGCTGCGGAACCGGGCGGTGCACGGGGATGTGGTGGCAGTGGAGCTGTTGCCAAAGGGAGACTGGCGCGGGCGCAACACTGCGCTGACAGAGGGCGAGGCTGAGGATCGGGCGGGGGAGGAGCCACAGAGCCTGCCCATGCCCACTGGTACGGTAACCGCCTACCTCGCCCCTCATACAAACTCCTACACTATACCATTATTATCGTCATAATCATTACTGCCATACATACCATCATCATCACCATACATAATAATTACTATCTTCATCACCCTCACCATCATCATCGCCAGTATCATTATAATTATCATTATTGCAATCATTGTTATCTTCATCATCATCATTATAACTATCATTATCACAATCACTACCTACCATTAACATCATCATCACCATACATACCATCATCATCATCATCATCATCACCATACATACCACCATCATCATCATCATCACCATCACCATACATACCACCATCATCATAATCATCCTGAGGCAGCTGCATGTAATGCTCTGCAGTTGGGGACTGTCAGGTGCAGTTTGACTTTACCAGTCTGCTCTTTACTATGATTTTTGAATGTTTTCTCCACATCCAGTATTATTATATTTATCCATCAGTATTTTAGCTTTTTTTAATGCTTCTCCCCCCTTTTTCTCCCAAATTTGGAATGTCCAATCATATTCATCAGCGCTTGTTACATGGCTGCCAACCAGTCGACACCGGCACGGTCTGGGTATGCATTTCACAAGCCCTGATGTTAAATACGACTGACAACAGGCTGTTGGAAATACATTGACAGTTTGAGGGGTATATTAATCTCTTTAAAGGCTGTGTAGTGTTCACTAATTATAAGGAGAAATAAGAACATGGAAGAATTATGATGACCAGCAGAGGGCGCCATTTAGTTTAGCTGTGGCCCACACTGGTTTGGAATGACATTTTCCCTTCAGCCATCCCATATCATCAGAGAGGATAACAGCCTTTTCTGCGCAGACCGCTTATCTACACGTTAATGCAAACACATCCACCCCTTCTATCTCGCTCTCTCCAGGCAGGGTGGTGGGGATCCTGCAGCGTAATTGGAGAGATTATGTGGTAACATTTCCGCCGTGGGAGGAGGTACAGTCTCAGAGCCATGGCTCCCAGCGTATCCTGGTCACACCCTGGGACTACCGGCTGCCTAGGATACGTATCAGCACCCAACAGGCCGAGACCCTGCAGGTACGCACACGCGCACACACACACACATGCACACACACACACGCACACATGCACACACACACACACATACACACTCTATGCACTACTACACTATACACATATTACACACATAATACACTTATTGTATCCATAGAGTTCAATAGGAAAATTAGGAGAAACAACCCTTAAAGTTATCCATCCATATCTACTGCATATCTGGCAGCAGAGTGATGGTTTGAGGCTCGCTTGATACCTCAAACCCTTGATGACTTGCAGCCATTTAGCCAACCATGTGATCCATACTGTTAAGTGCATTAAGAATAAGGCAGGGTTACTGCTTTCTAAGAATGAGGATATTTCTGATGTCTTAAACAAGTTTTACCAGAGAGGAGGTTACTAATAGGCCAGAAGGAATATTCACGACTCAGAATGTCTTAGCAGATATTGAGATAGGGGATAGAGAAATAATAAAGTACATAAATTGAAGCCAAATAAGGCAGGTAGGCCCTGATGGTATATACCCAAGGGTACTCGGAGTTAAGTGAGTTCACCTATAAACCACTGGCAGGTATTTTTAGACAGTCTTTAGAAACTGGAGAAATACCAGAAGACTGGGAAAAATATATATATATAATACAATATATAAGAAAGGAGACTGGAGTGATCCAGGAAACTATAGGCCTGTCAGTTTAACTTGTATCACATGTAAAATACTGGAATCTATCATCAGAGACAAATTGGAATTATTTCTTTAAAATAACAACATTTTAAGAGATAGCCAACATGGTGTTCGCAGGGGAAGGTCATGCCAGACAAACCTTTTGGCATTCTTTGAGGAAGTTACGAAGTGTTTTGATTGTAACAAGGCTCATCATATTATATACCTAGATTTCCAAAAAGCATTTGATAAGGTACCACTCATTATCAAAATGAAGACAGTAGGAATTATAGGAAGCATTTCAGAATGGTTACGGAACTGGCTACAGGGTAGAACGCAAAGAGTACTGGGGGGGATCTTATCTGAGCATGGTACTGTGGGAAGTGGAGTCCCACAAGGATCGGTGTTGGGACCTCTGCTCTTCCTTATTTACATAAATGATCTTGACAGGGACATCAAAAGTACATTAGTTAAATTTGCTGACAAAACTGGGAGGTTTAGCTAACAGTTTGGAGGCTACTAAAGTAATCCAAGAAGATTTAAGCAGAATCCAGAAGTGGGTGGAAACCTGGCAAATTTAATTCAACATAGCTAAATGTAAAATTTGACGTGGAAAATAAAACCATAAGGCAAGACTACTTTATGGGAGAAACAAAATTGGAATGTGCTCAATTTGAAAAAGACTTAGGAGTAGTAGTTGATCAAAGCCTTTCAGGTTCTAGGCATTGTGCTGTAGCTGTAAAAAAAGGCATAAATTGAGCATAAATCTAAGGAAGTTATGCTTATGTTATACAATACCTTTGTCAGACCACACTTAGAGTACTGTGTGCAGTACTGGGAGCCGTATTACAAAAAATATATAGAGGCTCTGGAAAAAGTCCAAAGAAGGGCAAGTAAGTTGGTTCCTTGTATGAAAGATAAAAGTTATGAGGAAAGACTTAGGATACTTAATCTCTTTAAGCTTAGTAAAAGGAGACTTAGGGGTGATTTGATAGAGGCTTTTAAATTCATGAAAGGGATTAATAAAGTGAACTACAGGAGATTCTTCAAGTTGAGTGCATGCTGTTACTTCCTGAAGTCTGTGACCCATCAACATCAAAAGACTCGATATCTTATTTTCAGGTACCGTTACAAGCGATACTATAACCTCTCTGCATTTGAATTGATCTCTATGGGAATTGGGGGTGAGACTGGATTCATAACTGGGGCTCGTTCGATAGCTCAGACCCTTGATAACTTACAGCCATTTAGCCAGCCATGTGTTCCATACTGTACCAGTGTAATTTACAGCTGAATCTAGTCTCACCTCCCAATTCCCATAGAGATTAATTCAAATGCAGAGGTTATAGTATCGCTTGTTACGGTACCTGAAAATAAGATATTGAGAGTCTTTTGATGTTGATGGGTCACAGACTTCAGGAAGTAACAGCATGCACTCAACTTGAAGAATCTCCTGTAGTTCACTTTATTAATCCCTTTCATGAATTTAAAAGCCTCTATCAAATCACCCCTAAGTCTCCTTTTAGTAACAGCATGCAAAAGATATTTAACCAAATATTAAATATGATACTTTAAAAATACATTAAAGCAAAGGGTATGAATACATATTTGAGTTTTAGATTTTTAATAAATTAGCAAAAATTTCTAAAAACATGTTTTCACTTTGTCATTATGGGTTATTGAGTGTAGATTGATGGGCAAAAATGGCAATTTTATCCATTTTAAATTAAATCTACAACACAATACAGTGTGTAAAATGTGAAGGGGTATGAATACTTTCGAGCACCAATGTATATATTTTTTTCAACATACAAAAATGCAAAAAACTAACAATCATTAAAAGTATTGACATTAAATTGAGGCCAAGTTACAACAAACAATACTGGCTATCTTAGCTCACACAAATTAAACCAGGTCTATTCCAAAGCAATGCTACCCAATGTTTCCTAAATTATTTAATGTAACTGGGCACGGCAGTTCTGTGCAGAGCTATTTTTTTTCTACAGTCTATTTTCCAGCTAGCATTATGCCATAAGAGAAAATGCATTAGTAATTACCCTTCCAGCAAATGTTAATGATTACATTTATTACTGATTCCATATGCCAGTGCTGACTAGCTGGCTACACTAAGGTAAATTGCTTCAACTGAAGTTAGCAAGTCATGCAGCTTTGTCCAGACAGCACTGCTACATTGGCCCATGTGGATGTCCATCTGCGAGTGATGTCGCATCTTCCTCCAAGCAACGTAGCGACAGATGGAGCGCCTATCTTCCACTGACTGAGCTGTGTTTAGTGTGCTGTCTGGGATAAACAGTTACAAATTGAGTCTGAGGTTTTTATGGCCTACCTTGTAGTCATGTAGCTATCCTCATCATGAACCGATATTATGTGTGGTTTGCATGTGAAATGGAGAATGCATTTCAAAAATAGAAATGAGCTTCCCACAAAGATTATACAGCTGTAAAAGCAATAGGTTTAATTTTTGGGCAATTGTTACTTAGCAAGCAAGCTAGCTTCCACACACAACTAAGATGGCGACAATAAGGTTTTTGAAAAAGCATGACGTGTTCACATCAATCAAAAACATTATGTGTACACCGATACCGTTGAATCAGATATTGTTATCGAATGGGGAGAATTATTCTTTGAGGGCATAGGAAAAGGAAGGAGGAGAAAAATGGCAAAAATAATCCAAGTTTGGGGCTTTATTGTGTGGACGTGTGAAGTTGTATCTGAATTATGTGTGTTTACATAAGGTTAGAAGGTACAGAAGTTAATGTTCTTAAGGGCTGCAAGTCTGCGGCCATTGTGGTTTTTTTCTGTAGGAAACCCTGGAAAGTGGCAAACTCTCTGTGCTGTATAGGTATGTGGCATGTCCCACCAAGCCGCAACTTGGCGGATGGCATACCTGCCATCCCAATACCCACGAAACACTGTCAACACTATTAATAACAAAAAACTGTTTTCTGTGAGAAGCCTTGATCAAAAGCCGCAAAAAACAGGAAATTCAAATGAGCGCCAACAAGCCAAACTTCAGCTCTCTACAGTATCAGTGAATTTTACATCTGACTGCTCTATAGTTCTGTAGCTACTTTGGTCTATTGTATTTGAAACAACTTGAACTCATCACTGAGCAGATTGGTTCAAAACTCTTTTCAAAAAGCCTGGCCATTTTCCAGATATTTCTGGCAATGTACAGTGGACTCCAGAATGATTGGCTCTTGTGACTGGAAATTCACTAAAAATACTATTAAAAAAAATAAATAATAAAATTATTGACTGAAACTCAAACTGCCAACATTTGAGAAATACAATTTCCTCTAAATCAAGGTTTCACAATTAATGCACCCCTAAAGATTATTGTAAATAAAATCTACCAAAGTTAAACCAGGAATGAAATTCTACAGAGTTTATCTAAGTCTTAAGTAACTATGCTGTGTCATTACAAAATGAGGTAACACGTGCAATGTCCCTATGTCATCCAGCACAATGAAAAAATCTAAAGAACTGGCAGTTCAAAAGAGACAGATGGACATAGACTTTTCTAAATCTGGTAATGGCTACAAAAAGAAAGTGAAAATACTACTGAGCACTGTCAGGGCAGTTGGAAACCTGTTCAGGTGGTGGTTTGAACTGTTGGAACAGTTGAAAACCTGACAGGTAAAGGACGCAAACGCATTTTGCCCCCCATGATAGGGAGGATGGTGAGAGAAGCAAAATAAATCATCAAAAATCACTGAGGGAGAATTGCAGGCCTTGGTGGCATCTTGGGGTAACCAGGTTTCGTAAAGCACCATGGGACGCCACCTCCACAACCACAGGCTCTTTGAAAGGGTCGCCAGAAGAAAGCTTTTTCTGACCCCAAGACTCAGAAGCAAGCGCTTAGAGTTTGCCTAACGTCATTTAAATTATGAATGGACGAAGGTGCTGTGGTCAGAAGACATTTTTTGTCAGATACGGTATCGGCATGTTTGGCGTCGAAACAGAGATGTGTACAAGGAGAGGCACCTCATACCCACGGTGAAATATGGTGTTGGGTGAGTGATGTTTCGGGCTGTTTGGCTAGAGCCAACCAACATGGAATGATATTCATGTTGTAGTTCCAATCAGAAAAACCGAGCTGAAGTTCATGAAGGATTGGCTGAAGTGTTTGCGTGCTGTTCTTCCTTTAAAGGGATGGGAGGATGAGATCCCATCAATGTCCCATCAACATAAACAGATGAGGCTTGTGGTCAGGGCTCTTTACTCTTTTATTTATTTATTTTACATTTTTTACCTGAAATTAACAGTTGCACTTATTTTTAAATATGGTGATGATTTCAGAAAGTTGTGTCACTATGTAGACACTCAAATCATTAAAATGCATTTTTTTCTAAAATTCCTAGCGATGGTCAGGAACAAAGTTTTTCTTATGTCCTCTGCCGCTTCTGAAAGAATTCCATCCCCCATCCTGCTGTCTCCTGTCGCTGTCCTGATCCACAGCCTTTCAGAGGGAAAAGAGGGGAATTATAGGTCAGCATCAAACAAATCAAGTAGGGATTGAAAATGAAAAGCTGCTGGTGCAAATTATGAAACTATAACAGTGGTATATTCATACGTTTTCAGTCATTTTACAACCTGCAGGTGTTACTTACCGTTCTTTTCCAAAATGAGGGAAGACTCTGAGCAGAAACATCTAGAAGAGAGATCATAAAATGACCAGGAGAAGACAAAATAGAAAGAGTGAGGTCAGTATTAATCAAGGGGTAAGGATAGCTTGGAGACTGATGGTGTTCAGTGTTCAGAACAGTGTTTAGGACTCATCCAAGTTCTCATAATTAGTATCACTCCATTGGTGACCAAAGGGAACACCACAGGCACTTAGCTAGTAGGGGAAGGTAGGGTTTCTAACAGTCTTGTAAATAACATACAAAATTCATGTTGCTATATGGTTACTGTGTGTCACAGATGTAATTAATTAGCTAAATGCCCAGTAACAAGTTGCTTGTTTATGACGATACAGGGACTCTCTAACTGTAACCCTTCCTGGGTACCACTGTGGCCAGTGATGTGCTGGTCTGTAGGTACACCAGAACATGGGGCGCATCCACACACTGGAACCCAGCGTCTTAGTGGGATGAGCCAGGACTCACCTTTTTCACAAGGGGTTGTCTGAGCAGGCTGAGATTTTCCAGAAGATTCTGCCAGCTTGCTGTTCAGCTCTGCCAGCCTGAAAACAAAAAACACACTGATTCCGACAACTTCAGTCTCTCTCCTCTAAGAGATATCAGCCCTTTTATCTCTCTTAGCAAGGAGGATGCGATCAAGTTTGAATCCAAGTCAACTGTACACTGTCTCTGGTTGGCAAGTACCCAGTGCTTGTCAGTAAATAGCATTCTGTGGCTACTAAACTCACTTCCTCTGTAGTTCTGCAGTTTTGCTCCTCTCCCTGGCCAGAGCTCTGTCTGAATCGCGGTAAGCCACCTAGAGGCAAAGAGGAGGAATTACAACAAGAAAAATCTGCTTGTAATTGAAAGACATTCAATCACAAATCTGCTCTTAGAATTATGATTGTGTCCTTACCCAATTCTCGTGGGCGTTGTTCTGGTGATGTCTTATCTGAAGAGAGAGAGGGGACTTTAAGTACAAGAGCTGACGAGAAATCATTGGAGGAATTTGGATCAATTCATCGTATCTGATTGAGCATAAGTGAGATCATAACCCTTGCAGATTAATACTTAATTATAAACTGCTGTATTAGTTTAATGCTGTGTGGAAGAAAATTTCTAAAATACTGCCTGCAATGATTCAAATTTTGAGTCAATTCAAAGAACTCCCTTAATCAACTGACAGTGAACTAAAGAGTAATAACAATCACATTACATATGAAAAACATAAAGCAACTTTACTGTATTATAGCATTGTTATAAGTGATGGGTAACTTTGCTTACCTCGGCTTTCAGAAAACTTTGGCGCTCTTTTGTTACTTTGAGCATTTTGTCTTTGTACTGAACTAAATGCTCTTTGGCCTCTACTGTTCTGGCCTCCTCCTCCTGAGCCATTTCCCTGTAACAAGGAGAGCACAAGACAAGAACTCCTTTAGCCCCTAATTCACATAGATTTCACATCTCTTTTACATTCCTTAATTACACCAGGTAATCTTTTATCAAATTATTGGAAAACAACTATGAAGAGGATGAAGTAGAAAGACTTAAGTCATCCCTTTGAGCATGGCCAAGTCGATCATTAAGAAGTGGGGAGGTGTATCAGAGTCCAGAGACTATAGCTTCTGAGCAAGAAAGCCACTGTGAGGCCAAAGGCTACTGAGATGACTGAGATGGAGGAGGGATGTTCATAATTCAGAAATATCCACAAACGTGATCTACTAGTGTTGGGTTTGAATTTAAAAAAATAATACTAATTTGACGCTACTTTTTTAGCGTGCTGTCCATCTCTTGCATCTGGTTAGTAGTAGTCTCCAGCTGGCGTTCAAGGGACTTCATCTCGTCTTGATGAAACTGACGCTCCTGCTCCATGCCTTTCTGAAGCCTGCATAGCTCCTCAGCCGAATTTGCTCTTGCGATTGACAAACCCTTCAAAGATTCCTTCGTGAAATATGAAATTGTGTAAAAAGAAACTGCTGCATTGCAAACACTTGGCTTTTCCAGCCATTAATGCAAACTTCTAAATTTCAGTGTATTTCTCACTATCATGCTGCTATATCACAATGTCACTAAAAGGCTTTATTTCAATGTTGGCACATGCATTTCAGCACCTCACCTTCAGCATGTGATTTTCTAATTTTGAAGAGCTGAGAGAAGTTTTCACTGCTGCAAAACATTCTCCGAGTACTTTTATCTAAAATGGACGAGGAAAGGGAACATGGTGCTTGAACGTTGTTCCCCAGAGCAAAACAATATTGAAGAAAAATCCATGACTAGACAATGATTCTGGTAAAGAGAGAAGTAGTACAGTAACATCAGCTGCTAAGCTGGACCTTCTCACCTGGGTCTTGTATGAAGCCTCTTTCTTCTGCCATTCCATGGTCTTGTCCATCATGTTTGTCTCTCTTTCGTGAAGAAGCCGTTCTTCCTCATCCAGTTTCCTGAGATACAGAGAGCACTGGGCCTTCAGCCTTCCAACCCAACAACTCAATTATTTTCAGATTAAGCTCCAACTGTTCTGGCCTCCTCCTCCTGAGCCATTTCCCTGTAACAAGGAGAGCACAAGACAAGAACTCCTTTAGCCCCTAATTCACATAGATTTCACATCTCTTTTACATTCCTTAATTACACCAGGTAATCTTTTATCAAATTATTGGAAAACAACTATGAAGAGGATGAAGTAGAAAGACTTAAGTCATCCCTTTGAGCATGGCCAAGTCGATCATTAAGAAGTGGGGAGGTGTATCAGAGTCCAGAGACTATAGCTTCTGAGCAAGAAAGCCACTGTGAGGCCAAAGGCTACTTTGAGAGATGACTGAGATGGAGGAGGGATGTTCATAATTCAGAAATATCCACAAACGTGATCTACTAGTGTTGGGTTTGAATTTTAAAAAAGAATACTAATTTGACGCTACTTTTTTAGCGTGCTGTCCATCTCTTGCATCTGGTTAGTAGTAGTCTCCAGCTGGCGTTCAAGGGACTTCATCTCGTCTTGATGAAACTGACGCTCCTGCTCCATGCCTTTCTGAAGCCTGCATAGCTCCTCAGCCGAATTTGCTCTTGCGATCGAGAAACCCTTCAAAGATTCCTTCGTGAAATATGAAATTGTGTAAAAAGAAACTGCTGCATTGCAAACACTTGGCTTTTCCAGCCATTAATGCAAACTTCTAAATTTCAGTGTATTTCTCACTATCATGCTGCTATATCACAATGTCACTAAAAGGCTTTATTTCAATGTTGGCACATGCATTTCAGCACCTCACCTTCAGCATGTGATTTTCTAATTTCGAAGAGCTGAGAGAAGTTTTCACTGCTGCAAAACATTCTCCGAGTACTTTTATCTAAAATGGACGAGGAAAGGGAACATGGTGCTTGAACGTTGTTCCCCAGAGCAAAACAATATTGAAGAAAAATCCATGACTAGACAATGATTCTGGTAAAGAGAGAAGTAGTACAGTAACATCAGCTGCTAAGCTGGACCTTCTCACCTGGGTCTTGTACGAAGCCTCTTTCTTCTGCCATTCCATGGTCTTGTCCATCATGTTTGTCTCTCTTTCGTGAAGAAGCCGTTCTTCCTCATCCAGTTTCCTGAGATACAGAGCACTGGGCCTTCAGCCTTCCAACCCAACAACTCAATTATTTTCAGATTAAGCTCCAACTGTTCTGGCCTCCTCCTGAGCCAGTTCCATGTAACATGGAGAGTGCAATAGATTCATCAGCCTTCTACTGCACAACTCCTTTAGCCCCTATTTCACATAGCTTTCACATATCTTTTACATCCCTTAATGATAGATAAAATTCACACCCTTTTTTAACATAAACAAGTAGGACTGGGTTAAACAAGGATCAAGACAAGGGCATTAACAAAGTCAGAAGTGGGGAGGGGCATCATGCCATCCAGAGTCTCCTATATCAGGCTGTCACTCAGAAATGAGCAGCTGGGCAAGGAAGCCACTGTGAGGCCAAAGACTACATTGAGAGATACAAAATTACTTGAGATGCGAGGGGGGTATGGTCTTAATTCAAAAATATCCACAAACAAGATCAACTAGTGCTGTGTTTGCACCAGATGTATCACACTGAATTGACTGAAAAGTTAAAAATGAGTCTCCTCTGATCAGAAAACCTCACTGCCAAAGCATTGTATTTACTCACTAGTGTGTCATTACAACAGAATACAACACAAAAGGTTTGAACTGATTCAATGCCTGTAATCTCGAAGATCATCTTTCATATAACTGTCGCTTGACACTTTACATTTTAAGAGTGCTCTCCATCTCTTGCATCTGGTTGGTTGTCCTCTCCAGCTGGCTTTCAAGGGACTTTATCGCTTCTTGATGGATCTCACGCTCCTGCTCCATGCTTTTGTGAAGCTCCTCAGCCGAATTTGCGCTTGTGATTTTAAAATCCTTCAAAGATTCCTTTGTGAAATGTGAAATTGTGTAAAGAGAGTGTCAATTTTTGAGCCATATATTTCAATATATTTCTGACGATTGTGCTGCTATATGACAATGCTACTAAGGCTTTATTGGCATTTCAGCACCTCACCTTCAGCATCTTGTTTTCAAACTTGGAAGAGCTGAGGGAAGTTTCCATTTGCGCAAAATGTTCTTTGAGTTCTTTTATCTAAAATGGATGAGGAATGGGAAAGTTGTGATTCAAGACCAACAGAATATTAAATAAAAATCCATGTGATTCTGGGACAAGTACTGCAGTAAAGTCCAGCAGAGCTGGGCTTGCTCACCTGTGTCTCGTACAAATCGTCATTACCCATAATTATTGCTTCAAAAGCCTTTATCTCCAAATTGAAGTTTGTCTCTTTATCATGATAAACTTCTTCCTGGGCCAGTTTCCTTAGATACACAGAGCAAAGGGTCTTCAGCATTCCACCATACAACTGAAACTAACTCATCCACTGGCGTATTTGAACAAATAATTTACTGTGCAAAGATGCAGTTTCTGACATGCTGCATGGCTAAACCTGGAGGTTAGACTGTATTTCATTGTGTGTCCTATTGCATTTTAAAACTAGAGATGTGTATTTCCTAAAGAAAAAGTGGTGAGTGATTGCTCATGTCAGTAGACCACTCCTGCTACTGCTAATGCTAATGCTATTACTTCTAATACAGCTCTTACTGCTAAGGTGGTTGCCCGTTTTACTAGGTGGTTGTTAGAGACTTACTAGGTGGTTTATAGGGTATTCCTCTGTGGTTGCTATTGTCTTACTCGGTAGTTGCTAGGGTATTACTAGGTGGTTGCTAGGTTGTTACTTGGTGGTTGCTAGGGTCTTACTAGGTGGTTGCTAAGGTGTCCTAGGTGGTTGCTAGAGTCTTACTAGGTAGTTGCTAGGGTGTTACTTGGTGGTTGCTTGGGTCTTACTAGGTAGTTTCTAGAGTGTTACTAGGTGGTTGCTATGGTCTTACTTTGTGGTTGCTAAGGTGTACTAGCTGGTTGCTAGGGTCTTACTAGGTGGTTGCTAGGGTGTACTAGCTGTTTGCTACATGGTTTCCAGGGTATATGGAGGTGCTACAGTGCTTTATGACATCACCAGCTGGAGAGGGACCACTTCAGCTGCTAGAGAGCCTTGTGACTTCACAAGGGTCAACATTCCGCCATTTATTCTCTATGGGAATTTCTTTTAAAGAAAAACTTTTAAATATTTTGGAAATGATTTGGAATTTCAAAAAGCTGTTTTCAAGCACGCTACTCTGAGCCTAGGCAAGTTTTATACAGTTGGGATGGCTGGTCTATCATGAAAGCTGTAGGAGGAGTAAAAATTTAGGCAGAAAAAAATTAAGAGAAGTATGCAAGAGAACAGGTAGCGTGTTGCTGAAGCAACCACACCAATGATTAGTTGCATTAGTTTTCTGAGTGACATGACACCAAAATCCAGAACTTGTCTGTTGCCTTAATGGCCTGATACTTACTGCTGTAGAGTGTGTTCCTTCTTGAGAAGCAGGTTGGTTGTTTTTTCCAGTTTCTTTTGAAGGAATTCTTTTTCAGTTTTGAGGGTCTTTTTAACCGTCTCCATGTCAACTTTCAGTCCATAATTATATTCTTCGACCCTCAAGCTGAATGCTGTAGAGGCCTTACAAGATTCCTTTTTGAAATATAAAATTGTGTATGAAGTTTTGGCATGACACACACTTGCCTACTTTAGCTATGAAATACTGCAAGCATGACCATTCTGAAAATATTTCAAATTTTTCTGTGTCAGTTACAGGCAAGGCTAAATAGACAAATAGACCAACTGCACAATCCAGCATCTTACCTCCAGCTCCTTGTTCTCCAGCTTGGTGTAGGCAACACTTTGTTTGGACCTCTTGAGCTGCTTTTTAAGGTCTTTAATCTAAAATAAGAGCAAAGCACATGCAGGTCAAATGTGTTCTCAGCTCCCACTTGTACAGTAAAGGGGCTTCTGAAACTTACTCTTTTATTCAGGTCTTTCATTTCATTCACTGCCACACAGTTTTCTGCAGACAGTGTCTGAACTTGATCTTCCGTCCCTAAATTAAATTAAAACCAAAATAAAAACACACCTTATCGTAAGGAAGCTGCCACACAAGTAATGAGCCATGTTAAAGATAAATCAATAAAAGTAAACCTACATTGGTATATCCTGTGTTTAAGCTGGAGAAAGGAGGGAAAAACAAATATACTCAATAAACTTACTGACCACAACATTAATGGCAGTGATGAAGAACATCTGAACCAACTTTAGATATTTTATCATCAGATAATCAGAGGGAAGGGCTCTGAGACTGTATTTACAGACAGTAAAAATGGTGAAAGAAAAGCTTACACTGAATACTGTTCTCCAGATGATGAGAAGGCAAGCCATGTTCAGAAGAAGCATGGACCTGTCTTCTATATCTGGACCTAGTGTCCATTCCTGCGGCAAACGGTTGATGAGCTGAACAAGATTCAACAAAAGCAATCCGTGTCAAAGCACTGGCGTTTTATTGAGTCAACTTGAACACAATCTATCAAGCCAATATTCTTCTCTTCCCATTATTCCATCTGTGAGATCTCTTCAGAAAATGTACACAATTGGGTGCAAAATATTCAGAGTTAACTAAAAAGGTTACTGATTCTCGTTTAAAAACCCCCCTTATTTGATAAAAATCTGAAAGGAACCTCAAATAGTAAAATATTTTTATATGCACACTGGATTTATTTGTAATATCAATGTCAGCTAGGTGAAATGCATTGTAACGTCTTCAAGAAAAATTACCGTATCAGAAAGCCGAAGAAAGTCTTCCCTGGAAAAATGCTTCAAAGCTGGGTAAAAGACAGAATCATATTAATTACAGAAACAAAACTGAAATAACTGCATCTTCACTTTAAGAACTTTAGTAGTAATTTTGATGCTATTTTTACCAATGAGAGTGTAAGTAACTATGGCTGAAAGGTGAAGAAACGGTTCCTTCAGAATGCAATGTTACCTCTTATGCAGCCAGTTAAAACTGGGTTAGCAAGCAAAGCCCAATCATGTGTAATGATTACATGCCTTAGCATTTGTCTACAAGTTTCCTCATAGGGAATTTTTTTTAGTTTTAGTCATTTTTCAACTAACATTAACGATAAAGAGTTTTGTAAATTGAGTCGTTATTAAACAGAAAGGGAACTGTGAATCCCAAACTACAATACTTGCAAGATACCACACTGCTAACTGGGCCAGGTTCAGACAAATTCACCTCTCCACTTACCAAAGTTGGAAATCGTCGCATAATTGAAGAATAAGAATATCACCGTAAGCAATATAAGCAGCCACCCACGCAAAGATGCGTTGGGTGGCATACTTATATGCTACTGATGCTATTCTACAAGTGTGTCGCAAAGTCTATGTAGTTGAAGTAGCCTATATGTTTAATCCAATGAATAAAAAAGTATTGTATTTGCTCCAGGTATAATGCCAGTAATGAATAAATGAACCGATAAACCGCATATATACTGCAGGCTTCTTCTTTAGAATTATGGCAGAAATGAAGTTCTGTGATGTCATAATTCCACAGAAGGCTTCTGTGCTGTGCATTTATGAGAGTTTTCTGGCTTAAGACAGCAAGCTGGATTGTTGTCCATTAACCTAGTCTAACAGAATCTTTTTATTCGCAAGCAAGCTAGTTAGCTACCATTAGTCTGTCTTATACATGTAAGCTGCTGTGGTGTTAAAAAGGAAAGCTGTGTCAAAATACCATATCTGTGCTGTCCCTGCAAAATATTTTCTGATATTTTCCACTGTATACAGTCAAGCCGGAAAGTCTGAACACCCCTTTCACCTTCTCCACGTTTTAATACATTACAGACATATTCTACAATAGATTGAGTTAATTTTTTGTCTCAGAATTCTACACAAAATAGCCCATAATGACAAAGTGAAAACATGTTTTTAGAAATTTTTGCAAATGTATTAAAAATCGAAAACTGAAATCTTTAATTTACATAAGTATTCATACCCTTTGCTTTAACATATTTTTAAAGTATCATATTTAATATTTGGTCGCATATCCTTTGCATGCTGTTACTTCCTGAAGTCTGTGACCCAGCAACATCAAAAGACTCTCGATATCTTATTTCCAGGTACTGTTACAAGCGATACTATAACCTCTCTGCATTTGAATGGATCTCTATGGGAATTGGGGGGGGACTAGATTTTCAGCTGTAATTACACTGTATGGAACACATGGCTGGCTAAATGGCTGTAAGTCATCAAGGGTCTGAGCTATCGAACGAGCCCCAAACCATCACTCTGTTGCCAGATATGGAGTAGATGTGGATGGATCACTGCAAGGGTTATTTCTCCTGATTCATTTTCCTATAGAACTCTATGGGGAAAAAAGTCAGGAGAAACGACCCTTAAAGGGATCCATCCACATCTACTCCATATCTGGCCGCAGAGTGATGGTTTGGGGCTTGTTTGATACTTTAGACCCTTGATGACGTACAGCCATTTCACCAGTCATGTGTTCCATACTGTACCAGTGTAATTTACAGCTGAATCTAGTCTCAGGGTTGTTGCCCTTCTACGGCCCTGTCCAGCTCTCCTCGCGTAATGGCCCATCTCCCGGTATCTCCTCCACGCTCTTGAGACTGTGCTGGGAGACACGGCAAACCTTCTTGCGACGGCACGTATGGATATGCCATCCTGGAGGAGCTGGACTTACCTGTGCAACCTGAATGGGCTGCAGGTACCGCCTCATGCTACCAGTAGTGACAAGGGCACTAGCAAAATGCAAAACTAGAGAAAAATCAGTCAGGAAGGATAAGGAGAGAGAAAACCATTTACTTTTTGGGGGTTGTCTTGCTGTTGCCTCTCCTGTCTATCTTTTGTCATTTTCATTTGCACCAAAGCAGGTGAAATTGATTCACAATCGTTTACGCTTCCTAACTGGACAGATCGATATCCCAGAAGTTTAATTGACTTGGTGTTATACCGTGTTGATTAAGTGTTCCCTTTTTTTTTGAGCAGTGTATATTGTCTGTCATTCATGTTATTCAAGGTATACTGGGTGCTTTGGAATTCTCATGCTTAATTTCAATACCAAATTTTATCCTCACTTTTCCATGCGTATGCAGTGACATCACAGAATGTTTGGTCATGAAAATTTGGTTTAATGTAATTGAGTAAAGTCATAGAAAAGTTATGGAAATCCATTGGTCAAAATGTGTATGAACCCTGTACAAAGATCTTTAGTGTTTCTTTTTTTCGTCTACAGCCCCAAGCTATATTTATTTTCATATATTTTATTTACAAAGTCTTCTGAAAAATGTACACCTATTAAACCTATCTACAGAGTTTGATTCATTATTATACACAGTCAGTTTTGTAACTATGTACATCTAGTTCTCTTAGAACTTCAAGGTTTAATATTGGAACAATATTAATTGTACTATTAAATGTAATATTGTACCTTCGTACCTCCTGCATTCATTTTTATATGTTCCATTGAAATACGTTGTATGGCACCCCTAGTGGTCAGTTAGTTGCGGCATCAGCCGCTTTTTGCAGTAAGTGTAGAACTGTAAAACAAAAAAAGACTGGGAGTGGATGGGGCTACATGGCTAAAAGTGTTGTTTGTGTTCAAATAAAAAAGTAATGTTATTATACCATTATAGTTTTGACAAGGCCTCAATTGTGAGATTCATAAATCATTTTGATTACGTGATGAATTATTATTGTTTGTACATAAACAACAAATATCTGACATAACTGCACTAGCACCCATGCTAACCATAATGACAGGTCGCACAGTTCATGAATGGTTGAGTAATGTATTTTATGACTGTAAGCCAACTTGCTATCACTATCATAATGCCTAAATAACATTTTGTTTTCACATGATTTTTTGATGATTAGTAAACAAAAAGTGATATACGGAGTTCCTAACGCTCCTAACCGAGGTCTAGTCTACAAACTCCGCAAATCTATTGAATCATTGATAATCTGAAAACGGGTCACAAAATGGTGCGCTTACACAAATTTTATATAGATTTTTAAATGACAGTAAATTAGTTTTCAAACAATGACATTGCCAGGGCAGCAACCTCTGTCGTATTGAAGGAGAAACACTGGTACACACTACACAGTGATTCCACTCACATTACACTACTCACACACACTTGTGTGTACAGTCTGCTAGACTTGTCCCGTTTAAGCAGTGTGTGTTCCCTCCTCTGCAGGGTCACAGAGCCATCGTGAGGCTGGACTCCTGGGAGAGCACGTCTCTCTACCCAAACGGGCACTTTGTCAGGGTGCTGGGCAAGACCGGAGAGCTGGAGACCGAGATTCAGACTATCCTCACAGAGAACAGCATCCATGTTGCTCCCTTTTCCGAGGCACAGGTCTGTGTGCATGCGTGCATGCGAGAAAGTCCGTTTGTGTGTGTGATTTTGTGTGCCTGTATATGCATATCTGTGTATGTATGCTAACCATGTCTCAATAATTGGATAGTATTGAAAATGTCTATGTACGGTTTTAGGAGATACCATTGAATTGCGTGTGTATGTGTGTTTGTACATACA
The DNA here is from genome assembly GCA_022702515.1 of Ilyophis sp. 1 JC-2022. NCBI lineage: Eukaryota > Metazoa > Chordata > Actinopteri > Anguilliformes > Synaphobranchidae > Ilyophis > Ilyophis sp. 1 JC-2022. The sequence continues at coordinate 27,933,804 of CM040400.1, forward strand.
GTATGTGCATTGAATTGTGTGTACATGTGTGTACGCATGCTCTCGTGTGTATATGTGTGCATCGCCGGAACAGTTGCGGGAGATGCCGGTGAATTCCAAGGAGAGCCCCTGGCAGGTGGATGGCGAGCAGGTGGGGGCGAGAAGGGACCTGAGAGACACCCACCTGGTGTTCAGCATCGACCCCAAAGGCTGCGAGGACGTCGACGACACGATGTCCGTGCGCACGCTGCCCGGGGGGGCGGAGCTAGAGCTGGGCGTGCACATCGCCGACGTCACTCACTTTGTCCGGGAGGGGTCTCTAACTGACCTGGAGGCCCGGTCCAGGTGAGGGAGGAGGGGAGAGAAGGAGGGAGAGAGGCAGGGGTGCCCCCACACTACAGCACTTAGTCATGTTGTATTTTTATATAATGGCTTCTTCAATTGGTTGTGACACTGATAACCTCACTGGTATAATCTCAGCTCTTGACCTAACCGTTTTGTGCAGTGTGTCCTTTGGGTAAGAGTGACTGCTAAATGCTAAGTCTAAGTGTAAAAGTACATGGGAGAGCGGGAAGGAGAGAAGGGAGGAGAGAAAAAGGAGGCGAGAGAAAGAAGAGGGGAGACCAGAAAGAGGAATTCCATGAAGGGCGGCTAGAGGAGAGAGTGATTGGAGAAGAGGGCAGAGAGAAGGTGGAGAGAGGCAGTCACAAAGGCCCAATCTCCATGTCCGCACTCACACCCTCACAGACTATGAGTTGCAAGGGGAGGCGATAAGTCCGCAAGGGCTCAGGGCCGTCCCACTAAAAGTGGCAAGTGCACAAGAGCTCTGTCGCGGACTTTTCGAGCCCTTTATGCGGACTTTCTGAAAGTCTGCAATCCCGCAGACTTTGCTGAGGGAATGATCCGCGGTTAGTGACGTTAAAAACGGAAACTCATCCGGAAGCTTCTCAAAAATTGTAAACAAGCAACACACATGCCGGGCAGAGATCTTTTAGCAGGTACAAACCGAAAATTAAAAGTCCAAAAGCTGCGATTGTCATATGTGAGAATGGAGTCGTCAAGGCAACATACACTACCGGTCAAAGGTTTTAGTACACTTTAGTTGTATTTTTCTCCTCTGTTTTTAGTGTCATTTAAGCAGTTTAACTTTAGTAAATAACCTCAAAAGGTAAGAAGTGAATAGTCAGAAGTTAAAAATTATATTTTATTTCACAGGATAGTGACCAAATTTTTTTCGTTCATAAGAAAGCAATATTTGGCAAATTAAACAGGTGAACAAATTATTTCCATTTTCCAACAAGAGAAGTAAAATCAAGCAAATTTGTCAGAAAGGTGAAGAAGAAGCAACCCACAACCTGTGAACTTTCAGTCCCATATGACTGCCCTTGTAGAAAGAGATGGCAAGAATATGCTAAAGTGGCCATTTTAATGCATCTAAGATTTATTTATTTATTTTTTGTAAAATAAAAGGTGTTCATTTATTCTCCTTTTTTATCTCTGATTGCGTGAAAATTATGGATGTACTAAAACTTTTGACTGGTAGTGTATAACGTCGCAAAGTGCTGCTTCATTCGTCGTATTTGTACCATTTCGAGCCCTTGCGCTCTCAGGCACTCAAGCATTTACGCTGCTGGGCACGCGCATGAAGTCAACAAAGTCTGTGGGGACTCAGTCCTTAGGGCGCAGGGCGGACATTGAGATTGGGTCAATCTGACAGGTTTGAATAAAACTCATGCTCGTCTTTCAGGGCCACTACATGCTACCTGGCTGACCGGCGCTACGACATGCTGCCCGGAGTGCTGAGCGCTGACCTATGCTCTCTGCTGGGTGGTGTGGACAGGTCAGTGTAGTCCTCTACTGGCCGGGGTCGGTATTTGTTTAATGAAAACATATTTTTCTGATCATGTCATTAAGTGGCATTATCATAGTTTGTGTGTCGGCAAACCCCGTTGTGTGTTTGTGCAGGTACGCCATGAGCGTGCTCTGGAAGTTGGACGCACGGTCGCTGGCGGTGCAGAAGGTGTGGTTCGGCCGCACACTCATCCGCTCCTCATACCAGCTGCACTACGAGCTGGCACAGAGCCTGCTGAATGGTGACCAGGGGGCGGAGCCTTCAGAACTGGCCAACCTGGGTGTGGCTGAGAAGGGCCGGAGACTAGACGAGCTCCGGGAGGCCCTGCAGCTCCTGACGCTCTTGGCCAGACAACTGCGGGCGCGGCGAGATGAGGGCGGGGCCCTGGAGCTGGAGAGCATGGAGGTGCAGGCCCAGGTGGACGCCGACGGGAACATCTCTGCCCTGGTGCCCCGTCAGCCGCTGGAGGTCCACGAGACCGTGGCAGAGTGCATGATCTACGCCAACCACTGGGTGGCGCGCAAGATCCAGGAGAACTTCCCCCACCAGGCGCTGCTGCGCCACCACCCCGCCCCTCGGCAGGAGTTCTTCTGCCAGCTGACTGACAGTGCCAAGGCCCTGGGCTTCAGCATTGACACACGGTAGTCTACCACCACCTGCAGCACAGGAGGAGAATAGCACCTACAGAGTGTGGCAGTGATGTGTGTGTGTGTGTGTTTCCTGTATGTATGTATGTGTGTGTGTGTGTGTGTATGTGTGTGTATGTGTGTGCATGTTGGGGAGGTTGGAGGTTAAGGAACTGGGCTTGTAATCACTAACCACTGGCTCAGTTCACCAGTGAATGCTAATGTACCCTTGAGCAAAGGGTTTTACCTGAAATTCCTTTATCTCAAAGTAAATGTGCAGTTTTGAATTCAGGAGTTGTCTCAATGTTGTCAGAGCTGATTATGATATAAGCTAGGTATGGTAAAGGCATTAAATCTCTAAGTGGAGGGTTAATGATGCTACATGCTAGACTGCATAGCATATGCTATAGGCCTAGCCTAATGTATTTCATACATAAACTGTGAACAGTTATTGCTCCAAATGTGACTTGGATATGGCATATGCACATCTAATTCTTTAACGGTGGATCACACTAAATTTTCAATTAAGCTGTCTCCTGGAGAAGGAAGCTATTTTTCCCCAGCTACAAGTAGGCTAACCCCAGCAAAATGGCATACTTTTAAACGTAGGCTATGAGTTGGTAAGAAAAGCGAAGGTATCTAAACGTGTAAAAAGCCACGTGGAATACTTGCATCTTGCTCTAAGTATTACAGCTCATTTTGTAATTATAGCTAGGCTATATTTCTGCAGAATGCAATGTCCTAGAATAAGAAAACTATGGGTTTGCGGTCATGATTACCCCTTGCCAATTACGCTACCCTATCCACGGTGGCCCCCTAGTGGTAATTGTTGATGTCCCAATTATAGTATTCATATTTCTCTGAAATTATGAATTAATTTATAAAAATTTACTTTAAAAAAATATATAATAACATTTTGATAACTCCCATTAGCTGTAGTAGTTTTAGAAATAGGCTAGCTGTTCTGGGAAATTTGGAAATAAGGTAACGTGTTATGCAGATATTGTTTTACGTTTATAACAAGTCAAATGTTACGAAAAAAGTGAGTTATAGTTTTTATTTTATCAGGGGAAGTCTGCATCTGTCAATACACTACCAAAATACGTTGCTCCTGACCTAATATAGAGCCGCGCAGAAATCTGAATGATATCTAGGTTTTTATATCTATGGACTGAGCAACCAATGATCATAGCTAACCCTGCCTCTTCCATGTTGACTGACAGGCGGAGTCATTTTGAAATAAATACGCCTTGAAATAAATATGCCATGAAATAAATAAAAGAGACTTAAATAATTAGTAGATATTTATTTATTTAATTGCTTATTTGTTTGTTTCATTATCTATTCCATTGCTTATTTATTTATTTTGTTATCAATTGATTATTACTGACGGTTATTTAATTATTTAAGTTTGTAATTTTATCACATTTGGTCTTCCATAGAAACATAGCATTGAATGTACTTCCCATAACTCTGTCAGTGATACGTGTATAAGCGTAAAACACACCTGTATTACCACAAACGCACACTGCACATATACGCACACTGATCCCTTGCTCCATCTGGACCTCTGGCTTTTTAAATGAATATCAGCAGACATCTGACTCCATTGAAAAAAGCAGATGCTGTAACTTAGCCGTTTTGCGGCTGAACGGAATCGAGTTGAGTAATTCTGAAATTTCTTACCTATTCTGGCACTTGCCCTCTGCACAAATCTCAGCCGGCTAGGGCAGGCTATGAACGGTTCGCCCGTAATCCATACTTTTATCAAGATATAACGGATCATTTCTATCCAGGCAGATCCCTGACTGTCTCCCGTTCCAATGTGCTCTGGTTGCTGTTGGTCCTGCAGGTCCAATAAGGCTCTGGCAGACTCTCTGGACCAGGCCGTGGACCACAAGGACCCGCTGGTGAACCGGCTCCTGCGAATGATGGCCACGCAGGCCATGTCCAACGCCCTGTACTTCTCGACTGGAGCGTGCCCTGTGGACCAGTACGAGCACTATGGTACGCGTCGCCCACCTGCCAGTCCATACTGCCCTACAGTGCCCCCTGGAGGCCACACTCTTAACGGCACATTTCGCCCTAATATTATCCTGATAAATAGAAAGTATAGTTCGTCTTTCCAAAACGTAATTTTCAGGTAGCCTGGATCTCGTTCAGCCACGATATGTATCCCTCAAAAACGTGACTTGGGAGATCCAATCAGGCGAAACTTGAGAGTTACGAAAATATGCGTGTTTACCTTCCATTTTACAAATTTTGAATTTTAAACTGCAATGACAATATCAACATCTGATTAACTTATTAATTACACAAGGCAATCAGTTGCACTGCTTTCTTTTCTTTCTTTTTTTTAGCTGTAATACATAAAGCAGGAATTGCAGTCTGGGGAAAATGATGCATGGAACAGATACAGTATCTACTTTTTGCATTGTTGTGGGCAAGCGAGAAAGACGAGCATTATGGGAAATTGTAGTTTCACTAAACTAGGCCAGAAGTTGTTGAGAAAAATATCTTTTGGATCATTTTAGCTTTAATAATTCTTTTTTTTTTTTTTTTTTAATTTTGTTTTCTGATTTTTTCCCCATTTTCTCCCAATTTAGTAGCCAATTGAACCCCTATTCTACTTCAATTCCCCCCGTGTAGCAACCGCTAGAGAACCACCGCTATACAACCCCGTCAGCCGGTAGTAGGAAAGAGGCCGCCGCGTCCTCTACAGGGCGCGACTCCCCAAGCTCCTGACCGTGATTCCAACTCGCCCGGGGCCTTATTTTGCGTAGCGATTCTCATCCGAGCCCTCCCCCCACCCGGAAGCAGCCGCCAATTGCTGCTCCCACAGGGCGCTGGCCATGCTCGGAAAATGGCAGGACCGGGGCGCGAACCCCGATCCTCGGAGTACAACTGCGCTGACTGAAAGTCAGCGCCTTTTACCGCTGTACCACCGCAGCGGCCAGCTTTAATAATTCTTACATCTTATGAAATGTATGTGTATACTGTTACATTCATATTTTACTAAGGAAGAAGGACAATATATAAACTAAATAAATATGCGCAAAACTCTTCTCGCACTCCACCTGAAGTCCCCTGAAGTGTTTTCAATTAAGTCAAAATCATTGTAGAGATCTGTCTGAAATCCCGCTGTCCTTGGGGAGTCATGGAAGCTTGCCCACATCTAATCCCCGATTTAACTTTCTCTTTTTACGGGAAATTAAATCTGCCCGTCTTTTTATGTATCCCACTGGCTCTGTGCCATTGGCTGTCAAGTCCACTAATGTCACCGCTGATAATCAACTTGGCTTGCCAACTTCTTTACCATTAAGCGTGCTTTAAAAATTTACATTACTCTCAAATTGTTTTCCTCAAAAAATTGTCTTCAAATTGTGCCAGTTTCACAGGAATTTGTCTGTTGTAGCAGTGAAAGTCATCATTTTTAAATCTTCGATTTATTGCTGTGTGCTTCATTGAAAAGTCACAAGAAACATAAATTTCAGATTTCAGTGGGAACTGTCTCTGTGTAGTACGTAGCCGTTACTGTGTACACTGATCTCCAAGTTAACCGAGAATCCAAAAACATTATCAAAAAGGGGCCAGTGGTTGTCGAGGGCACCCACCTGGTCTTTCATCTGTTAAAAAAAAAAAGACTGCTTGTCTCGCTTGAAACTATTCTGAATTCCTGACTGTTTTGCCTTCATGGAAGAGGACTGAGTCTGTGAATTGCAATTACGGTGTCACAACTGCGAGGACTGTGGGCCGGGGATCTCTAAAACTCTTAACATTGGTTTCTGTTGTGTGTGTGCATTTCTGTGTGTGTATAAGTGGGTTTGTGTTTATGTCCATGTGTGTGACCTTGCATTTCTCTGTGTTTATGTGGGTTTTTGCGCCTGTCCGTGTATCTGTGTGTTTGTGGTCTGGTGTGCGCGTGTGTGTCGCTCAGGTCTGGCTCTCGACAGATACACGCACTTCACCTCCCCGATCCGTCGCTACGCGGACGTCATTGTGCACCGCCTGCTCACTGCCGCCATTGAGAAGGAGAAAGAGGTGGAGCCGAAGGAGCCCCCAGCCAATAACAAGGAGCTGGAGGCACTTGCACACAATATCAACGACAAGAACAGGGTGAGTGGGCAGGCCAGCGGGCCGGTGGTAACCAGGGTAACCATCCTGACTCGTACTCGCTGCAGTAGTGCTCTCATCAGGTAGTGCGTCTGCGATTGGCTGATTACCTCTCCAAGGACATTCCTTACTGGACACATTGTATGTGTATGGATTAGGGCAGTGATCTTCACTCCTTGTCCCGGAGAGCCGCAGGGTTTTCTGTTTTTTGTTTTCACCCCAATTTCAGCAACCAATTCAGACCCAAGAAACCAGGTGAGGTGAGCTAACTGTGTAATCGACTGCCTTAATTGGTCGATTAAGTGCAGAGTAACAAGAAAAACCAGCAGACCCTGCGGCTCTCCAGGACCAGGAATTGAGATCCCTGGCTTAGGGGGTCAGACTAATGACTGGAAAGTTTCAGGTTTGAATTCTGTATGTGACACTGCCACTCTACTGTGGACATTGAGCCGGGTACTTAAACTAATGATGTCATGCATGTAGTTTTGTACCGTTAGGAGTGATGTCATGTATGTAGCAAAGGAATGGAGTTTCTGCTATATGCCTTAATGTAAACGATTTACACTTCGGCATTTAGCAGAAGGTCTTGTTCAGAGAAACCCGCACAGATTATACATATTATTCTATATATGAATGCAGGCGTGCCAATAATTGTGGCACACGTGGTTTTGTTAACAATAATTATTTCTTGATGAGAGATTATTTTTCTCATAATAAATTTACTTCAATTAAAGGTTCAGTGTGGCATTAAGCTAATTCACCAAACGGTGAATATTTCAGAACCCTTTTAACTCATCTTTAGTGGAGGGCACTGTATATTATTCATACGCAGACATACACACATACGCACACTGGCAGCAGTGTAGTGTAGTGTTTGGGGAACTGTGTATAAAACGGTCGTACGCACGGATTTGATCGTAAATTCACTATATTTGATCTTATGTGAAAATCAACGCACAAATTAAAATTGATAAAACTTGAAACTGACGTGAAAACATCCTTGTGCGTACGCCAACTCTACAGGAGGCATACGGCTATTTCCTTGTGGCATTTCTTGATGAGGGATTTTTTTTTCCCTCATATTTACTTCAATTAAAGGTTGGATTTTTCTAATTTTTTCAATGTAAGATTAAGCTAATTCACCAAACAGTGAATGTTGTATAACCCTTTTTACTCATCTTTACCAGGGGTGCCAATAATAGTGGAGGCCACTGTATGTCATAAGATGTATATGTAATAATATTGATAAATATATGTATTTTCTTTTTCAGATCACATATCCAAACATTTATGCATGAAAACTAGGAGATTGCATTTCTGAATTGGTAAATTAATTGTTTAAAATGACTTATGTGGCCTTACAGGCAGCACAGCAGGCTCAGAAGCAGTCCACGGAGCTTTTCCAGTGCCTGTACTTCAAAGACAAGGATCCCCAAAAGGACGAGCGCTGCGTAGCCAACGGCATCATCTACGCCATCCGCGCCAACGGCATGCTGGTCTTCATCCCCCAGTACGCCTCGGGATAGGAAATGCTCTCCCTCCTGTACTGCATGTATCACGGTTAATAAATGTAGTCAGGCCAGGCATCATGTGTCTCTTTACTGGTGCCAAGCAGGAAGTAAGCTTGCCATGGAAACAAGCAAAAGTATAGATTCGGTTTGGCCCCAGTGTCTGGGGGATATGAGTATGTGGTTGATGTGGGGCGGGTTATGAGAGATTGGTCATTTTGGAGCTGGGTTATAGCGGAGGTCGTTATGGGGATGCGTTATGACCATGTAGTTGCAGTGAGGCTAGGTTATGCGGGTGTGGTTATTGTGGGTCAGGGCTGTGTTGTGCGTGCGTGTTCGTATTTGTGGGGTCACTGCGTGCGTGCGTGTGTGTGGTCTGTGTGTGTGACGCAGTGTTATAAGCGTGGTGTGTGTATTCACAGGTACGGGGTGAAAGGTGCGGTGTACCTGAAGAACAGAGAAGGTCAGGTGGTCAGTGTGAGGCAGGATGGGAGGTGCGAGTGGCAGTCCGGCTCATTGCAGAGATACCCTGATCGGATCAGCTGCAGTACTGCTGCCGGCACACACACCTTCTGCCTGTTTCACCACATTACTGTGAGTACAGCACGCGCACACACAAACACACACACAGTGACCCCACACACAAACACACACACACACACACACACACTGTTTCACCACATTACTGTGAGTACAGCATGCGCACACACAAACATACACACACACGCACAGTGACCTCACACACCTTCTGCCTGTTTCACCACATTACTGTGAGTACAGCACGCACACACACAAACATACACACACACACACACATGCAGTGACCCCACACACAAACACACACACACACACACACACACCTTCTGCCTGTTTCACCACATTACTGTGAGTACAGCACGCGCACACACAAACATACACACACACACACACATGCAGTGACCTCACACACCTTCTGCCTGTTTCACCACATTACTGTGAGTACAGCACGCACACACACAAACATACACACACACGCACAGTGACCCCACACACCTTCTGCCTGTTTCACCACATTACTGTGAGTACAGCACGCGCACACACAAACATACACACACACGCACAGTGACCTCACACACCTTCTGCCTGTTTCACCACATTACTGTGAGTACAGCACGCGCACACACAAACATACACACACACGCACAGTGACCTCACACACCTTCTGCCTGTTTCACCACATTACTGTGAGTACAGCACGCGCACACACAAACATACACACACACGCACAGTGACCTCACACACCTTCTGCCTGTTTCACCACATTACTGTGAGTACAGCATGCACACACACAAACATACACACACACGCACAGTGACCTCACACACCTTCTGCCTGTTTCACCACATTACTGTGAGTACAGCATGCGCACACACAAACATACACACACACGCACAGTGACCCCACACATCTTCTGTCTGTTTCACCACATTACTTTGAGTACAGCACACACACATACACACACACAGTGACCCCACACACAAACACTCACACACCTTCTGCCTGTTTCACCACATTACTGTGAGTACAGCACACACACACACATACACACACACACACACACACACACACACACACGCACAGTGACCTCACACACCTTCTGTCTGTTTCACCACATTACTGTGAGTACAGCATACACACACACAAACAATCACACACGCACAGTGTTTCACCACATTACTTTGAGTACAGCACACACACACACACACACACAGTGACCCCACACACACACACACACACACACACACACACACAGTGACCCCCACACACACACACACACACACACACACACACACAGTGTCCCCACACACATGCACAGTGACCCCACACACAAACAATCACACATGCACAGTGTTTCACCACATTACTGTGAGTATAGCATGCGCACACACAAACACACACATAGTGACCCCACACACAAACACACACACACACACACTATTTCACCATATTACTGTGAGTACAGCAAACACACATACACACACATGCACAGTGACCCCACACACAAACACTCACACACCTTCTGCATGTTTCACCACATAACTGAGTACAACACACACAAATGCACACATGCATGGAATTCCATTACATGCTAAACTCAACTGCTTGGGCTCTTATTCAGGTCAACAGCAGCTCACTTCAACAAATGGTGAATTTCATTTGTGCTCCTCATGTGTATAATATAATGGAATATACATTATTCATATACTATATATATATATATATACACCATTGTTATTATTGTTGTTATCTTGGAACCTTCTCACTGCTGTGGTTGTCATGGGAACCCCACAGGTGCAGATATCTGTGCAGTCGTCACGGTGCCACACAGACCGGCTGTGGCTGGAGGTAACCAGCAGCCGGCCACACCAGGCTCCACCCAACAATAGCGAGGGGGCGGAGCAGGGGGCAGGGCATGGCCGGACTGAGCTGGTGCAGGAAGTGGTGCGCTGGGCGGAGGAGGCATCGCAGAAGCAGGCCGAGGGGCGGGGTGCAGCCCCAAAACTGTCCCGGGAGGAAAGGGAGTTCCGGCAGACCCGCACACCCAACCTATACACCCTCCTGCAGGAGATCCAGGAGCTGGCACTAGCCGACGTGCCCTCCTGCCTAAACACCATACCTGCAGTGGAATCGGCCACCTGCACTACATCCGCCTGACTGGGGACGAAAGCCTGAGGCTCCCTGAGCCCTAAAAACAAGTGGAGCTATCAAACATTATCAACTCGCTGAATTTAACCAATCGTGGCCTTTCGGATGTGAACAAATTGTTCCTATTGGTTCATATGAGACGGTCATTGACAGGGTGTCGTAGCAGCTCCTATTTACGAGGTCATGAAGCCTCCAACTCCCATCATTACACCTGACCTCTCCCCCAGAGCCTCCCCAGGGGCTGATGGGAAAGCGGCGTGTCCTGCAGAACATACCAGGAACTGAAATACATTTTATTCAGAGGGTTGCACAGACTTGCATCACAGACCGTCTTAAAGAAGCATTTAATTCCCACTGGCCTCCTTCAGATTCCCCATTTGGAGGGTCACTGGGGGCGGAGTGCGTGGGAGGGTCACGTAGTTTTAGTTATTTTGATTAAAACCATAATTTTAGTCTCAGGGTAACGTGTGTTTTCCCTCAGTGACAGAATGAGTTGTAGCGCTGTTTTTCTATTTATCAACACAGTCGTGCTTTTACAGAAAGTATATTTTTGTCAACTTATTAAATATTGTCGACCTTATTGTCCTGGGTTTTTAAAATCCAAAGGCTTCTCCAAGTGGCTCAGTGTGTTAAGTCATAGGCCAGACCTGTAGTTGCGAGTTGCTGGTTCCAGGTTTGAGCCTTAGCCTCTGTTAATGTTTCCACCAGGAGCAGGGTAGGTACCATGGTTCTGCCACGTTAACTAATCTGTACAACGGACCAGGCACTCGCACAATAGCAGCTGTCTATCAGGCGACTCCACTCGCTGCTGGCTCTGCGCTTTACTGTGTGGACCGTAAGTGTGACACTGCCACCGCATTGTAGGAGTTAAGCTGCAGCTGGTCGTTGTGTGTGGCTGCAGGTTAAACAGAAATAAAGGTGGTGGGGGGTTTGTTTGAAATAAAACAAATAAAAAATAAAAAGGGGTTTTTCATACCTGCAGGTAAAACATTTAGAGAGGTGACAGCAGCCTGAGCTGTGGAGTGCAGTTTTTGCAGTTTCACAAATGTGACGTGTTAAGTAAAGTCTAATGTGCTATAACATACTTTTTGGGGGTTTTTGTGTTCATACATCTTTGAGTCTCTCTTCACAAAAGTTTCTCTCTTGACTGGGGAAGAGGGGCCTGTTTGAGGCGTATGAGAGTTCTTGTTTTTATGGCTTGCCCAGTGGTTGTTGTATTGGACACCTTTCCATCAGGGAAAGCAGATGGCCTGTTTGCTTCCCGCGTTTTGCGCAGGTCTTGACGCGTCCGTTGAGGAAAATTTCCATGGAAACCTGGGCCTGGGACGCTCATCCAAGGGCTCTGCAATCCTGTGGTTTGGGTGGAGGAGGAGGGGGGAAGGGTTTCCCAGAATTCCACTTTCCTGGGTGGGTATACTGAGGGACTGGCAAATGGCCAGCCAGACAGGCAAGGGGAAGAACAGGCTTTACAGAAAGCTCTCTCTCTCACACACACACACACACACACACACACACACACACACATATACGCACGTATGCACGTACACACACCTGTTAATCTCTTTCTCTGTGTCTCGCCTTTGTGATTATTCCTTATTCCAAAAGTTCTATTTAAAATTGAGCCACCAGTTTGAGAACTCAAAGGCAGAACCGGAGTTGAAGGCTCCAATTAGTTCAATTGGTAATCTTAGGGTAGGAATGACTCATTTAAGGGTTATGATGAATAATTTGAGGGTACCAGCAGAGCGGATGGTCAGACTCTGGATTGATTGGGGGTTGGGGAGAGAGACATTAGTGCCTTTTGGCTATCCCACAATTCCCATGAAGGGCTGTTCTCTTGGGGAAACAGCTGTTTTTCAGCACTGATCCCTGTGTTGTGTAAGTGTGCACTTAAAGAACGGTGACTTAATTGTTTCCTTGTCTTCACTCTTGTATCTTTATAATGATGTTCATGCACCATTTTTACAGTTAGACACCAAAACCAGCCACTCGGAGCAGTCTGTTCCGTTTTTTAATTTTTTTTAATTCTTTTTTTTTTTTTTTTTTAATGTAATTTTTTTTTTTTAAACGACGACTAATACTGGTCCGACACCGACTATGACTTGGTTGGCTCAGGCCTATTGTGTACACACTTCTGCTGGGGAAAAACCAAATAGACATGTCTTCTGCAAAAATACCTTGAACTGAACAGCAGTCCCTAAAATGACGTTAATTTAGCAGACCGTAATCTACAGCGACTTTGCCGACTTGCAATGCGAGTGAACATGAGCACGTACGCCTGCGTGCCATAGACATAGACCTGCCTAACATGCCCAGACCAGAGACCTGGAACACCTCTAACACAGCAGTGTAGGTTAAACAAAGACTAAAATTACATATGAACTCCCAGGACCACACGACTACTCCCCAAACTGCTCTTGGCAAACTGAATGAACAGGTTTGTCAACTCAACCTTCGAGATTGCAGGCCTGCAGTACCATCTGCTGTACCAGGGCTTTCATTACGGCGCCACTCCCACACCAATGTTCCTGCCGTGCCCCGCCCCAACTGTTCCTGCCACTACCCCGACCTCCCAACCGCCCTCCAAGGGACCTCACGCACACTTCTCTTGCACCATCTCCATGGATACACCAGGCTGCTGTAAAAACAAATCAAAAGATTTTACCTTCTCTTTGCCTGGGTTGAGGAGGGATGAGCTATTAAATAGGGAGCGAGTAGGGATCTCGAACACAATTCCTGGAGGGCCACGACGACTGCTGTTTTACGGCGTGTTCCAGTATATAAGTTAAGCAATTTATTGGTGAAAGAGTCTACACGCCTCGTTTTTCCAAGGCCTAAATTGGCTGTTGACTGGAGAAAAAAACCACAAAAATGTGCTGATACTGGCCCTCCAGGACTGCAGTTTGAGACCTCTGCTATAGAGGCAGAGAGGGTGGTTGTAGAAATGCTATAGAGACGGGGTGCTGGTCAAACTGTAGAGATGGTGAGGTGGTCCAGGCAAACGGGAGCAGTGGGTCTTCCTCATCCCCGGTGAGGTGAGTCATCCACTTTAATCGATCGATCGAGTGCCAAGGAACGATGAAAACCAGCAGGCGCGCGGGCTGCTAGGCCGACAGTTGAGAACCGCTGTAGAAAGAGGGAGGGTTGCGCCCAGCGCAGGTATGTGGGGGAGGGGTGGCGTGCGGAAGTGTGAGGAAAAAGCCGCCCGCGGCAGCTGCAGAGCTCATTGTGTAGAGCAAACGCACCGCCATGACAACAGGGTGTCAGGTGGGGGTGGAGTCGCAGCTTCCTCTCCGCTTTACTGATGGTGAATTCTATTCATCTGTAGATCCTTGAATTATTTATGTATTTACTTAACAATTTTATCTTCCGGGCCATTATCTTTACAAAGGCTTTATCCTACCCAAGAAAAACACACAATCGTTCAGACAAGTCTTGGTCAGCCCATCTTCCACAAATTGGTTCATTACGCCATTCGTGAATATGAATGAAATAATAATTAACAATTGATTCATTATTTAAATGAATGACCAATTAAGTAAGCAATTAATTCATTGAATAATGCCTCTCAAGGATTGTAAAAACTGTCCTTTGAAGGGCGGGTGGGTTTTGCATTTGCACACACCACACAGCCGCTGGAGAGGGAGGGATTTATTTTCATTAAACTGGTACTGACTAGATGGTCAGACCAATAGTCAGGTTTATTCCTGATTTACACCAGGGCTGTGTCCGAATATTACCCGTTCCCTGTCCACTCAGTCCCCTGTCTACTATATGCCCCTGTCCCCTCACTTTGCAAGCAGTGTGGTAAAGAAATCCCGCAAAACTTTCCAAACTAGCGAGGAAGTAGTTTGTCATATGTATTTGTTAGTTTTTTATTTTTTATTAAGAATATTAATCGGTTAACATATGACGATTGTTACAAAGTAGTTTATGAAGGAAAATAAAAGAAGAGTAGTTTGTAATATGAACCTATCTTGTACCATAGATGCATATACGCTCTATGTCTTTTACGTTTTTTACTTCCGGGTTACTTACTGAAATTCACGGATGAGTGCACCATTCTGCAGATGAGTGTGCTCCTGAATTCCCTCAACAAAACCCCGGAAATAAGGGGTTCATCCTGGTATTTTAAGTGCCCCCATTTGTGAGGAAAAAGTCACCCACTCAAGCTTTTTGAGTGAAGTGGACTCAAATACGCGCCCTCAAAAGGCTGTAGGGGTCGTATACGGACACAGCCCAGGAGTGGAGCGGTCACTGTGTGACGTCCTCTTTCTTTTGCCGCCTATGTTAGTGGACTAGCGCTTTTATACCAGCCGTGGTCCAGCGCATAGTGCGGCTGGTATAAAAGCTCTAATCCACTAGCATGGGCTACGTGTCCGCTCCACTCCTGCTGTAAATCAGACGTTCGTACACTGGGTAATCCTCCACTCTGTATTAACGGGATCGTTAATGACTGGAGAAAATGACCACTTCATTTTCACATCTCATCCAAAACGGCTGCAGCTTTACCACTAAAACGTGTTTTTAAAACGTCTAAGACTAGTGTTTCTGTATGCTGTGTGTAGTCTGAGTGTGCTGTGAATTAATATTACGGATTTTTACATCACATCACACATTACAATACTTGCGTGAATTGTTTCTTCCAGATTACTGTCATATTTGCCACAGTAAATGGCCTACATTTTACCAGATTATATTTACTTTCCCATAATCTACCACAACTGGACACTGACTGATTCAGTCATACCACTTCAGCACACCGCAGTGTTTTTTTAAAAACCTTTTTATCTGTATTCTGAAGCTTCAGTCTGCTTTAATCGAATATATGCCCTAACACTCAAGAAAAGCGTATGCTGTGTTCCATTCTGCATGGTATCCAGGGAAACCAGGAGTTGTCAGTGTTGGGAGGTGTCACCACTAAGGGGTTTGCGGGTAGTTGGAACCGCTCTGGTATTATATGATAAATTTGCATGGTAGAACTCTTTGGGTTTTGTTTCCTAATAGTCATCTGTATTTGACTTGTCCTCCTGTGTGGTTGAGGTTTCTGTGTGATTAAGACGTGTCTTGTGGTGACACAGAGCAGTAGAGCTGCCACAAAAGCCTGCAATATCGGATGTAGAGCCTGGGGCTGGTGACTCAACATGCCCTGACATGCCTGCGAGTCTCTGTTCTTTTCCCCTCCTCCATCCCACAGCACCACAATGGCCCCTCCCCCTCACTCCATGTCCCAGTTAGCCTTGCCCTTCTCATAGTCCTACTAAGCTATGCTCCCCCCTCATTGTCCCTTTTATACTATCGTCTATACTGTCCTCTGTCCTCTCCCTGCCCCCCACTGTCTCACTAAGCTCACCACGCTGCCAGTACCCCGTATTATTTTTAATGTGTTACAGCAAAGCACTTTGTGCCTGCAAGCAAGCCCCAATGAAAGCGACAGTACCTGCAGGGCAAGAGGAACCTCTAGCTTTTCACCATCGCTCAAATCTTTAACAAACTATCTGCAGGGGGGCCTATTTGTTTTACACAAACAGGATGCTGTGCTTAAACACTAGCAGGGCAAGTTGAATTAGGCTCTGGGTTTAGTTGTTTAGCCCCCCCAAACCCACAACCCCCGCCCTAAAGTTCCAGACAGCCGGCTGACATCCTTGTGTTGAATGGCCGCTTCATGAATATGCATGCATCGTATTCTGATGCATACGCCTGCCCTGGAAACCAAAACCAGTAATCGGCTCCGATAAGCCACATCCGTAGTCCCCGTGGGGGGGGGGGGGGCTCGTTTGGGTTCATAGTACTAAGGGGGTCACCGGCATTGAATTGGCCGTGTAAACCAATCCCTGGAATTGATCTGCTTGTACCTGCACGTCCCCCTTCTGCTGCTGAGCAGTAGTTGACAGTAGAGAGGAAATGTAGCCCGGGTCCCATGAGGAGGGTTCTTTGTGTTCCTTTAAAAGATGCTGTTTGCGGTTCTAGGTGTGGACCTTGCAGACCCTGATCGGCAACATACTCTAAATTGTATTTTCTCCTAATCTTCAATGGGTAATTTCACCAAGAATTAAAACTAAAATCTATAATCTGCCTCTTTGGCCTCAAATGGCCGCACTCGGATGTTAATGTGACCAGTGTGTGTGTGCAGGTTACATTAGCGGTATGAATGCGGTAGTCCTTGCAGGCTGAGGACTAGGAGCCTGACACTATCTATCCCTGCTGCAGAAGCCATGACATGTTTTCCCCTCCCACTACTGACGCCAGTGATCATTTCCCTAGTTGTGGTTGTTTGATTTATAAAAATAACTGAGACAGAAGAAAATTCATGTTGGTTTAAAGTCGGTTCAAATGAACTTCAATTTGAACGTTGCTTTACAGTAATCCTGTCTTCTGAATCTGGCCAATAACAGCCATTTCCCTATAAATAAAGTTGCATTGTAACATTTTGATCTTGGCAAACTATCAATTAAATGTTATTAAAGCATGCACACCATCCACTTCGGGGATTCGCAGTGCTCAAACCCGCAGTACGTCTGCATAAGAAGCAGGCACTTAACTTGCGTCTAGGGTAAACTTTACGTAGAGATACAATCATGTCCACATCAAAGTGGCATTTCACATATAACTACTTAGTCATGGTTTTCTGCGTAAGCCACTAAGATAACATTTTATAAATGAAGCCCCAGATTTACCAACAGTCATCTTGCAGCAGCTTGTTACAGCGACATTGCCAACAGTGTGCAAGTGCCGTTAGCTTTTTGGTGTGCGCTGAAGTAGTCAGGCAAGCAGGATGGGGGGCAATGTGCCGTGGGAATGGGGATTTGCAGGGATTTGAGAGGGCAAAAGGGTGAAACCCTGGGTGGGCTTGTACCGTCCCAGACATGCATTAATAAGCTACTCTTGCCAATACATCCATGCTAGGCTGGGTGTACTCAATTACATTTAACATTTTTTGTGTATACGCCAGTGTGAGGTCATTAGATTCTTTTTGATTGTCTGCACACTTGGGAGTGTTTGTTTGAATGCTCCAGGCCTTCCTGTACCGGTTTAGCCACCGACAACCCAGTCACGCAGATGGATCACATGCAAAAGATGCTCGCTACACAAGTCACTGCAGATGCAGTTTTCTTAGCCGACTATTAGGAGCGCCAGGCATGGCGCAACACAAAGGGCTTGTTTTTTGCTCTCTGTACCAAGAAATGGCTTTACCTTTTTAAACAATGACAATTCTCTCAGTCTCCTGATCGAAGTAACAGCTCGTAGTTCCTGAAATGTAACATGCACATGCATGATTCTGTGGGCTGAAATGTGTTGCTCAGGCATGTGAGACACTTGAGAAATAGGATCAATGTAAATTTGACCTACTGCACTCAAGTGCTTTCATTGATGGTGAATCGCCACTTAATTTGCAAATGTAACTAAGGCAATCCATCTGATGGATACGACCTCCGTTCTCAATGTATGTCGCTGTATTAAACTGAAGCGTTATGTTGTATGCATAGGAACAGTGAAATCTTTACGCGATAGGCGTTTGAATTTTTAAACGCTTAAGCTGATTAAAAGTAGTTATCCACCCAGTTCACCTACACCCAAAGGAAACCAAATATTTGAGTGCAATTTTCAGCCGAATGAGAAATGACACCAGTCTGATGGTGGGGGGTCATTATGGTGCACTTGTGTCGTGAAGCTGTGGGAATGGTTGCATCACGTTCGTATGAATTAAACTTGGAAATGGGAGATCCTCATCCGCCACCAAATACAACAGCTCTACCAAACCAAACTCAAAGGATACCCTACACAATGCTGCTAAGGTACAGTAATGCATTATCCCTGACAAGCATACGCCAACCACACCTTTCCTACTTTGCTTCTCCTGAAAAACCCCCATGGAGGAGATTCCCTCACCTGCACCACATTCTCCCCCCTGCCCCCCACCCTGCAAAGCATGAGTCAGTGCCGTTTCTAATGGGTGCCCAGATGGATTCAAAATGTTTTTTTTCTTTTCTTCTCCTTCCCAGTTTCAGGCCAAAACTAAAATCTCAAAGGTGGGGCAACATTACTTCCGTTTGTGCGACTGTCGCGTGCAAAAGTTAATTTTTCAGTACGTCCTTGTTCACACCAGTTTCTGGGAGTTGGCTTAAGCCCAAATTAGTTTGCATACCACTTTTTCACTAAGTTCTGCACGTGTGGTAGCAAGCTCTGCATGAGAAACAACACATGAGAGATGCATGTACACACTTGGTGTTTTTTATTTATTTATTTGACCCAACATGAAATTACACAAGGAGGCGTTATCACACATGGGAACATGAGAAACTCCACTGTGTTTTGTTTTTTTGGGGACAACGATAAAGCTCAATTAAACAAAGAAGTAAAGGCCGGGATTTGTAAGCATGAGAAATGTTAAGTTCCCCAGGCCCACTGAAGCATAGCTAAGCATTAAATTCTTTTACATTACTGAGAAAAAACAATATGATAGTGCAGATCACATAATATATTAAACAAATTGGTCAAGACATTTCAAAAACACCCTGTTATCTGTGGCCTTTAAAATTATTTTAAAGAGCTGCATAGCCAAGTAGGCCACGGCCATTCTAACAAACTTAGTGGGCTTTCATAGTGCAAAAGGTTGAGAAACCCTGCGCTAGCACATCAGTTCGGCTGTACGGCATGCAGTTTCTCTGCCCATTAACCCCAAACACAAACATTTCAAGTGCAACACACCCCATCCCCTCCCAGCCCCCCAAAATGCTACTTCCAACTCCCAACACGAGTAGATTGGATAAACTACCTATTCTGTCTTCGGTCTACGAGACTCATTTTTGACATTGAGTTAAAGTATCATGCAGATGCTTTTGTTTTTTTTTCTTAAACATTTGAGGTGTAATAAATGGATGTATTCAACTGTATTGATTGCATTTTTATTATCTTTTTTTTAACCGTCACTTCATAATGTCAAAGCTCAGTATGTTTGTTTCATCTTAAATCAGGATTCTAGTGCAAATGCGGCAGCATACTAAGTGATTACAAAAGAAAAACTTGCTGGGTAACTAGAGCTAACTGAAGCTAGAAGAAAAAAACCCCCCACTGGACGATTTCAAAAACTTTATTTCAATGCTGATTGGTGAACTCAGACCGTGCGATAAGGGGCTTTTACTCTGTTGTTGGCGTCTTTTCCACTGGCGTCTTTTCCGCTGGTTTCGCAGCCGCTGGCTTCTGATGCTTCTTGGCCTTCTTCTTGGGCTTCAGCTGCTTTGCTCGGATCTGAAAAAAGGAGTGCAGAGTCAGAGTGAGCTGGGGATTAGGGGTAAAAAGGAGTGCAGAGTCAGAGTGAGCTGGGGATTAGGGGTAAAAAGGAGTGCAGAGTCAGTGAGCTGGGGATTAGGGGTAAAAAGGAGTGCAGAGTCAGTGAGCTGGGGATTAGGGGTAAAAAGGAGTGCAGAGTCAGTGAGCTGGGGATTAGGGGTAAAAAGGAGTGCAGAGTCAGTGAGCTGGGGATTAGGGGTAAAAAGGAGTGCAGAGTCAGTGAGCTGGGGATTAGGGGTAAAAAGGAGTGCAGAGTCAGTGAGCTGGGGATTAGGGGTAAAAAGGAGTGCAGAGTCAGAGGTGAGCTGGGGATTATGGGTAAAAAGGAGTGCAGTCAGGGTGAGCTGGGGATTAGGGGTAAAAAGGAGTGCAGAGTCAGAGGTGAGCTGGGGATTATGGGTAAAAAGGAGTGCAGAGTCAGAGGTGAGCTGGGGATTATGGGTAAAAAGGAGTGCAGAGTCAGAGGGATTAGGGGTAAAAAGGAGTACAGTCAGAGGGTGAGCTGGGGATTAGGGGTAAAAAGGAGTGCAGTCGGAGGGTGAGCTGGGGATCAGGGGTAAAAAGGAGTGCAGTCAGAGGGATTAGGGCTGTTCAGGCAGAAAATTGCGTCGGGGGCAAAGCGGCAAAGGTTTGGCGATACGGCTGATATTAATGCCCCAACAGTGAGCCATTTTACCATTAGTCAGTTACGGCAAATTTAAGATAACACATTTAGCCAGACACCTTTGCTAGCTATAAAGTTGGCTACTGAAATTGTATACAGGCAACTGCTATTTTATGTCCTCACTTGCATAGCAGCACTAGCTACAATAACAATAACAATAATAATTTGTAGAGCTCAATTGCCACCTCCTCACTGAAGATCAGGGCAGTGGGGAGGTTAGCCATTGATGGCCAACTTCAGATGTGTGTTGGCTAGCTTTCAGTCTTGAATTAGCGACACGTAGCCAATGTGCAGAACCCTTGTTCCCTCAAGCAGCGGTACTCACGGCAGGGTCGTGCAGCAGAATGGCGTTGCGGCGAGCAGTCTTGGCGTACGGGTTGAGCTTCATCATCATCCTGAGGTTCTTCAGCGGGTTCTTCTTCAACACCCGCCGGCTGATCTTCTTACTGCAGTGGCGCAGGCACAAAAGTTACTCAAACCTCTCTCCCAGACCGGCCAACTGACAGCAAAGACCATTTAGGAGGGACAAACTACAAAAATAATTCTACATAAAACATTGACTTTTCATGGGGTAGGAGTAACTCAGAACTTCCACTAAAATCACGGTGTTCATAAACACGGACCGAAGTGTGACGTCATCATTGCTGGGCAGCGGTGCTCCTGCTTCTAACCCCCACCTAAACCACCTGACGATGTGTGCGAGGGAGCGGTCCTTACTTAGGCGGACGTAGTGCCTGCTGGATTTCCTGGCTCTTCAGGATTCTGCTCAGGTCTGTGTTGGTCATCTTGTGCATTGGCAGACTGCAAAGTTTAATAAATAAAAACAATAATGTTTAGAGTCATCGAAATCATTAACGCATAACTGGTCACATCCATCAGTATTGTATGTTGGCATTAGAAGAGGCTCAGAACTTCCACTGAAATCACGGCGTTTCAGAAACACGGACCATGAAGTGAAAAACTCATCACTGCTGCTTAGGGGATGCAGTATGTGTAACAGAACTCACTGCTTGCAGACATACTACTGGTTTAGTTTGAGAAGTGGACCCTGCCTTGTACTTTAGGAAATGTTCACCTGATCCACCCAGGAATAACTCCAGTCACCTGTTCCACCTAGTGCGTCCCTATGCTCGAAAAATGCATCCTCCTCTCCTCTGTGCCCCAGAAAAAGATCTTTGTGTCCTAATCTAATGTTGCTCATTAGGTATTAATGGTTACATAATGTCTCAATGCAAACCACAATGTGAGGTACATTGTATACTGTACATGCAACTACTTGTACTTGAAAGGCAGTTTTGCATACTTCCAGGTAGGACACAAGTGGAGACGACGAGTGGAGGAAAGGAGGTGACTAGTGAAGAATATTGGGACACCATATATAACTATAGCCATTGTAAACTCCACCTATTCTGACTCCTCCCAGCTTTTACCACCTTATCCAACTCCACCCAGCAAGAGAAAACACCTAATTAATACAATAAAACATTGTTCCATGACTGCGCCCAGCAGACACACTCACTTGTAGTTCAACTTTATGGAGGAGGGCTTTCGCCATGTGCCGTAGAGGTCATCGAGTTTCCGGAAGGCGCTCTCTGTCCAGATGCAAAATCGGCCAACATGGCCACCGGGAGCCAGACGCAACAGGTTCAATCTGTTCACATTCTGCAGTGTAATACCTGGGCAGACGGATGGGGGGAAGAAATTTTAAAAAGTTGATTGCTGGTTTGAACAGACATTTCGCAACCCACTAGCTCACTTTAATAAACATTTGCCTTTGTAGGACGAGTGCACTTTTTTATTCCGATACAAAAGTTACCATTTTGTGACCGAACCAATCATCAGGATGTCTTCCATAATAATCTTTCCATAATAATATCCTCATTTTCGTAAAATAAATTTTCACTGCCAAACCAGTGTGTGTATGCGAGTGTCAGAGAGAGAAGCTCAGAACTTCCACTGGAATCATGGGATATCAGAAACACGGACCATGAAGTGGCAACTCATCACAGCAGTACCGCTCCCAAAAACACATGCACTTAGTATGGTAGAGGACTCCCCCTAACTGATTCTGGATCAGTTTCCACCGTTTCCAATAGTTACCGTGATAACTATGGGCAGATTTACTGATCCCAGCTCAGGAGGTTGTTGGGGAAGTGTGTAAAAACAATGACAGACAAGGTTTCACACTACAAAGCACACAATGCAGGATAAGGTAGCCGCCTTGCCCTTTTTGCGAGCGCCCAGAGTGGAATGTCGTTGCGCAGTATTCATTTGTCAGCGAGTCAGAATGCAACTGACCGGGGATGTTTCTGAAGGCCTTAGTGACACCGCCGTCTTCGTTGTAGATGATGCAGGGCCCCTTTCTCTGGATCCGCCTGCGATTCCGCATTTTACCTTTACCTGCACGCATGCGCTGGGAGGCGTACACCTGAGGAGCAGAGAACAGGCGTTTCACACCAACCCTATGGCTGTGACCAAATACAATCCCTGTTCCCTGCCTCCTGTCTACTCAGACCCCCCCGTCTACCATGTGCCCTCTCCCCTCACTTTGCAAGCAGTGTGCAAAATAAATCCTGCAAAACTCTTTCCAAACTAGTGAAGAAGAGTTTGTAGTATGACCCGATCTGCACCAGGGTTTCAGACACGAAATTCGCCCAAGGAAATCTGGCAGGGGTTTAACCAAATGTCAATGTCAACTACGCAAGATTCCACTTCAGGGTTTTGAAACACCTATTTGAAGGTAGCAATACATTTATATTGTATGATGTACTTGAGTTTAAAAAATTGTTCTTGGGGGGAAAAAAAATGCCTTGAAGTCCTTGAATTTGATTTAGTGATGCCAATATTGACCTACTTAGTTTCTGTCAGGCTATAGTGGCTGTCAGTTATAAATGTTACATTTAATTTTAAAATTAGTTTTTATACCCAAATTGCTCATCACCCCCCCTTCCCTCAGTGGACTAGAATGTTGCATTTCACTGTTAAAACTGTACAACTTCCACCTACAAGGTTGTTTTGGTCACTTTTTTCACCCCTCAGGTTTGCAGCCTTGTACAGTGAAGGGGAAAAAGGCGCAGTAGCACGTGTGGCCTATCCATCCCATGCTGCACCAGAAACTTGTGAAGGCTACACTGGGGGTGTACCCTGAAGTGATTACAGACCAGGTCAGGGTTCTGCCATATTGGCTTTACCTGTATGTGGGTTATACATCAGGCAAAAGGAAAGAATTGTACAAACATTCCATATTAGTACATACAAGTGGACACACCAAGTTAACCCAAGTTTGATGTTAGCACTGTTCCTGGTTACACTCTTACCTTCTTAATATCATTCCACGCTTTCAGTTTCTTCAACAGCAGCACAGCCTCCTTGGTCTTCTTGTATCCCTCTACCTTGTCGTCAACCACCAGGGGGACCTCTGGGATCTCCTCGATGCGGTGACCTGTAGTAACAAGTATTCACTTCTTAATGCACAGTGGTACTTCCAGCCTTCACCAACAGGGGGAGAACCCAGGAGACCTTGTGTAACATGCAAATATTCACACTTCCTGTAACAGTGGTCTTTACACAATTAACCACTAGGGGATGTCTGGGGGTCTCCAGTGCTTCCATGACCTCAAGTAGCCTGTAAATAGGGACGGGCTATTCCAGGAATGCACATATGCATGCTACCAGCTGCAGCCACCAGGGGGCTCTGAACACTGAACTCGGGGCAGGCAAACTGTCGTTCTTCACAAGGTCAGATGTGAATTACACTATCAACAAGACTGGTAGGCCCCTTTATTGAAATAAATTCCCCACTGAATGCAAGGGCAGTGGTACAGCACAACTAAAAAACTGGGATTAACTAAGACCAGATCAGAGAGCTTGCTCTCACCATTGTTTATCATTCAAAAGGATGCGTTCATGTTGGTAGTGTAGTATAATGGTTAAGGAACTGGACTTGTAACTGAAAGGTTGCATGTTCGATTCCCAGGTAGGACACTGCCGTTGTACCCTTGAGCAAGGTACTTAACCTGCATTGCTTCAGTATATATCCAGCTGTTTGAATGGATAAATGTAATAAGAAGTTGTGTAAGTCGCTCTGGATAAGAGCGTCTGCTAAATGCCTATAATGTAATGTAATGTAATGTTCTTTTTCCATTCTAAGCGACTCTGGACAACAGCAGGTGCTAAATGAATGAAATATGATGCAGGTTCAAATCCCAATTTCAGCATTGATATGCTCCCTTTAGCAAGGCACTTAACCAGAATTGCTTCTGTAAATATATCCAGCTCTAAAAAATTCAAGACATTCTGACTAAAGAAAATGGAAAGCAATGGGTTTTCAATTCAATTGAAATTCAGTCAACAATTAATGAAATTCAATTCAGTAACCGAAATCCCTGTAGAGCATTTCTCAATGAATTGAATTTTAATATTCAAATAAATGGCACGGATGACTTGTCACCAAGACATTTGCCTGAGTCTCATTTCCCCAAGACCTGTCTTTTTTGCAGTGTGTAAACAGCACTTGTTACAATGCACCAACACTGAGCCCTTTGTCAGGACATTCCTTCTGCACTACTCCCTACTCAAATTGACTTCATTAAAATTACATGCATACCCTGAATGTAATACGAGACATGGACACGCCCAGCATTCCCCAATTTCTGTTGTCTGAATTCTCAGTTTTCCCAAACTTGGCAGTGAAAGTAGACCTCTCACCCAGGGTGTGGCTGCGTCCCAATATTCTTCACTCCCCACCTCCCTTTCTCCACTCCCCCACTACTAGGGCTGCACGATTCTTGCTAAAATGTGAATCACGATTTTTCTCCCTAAGAATTGAGATCACGATTCTCTCACACGATTCTTATTTTTTCAATAAAAACATTTATTGCACTCTTTCTTAAACAGACAACATAACATATATCAAAGTGCTTGACTTAAACCGTGTTGTGCGAACTAGAGTCCCTATATAGAGAGAGTAGCGACATAGAGGGTCCGGGAAAATCTAGTCACGTGATTGCGTGGAGCCATTTTGAGTCCATCGCGGACAGGATCAGGATCGGACGCATATCGGTCAGCGTTTTAACGTTCCCGCTGTACGCTGATGGAGTTGTATGACGTGAATGTTGAATTAATAGCGTGTTTTGCTTTACATCGTGTAAGTGTGATTGATATCGCAACTGGGATTGTTCCGAAGCAAATAAGTCAACACGTGAATGCAGCGTGACGTGAATGCATAGGGGAATAGGAGCGAGTGTTTTAACCTTTTCGCACGTAAGTTCCAAAATATTTTCAACAGCCCCAAAGCGTGATTTTTTTTTCTGTGTGCAACAGCTGTTCTAGAATTCGACTGTTACGTCACAGCACTAGCCTTCACACGGTTGAGTTAGCTAATATTAGCACACACACATACATACATATACTAGGGCTGCAACGATTCGTCGACGTAGTCGACGATAATCGACTACTAAAATAGTCACTGACGAATTTAATAGTCGTAGTCGCCTGAATAGTCGCGCATGCGCACATTGCGCCGTAGCGTCAAGTATGGCTGCCGCGGGTCACGCCCACCGCAGAGTCAAGCTGATCACCGCTTCACCACAAATTATTTTTTTTAAATAATAATAATATGTTTGAAAGTTTCCACTCACAGTTGCACAGTTAATGATCGGAGAACGTGCCACCTAGAGCGTGTTTTGAAAGTGCCACCGTGCCACAGAGCATATAGGCTACCTGACTGAAAGTTCACTTCACATTAGGCTGAAATGGAAGCCGAAGCGGCAGTCACGCTTAAGGACCATAACAATCACGGAGCATTTCTGGACTCTCTCTCTCTCTGTTAATGTCAATTTAAAAAATTATAAATTAGGCTAGCCTATGTGTTTAAAATTAAAACGCTCCTGAAGATTAGCCTACATTTTCACGTCATATTGATAGGCTAATTATTTAAGCGAAGATAGCCTATGCGTGATTCGTTTTTTGTTTTTAATGCTGTAGCTAATTTGCCAGTGAGTCAGTGACTTAATTCACTTGAAATATGTTTTTTGGTCAGATAAAAAAAATGTTTGTCTCCCGTTACCGACTTTACAACCAAAGCCTAGGCTACATGGGCTCGCTATAGGCTACTCAAAAAAACTGTAGCCTATTTAGGCTTGACTTGGTTGACTTGGTTAGCGAGCGTAGGCTAGCTGGCAAGATGGTATTCTATTGTTTCAAGTTAATTGCTAGCTACCTGTTATGACCTAACCATCTTTTTAGACAATCATTCCGCATTTGAACGAGGTACGGTAGGCTATGTAGCCTAAGGGCGTGTTCACACTGTCCGCATTTTAAAAAATAGGTTGCCTATTTCGGCAGCGCATTTTACATTAAAACCTATGGGGAATTATCAAAATGCGGCCGCATAATAAAATCAGCTGCGTAGCCTATATTTAAAATGCGCTGGTCAACATTTTGAGAAATCTGCAAATGACGTGGAACTGATTTTTAGTAGCCTGAACGTCTCGTAGACTCAGAAAATGTAGCCTAATGGAAACGAAATATGCTTCACGAGATCCGCATTTTTATTTCATTCTTTTCAGCACAAAATGCGCTCTTGACAACTTATCTGCAACATGAAAATGCGGACAGTGTGAACACGCCCTAAGACATGAACAAGAACACGGAGTAAACAGCTGTCATGGAACAGTGTTGTTATTTTTCAATAATGAATGACGTGCCTGCCGAATGCATTGCCGACCGACCAACACGCTATTCAGCAAATATGACAAGACTGGAATAAAGAAAATAATTTAGGCTATAGTCGAGGCGATAAAAAAATAGACTAGCCTACTAACGTTACAGGAATAAATGCGTTATAAAAATGTAGCCTATTTTTTTAGATTTATTTATTTATTTTTTATGACATTACCGCGACGGTATGATTGGCTTCACTAATTTGTGCGGGAAGAAAAAAAGCGATACCGCGGCAGCTCTAGCGTCAAGAGTTCAGAGTTCACTCAGCGGGGCAAAATGGCTGCAGCCAGTCCAGCGCGCTTAAAAACCTCTAAAGTGTGGGAGCATTTTGAGTTAAACGCAGCTCAAAAAAAGGTTGTGTGTAAAATCTGCAAGGTGGACCTTGCCTACCATGGCAGTACATCCGCCATGCATGAGCATTTGAAAAGAAAGCAGCAAGTTTATTATTAAAAGACACATTTTTGAATGAAGTTTGTTCTTTCTTGTCTTGCTAAATTTAAAAGCTGATGGCTAAATACCATAAGAGCCATTTTATATTCATGCAATTAACCCGGTTATTATTATTTTAAAAAAACACCCACAAATAAACGACTAGTCGACTAATCGTTTCAATAGTCGGTGACTAGTCGACTATTAAAATAGTCGTTTGTTGCAGCCCTAACATATACTACACTATATATATATATATATAATATATAACAACACTAGATGACTCAGTATGTGTGAGGCAACAAGGGACAGTCATCATCTGACTCCGAAGCTAACTGCACTGTCTTTCATTTGCATCAATAAAAATATCTGTCAGCTAATTGTGTGGTGAAAATGTTTTTATTTTAAATATTTTACGCATGTTTTTAAATAGTTGTTATAAATGGCGTGTTCCGATTCAAGCAACCATTGCAATGGACACCCATGATGTTGGTAAAGTACATTTTTGAAGGTTGTACGTTACTGCTTACCATATGCTATTTATCTCTTATAAAGCTAATAACACGGGCGCAGCCATACAACGTCATCTCTGGTCCAACCAAAGATGATAACGTGACAAGATAACTTGTTTGAGAATTGATATGGTTACAGTTGGGAGCAAGTGGAGTATCTTTTCATCATGCATCATCTTTGGTTGAATGCGGAAGAACAAAATGGCAGCGCCACAAACCAATATTAGCTTACTGCCGGATTTTTTTCGAAAATGCGTTTTTCGAGTATTTCGTCAATTATTTTGATCACGGATGAGTTTACCCGTGATGTAAAACATTGTAAAGTGTAATCGCTATATCACAATCGCTTGTGTATATTATATTTTCTGTCACCCCGTAGTTAGCTCATTTTGACAGCTTGGTTAGCAATGACGTTAGCGAACTGTAGCTAAATCAACGTTATAGGCTAGGGGGTATTTGCTGCTTACATTACTTCTGTGAAAGTGTGAACGTCTGCATAAACAAATAAATGTAAATGTTGTAAAGATGTTTATTTGGTACAATGTTTTTGTGGAACAGTGTGTTTAGTCCTAGGGTTAAGAACAAGGGTTAGCCCACAGGCTTATTGTTGCGTCATTCGTAAATAGACGTTCTAATCACACCGGTGTGACCGTACGCTTCAGGGACCACTCTAGCGCTGTAACACCGGTGTGACCGTACGCGTCTGATCTACATTTTTACGCAAATGAAAATACATCAGAATCGTCGTCATTTAGAAATGAGATCGCATAGATGTATGAATCGAGATCGCGATTTTTTTACGATTAATCGTGCAGCCCTACCCACGACCACTACTCTCCTACCTGAAAGTATGCAAAACTGTCTGAATGTTTCGAGTGCAAGTATTTGCATGTACAGTAGACAATGTATCTGACATTGCGGTTTGCATCGAGACATTAATTAACATGTAACCATTAATACGTAATTAAGATGTAATCAGCGAAATTAGATTAAAACACAAAGATCCGTTTCCGGGGCACGGAGTAGAGGAGGTGGTAGTGGTGGAAGGGAGGGTGCATTTTTCGAGTATTGGGACGCACCCCGTGTGCCCAGGGCAGGTGAAAGAGCTCACCTTTGGCCATGACAAGTGCAGGCAGGGCGGAGGCAGCGAGGGCGGAGCAGATGGCGTAGCGCTTCTGGGTGGTGTTGATCCGCCGGTGCCAGCGGCGCCAGGTCTTAGTGGGGGCAAACATCCGGCCTCCTCGGCACATCTGCATCACGGAGTCAAGGTCGTGACAACTGCAATACCACACATGGCCACAGGCCTAGCTCCCTCACTCAACAGGGAAGGAACCAAAGACTTTTTCCAAGAACCCATTTGCTCTAAAGCCCAGACCTGGGTCAAACATTGCTACATTTCATGTCTGCGAATGCACCATTTCAAATGGGAAGATCTGGAATGTGCACTTAAGTTGGGGGGGAATCAATTATTTTCTGGGATTGGTATTCAATTAATTTGAAATACTGACAAATATATCTAAAATTCACAATAATTTGTATGTACAGTTCCTTTCTGATAAATGCATACTTAAAATTACTTTTCACAATGTACGTTCAAAATATCATACAGCAGCTGCACTACTGTTAGCCCGCTCAGACTCAGTGTTCGTCAGCCTCCAGTGATGGCATGTGACAGCAGGCATACTGTCGCCAGTCAACGGGGTCGGACGCAAATTACACCATCACTGCGGGAAACAGCCTAACCTCAGAGGGCATAGGGCACCTGCCGATCCGCCCCTACAGTGACAGACCAATAGGAAAGCAGCATCACCATCAGGGTTGGAATCCATTTCAGTTCAAATTCAATTTTAATACTCCTACTGTCCATATCTGGAACTGCTGCTAGTGTTTTACTGCTATGTATATTTATATTTATATATATTCTTCCCCTATTTTTTTTTTTTTGTTTATTTTTAATATATTTTATTTTTTTTTTTTTTTTTTTTTTTTTTTACATACTTGTTGCTTGTTGCATGTGTTGCCAGAATTTCAATTCATCAATTCTTGTGTTCTTCTGTGTGTTGTACAAAATAAAATAAAAACACTGACTGACTTAATTCATTGAAAGATTAAATAAAAAATCCAAATTGAACATTATGAACATTTTTCTAATTCTTTAATAGTTTAAATTAATTTCCTGAATTGACTGTATAAAAATGAAATGGACCCAGATACCCATGGGTTAACACCTGATTTTAAACTCAGGGCATACTCGTTGAAAAGGCAGATGGGGGGGGGTTATGGTTTTGGGTTAAGAGGATACGTTTCCGAACGCACCCTGGCCGGAACGGTGCGTACCACCCCCACGGACACGGGGAATTCGGGCCACGGCCCTGCCGGTACCCCAGGACTCAGCGCTGGTCTGGTGACCTGGAACAAGGCCACAAGGCAGCACAAGATCAACTTCACACTCATTTCCCATTAGACTACAGTTTAACATATGTTAAAACCAAAAAGCACCAGGGCAACCAAGAAAAGAAAAAAACAAAACAAGATGTGGATCCCTGTGTACTTGTCACTAGTGACCGTTCTTGGAATTGGAAGAGGGACAATTTATCTGCACAATATAAATACACTTGGGGAAAAAATATCCACTTTCTGCTCTTGGAGGCCCACTAGCAAATGACCAGTGCAATGTCTTCATTACAAGACTTCATAAATTCTATGCATGAGATTCCCCAAGAAAAAGCAAATCTATGGGTTTAACAATGCTTTAACAATGCTTCCATTCTCTAGACCCCCCATCTATTCACGTAATACAAGACTATTTGTACAAGGGGATACTCACCAGCCAGTTCGCTGACGGCATAGGGCTGGCGGCTGTTCTTGCGCATGTTGGTGTGGACGAAGTTCACTATATCCGGGCGGATAGGCGCCTTAAACACGGCCGGCATAACTACATTTTTTCCGGAGGCCTCTCCTTTCTCGGTGTACACCGATATGAGGGGTCTCGCACAGGCCTGTGGGAACAAAGTCGACAGCGGTGAGGATCAATTCCATCAGTTCCACATGCTACTGATCCATTTGTTTGACCGCCAGCACGTGGCCGCGGACGTGCGGTCGAGAGGAATGGCGAATTTGAAATAAGTTCCACATGCCAAAACACACGCAAGACAAAGTTCTCATCAGTTAGCCCGTTACTTACTCTGATAACTAGACAAAACTATAAATTAAAAAACTAGAATAAACAAAAGTAACATTTTGGCTATCACGTTAAATGCATTAAGAAATTTGTAGGAACAGCGTAAATGTAACTTACGCATTATGCAATTAATGCTTGAAAAATAATTCATTACGCAAATCCAAGTCGAACACTAAATGTTATGCAAAACGTAGGGGGGGAAAGTTCGCATTTCACCAAACGGGACAGTCTAGACAAAAAAAACGCTCAAAAATGGGCTTCCGTTGCTGCAGTCACGTGGTCCCATGACCTAAACTGACTCCAGTACTACATTGGCGCCGGTCCAAGCGTGACGTCAGCTTCATGTGGTAGCTTGGCGGAGCCGGTGTCCAGAAAAAACAAGGCAAGGCAACCTAGAAATACCCGCTCCGGGTGAACTGAGAACAGTTCAGCGCAGTAACGGCGCTATTTCAGAACACCCAATGTCTGCGTGGATTTGATCGCGAATACAAAATAATAAAGAAACGACGCAAAAAATGACATTCACACGGATACACAAGCGGTATTCGTTTAGTTTTCGAAGTGCCATTGCTCAATTTCCGCAGATATCTGCCAATGTCGTTCATGCCACGCATAACCATCGGTTCTTTATTCGACGACATATTATTCAGTTAGCTTTACTTCCAACATGAAATTTCTACCACAATTATAAAGTTAACTCGTCAATCGCAACGTGTCCCCCGATACCCTTCAATCAGGTCCACGTGTAACCAATTAACCAGTCAAGTTAGCATCGGTTATAAAATGGCTTCTGAAGCCGGCAATTCTAAACACATTCGGAATCAAGAATACAATTGTCTGCTCATCCTAAAACAAAGCCAGTGTCAATTCAAGGGCATACATCCTTATAGGCATATGGCTCAAAAAATTTCAATACAAACGAGAACGTTTCTAACCATTTTCTCTCAAGTCAGGTCGGCTCGCCGGGTACCACACTCCTCTATCGATAGCGACCACGGATGAAAAGAACGATTGAAGCGCGCCCCTTAAATTATATACATCCGACAGGCTTGACACTTCCGACATCTCAGTAATTTCCCTAATTTAACAACGGGGAATAAATAGTTGGGCCATTAAAACTCTTTAATATATTATATAGACATATCATGAGTTAAATCAGCACATATTGATGATTTGTAGCAGAAATTAAGGGAAAAACACGAATTGGGACTAGTTTACGTCTTTTTACACGATTTGGCGGAGGGTATAAACGTGGAGACCGAACTACTTTTTATAACGATGACACCGATAAGTGAATATAATTATTTTTTTTGCATTTTCAAACAAGAATGTGAATATTTTAAGAAAATATGGTAGAAACTTACAATGTAGTTTAAAAAAAATACGCGCACATATGTTTGAAAAACCGTCGACGAACCAGTGACGTAACGTCGCGGGCTATTTGGATACTTTGTGATACTCCGCGATAGGGACTTGTCACTTGTTATTAGCTAACGTTAACTGTTACATTAATTATTACCATTTCCAATAAACATGAAAATGGGAAGCACTGTAATCACCGACGCCAACAAGTTTATGAATTTTCTTTTGTGAGTTTGTCTTCTTTTACGCCATGTACACAATCAGTTTGTTAGCTCGAAAACGTCTGGAGGTTTCTGACACTAGCAGCTAACTTAGCTAGCTAAGGATCTAACGTTAGATCTAAACCTAACATATTCTTGTAATTTAATCGATCTAACGCTATAAATGAATGGCTTACTCAGTTGTACGTTAGCTAACGTAAACGTGATTTCCTTTAATTCTAGGAATAGTCAAGGAGAATGCAAAAGCCATGTGGAATACGAGGTAAAGTGCACGTTCTTTATTTGCTCGCTAGCTTAGCTCCATTGCTAGCTAGCAACCAGAATTTAAAATTACATTATTATTAGCTAGCTAAGGTTAGTTAGTAAACGCATGCGACTAGCTGCTAGCAAGCAGGCAAATTGAAATTGTTATAACGTCAAGTTAGCTTGCTAACTGTGTTCTGTCCCGGAAACAACTTTAGCGGTAACGTTAGCCACAAATGACCGGTGTTATCGACTCGTTGCTCTGATTTGTTTGATTCTAGGGGGATATTCAAATCCAGAAAGTGGTGAAGGGAGTTGACATCCCTCTTCTGAACGTATGCAGTGACAACCAGCCGGCATTCATCTGTGAGAAATATGTGAGTTCTGTTAACCCTCTTTGTGAATAATGTCGTATCACGTCAACTAATTCCAAATGAGGACGATTGTATCTTGCTGATTTATTCGTTTTGAAGATTCTCAAACTTCCCACCGAAGTGCAAAACGAAGATTCTCTCACTGATGAAGGAGCAGATCTTATACAGGAAGATCCAGGGCCTCTGGGTGTGAGCGTAATGAAAGCAAGGTGAGTAGCTGCTAACGCTACAGCATATCACATTTACCCTTGTTTTTGTCCAACTGAAATGATCCGATTTATGAACCTTTTTAACTGATATGAGAAGACAGTGTTTACACTCAGACAAGCAATGGTTTTCAAAAACGTTGTACATTATGCAGTAAACATGCTGAACATAATATGAATTGCAAGACACATCACCCACCCTATGACACCCTGTTGTGTGAAATGGGGGTGGGTGATGTATTCTAATTAATACCTGGGTGTGTTCTCTATATGCAGTGCCCACCTGAATTGTTGGTAGTAAAGATGAGCAAAAAAGTTATATATAAAATAAAAATATGTTTATCAGCATGACCATGCACTCAAAATATGAGAACTATAACCATTAAGTGAGCAAAAACTGTTAAAAGAAAAATAATTTTCTTTATCCATAAATAAATATTTTTCAAAAACATGCATGTCACAATTATTGGCACCCCTAGAGATTCTTATTAACAAAGTCTAATATAAGTGTTTTTCCGTTAATTAACTTTTTTTAAAGTTCATCCGAGTCTTTCGGAACTCTATCCATGACTTCCTGTTTTTATGGGGTGTAAATATGAGGTGACAGGTGTGAAAGGTCAGAGTACACACAAATCAATGAAATGGGACAAAATGTTGTTGACCTTCATACATCAGGCACTTGCTGTAATAGTTAAATGCCTGAAAATACCCATCTACACACTTAGGGTAATAATTAACAAGTTTAAAACAACTGGAGCTATGATGAACCTGCTTGGAAGAGGACTACACGTGTATTTTCCCCCCATGCATAATAAGGAGGATGGTTGAGAGCCAGAAGTTCTCCCCAGGATCACCGTTGGAGAATCACAGAAGTTGATTGCAGTTTGAGCTCGGCAAGTCTCCAAAACTACAAGTGGATACTAGCTCCACGCCAACAAGCTATTTTGAAGGCTTTCCAGATGAAAGCCTCTACTGTCTTCAAACCACATACGCAAGCATCTGTAGTTTGCTGAACATCATTGTAACTTTGAGTGGGACCCGGTTGTTTGGTCAGATGAGACAGAAATAGAGCTTTTTGGCCACAAACATCAGAAATAGGTTTGATTTAAAAAGAGGGGTTATCAAGTGGAATATAATAAAATTCCTACTGTCAAGTATGGTGGAGAAAATGTGATTTTGTGGGTCTGTGTTGCATCCAAAAGGCCCTGGAAAACTTGGAGGATGCATGCCATCATGGAGCAGGAGATTTTAGACCAAAATCTGGCTGCCTCTGTCAGGAGGCTAAAACTGGTACCTGGTTGGATTTTCCAGTTGGACAATGGTGCAGTGTTCCTGCAAATCCACCAAAAGGTTAACTGACAAGCTTTTGCAATGGTCATCCCAGTCCCCAGACCTCAACCCCATTGAAAACCTCCGGGATGAGGAGGAGAGGAGAGTCCATAAGCAAAGACCATGGACTCTGAGGGATATGGAGGAATAATCTCAGATCCCTTGCAATGTGTTCTCCCACCTCATCAAAAATGACAGGAGAAGACTCAGTACTGTTATCTTGGCAGAGGGAAGGTGCACAAAGTACCAAATGCAAGGGTGCCAATAATTGTGACAAGTCTTTTTTAGAATGAAAATGATTGATTGTTAAAAATAAATTTCCCTCAGAGCAATGGGATCACCATAAGAATATATAATTTTCTCATTGCTCAGAAAACTCTTATATATTGAAGTGAATTTCATCCAGCATTTTTGTTCACGTCAATTGAGGGTGCCAATAATTCTGTAGTGCACTGACACTGTATAGGTCAACTGTGAGGTGCGAGAACAAATGATTGCATGTGAAGGCAATAGGTGGAATCTTGACTCTGTTCGTAGACAGCTGCTCTCCTGGTATGCAGTGTGTCAGAACCCCAGCATGTCTAAGGAGGGGCGTGCTCCAGCCCTGAGCCCCCTGTGGGTGCGGTGTGACATGGCAGACAGCGAGGGAACAGCCTGGCTGGGAGCAGAGACCATTCGCACCAGCGACAAGGCCACCGCCATCAAGTTCCACACCGTGAACTGCAAAGGTCGTGCACTTTATGTCAAGAGTAGTCCCCTATTCCCCTAACGCACAACAGGCATTTGACAGGTGCTAAGAAAGGGTTCATTCTGCCCTCCGTCTGACTCCTTAATATTGTAGCGCAGGGGGGGAAAACGGCCTTCACTGCACATCACTTTGTTGTGTGGGTTAAAAAAATGCTTTGTAGTATTAGCACTCTGACAGAAAACACACCTGTCTATACGGCATCTTGGCTCAACATTTATTATGGGTTTGCTAGCCTTATCTTTTAAACTCATACTTTATTGAAACCTCGGAGAAGCATTGAGGGAGAGCCCCTCGTTTACGGTGCGACAGACCCTCATGCCATGCGGACCCTATCTTTGCTACATATAACACTGGGCTGGTTTTTCCACACAAAGATTAAACCTACTCCCAGGCTAAGTTTTATTTTATTTTATTTTATTTATTTAGTTATTTATTTTCAGTGGATATCTCCACTGAGGAAATGTTTTCAGTCCAAGAATAGGCTGAATCCTTGTATAGGTAACCGGCCCTATATCATCAAACATGTCTGTTGGTTAAAGTGCTAGATTCTCAATCTCACTCTTGGAACTACTGTAGCACTTGAACCTATGGACTTTAAATGGCAAAAAACTATGGACCTTAACCCATTCAGTTCTGCGGGTGATATAAGTCGACAAAAATACTAACGTTCTAAAGTGCCAAGGGCGACTTTTGTCAACCAAAACATGTAGACAGTGAAAACTATTAAAAATCCAATCAAAATGCTGTTACTAACTAAATAAATCATGACATGATGCCCAAATGTTATCAAGAGTGACAAATAAATAAATGAATAATCAGCCATCCAATTCAAAGCATTTATTCGTGTTCGTCTAATGGCACGTTGACAAGTTTAAAATGCAAGGTACAAACACAACAACATGCCTAAATCCTGCACATAGTCTAAGATAACATGGCTGACTATTAATTTTGAGTTATGTATGAATTACTGTTCTGTAACGAATTTGACGGATTGTTACAGCTCCGATTTATTTAAATAAATTAAAAACACGGTTTGGTGACCGTCAAAATTTAAATGAGCAAATCTCGCATAATATTTGGAGTAGAAAGATTACATTGGTATTGCCAGAAAGCTGAGACTCTCCTCTTTTAAAACTCACAATATGTTTCTGGGTCAAAGCGACTCAAAATGATGGAGCAGGTCACATGTATTTGTTCAGTTTATTGTTTATCCATCTATTCAAATAATGCAATGCACTTGTGTTGTCAAAACAGATACTGTCAAACTGTCCAGCTGTGTCCAACTTAAAATTTCTCAAGCATGAGCTGATTTTGATAGAAAACCATTTTCACTATTACATATCACCAGTGATTAACAAGTAATTCTGTTCAATAGGTAAAAAACATTGACAGGATCCATGTAAAAATGTAGAATATTGGCTTGGCACTGTAGGGATTGTAGTGTTCTGGAACACTGGCATTGAATGAGTTAACATTATGTCGTAGGCCTATTTACTGACTACTACTCTCAGTGACTTGCGCTTGGCTCTGCGGATTACCTAGACATCCATATTTGCATTTTGTAAATTTTGGATAGGAAAATCTGTTAAAATACCGAAATATATATATGCTTAACCTCAGTCCCAATGGGCGTGGAAATGTGGGAGAGTGTGCGAGTGAGAGTGTGAGGGTGTGCTTGCGCTGTATTCGTGGGAAACGCTAACCAGCCTGTCTGTTTGACTGTATATTCTTTGCAGCCTCAACTGTGATAAAAATCCCATCTATTACCCTGGGGGAACTGAAACAAATGCACAAGAGGAGACACCATTCCACTTCCGTAAGCTTTCACTCATTGGTGCCGTACATTTGGTTTTCCTCTAAGCCAGGGGTGGGCAACTCCAGTCCTGGGGGGCCGGTGTGTATGCAGGTTTTTGCTTCCACCAGTTACCAATTATTTAATTAGCCCATAATCTGATATTTTAGCTACATTCCACAATATGAACAGAAGCTGATGAATGTTCCTGTGCCTGTATGCATGTATTGTTGCCTTTTATTGTGGTCTAATTTACGAGTAAATCGACGTTGGTGTATGTCACTAATTAGCTTATTGAGCCAGGGTAACTGTTGGCAGCAAAAACCTGCATACACACCAGCCCCCCAGGACTGGAGTTCCCTACCCCTGCTCTAAGCCAAAAAAAGAAAGTGCTGACACTGAGTCACTGTGGCAACGACTGCCTGTGGTGGCCCTCTTTTTGTTGCTATGGTGACACACTGGTGGTCTTCCTTTCTTTGTTGCTCTAGCAAAGCATGCCTTGGTGTTCATGTACATTGTGGCGACTCATTCCCTGCTGCTGTTCTCGTTGTTGCCATGGAGATGCACACCATGGTATTCTGCCCCCCCTCAGTTGCTGTGGTGACAGTTGCCATGGTTTTCCCCCCCTATACTCAGGTGGTGACCCGCGGTGCTGCTCTGTATAACCTCTTTGGCTCCACGGTGGTGGAGAACACTGTCATCGAGTCCCAGAGCAATGTGTCCGTGGACTTCAGATGGAACAATGTGGAGAGCCTGCTGCAGACTCCACCTCTCTCCTCCACTGCCACCCTGGTGAGCGCCCCTACCCTGTAAAGCCCACCCTGCCCTGCTCCGCCCCACCCCGCTCTGCATAAATTATGTTTTACTTAGCAGTATTACATGGAGTCAGTTTTTTGTTTTAGTTTTCTATCCAGATTCCCATGGTACTGGGTACTTTCCTGTCCTGGAAAATGTAATTTATCCTTATACTGTGTCAAACTCGCTGGTCTCTGGAAGATATCTTTCATTGGGAGCTGCTTAACTGGGAATTTTAAATGTTTTTTCCGGATCTGTGCAGAACATCAAGGTGGCTAATGGAGACATGAGGAGTCCCATGTATTCACTGTTCACGGAGCTTGAGTTCATCGAGGTACACAGACTAATGAAACACACATGTTACTTACCCTGTTTATGAACGAAGCTATGACTGAGCAGGTGTCTGTTATTGAATCCCACTATTGCAGATTATTTACTATACATTTATTGTGCCGTTGTGTTTTTGAATTCACCAGTAGATTTTGTTTTCACTAAACGGCGCGACTTATTTGTGGTTTGAAGATTTTGGCGGAGGGTTTGAGGAAAGGTGAGACGGAGTGGCTCGAGCCGTTGGAGACGAGGTCAGCATTGGAACTCACCAAGGAGCTGATCCAGGGTAGGCTGGACTCCTCCCCCTGCCACCAACCAAATAAAGGACTTCTGCCTCTCCACTCTCCACCAATCAGATTACTTCTCCAGCCACCAATAGCCCACAGCAAGAAGAAAGACCAGGGGAGGACATTTCACAAAACTGGATTACTCAGTTAGCTATTTTTTTCTTTTTTAGATCTGCAGAGTAAAATGACGGTGGAGCCAAATCAGTCGGTGAAGGAGAGTGAGGTGAGACCATTGAAGCGAGGGAAAGCTACAATCTCCTGTCAGTCACTCAATTGTACAACTCAGTTAATCAAGGCATTGCCCTCCCAAGATGCAGCGATTAATTCTCATCATTTGCCATTGATAATACAGAGTTGATTGAGTAATTGTGGATGCTTCTGACACAGCCGTCCTTTTCCCCTGTTGTCTCAGACTCAGAAGGGGGTGACCGAGTCGTCGTTGCTGGTGGAGGGCTCTATGTACAACACCATGCTGACGGAAAGAGGGGACCTGGACTTCACCGAGCAGCTGTGGCTGAGGATGAGGAGGAGTGAGAGCACCCCCTTCAGGGCCACACTAAAATGATATACAATGGGGGAAATAAGTATTGGACACATCAACAATTTTATTATCAAACAAACATAATTCCAATATTCACATGAGATTGAGATTTACATTGGTATTAACCCAATAAAACTAAACAACTACAAAAAAAAAAAAATTAAAATTCTTCTTAAAAAATATGTGCAATTAAGTGAATGACACAGGAAAAAAGTATTGAAAAAAAAAAAATTTTAACACGCTTAAAAAAAATGTGGTTTTTAATTTTTATTTTTTTATCCTATTTGCATGATGCTTTGCATGCTGTGATATGACAACATCAAAAGGCTCTTGATAACTTATCTTTGATGCTCTCTGGTACTCTTACAAATAACACTATAAACAGCATATATCAATATGCATGCTTACATTATAAAATAATAAATATACAATGTTGATAATGTATATAACTAGATTAACAATTCCTAAAGAAATTGTAGGTATGGTTGCTTCACAAATATCAATGGCTGGAAATGGCATAGAAAGACGGTAATATGGTATAGTGTGAGGTGGAAAATAAAAGGTGGAAATGGTATGAACTGTTAATGTGGTATAAAGGGAACTAGTAAAGATGAAAGTGTTAAAATATGGTGATGTAGCCTATTTTGTGGTAAGTAGTCTAAAGAACCTGCAAGTGATACAAAGAAGTAATTAATTGTGATAAAAGCACAAAAAGGTAATGTCAAATCATCTGGGATAGTATTGTTGGGTCATAAGTGTTGTAGAGGAAGGCATTGTGAATGCCCAATTTACTGCGTCCTGTGTACTAGCATACTGTAGTCTATACTCCAGTGACATGCAGTATGCAAAATATCCTCCATCAGTTTCCTTTAGACTCTTTGGCTATATCATCTGGGGATATTGAGAACATTCAATTTGCCCGCGCAGGTAAGGCTAGCCTAATTGAACAACTTTTCAAAAAAAGTATACTCAACTGGCATACTCTTAATAGTGTGTGCTGATTTTGTACTTATCGGACACAGTAGTAGTCGTGTTTGTAGGGTTCATACAATTTTTGCCTAGGTTTTTAACCAAATGCTCATCTACCGATTTCTCCACTTTATTAAACAAACTCTGATTCCGATTACAGATCTCACCATTTTGTGAAGTCCAAACCACATGTCCTGTGCTGAATTCAGCGTTCTATTCAGCCTATGCGGCATGCAGCTACCGTAAAGCAATAATTAAACATAGGCTATCGTTTGGCTAGTAGTAATTTAGTTTAACGTTGTTGACTCGCATTAACTTGAGATTATAACCCAGTCATGTGTAGCGGATTGTTTATTTACTATAGCTATGTCATAATCGATTGTATTTTGCTAACATTTTCATGCAGAGTGAAAGGTTTGCTTTTCCTGGTAGCTTAACCACAATAGCCTAGCTGGCTTATGCTTTTGTCATGTTTTGTTAGGAAGTTGTCTGTACTAACGTAATTAAGACGTAAATCAGAATGTGTTGAATTGAATGGAGTGATTAGTAGGCCTATAATATGAGGTATGAATGGTGTCGATGGTGTGAACGGTGTAGGAGGAGATAGGTTCTCAAAAATCAGCGGAATAATAACGGTAAGTCTGAGGAATAACAATAGGTGTGGTTTTTCAACCACACCTAATGAGAACGCCGGCTGTACACGAGGGCTGTGTCCAAATCAACGTCCTTCCACACGGTTGAGTATGCTTGTTGAGTACACTGAATGGATAAATGTGGTGTACTTAAAATCCCCAGATGATGTACTTATTTACGGGTTTTCGCTGATAATAATATGGAGGATATTTTTGTATTTTATATGTCGCGTACTAAACGGCATGCAGTAAACCGTACACAGTATGCGAGGACACTGGACGTCGTAGATGGGGCTCTGATTCGGACACAGCCAATGAAACGGTCACAGGTTGCAGAGAGATGCTTTAAACCAGGGTTCTCAAACTGAAATCCTGGAGGGCTGCTGTGCTTTGCCTGCTGCTTTTTGATGTGTTCCTGCACATAAAGGAGCAGTTCACCCAAAAATGTTTCTACATACCCGGAGTGCTATCTATCTATGTCAAGGTCAGTTGCAGCGGATATCTACAAAACTAGTGAGTTCTCAGCTACCTGGATGGATATATAGCACTCTGGGTATGTAGAAACATATCAAAATAAAATTTTTGGGTGATCTGACCTTTTAAGTGCTTGATTTTAAGTCATTGATTGGCTAAGGAGTCTGCACACCTTGTTTCCAACACCTAAATTGGCTGCTGATTGATAGGAAATCACAAAAACCAGCAGAGATTGCGGCCCTCCAGGACTGGAGTTTGAGACCCCTGCCTTAAACTCAGGGTTTTATTGTGTGATTCTGCCTCCATCCTGCTCAACCATATACAAGTTTCCATACCTCACGTTATTCAGTTGCTTAACAAATTCCCCACAGCCCCTTTCAGGGTTATCTTGGAGGCAGTTCAGGTTCAGTTCAGAGCTACCTCGCTCAAGGGTATGACTGCAGTTCCCCAGCATGAACCTAAAACTAAAACCCCCTTGATGTTTGTAAAAGTATAAATATTGTTCTTTTAGTCTTGTGGCAATCTTTCTTTTACAGGTGTAACTTCGCATCAGGATATCGTGGACTGCCTGAAGATGGTCATCAAGGCCTTGAAATACGGGGATTTTAAACCTTGGGTGTGTGCAAACCTTCCTTGCATGTTACGTATATCTCAGTAAAAATGGTTGAAAATATTTACCTTAATTTAAATGTCGGTCCCGTCATGTAGTTGTGTCATGAGAGGTTCATGATGCATGCTGGGAGATTTTTTGCCCAGTCTGTCTGGTCTGCATGAAGGATATGTTTGAAGTGCTATTCTTACCTTTCCTTCCCTCACTCTATCCCTCACCTCTTCCCTTCCTCTCCCCCTTCCCTGTATTCATCCTTACTTCTTTCTTTTCTACCTTCTCTCCCTCTTCTCTCTTCTCCTCTCCAGGTCCACAAAGACAGCAGCAGCTCTCTCAGTAACCTCATCTTGCAGTCCTACCACCAGCAGATGGAGCTGGCGAGTTTGTCAGGCCTCTCCCCGGTGCGTATGCTCCTGGAGATCGGCCTGGACAAGATGAAGAAGGACTACATCAACTACCTCATCGGTACAGTCATCATCATTATCATTATCAACATCATCACAACAATCATCGTCGTCATCATTGGCACACGTCATGTCATGAATTTTAGCCGTAATAATTATGTGTAGTGTTTATTTTTAATTTTTTTGTAGTGTTTTTCATTATCTCAGATTGTTTTAAAGTTGGGGGGGGGGGGGCTAATTGAACTCCCACCGCTGTTCAGCAATGACCTGGGTGATGCACGGCGGCCATTTTGCGCCAGGACGCTCACCACACATGAGTGGAGGTGGCGATTGAGGGACGGAATATTCGGCCAATGAAACTGACTGGTATTGACGGCTGTTTCCCTCCCTCTTTTTAAATTACAGGTCAGGAGCTCACCACACTGAACCACCTGGTGAGTGTGCCGGTTACCGGAGACTTTGAGAGGAGGTCTGTGGCCACGCCAGTGTTTTTAAAGGATGAGCTTAACAGCGCAATGTTGCGGGAAGAAGCCTTTCGAATTTGTGGAAATATTTTATCCTAGAAAAAATATAGAAGAGCAATGTGGTGTGATATCCTACTGTCTTTTTTAAAATAAGGGAGGACCCCCCCCCCCCCCCCATTGCCAGTGAATATACTACAGTAATGTCAGTGGTGGTGTTTTTTCAGTATGCTGCACATACAGGCCTAATAAGAGTCCTCCCCTTTAATTGTTACTTGAGGAATGTCTTTGGCTTGGCACTGTTTAGTGAGTGAATTTCTCCCTGCCTGTATTGTACAGAGTTACTATCTAAGCACTGACGTGGATCTGCAGGAGCAGGTCGTTCGTGTGAAG
Organism: Ilyophis sp. 1 JC-2022; assembly: GCA_022702515.1. Taxonomy (NCBI): domain Eukaryota; kingdom Metazoa; phylum Chordata; class Actinopteri; order Anguilliformes; family Synaphobranchidae; genus Ilyophis; species Ilyophis sp. 1 JC-2022. Next base: position 27,977,535 of record CM040400.1, read on the forward strand.
AAACTCCACCACCTGCTGGAGATAGTGGTGACCTGCAGGACATTCCTCAGTCTGGCCTACGAGCAGCTGTTCCTCCTGACACAGTGAGTTATGGCGCTAGCGCCGCTCGGCTCGCAGTCACCCCAGTTAACCCGTACATGCAAACGCCATGTGCACGCATGTCCTCGGGCAGGCCTGCCTGATAGGTATGTGTGTATGGAGCACTGGAATGCTTGTTTCCGTGTCACGTTTCAAGGGCTTGTGAACAGACGCGTGTACGTGCCTCCCCCCTTTCCCCCTCTGCTGTTACCCAAGGTCGTGTCTGCAGTACTACCGTGCGTGTCCTTACGACGAGGATCATGAGTTCCAGCTGCAGATCCGGCCTGCTGTTATCAGCAGCTTCTATCAGAAGTAAGTGTAGCATGCGGAGTGGCGGGCACGTTTTCATCAGGCCCAGAAAACAGGGTCCCGAAAAACGTGCCTGAGGGTATTTTCTTATCAGTGAAGCTTGTCTGTTGGGCCCGTGCAGTGCACAATAGCCTAAACCAGCTTTAAACTGCTCATTTTGCACACACCCTGAGCTTCAGTTTCTTCCAATTCGCTCTTGTATGAATATTGATGACTCATTGTATTTTATCAAATTTAATGTGTTTATCTTTTAATGGGTTTCGTATATATTTTTATAGTTGTCTTGGTGTATTTTCTACCCTGCCTTGTTTAAACAGCGATGAATAAAGTTAACTAATGAACTAACTATATAACATCTGTTAAAAATTATTTTAAAATGATGTCGATGTATTTGCTTTATTTCATTTTTTTAATTATGAAGTTCATTAATTTTCCATTATTACTTGTTAGTTTTGGTAAATGTTTGTATTTAAAGTTATTTAAAGTGTATATGTTCTGTTAAAATTTATATAAATTATTAAAATATGTATATATATATAATTATACATTTATATAAATATATGAATATTTAATTATGAATATAAATTTACTAAAACATAAAAAATTATCAAAGCATCTAACTACTGTACAGGGGTAGTGATCATTTATATTGTAGCTGCATAAATCATGGGAACATGTCCTCTGAGTCACTAATGCATTACTGTGAACAGTCACTGTCAGGCTGTGATAAATGTATTCCTGTGGATAAGTATGTTCAGGACCACTGGCCACATTTAACTCTAGCGCCTCCACAGCACAAACCTTTTTACCAAATCTCTTTCCCAAAGCTTATTCTTTTTCTATTTACCCCTGTCTCAATCTACCTAACCCCTCTAGCACATGCGGTCTCAAAACTGGCATAGTTCCTTCCTTACCTTATTAACCAACTTGAGCCCAGTACCCACCCACCTACTTGTGCTGTGGGCACCGTTCTGCCTCTACCCAAAATGCCGCACAGTTTAGCGCTTCAGATGATTGAGTCTCACTTGCTACCGCTGTAGTATTACTGAGTCCAGAACATTTTTAGACTCTTCACGTTGTGCTTGTGAATGAACGTGACAGTTTGCTTCCTAAAATGGAGGACGTGCTCCCCAGTTTTATGACACAGGAAGAACTCTGAGTTCCATAAGGAAGACTACCCTGTATGCGTTTCCTTTTACATTTTTTTTTTTTTTTTGCATGAGCAGTAATAACCGAGAGAAAAGAGCATCTATGCATTGTATGATTAGGAGCTGAAAAGGTAGAGTTGCTTAAGCCACTTCCGGGTTCGTACCTGTTTGGTTGACCGGTCAGTCTGTAACTCTGAAGTGCTGCGTATCGGAGGCTGTGCTATAGTGTATTGTGCCAAATTGCAGATGTTTGTGCGGATTTGGCGTTAAGCACACATTCAGGTGTGCTGCTAATGGGGAATTGGTTGGTAAAAAGATTGGGGCGTGGTCGTGTTTTCCAGAGAACATCCCGTCACCTGGGCGGTGGAAATATCTAGTGGTCAAGGCAAGAGGGAGGTGAGAACTTCCTGGCAGCTGAGTGAAAAAGCCCCTGTGGATCATGTGACTTTTGACATTGCAGGTAATGGCCCCACCCTGACACCCCCAATCCTGTAGAGTTTGAGTATTAACCCGCCCGCTTGCAGTCTCTCTCTCTCAATTAAATTTTTTTAATTTCAAAATGATTTATTGACATGACAAATACAGGCACTTGTGTTGCCAAAGCAGTGGTTACATAATAAAACTATGTACAATCTGGATTATAGATGTAAAAAATGGCTATTACAAAAATTACAGTAAGTGATGTTAGGTGCGTGCGCACGCATATGTAAGTCTCTCCCTCTCAATATTTCATCTTGTAAAGTCATGGGAAGCTGTCACATATTCCTCTTACCTTGGCAAACAGTGGAGTAGTCTTATTTTAGCATGTGAAAAATCTTGCAAACACATATTGAGGTCATTTGCTATCAATTCACTGGTTGAGGCACCTAACAGTGATGGCAAACAGTGATGACTTGTACTTTGTACCTTCTCCCTTGCGATTCCGTCGTCAAAGTATCCCAACTTGAACAACCCAAAACGAATCCTTAAAACTGTCAATGCAATGTTACCAAAAGCATAGATCTGATTTGAGTGGGAATCCCATCTCCAGATTTTCCTTTGGAGACGACGGTGAACGGTGAGAGGGAAGAGCCGGCATATTTCACCACCGCCACGAGCTGCAGCCTGGTCAACTTCAGCTAAACTCTGCCCCGTGGCACGCAGAGGTACGTACACTGGGCCCCTTTTTACACTCGTTTTTTTAACCCTCATACTATCTTCGGGATCAATTTGACCCGTCTCTTAAAAACCAGTTCACCTTATTTTTTCATCTTGACACGATATGACTTTTCCGCATTTGTTGTGATTAAACGGTAAACATGCAATCAACATAAAACATATTTTTTTCCATTACCTACTTTTTATACAAAGGTGTTGTGTGGGCTCATTTGTGGGGTACATTTTTTGTGGGTGATTCTGGTGGAACTTTTCCGTGCAGGTTTTAAACTTCACAAACATTTCACTTACTTCAGGCTCTAAAATGAGAATAGTCGATTGGGAGACACACAAAAGGTGAAACGGAAAGTATCAAAAATATTTCTATTACAATTGTTTAAACTTTTGGGGTCAATTTGACCCCAAACAAAAAAGGCGTGCGTCATAAAATATCAAGATATGAGGGTTAAATGAACCATTATCATAAGATATTTATGATTATCTAGCTCTGCAATGCATATTCTATGTCTGCTATGAGCAGTGTGGCTCTGTTTGTGTGTAAATTAATGTGCGTGCTTTGCATGATAGAATTTTAGCTCACTAAGAAATTGTCTTAGCTATTTTATGCACAAAGGACTTTAAGAAATTAGTTTTTTAAGAACCCACAGTCTAAATGCTGTAAAATGTATATGATGGGCTCCAAAGCACGATGGGAATTTGGTATTTTCCTAATTTCTTCCCATGCAGCATGACTCTTAATACTGGTTATTCTTGTTATTTTGCAGGATACACCATTAGCATGGAAAGATGCCTATGTTTATATCCCCTTTTCCTGTATATCTAACCCTCCTTGGAAAGAAAATAACACACACACACACACACACACACACACAATGCATACTGGAATAACAATCTTGTGCATTTCGGACATTTGTTGGGAAGTCGATTCAGGAAGCACGTCTTTCAAGGACAATACCAGGAGTCGGGCTGCTATCCCCTCTTTCTCCGGACCCAGCTCCTGATAAAGCAGCCTCGCTTTTCATCCAAAACACGTCTCCGATAATCCTGGATATCTGGGACGTGGTTGGGGCATGGCAGGAGGTGCCGTGTCTGGAGTTTAAGAAGAATGGAGTGCATCGAGGAGCACATGGTGTGCAGAAGTCACGGGTTGTTTGGCTTCATTGTATGGGACAGGGGAGGGGGTTTGGTCACACGCAGTGCCGGGGGGGGGGGGGGGGAGGGGGTTTGGTCACACGCAGTGCCGGGGGGGGAGGGGGTTTGGTCACACGCAGTGCCGGGGGGGGAGTAAGCAGCTTAAATGTATATAACATTAATGGAAGTTGAGTATTCAGACCACATGACCCAGTCCAGCACTTTGCAACACTGATAAAAAGCAAGATGCCAGCCTGCTCACCCAGCAAAAAAAAAGAAGAAAAAAGCTGCACCATGTATCTGTATGGTCACCTTTAAAATATGAATTTTTCCTCTTGCTTGTCTGTTTTTCTCATTTATGCAGTGTTTTTTATTTTTATTTTTATTAAAGTACAATCCAGTTATAGAACAGTCCCCACAGTTTTCTTGATTTTATTGAATTTTTTTCAAGCCTTTGCAAACAATATGGCAACTACAAATCCCACACAGCCATTTTGGAATAGTGTTGGCTAACTATCAAAGCCCATAGAGGAGGGGGGGGGTGGTGTACGCCAACGTTCAATGCCACCTCTTCATATCAGCATGAGACAGCAGGTCACTGTGACTCTCAGCAGGGCACTGTACCAGTGCGTGTGCGTGCACAAAGAACTCGAAAAGCCCCCCCCCTAAAAAAAAGAGGTGGTTTTAATCTGTTGCGACCTAAACTTTGTTGTGCATCAGCCAGATCTTCTGAATTCCTTCTCGTCCCTTTCTGGCCCCTGAAGGAAAACACAAAGGAAGTTCCTTTTAAAACACACGTCCCTAATCTGCAGGCATCCAGCTCTGCGTTACACTATAAAACACACGTCCCTAATCTGCAGGCATCCAGCTCTGCGTTACACTATAAAACACACGTCCCTAATCTGCATCCAGCTCTGCGTTACACTATAAAACACACATTCCTAATCTGCATCCAGCTCTGCGTTACACTATAAAACACACATCCCTAATCTGCATCCAGCTCTGCATTACACTATAAAAGCAGCAGTAAGACTAAAGTGCAACCTTCCTTGCCTTTAGTGGGTGTGTCCAAATTAGATGAATATCAACATATTACATTGTGTCCAGTCAACAGATGCTTAGGTAATTAAGCCATAAATGCATTTAATAATACTGCAGAATAACTCTTATGATCCAGTAACTAAATAAGTACCACCCTATCAACATTCATATCTTATTAAAATTGATTGAACCATACAATTATAAAAATCACAAAGGGTAGAGAACTCCCTTTCACTTGGTTGTGTTTTAAAGACGTCAGTTCAGGCCTGGAAAGTGTGTTAAGTACCAGCACTGATCTGTTGGGATCTGAGACAACTACAACTCTCCCGAGTTATGAATTCATGTTGGCCTATATTTAACAAAGGTTTTGAAATGCACAGTACACACGCTGAGTGATAAACTACATTATCTCATAGGTCAGGCAGGATGGAACTTGTGAGAACTAGGCCCTGGTTCTCTTTATTACTTCACAAGAGTAGAGTACAAAACATGACAGGCCAAACCATCCCTTTCATTGTCCTTTGGGATTTTTATCTTTTTTTTGTGATCTTGGTTTTTCAGTTGTAATTACAGGCCAAGATGAAAGGTCTGAGTGGTTTTGGCTTGAGCTCACCTGCAGCTTGAAGCCGATTGGAGGAGGAGCAGGTCTCTGTCGCCCTCTGTTTCCAGCTGTCCACTGTAAGGCAGCCAATTAGAAATCAGCAGAGAAGGACGCTCAGAGGACACAACCACACACAAACATCCTCATTCAACTGAGGTCTTTATTCAGTTACATTCAATAACTAAACTGAAAGGTACGGCTGAACGTTCACACGCTCCTTCCATTGAAATCTTTGCAAATTACAATTGCTCAAAGAAACTAATTGTGCAACGCCATGTGAATTTTAGAGTCGTGTCTGTTCCTCTTTCTAATGAACTTGATTGAGTACACGGCGCTTTCTTTGTCAGATTTATTCTTTTTTATCTCCCCCCACTTGAACTTGTCAAGCAGTGTGGCTCTTTGCATTCACCCTGCTCTTAACCACCTAAACTATTGAGTGCACACGTGTGTGTTTGTGTGTGTGAAAGGGCATGCTCCAGCCAATCACCTTTCAGCATTTTATTGATGTAATCCCTGAAGGACTTCATCATCCACTCATCACAAAGCTCTGTGCATGTGGTCTTCACCACATTTTCAGTCAGGTAGATCTTCAGACTTCCAATCTGAGTCTAGAGAGAAAAAGCATTGTGTTTCAACACTAAACTTAAAAAAGAGGGGAGCTACTACATTTTGCTGTGGACTCTCAGTCATAGTCTGCTAACGGCAAGACCCACTCTTGACTATAATAGGCTTGCCTATGCCTTTGGCTATAGGTTACAGGCCAGTCTGACCACTCATGACAAGCTAGTCTGCACTCCTGGCTATTGGATAGCTTAAACTTGCACCTAATAACTTTAGTAACTATAGACTAGCCTGTAGTCTATAGGCTAGTAGCCAGCACTTGTGAAGTTGGGTAACAAGTTAGGTATGTTTACCCCAATATCGGGGAGGGGCCTGTTACCTTGACAAAGTTAAGCAGGTGGCAGAACCTCCAGGGCACAGAGGAGAGCCACTTGGACACAGATTCACGCCAGTGTGGGTCCACCTGATCGCTGATGGAGAAGTAGCCACCCTGGCAGCCTGGTGGGGAGTTCTCTGCTGCGTAGAGCGTGGTCAACTTTCTGATGCCCAGGAAGTTGCAGGTGTCCTTGATGTAGAATGAAAAGGCAGGCAGCCAAGAGCCAACCAGACCCTGCTGGATGTAATTTCTCCCTGAAATTCACACAGGTCATTTAGTGAGGCCACAGATTCTACAGACTAACCAGATGAGCAGATCCTGCCATCCTTCCCGCTATACCTTCAATATGCACTTATTGTACGTCGCTTTGGATAAAAGCGCCTGCCAAATAACTAATGTAATATTACACTACAGAACATCAATTGCCATAGTACTGTACTTGTCACACCCCTCCACAAACAGGATGCATGAAATTTGAAGGTTTAGGCTATATTAAAGAACATTCCATTGCCACAGTATTTTACTTGGTCATGCCACTTCACAAATATTCATGAGAAGCATAAAGATTGGGACTGTTTTCACTCACGGTAGGGTGACAGAACGTTCAATATATACATAGCTGAATATCTATAGAACCTGTGTTGAGCAATTCTTTAATTAGCGACATTTAATCTCCCACGTACATTATGTTCTGTACCTATACCATATGTTACGCACTATCATTCTGTAAGTCACCCTGGGTAAAAGCATCTGCTACCTGACTAGATGTGTAAATGTATAATGTTCCCCTTCTCCCTGCTGCTGTCACCCCACACCTCAGCTCCCAGGCAGCTGTGTTTAAAGGCTTGGGTGTAATTATACACTAGGGTATTAAGTCCATTCCAACAGGCCAGAGGTGTGACTTGCCAATGTAGTATTTCATCACTTGGGGGCAATATCCATGGAAGACTGCCAAGGCGAACTAGCCCATGGGGATTAGTGTGCATCTGTGGGCTGCCTCTATGTTTCTCGAGACCCTGGCATCCACTGGCTCCCCCCAGTCCCCCAACAGGGAGATACCCACTACTCCTGTAGGAAACAGCACTTAGCCTGGTCCTGAACTCAGCCCTGACACAGCATTTAACCTGGTCCTGAGCACAGCCCTGACACAGCACTTAGCCTGGTCCTGAGCACAGCTCTGACTCAGCACTTAAAATCTGGCTCTGCGTACAGCCCTGACACAGCACTTAATCTGGCTCTGAGCACAGCCCTGACACAGCACTTAACCTGGCTCTGAGCACAGCCCTGACACAGCACTTAACCTGGCTCTGAGCACAGCCCTGACACAGCACTTAACCTGGCTCTGAGCACAGCCCTGACACAGCACTTAACCTGGCTCTGAGCACAGCCCTGACACAGCACTTAGCCTGGCTCTGAGCACAACCGTAAAATAACAAAACTGCACCCCAATAAAGTGCTCAGCCCAGCTCCGAACACAGCCTGGACCCAAATACAGCCTTAGCACTGCAACACCCCAACCCAGAACACGGTACTCTGCCCTAATCCTAATACAATCCAGAGCACACCCCTGAACGCAGCGCTAAATCTGATGCTGAAAATCACACTTTTACCATGTTTATAGGGTTTTATAGTATCTGTTCTTATTGTTCTGGACATGTCCATAGCACGTGCACATACAGAGCCTGTCCTGGTATACATCTGCTGGGTTACCCAGGGCCTCTCACAGCCCAGCTCAGGCATCTCCACAGCCTGGGCCCATTAGCCATTCCCGTTACCTTTCTGTGCACTGCACCAGGAAGCATCGTAGCTGGGCCAGACCATCGCCTGGGCCTGAGGAAGAGAAGTAGGAAAACTGATTCTGGGATCAGGCTAGAATGTAAGATGATGTCAGTTTCAATGTCTTGAGAGTTGGGAGAGCTAGGTCTGCAGAGAGGGATGTTAGCAGAGCGTTAGCATGCCACATGTTTCCCATGTGGAATAAGAGTATTTCAGGGAAATGTTAGCATGGCGTATAGAGTCCTATATGGGGCAGAATGCTTCAGGGAAATGTTAGCATAGCGTACAGTCTCCTACAGGTAGTGAAGTGTATGAGGTTTCTCAGACATGTCTGACCTTTAGGGTGTGGTGGGCCGCTTTGTAAGCTCCAGTGCCGCTCAGTATCAGTCCAGGAACATGTTCTCTCATCTGATCTCCCGCAGTAGACTGCAAACACAATACAATTACATAACTACACATTATATATACTACTTTGACCCTTAAAACCCTTTTGAGTAGTATATATTAAAATCTATTGTATACATTACAATTACATAACAGTACCTTACCATGCATTACAATGTGTTACATACATTAGTGTTGCATTGCATTACATACATCACAATTACATTTTACTGCAAACAAATCACATTTGAATTACATATAATAGTTTACATTGCATAGGCCTACACCACGTTACATTGCTTTGCCCTTAAGCCATAATAACCTAGAGCTTTCATACAGCTGGACATGTAGCCTACTGAAGCAATTCAGGTGAATTCAAGTGATCTGCACCCATCATATTTCAGTGAAAATGAAAAGCCTATTTTTCTCCTTCTTTAGTCATCACTGTCTTCCGCCTAAGGACAGGCAGTATTTCAGCTGCGGTTATCACAATACACCAAATAATCAATCATTTATGAATATTTAATGTCTTCAAATGCTCATATTAACAACACAGCAACGGATTCCCGCTCAGGAGTCAACCACGAATGAAACGTCTGGGATTCAAGACCAGTTCTTTAACCACTATGCGACACTACCACACAGCATAAGCCTATGTCACACTGAGCCAGCCTGTCATAATTCACCCGGACGTCCGGTCCAGAAAAACAGGCGGTTTTCAGCAATGCTTTTCAAAAATCAACGGCATTTAAAATGCGGTCAAGTCTGCAACGAGACCCCTTTTATGGCTGCTGGGAAATCCGATATCTGGTCTGAAAAAAATAGGCGTTTTAAAATTAGATAAAGTCCTGCTGCCAGCTGCTCCAAACCGACAGTGAGGCTGGCTGACAAAGGACAGAGAAAGGAAAAGCACACAAACAGAAACACAGCACGGGGCAACGAGGGTGAAGAAATTAATCCAATTGTCATAGAAAGCTGCTACTTTAAATGTATATACACCTAACTGAACTTGGAATAGAGTCTGAATTATCAACAAACTCTTTTGTTTATAATTTTTTTACTTTTTAGGAATTAGCGGTCATCGTTGTGTGTCCAGACAATGTGTCGGCTAATGCATTCACATTATCCTACACTGCACTCCTAAAGTATCTCGTTTCTGTCAGGACAATTCACCTTTGAATATATGAATTTAATTCAAATGAATATACAATTATTTTGGTTTGGCACTGAATGGATCTGTTCTCTGTACTTCTAGTGCATGCACCAGTGTGCACTACCTATCAAACAGAGAGCACACATCTACCCTACTAAACAGGAGATATACCAAAACCCCCCTAGTACATAGAAGCAGATCCAAACAACACGTGGAAGCAGAAGCTGGGGTGGTGGAGGGTGAGCAGTAAACATTGTTTAAAGCAGCAGCAGTAGATCCTATGAGAGTGGCGCAGGCAATAAACAGCCCAGGAAAGGTCTGACTCGCGCTTTTAAAAAGGGCATTACATTAGTGATTGATTGAGTATGAGAACATGCGTTTGCTGAGGTCATTGGTCGGCTGCAGCAAGAATTTCCTGACAAAATTTTGCTTTGCGCAACATATCATTAGGACATTATCCTCGATCATAAATCTTGCATTTGTAGAATTCCAATCTGACATTGCTGGCTGTATGCTTCACATTGGACATTTTACACTTGATTTTGGTGGTTTACTCTGCCTTAGCCAACTATATAATTTTGGCATAATGGCACAGTATCTCAAATGCACACATTGATTGAAAGAGTTGGCGTATATTTGTGGCTACCAGGGGAAAAAATCTCTGTATTTGCAGCATTTAAATCGCTGCTATTGCTGTACAAAACCTTTTGATTCCATAGCAGGGACCAGGTGAATCATGACTGGTTGGGCTCTCTTGTTAGTGGAACCAGAATAGCTGGCTGGTCAGGTGTTTCAGACATACCCAGGGGTTACTGAGAGTGATCCAGTGTTTCACCCTGTCTCTGAACCTCTCGGTGCGCAGCAACAAAAATGTAAAGCTATTCGCTCAGATAGATGATCTTTACGTCATAACGAGAGGAAGTGTGATTTGTTATCGACTTTCTACTTGAGCCAGAGCAATACAGTATGCGACCATCTCAGTACATTAACATTAGTATTGTTGGAGCTTTGCAATACTTGCTGTACTGAGGTTCGCATGATACAGGCTACAGAACACACTCACCTGTGGCAGGTCCCAGTGGTACAGGCTACAGAACACACTCACCTGTGGCAGGTCCCAGTGGTACAGGCTACAGAACACACTCACCTGTGGCAGTTCCCAGTGGTACAGGCTACAGAACACACTCACCTGTGGCAGGTCCCAGTGGTACAGGGTCACAACAGGGGTGATCCTATTTTCCAGGAGAAGATTGCTCGAGGCATCATAGCACTTTATCCCTTTTTCCTTCAGATCAGCTGCCAAAAATATCAAACAAAAACACAAAATAAAAGACCCAACTACAGCTTTGACCCAATAACTCACCATAAGAGCATGTCAGTTTGCCTCTGTTCTGTAGGAAGTTCTAATAACAAATTCTAAAGCAGAGGTTGTCAACTGGGGTTGTCAACTTTACGCTGATTTTTAACAGAAAGCAGGTTTGGCCTTGTCTTTAGTAATTTGTAATATGATGAAAGCATTAGCTGTCTAAGAAAGTCCATAAGTGAATATGAGATTTCAATTCTTCAGAGCAAGCATATCTATATTTTAATATTTCTTATGTAGCTTTAAGAGGGTGAATCATATTTTGGTTAATGATGATAAGCAGCTCATTACACTACAGTAATGGCAATTATGGTTGGAACAGAAACAATAACAATTTTAGAAATACAATATGCTCAATTGGCAATAGAAAATTCAGTTTGGTTGTTTGAGGCCCAAAGGTAACCCAAAACACTGAAAATCAAGTGAAATCTCCCCAGTCACAATAATTATTTAGGCAGTAGATTCCTCATTACCTCCATATTACTATTTAGTTTAACCGCATCTACTGACACCAGGCTGGCAAGTGAAGGATGGGTTCCCTATTATTATAAAATGCTACAGAATAAAACTGAATTGAATTACCAGCATTCAATTTAGCAAGTAAATTTCAGCTATGCCTTCATACATCATCAGGGAGTGCTGGTCATTTCCAAAAACCCAATATTTTTTTAGATTCAATTTTTTATAATGAACACAAAATCAACAAACATAGGGAGGCCCCAGGATGTAATTTGAGAGCCCCAGGACTTTTACATTTTAAGGATTTAGAAGATGCTCTTATCCAGAGCGTTTATATTCAGTTTATATTCTTTACATATAATCAATTTTTACAGATGGATGTTTGTAATTCAAGTTATGTGCTTTGCTCAGGGGTACGATAACAGTGCCCCACCCGGGAATCATACCCGCAACCTTTGAATTACAAGCCCAGTTTCCTGAGCAATATACTACGCCACCACCCAGGACCAGGTTCGAGAGCCCCGGGACGGAGTATAAAAGTCCCAGGATCAAGTGTGACAGTCCCAGAAGTGGAAAAAGCATTACTCTCTCTTACCCTTCCTGCCTGTGGGGATGATCCGGGCCCAGGACAGGGAGAAGCAGTAATATTTCCGCTTCAGCTCTTTCAGGAGGGAGATGTCTTCCTGGACAGTGGAAACAGTGAAAACAGAGCCAAGATGGGGCACAGGAAAAGGTTTAAGGGCTGAGACAGCTGGGTCAGGAGTGTGAGCAGGGACAGTCAGTAGCTATACTTAATTTTGCATGTGTGAGCCAGAGCAAATCAATCTTTTTTAGAGATAATAATAATAATAATAATAATAATAATAATAATAATAATAATACATTTTATTTATGTAACATTTTTTTCAGACTCAAATTGATTCACATAATGATATATAATAAAAAATAATAAAAACACAATAAATAGAAAAAAGAAAAAAGAAAAATAGCAGCTGTAATGGTTAGGAATAGCGGTTTAGAATGCCTCCTCTCTGCATTTTTGGCTTTGATTAATGTCATGCCATCCAAAGGCCAAAGCTGTGGGTTTGCACTGAGGTAAGAAACCCATGTGTCCTGTGCAGTGGGGTTGTTCTGGGACGCGTTTGGGGGGACAATTGGACATTCCAAATTAGGGTGGGAATTGGACATACACAGCAACTCCGCGTTGGGTGCCAAATAATTTTTTTTTTTTTTAAATGTCATGCCACCTGCTCTCTAATTGGCTGAGCAAGGGGCTCCCCCAATTTAATGACAGTACTTTTGTTTTACCACTAGGTGGAAGTACAGAGGTACTAATAGTGGGATCCAGCAAAATAATCCCTGCCACAGATCAGCACCTGTTCTTAATCTCTTGTCATTTCCCTTAACTGCTGTCATTCACCTTGACTTTGTAGTATCCCTCATAGGAAGAGTCCCCATCGTCATTGCGGAATATTTTCTCCTCCTTGTGGAAAAAGGATTCCCAGTTTCTCACTCCTTTGGCATCTGTGTTCCAGGCTCCTTCTGTTTGATAGGCTGAACTACTGGCTCCCCACGAAAATCCTGTCCAATAAGAGAGAATCAGGGAAGGGGATGGGGCACAAACAGAAGATTCAGTGTTCCATGGAGTCATGTGACCACACAGCTGTGTGTCTGTAAGAGCTGGAATGGCTTGAAGAATGATCAGGCTAATGTAAGGGAATGGAATCGATATACTGGCCATCTGGGAGCCACTAATGTTGTATGGCGAAGACTTAACGATGTGCAGCATCATTCACTACACAGCTGTTTAAATTCCACAGGGCCTAAAAACGGGTACTATGAATGCTGTGTGAGTTGAGTGCCCTGGTGCAGTGAATGCAATTCATTGTTTTATATATAGAGCCCTTGAGGCTTGGATCCAGCCTGCAACAGCTGCCTCCACTTTAAGCAATTGTAAATTATAGTGCAATGTCACAGAAAATATCAGCTTTCCACAGGATGATCCTAACCTTGCAGTTCAATAATTACTGCTAATCCTATTGAAAAGTAAATTAAAATCTCAACTTCATTTAAGGTATAAGTCAGAGGTCTCCAATCTTATCTGAGAAGGTTCAGTGTGGATGCAGGCTTTTCTTCCACTCCAGCGTGTGTGTGTGTGTGTGTGTGTGTGTGTGTGTGTGTGTGTGTGTGTGTGTGTGTGTGTGTGTGTGTGTGTGTGGATGCAGGCTTTTCTTCCACTCCAGCACTAAAACACCTGATTCAACAAATCAAATAATAATGTTCAAGATCTTGATTTGCTGAATTAGGCACTTCAGTGCTGGCATAGAACAGAAGCCTGATATACACATTGAAATTACCTGATGTATGATTTCATAAAAACAAAAGATTATCTTAATAATGTAACAATATGCCATAGATTAGGGGTGCACAACGTCAATACTTGAAGACCTGGTGTGTGTGTGTGTGTGTGTGTGTGTGTGTGTGTGTGTGTGTGTGCGCGTGTGTGTGTGTGTGTGTGTCTATGCATTCCAATCCATTATTCTGGCCTAAATTTCTAAAGAGCTGTACACATCAACACAAGTTTACTATTAGAAGTTAATATGAAATCCTGAAACCTCATGTAGATGAGGGAATGCACATTTGTAATGAAGATGTCCTTTAATGCACAGGGCCCAAGGCACACTTACTATGGCAAGCCGTTTTAACATTTATTCCTCAAGACTTACTAGTAACTATTCTAAAATTACTAGTACTTATTTTTTAGTTACTAGTCACTAATCCAATAGTGACTAGTATCTATTTCAGTTTTACTAGTAACTATTCATTATATACTAGTACTGGGGATCAAGGTAGAAGCGTTCACGTCGCGATCCCTGTCAAGTAATACCCACTATTACCTGCGAATTCTACCAAACACTTTGAAGCCGAGCCAAAAGACAAGCGATGTCCAGAAGCTCAACGAATGAAAAATGGGACAATCATCGAATCATCATCAAAGAACGATGAAAATAACATCGAAGTCCTAACCGCTGAGCTCAGAGGAATTACCATCACCTCAGTCTACAAACCACCTCCCACACCTCTCGTGATGCCAGAAATACCACCATCTGGAAAACCAAAGATTGTGATCGGAGACTTCAACAGCCACAGTACACAATGGGGATACGCTAATAACAATGCAGATGGAGATGCAGTGGAAGCATGGGCCGAAAGCAACCAGCTTGATCTGATCCACGATGCCAAACAACCAAAGTCCTTCAACAGCGGACGATGGAAAGCAGGTTACAATCCTGATATTGTGTTTGTCAGTCATAACATCACCGGACTGAGCAAGAAGCTGGTACTGGAGCCACTGCCAAAAACCCAACACCGCCCCATTGGCATCACAGTCAATGCTGCAATCACCCCAACCACAGTTCCATTCCGAAGAAGATTCAACTTTGGGAAAGCGAACTGGCCTGGCTTCCAAGAAGATCTTGAAAGGAAGATTGCCCATCTCCCAGTGGACCCCAAAAACTACGACAACTTCACCAAGTTTGTGCACCAAGCAGCCCGGAAGAACATCCCAAGAGGCTGCCGCACTAAATACATACCTGGACTCGATGCTCAAAGCAGCGAACTATACGAGCAATACCAACAGCTCTATGAATCTGACCCCTTTGCTGAAAGTACCATCGAAGTAGGTGAGAGACTCATGACCTCCCTATCAGAATGCCGCCAACGGAAATGGCAAAACCTTTTGGAGACAACTGATATGACGAAAAACATCAAAAAGGCATGGAGTCTAATCCGAAAAATCAGCAACGACCCGTCAACTCCAATACAACAGCAGTACACCATCACCGCCAACCAAGTTGCATATCAGTTGTTGCTCAATGGGAAATCCACCACCAAACAGCCAAGACCAAAGGTAGACCGACTTCAATACTCCCAAACCACCGGACTGACTGAGCCGTTCTCCCTTGAAGAGCTCAATATCAGCATCAATGCCCTTAAGACTGGTAAAGCCATCGGCCTAGATAATATTTTCACAGAGGAGATCAAGCACTTTGGACCTCTGACACGGAAATGGATCCTTGAGCTGATGAACAACTGCATGCTGACAAGAAACATCCCAAAGATCTGGAGGAAAACCAGAATTATCGCTCTCCTCAAACCGGGTAAAGATCCAGCGCATGCAAAGAGTTTCCGCCCGATCTCCCTGCTATGCCACCCGTTTAAGCTGTTTGAGCGCCTGATCCTCAACAGGTTGGCCCCAGTTGCTGAACCAGCTATCATCCCCCAACAAGCTGGATTCCGACCTGGCAAATCCACAACAAGCCAACTCCTGAATCTCACTCAGCACATTGAAGATGGGTTTCAGAAAGGACTGGTAACAGGAGCCGTCTTTGTTGATCTGTCTGCCGCGTACGACACTGTGAACCACCGCCTCCTCCTGAAAAAGATCTTGGACCTGACAAAAGACCTGGCACTCACAGACCTCATTGGAGCCCTCTTGAAAGACAGGCGCTTCTATGTTACCCTGAACAACAAGCAAAGTCGTTGGCGACGACAAAGGAACGGCTTACCTCAAGGTAGTGTGCTGGCTCCACTACTGTATAATATCTACACCAATGACCAGCCAATGGACCAGAACACTGAGCGGTTCATCTACGCTGACGACCTCTGTGTAACATCCCAAGAGAGTACGTTCGAAGCAGTAGAAGCAAACCTCAACTCAGCCCTAGATGAGCTACTCCTCTACTACGAGAGCAACCACCTACACGCAAACCCTGCGAAGACTCAAGCCTGCTCGTTCCATCTCAGGAACCGGGAAGCCAACCGACCTCTTAACATCACATGGTCTGGAACACCACTTGAGAACTGCACCAACCCTGTCTACCTTGGCGTAACCCTGGACCGCACCCTCTCATTCAAGGAACACATCAAAAACACCAAATTGAAAGTCAGCTCCCGGAACAACATCCTACGGAAACTGACCAACTCCAAATGGGGAGCCACAGCACACACACTAAGATGTACTGCCTTGGCCCTGTGCTATTCCTCTGCGGAGTATGCGTGTCCTGTTTGGGAGAGATCAACCCATGCCAATAAACTAGACCCAGCGTTGAACAACACCTGCCGCTTGATCACTGGTTGCCTGAAGCCTACCAACCTGAACAACCTGCATCTCCTCGCTGGCATTGCCCCTGCAGATGTGAGACGGGAAGCTGCCAGCCGAGTAGAGATCACAAAGGCCACCAGTGATGAACGCCACCTCCTTCACATACTAGTACTTATTTTTTAGTGACTAGTAACTATTCCAATTGTTACTAGTAATATTTTTATTCTTACTAGTAACCATTTCTGTTTTACTCGTCATTGGTAATGACTAGTCAAAATGACTATTTGATAGTTCAATTAACATTCTTACAAGTAGCAATAAAAATGTTACTAGTAACTATTGGAATAGTTACTAGTAACTAAAGAATAAGTACTAGTATCTAATGAATAGTTATTAGTAAAACTGAAATAGATACTAGTCACTATTGGATTAGTGACTAGTAACTAAAAAATAAGTACTAGTAATTTTAGAATAGTTACTAGTAAGTCTTGAGGAATACATGTTAAAACGGCTTGCCATAAGAACTAGTATCTAATGAATATTTACTAGTAAAACTGAAATAGATACTAGTCACTATTGGAATAGTTACTAGTCAGAAGCAAATAGTTGATATCTGAACCGCAGAGCCCCATAGAATTAAATTGCAAACTAATTTTAGTAACTATTGGAATACTTACAAGTAACTAAAGAGTAAGTATTAGTATCTAATGAAAAGTATGTTGCTGTTATTGTGTAGAAACACACGCGCTTTCGTACATTAAAACAGTAAAAAGTATTTACGTAGGAATTTAAATACATTAGGCTACTTGTGTTATGGTTATGTATGTTGCGACCATTTTTTCCGAACTTGAACTGATCTCACGCCTTGGCGCTCAGGTGAGGTAATGGAGTGGACCAAAATAATTGCCTGGGGGAGGGAGGAGACTGACAAATTTGAAGGATTTTTAGGGAGACAGAAATATCAGATGTGAAGTAAACCCCCCCTCCAAACACAATGGGCCGGCAGCCCACTCGCCTGGGCCGGCCAGTTCGGCCCCAATTGTCCATCGGCCCACCGGGAAAACTCCCGGTACTCCAGATGGCCAGTCCGACCCTGTTAAAACGGCTTGCCATACACTTGCTGCTGCTGCTTACGCACTCAGAATTCAGCAGTGGGACAGGCTAAGTAATCTGTATTTGACTCGCACGTAGGCATCTCACAAATTGGAAGATTGGACAGACAGAACGGAAGTAGGCTACTGTAGGAATGCATATTGATTCACTCTGATAGATTTATACCCACGACAGCAGCAGGAATCAGCAATTGCAGATCCTCCAGGGCTGGTTGTGGTGGCCTTTAAATTACTCACTCAATTTATGTCTATGGACAATGAAGTGACTCGACTTTCTGTCCAGAAAATGATGACTGGACGTAAAATGAACAACGGGCATTCCTGCTAAAAACTTAAACGCGATAGATTGTCGGTTGCTTATGTCGTGCTTACTGGCTTACCAGTTGGAAAAGAGCCATAATGGAAGGGCTTGCGGCCGTTCTTTGCCCAGTCGAAGTCCTCAGCCGCAGACAGACACAGCACCAGCATAAGCACATGGCTCCAACTCGGCGTGGCAGCACAGCGTGCTACCATAGTATTCCCAGCCTGAGGATCTCACTCTCCCCCGCTTCTAATGGTCACACCTGCAGCATGGGCAGATTACATAATAATAATAGCCTAATTATTAAAATACTACTGCTGCTGTTGCTACTTCTACTACTAGTATAATCATAATAATAATAATAATAGTAGTAGTAGTAGTAGCTAGTTGCACTGTCAGTAGCAACAGCAGCAATAAAGCTGCAGAACAAATACATTCACAGTAACTAAGCATCAGGCTGAAAACTGTTAAAAATAAAAACATTATGACAGTTAAAATGTAGTGCCTAACAATTACCCCTAAGTGCAACAAACTTGCATTACACCAAAGTAGACTAACTGAATTCATAATGCTTACATGGTGCCAATCAGCGAGGCTAGCCAGACACCAACAACAAATAAACAGAGCTGCACTAAACTACACCAACTCAAAGGGTAGCGTGATCAGACTATAGAAGCTAGGGTTCATACAAAACAGTCCAAATAGATGCTATTTTTCAGTATTTTGTCAGTGTTTTATTTTCAGTTCATATCAGATTGTTCTTGAGATTACTGACAGGTGACTATACATGTCTCTGACTTATTTCACATTAATATGGTTTATATTTTCATATTACAAATTATGTACAAAAAGTGGAAGCTAAAACCCCTGTTGGGAATTTTTGCTGTTTGGGAATCCCTGTCTTAACGAACCTGCTGAAGTGAAACCTGTCATTTTTGCCACACCACAATCTGATGAGCCTAGTAACAACTTTCGCAACAGTACAGTACACAGGAACTTTAGGGATATAAATAATCAATGATGTTGATCCAAAAATCAATACCAAAAATGCAAAACAATCCAAAGCAATTGTGTCCAAGTAATTTCTTTCATTGATCACTGATTTGATGTGAAATAAGGGTAAAAGGATGTTAAAAGGAAGATGGAATTAGAAACTTACAATTTGAGGTCAACATCCGAAGCTTGAAGAATGAGGAGGAGAAACACATCTTAATGTTTTCAGAGCAAATCCATTCAAATTAAATAACTAAAAAAATCAAGATTTCTTGCTTCATTTGGAGAACAATGTAGCGGCTTGATCTCATTTTAACCAACTGAAGGAAGCGCTAACACAAAATGCAAAAAAAGAAAAAAAATATGCCAGTCTATCCAAAACATTTAATAAAAATGACATCTCAAAGCACGTATGGGCAAAGATCTCGTTGCTGCTTTTAGAAATTTGTCTAAATGTCAAATGCCCTGTGCAACTATTTAAAAATATTGTCCTGGTTGTAAATAATCACTATTTTTGGCTGCTGCATAAGCTCTGCTTTCTCCTCTCTCTCTATTTCACTCTCTCTCGCACCTGTGACTCCACCCTGGACGGAAAGTTCCAGAAAACGTAAGAAACGGCAAATGGTACCTGTGCTCCAAAACAACAACATCGAACAGCGGAGAAAGGCTGCGCACTATTGAGGGGGGGGTCGCGTGACCCCCCACAGACCCCTGTCTGCTTTCATTGAAGCTCAGTGAACTGAGAAAACAATTCGCTTGAGCACACAGATCTCTTATTGGAAATGGCTGTTATTTTACACAGTAAGCAAAGCTGATATCTGTAAGGCCTAACCGCAAAATGCTCACCATGGCAACACTCCATAAGTCTGCAAAATGTTAGAAAATATATTGAGGCAAACAGCATAGCAAAACTAGCATTTAAAGAAGGATCCTGTCCCGATCTGGTGGTGAAGGTTTTTCATTGGTAGCACAATTGCCAAAGCTTCACAGTTTGCCACCAAAGTATAAAGAACTGTAATAGACATTATTATTTGCCATTGACTAGAAGTATGCCCCCCCCCAAGCTTTGTACAATCACAGATCAGTGTACTATGTAACACATTAAAATAGTTATATATGCATTGTAATAAATAATTGGTGATAAAACATTTTCAAGACAGAAAAGATTATGAAAGGTTCTCAAACGGTTTGTTTAAATGCATGAGAAGACAAGCCTCCCTTGTCAGCTTTGCCAGCAAACTAACAGGACCTAATGAGGAGTTTTGGAAGACTGGGGCTTAATATGAATCCAATTGGTGGGCGGAGTTACAATTAACTGTCATTCATTGACTTGTTTCAACCAATGAAATGGTTTTGCTCTCCACAGTCAAACACCGTGAATAGATTTTCCCCTCAGTACCAATGGCAGGGAACGAAGCTGTGCCCCATAGGAGCCACATATGCTTATGCCATATAGAGCTATATATGGAACTACCAAGGGCTATGTTTCCATCTATTAAGTGTTCATACATGCACACAAACATGAATGCATTCAGCTTCTACACAGTAACTTGCAGCAAGTGGGGTTCTGGAAAACTACACTGTCATATATGACAGTGGGCTATGGAACTGTTTTTCTCTCTCGAGCACCTACAGATACCTGTACCTCTGTACCCTGTACTTGAATTGATCCCAAACATCACAAGCTTGTGGTCAGTTCCATCCATCTATCCATTTTCTAACCGCTTAATCCAAGTCAGGATCGCGGTTGTGGTCAGTTCAGTTTCATGAATTGAAAGGTGATGTCTTATGAAGTTTTTTTTTCCAATTAAATGAGTTTCAACTTATTTCCTGACTTCGTTTAAATTAGACTCAACTGAAATAGAATTGACCCCAACCCTGAAACTGTTAGCCGGAGGTGTAAAATCCAGGTTCAGAAAGTAAAAGTCCTCCCCAGTATTTTGTTCACCTGGATCTGCTAACTAGCACAATTCTTCAACCAGGAGATATAACTAATTAGTGAAATCAACTGGCTGCGTGAATGGGTAGAAGAAAAACATGGCAGGACTTTTACTTTCTGACACCTAGACTTTACACCTCTGCTGTTAGCATCCAACAGAGCTGCTGCCCTGTCCCAGTTAGAGCCTCTGTTGGGCCAACCCCTGTAGAGCTGACTCCACCCTGCAGTTTGTTATCATGTGCTACAGTCATTGTGTTAAGTTCTTTGATAATGCTGAGTTGTCATCGTTGGAGGTGCACCCCCCCCATTCCCCCATGAGCATGTGTGCACCTGGTGGAATATAATTAATCCTGAGGGGTGGGGGAAGGGGTGCAGTGGGTGGAGAGAGAGGGAGGAGATGCAAAAGAGAGAGATGTAAATTATAGAAGTAATTTATTTATGGATAATGTTATTTTTGTTCTTTATTAGATACTTTTTATTGTAATTTGTATTATTTATCTATTCAAGTTTATTCAATATTACTATGTTTTGTTATTTAATTTAAAAAATTTTTTTTTTGTATTGGTACTTATTTATGGGGGAATTTAGAGAGAGAGACTTAATAATAATAAAATAATTTAGCAGTATTTACTCATGAACTTAAGCGTGTAGCTTGCTCTCAGCAGTGGACCTCTGTCTCCCCCTGGTGGTATATTTAGAAATTTCAAGGGGAAAAAAAACATTTTATGTAACGAGTAGCTTGGTCATTCGAAGAAATCCCAAACAACGTTTTTCAAAAGAGAGAGGCACGCAGTGGCAATGCAGACTACAGGTTTTCCCTTTTCTTTCACTTGGACAATTAGCAACTTTCTGAAGAGCTCCATGGTTGCCATTTCTATACCAGTGCTCCCAGTTCTCATCTCCAAGGGGGCGGGCAGCCAGGCACACGTGTGCAGCTGTTTCTGTCTTGTTCTGCAGGGGCAAAATGTGAGTTTGGAATGCTGTGTCTAAGGGGGGGGGATCAGTATATGATCATGAAAATGCCAGGTTATAGTAGCCCCTCAGCTGGATGTGCATGTTTTTAAGAGTTGCGTTCAGGCATGAACAGTTTCAAAGTGCAGTCACAGGTAAAAATCAAAAGTCGCAAAGGACACACTTATTTTAAAAAGTAAAAATGATGATTTCTATTTAAAATACGTTGGTTTCGTTTAAAAATATATTTTGGGCTAGTTTTGAGTCACCATTTGGCTGGAAAGTCTTGCCAGATCTGGCAACCCTGGGCATGAAGGAGTTTCCTTCTGTAGATAAGTAAATCTATCAGGAGCACTGATGGACCAATCTGGCAGTCTCCAGTGAGCATGCTCAGAAGGTGTTCCTCTGTGGGGGCCTGTGTGAGCTGCAGGGCTCCATTTGGCTATCCTATAGTACACTGACAAAGGCAGTCAGGCGAAAGGAGAGATGCACATCCCCTACTAATGCAACCATGCAGAAATAACACTTTACGCTGTGTGGTTAAATGTGTCATATATGTGTCATCTATAGAGAGAAACATTTTATAAACAAATATACACAGACATGCATACTTTCACAGAGAAGGGCACACACATAAAATACACACATACACACTGTTATATCCATTATGACAGCAGCATCATGTGATTGGTCTGTCAACCATGCAGTCTTTCACAGGCTAGAGCAGTCAAATGGTAGGCACAGTAAAGTCCAGTCACATGCATTTCTCTCTGGTTGCCACCTTTATGCAACACAACACACATAAAAACACACATATGCACGCACAGATACATACAAATGCACACACAAGTACATACACCCTTATACTTAGACACAGACATACACACAATCTGTACACAGAATGCACACACAGACACAGTGCCTTCTCACAAGCATAAATTCATGCACATGAATGGCACACAGATGTGCACATGCATGTACGTAGGTATACGCAAATACTCTGAGACATGCACACACATACTTGCACACACATACTTGCACACACACACTCAAAATACTCTCTCATTTCACACTGCCGTGTTCAGGCAGACTTCACTGGAAACTCTCCTTCTCAACATCAGGACTACAGAAACTAAAACTCACACAGTCCAAATCATGCAACGCTCAGCGTGTTTCACACGGCTATTGCCACTGAGACTTGAGTCAACATATCTCACCACTCCCAGCCTAATGAGGACTCTAATTAAATGAAACCTGGAATTACTAAGCACTTTCTCTCGCCATGCAAAATATTTATCTGTAACATGTACAGACTAAAGAGCGATGATACTGTCACCCCAGCCAACTGAAACGCTCCCATCCCTGAGCAACACCACTTCCAACTGTATACGTCACTCTGTGGGGTTGCTGACCATAATCGCAGGATTTCATACCAGACCACGGGGCCCATCCACACACAGGAAGAGTGCCTCAACAGGATGAGCCACCCAACAGCGCTTTTGCGTGTTTTTCAGTGTGTGTGTGTATGAATGACAACGGGTGTCGTTTGTGGCGAGGGTGTGGTCAGGCTTCTCCATGCGGTGAGATCGATCACTGCTGAGGAAGCTGGTTAGGGCCGTTGGGTGGAGGGGAGGAGTGACCAGGAAGCTGTGGCTGGTCCTGAGGATTGAGGTATCCGATCGGATGTAGGAGTGGACAGCGTGGAGTTGGACAGCGTGGTCTGGGATGCCGAGTCGTGACACGGTGGATGCAGCAGCACTGATGTAGGAGAGGCTGGAGAATTAGTCGGTGAGGTAGGTATTGCCTACTAATAAGTGCAACAATAGCCTTTTTACCTAGTGGAGGCACCACCCTTCATTCTTCACCCTTCATAGCCTACTACTCTTGCACTTTTTCAAACAGTTAACTGATTATTTGGCATTTATCTGCTATTATAACATTATACTTACCCAGGGCGCCCGTGCCCTTCAGTTCAGGCTTATAGGGTGTCGTGCATTATGAATATTAATATTTGAGGGCAGGGCGTTACACACATGTATGTACACATAATATATTTCTCAAGTATAAAAACACATCCATCATCTCCCCAATCTAAACATTGTTTTAGGGGACAGGGTGCAGAACGCACACAGGTTTCCCTGCGATTACGTCTTTGAGAGACAGTGGCTTGCGGCAGAGTTAGTCCACGGCGGTCTCTGGCGGAATGTATCGACGGAGCACCAAAACCTAGCTACTAACGTTCACTTCCACATTTGAGGTTTCGCACCCGCTTGCTGAACGTCAACACTGCGGGGGGAGTGGCGGCCGTGGGCAATGTGGCTGCTGATGCACTCTGATCCCGCCGGCTCACGGACAGCCCCGGGCGCTCGTGGGAACACGCAAATATCTTGTCTGATATTCTGCGTTTGCTAACTGAGAAATTCCAACTCCATGAATTGCAACTGCGATGGGGGGTGTACACTTCAGGTAGCCTACATGGTTCTTCTTATAACTGGTCTGATTTTTTTGTATTTGTGTATTTTTGATGTACTCTTGCTTAATTGCCATACATTTTAAAGCTGCTATGCATTTTCAGCAGGGGAGTGGGTTGTTTCCTTTATGTCTACATCTCAGTGCTGGAAATGGGGTATCCTAACTCTGTGTTAGGGACCGTCTCTGTAATGTCATCTCAGTGCTGGAAATGGGGATCCTAACTCTGTGTTAGGGACCGTCTCTGTAATGTCATCTCAGTGCTGGAAATGGGGTATCCTAACTCTGTGTTAGGGACCGTCTCTGTAATGTCATCTCTGTGTGGGAGATCATCCCTGTGTGGCGGTTCTCTAGAGGCAAAATTCCTCTGCACTTCAGAGATTTTAACAGTTCCTGGTGGTGTGTTTGACAAGCCATTTCTGCAGGGTTATCAGGCCCATCTCAATAGTATGAGTATGATTGTATGGCCTTCCAGCTAACACGTTGGGAGGTTTTTAGCTTCGAGAGACAGACCAAAGCAAGAACAAACCACATGCGAAACACAGAAAGCAAGAGTGAAAGGGAGAGAGAAGGGAAGAAGGAAAAGGGAAGAGACAAAGTTGTACTGTTTAATGAACAGCCAAACTGAAAATCAGAATTTGCAAAGTCAGCAGAAATTTATATAACTTTTAGTTTCACTGTTAGATGTGTTGTAATCCACAAATCGATTCTCTCTTTGCAGAACTAGACTGCTGCTCACTGTCTCTTACATTGTTCCATTGAGCTTAATTCATGTACTGCCCCTCTCTAGCCAGGTTCCTCCCGAGATTCTTCCCATCGGGGAGTGTTTTCTCGCCACCATTTGAGTGTTTTTCTTCTCACAGGGGAGTTTTTACCTAGTTTGTTTTTGGGGGGGGTTCAGGCCTGCCAATGCCTGTCACCACACGGGACCTCTGCACTGTTTACTTTTACATTTATACACGTGTCAACCGCCAAAGACCATCCGTCACAAGGATAATCATTCACCCCGCAATAATGCGTTAGCCTTCTGCATCACCATTTTGCTGTTTGGTTGTTAATCTCTTTTGGGCTGTCCATGGCAATGAAGCAATTTATCACACACATATAACGTTACACATTTACACTCTGTCTCTCTCACTCTCTCAAACACACACACAGCTTTCATTATCACCCTGCTTTCAGCGATGACTTGCAGCTCTTCAGAAATGCATCAAGAGTTTATTAATTATTTCCCCACAAAGTTATCCATTGACGGAATATTGTTTTAAAGTAATTTTGTTTGCCTTGTGAACAGACCTCGATTATGCCCCGTTGTCGCGGTCGATTATGTTATTCACCTTAACATACTGCAAAACGCTTTTTGCGATGGCCGGGAATCGAACCCGGGTCAACTGCTTGGAAGGCAGCTATGCTCACCACTATACCACCATCGCAGTTCGTGAATGTTGAAATTCCTGTAACCCACGGATTTTTTTAACCCACCAAATTTTTCTTGTTAAGGCAAAAATAATTTATTGTGTTATGCAACGACACACTTGTTCAGAAGACAAACTTTGTCTTTTTAATTTTATGTTAAAACATGAAAACCCTGTTATACGGGAGATAGCCCACAACAAAGTTTCATACGCAAGTGAACAATAGCACATTATTGAACTAGCAATGACAGCAACGGTTGTATAGGTTGTTTTAGATAACCTATACTAATTTTCCTGTAGCCTACATATCATTGATTTAATATCATATCTGCGTAGGCTATACGTTAAATGAGCCTACTTTTAGTATTACTAGTTATTCGGCATCACAATCCTTTAAGAGTTTCCAATCCAGCATAGGCTACACAGAGGTCCCCAGGACCGAGATCGAGAGCCAGATGCCTTAGATCAGGGGTGTCAAACTCTGGCCCACGGTGTAATTATATTTGGCCCGCGAGATAATATCAAATTTCTATTTGAGTTGGCCCGCCGGTAACGCATGCACCGCTAATACTACAAATCCCAGAATGCTCTGCTAGTGCCTTGGCGCGTCAAGACCCGCAAGCATCCCCTCCTCTGTTTTCATTCATTCGCAACCTCATGCTACCAGTCACCTCGGGCAGATGTAAGACACCCCTCTCAAAAATTGAATTGTTGGATTTTCATTGAAGGAAATTATCCTCATTATTATTATTTTTGTTGTTGTTGGCCTGTGAAAAAATTATTCCATTGAAAATTAACTGAAAAGGCTACAGATGGAGAAAGAGGCATAATATTATTTTTATTTAAGAAATGAATGCCACTGATGTGTCTTTTATTTGAAATTTGATTTCTCAGGTGTTTATAGTATTAAACTTTGCTTGTTCCAGATTCAGTGTTTAAGTCAAACTTAAGTTTGTTCCCATATGAAAAGGTTCATTATTATATCTAGAAAGAAGGGAAAACATGCTTTTTTTCAATAAATATGAAATCTGGCCCGCGACTTTGTCCCAGTTTTTTATTTTGGCCCACTGTGTATTTGAGTTTGACACCCCTGCCTTAGATGATTAAATGAATTTATAGAAAAAATATAGGCTGTGTCCGAAATAGCTCCCTGTTCACTATATAGTGCACTATTTAGGGTATCGGGTGTCCGAATTCAAATTGTCAAATTTGACACCCTAAATAGTTCACTCAATATCCCCCACAATGCACCACAAAATGTAGGGTAAAAACGATTCTTTTTTTTTTGTCAAGATGGCGACGGCTGAGTCTGCGCTGTTCTACAAATGTTAATATAAATGCGTTTCATCTTGTATGTTAAATCAGAAAACCGAAATATAAATTAACGCTGTAGATTAAATATATTACAAAGAGTTAACTATATATTTAACAATTATTACTATGTTTAATGGAAAATGCAACTTAATTAGCTAGCTAGCTACCTAGTTACCTAACTTACCCATCTGCCTACAACGAGACAACAAAACCCTTGTTCAAAATAAAAAAGAACACTTTTTATTGCATGCTTTGTCACCAAGCCGGTGACCGCTGTCACCTGCTCAGAAACGGTAGTGTCCGAAATCGTCTCCTTTCACCAGTCAATCCCTATCTAGTGCTTTATGTAGATTCCCTAAATAGTGTATAGGGAGGGAGTGAATGAGTGAGCGATTTCGGACACAGCCATAGTCTCCAGATCAGCCTCTATTTTGGGGAGCATTGTAGCTTGTTGAGTCTCATGACTTGAGTGGGTCTTCTCAAAATGTAGGCGATGCAGTGTAGCCTATGTGGCCTATGTTAAAACACGTGATTCCAGAGTTTGAGAAAGAGGATCATAAACACTATTGGGTGCGTCTCAATAGTCGGAAAATGCACCCTCCCTTCCTCCACTATCAAAGATTTTAGATACACGACTACCCTCTTTGCCAGTACCACCTCCTCTACTCCGTGCCCCGGAAACGGATCTTTGCCAATAGGAATCATTACACTCTGCTGTTAACATTTGATGTATTTGTATCGCTACATGTGTTTGCAAGATAGGCTACTGAATTGTAGCCCGCAGGTTTGGCGGGGTCATATTCGGATCGTTTTCATACTCGAGGCACAATCATAACCGCGTAGACCTATGCCAACAAAAATGTATTGAATATACTCGCAAAACTAGCGTAGCAACTTTTACCACATAGGTCTAGAACTAGGACTGTAGGCGGCAAAACATAGCCTGCCGAGTGTTGATGAATGGCTACCTGACTTAATATCCGACTGAAACTCGATAAAGGATGAAGGTTGATAAGTATTTTTCCAAACTTGACTCTCCGACTATTTAACAGCTAATCAAACTAAAAGGTTTGTCTTCTGAACAAGTGGGTCGTTGCTATATAGATAACGCAATCAATAATGTTTGCCATAATTTGAAAACAGAACGAAAACAAATGTCCAATTTCCTTAAGAAAAATCCGTGGGTTTACTGGAATTTCAGCATTCAGGAACTGCGATGGTGGTATAGTGGTGAGCATAGCTGCCTTCCAAGCAGTTGACCCGGGTTCGATTCCCGGCCATCGCAAAAGCTTTTTCCAGGATGTTAAGGTGAATAACAATCGACCACAACACCGGGCTTAATCGAATCAGACCATTTTAAACTAATTTGTCATTCGATAAATTTATGAAAACCTTTTTTTTATTTTTAAATCACAAACCCATAATTACCAAAGAATTATCAGGAGCTGCAAGTCATTAGAAACCAGGCAATGAAAGCTGTGTGTGTTTGAGAAACAGTCAAATGCTAAAAAACGTATCCTTATTTTCATCTTGACACCAGATAAATTTTCTTCAATATTCATATTAAAATAGTTGACTTTCGAATTTGGGAATGACCATTTTAATTGTTTGCTCTGGAATAAATAAAATATCACCCAGTGTTTGTTTTTGTAGTGATATCTATGACAGGCATATTTGTCTGTATGACTTCACTCCCAGAACCTAAAATGTTTAGCCACATCTTGATTTTCAAATTACTGCCAATCAGAATCATTTAAAGTTTGAAAGCTACAGTCACATGTTGTAAATTAGAATCTAGTGTTTGACAGAATTTATTTTAGGCCAAGTGAATGTGCATTTCATGTCACCATTCTGTGATCCAGCAAACTGAGTTTAGTTTGGATTGTGAGAACATGTTTGCAGTCAGTAGTGGCACTCTTGTGCCACTAGGGGTCAGCCATGGTAGCACATGACCGGGATAACAAACCAGCCCACATTTAGTTGCATAAATGTGAATTTCACATGATTGAGACTGACTTTCAAGGAGGCAAAGTAAACTGTTAAGGCTTTTTTTAAAAATAACAAGCCATCTGTTTTAACAGTAGTTTCCTACCTACCCAGTGGTGTAGGCTGGTGAAAGAAAGCCATAAACCCCAAGATGATCATTTTCAATGAGCTGGATTTTGTAGGACTATTCTGCACAGAAAAAAAAATAACCCAAGCAATGACCTTTGAATCTACAATGCATGACTCCCCATAGCATGCACACCCGGCCTCAGTAGCAACTGATGACAATGCAGTCCAATTATATGAAATGCTTCCAACAAACTTTATAATCATGTCCTTGTCCCAATATTCAAGATGTCCATTAGACTTTGGCACTTGGTGTAATTTACCCTCCACCAAGTCAAGGAGCGCACATGCACACTAGTGATTGAACGAGACCAGAGACCCTGGCTCCATAGCCAGTGAATTAGTCCTGAAGAAATCATTCTAGTATAAGCTAGTACTTAAAGGACAATTTGCAAGAAACACAACTGTCCCCATTCACCACTGCTTAGTTAAGGTTTTACAAAATATATATTTTTTAAAGCCACACAACCCCAGGGAGAAGTACAGTATAAATACTAGAGAAGCACCACAAAAGCAGGTAGACCTTTTGCCAAACTACCCTTAAAAACCCATACCAAACTAGGCATCTATAGAAGACTGACAAAGTATTTTCCACAAGAGCTTTATTTGTAAAATCACACCTTCGGTTCCATCCGAGATGGTTTAGTACACACAACAGCCAGTGCCAGGGTGGAGACAGGCAAGACACATGCAGCCACTCCCAGGAGACCGTAACTGAGAGAATGGGGCACTAGAAACAAGGGGAAAGATTAGCACAGATCAGACTGCCACCATCATACCTATAGGGGAATCCACCTCACCTTCACTCTGAAGCCTTTGGCCAGACGCTGGGGGCTCAGTATCAGTCAGGATCACTGCCCTACTGGAAACTACAGCCTTTTCCTCAGTGGACCGCTTGCCTACAGGAACAATTGACCTTCCTGGAATAAAGGAGCCACAGGTAGGAATCATTTCATATTTAATTCAGCCTAGAAGGTGCTAGCACTGCAATTACAAGCACCACGCACTTAGTTTTCTGCTGCATTGCTGTTCACAGCGGTCAGTAGCAGAGGGGTGGCAAACTTCCGTACTACAGTGGATAAACACCTGAGGAGAAACCAAGAACAAAAGGATTTTAAAGGCTGGTGGGTTAAGGACATCCCAAGCTGTAATAGTATTGAGGAAATACCATTTCATTCAGTGGAACTGAAGATGCAGGATCCACAAAGGTAAACATCTGCACCATAAACCGCTTGTAGTGGGTGGGGAAGGGAAGTCCAGAAGAGCCATCTACAGGAACCAAGGTAGTCTGATAAGGGTCAGCTGGGTAGGGACACCTGGTGAAAAAAAACCCCCCAATTGAGCATTTTTTTTGGGGGGGGGGGGTGGCAAATTTAACAGGAAGACAGGCAGGTAGCCAGTTACCCATCAACCAATAGGCTCCACTGGGGTAGGCTGAAGGGGCTAGAGGTGGATGTTGCCCAGCAATGTTCCAGAAGCAGGACAAGACTTGGATCAGTCCTCTCCAAGATGCGTACTTCCACATACACAGGTTCCCGTAGCACCTTAGTCACAGGGTAGTCCGCATCTCTGTAGTAGTCACTATACACATCAGCTACGGAGATCAGGGAACATAGGTTAGTAGTCCATGGTGATGGGGTGGTTTAATACGCCCCTCTGTAGATTATAGCTTTACCATCAGCACATCCTTTTGCGCCTTTGGAGTCACATTGACCACTAGCCAGCCTGAGCTCAACACGAAGGGGCCCTGGAGCAGCTACTGGAAGGGGAGGAGGCACTGTATTCACCTCAGCCACCAAAGAAACCACGGCACTGCCATAATACCGGCACTGGAAGGATAGCCTGGGGGACGACAACAACGTCAGCAAGCCAAAAACAGAAAATGGGCCATGACAAAAACCCCACCACTTACTCAAAAACACTGTCCCTTGTGATAGAGCCTAAAGGACCAGTTGCAACATCATATGTGGCCAACAGCTTATTCTCGTAGACCACATCGTCACCTTCCACCTAAAGAGGGGGGATGGCTATTAGTAGATATAAGCAGCACAATGCAGTAAGTTTAATTTCCAAGGTGAATAACCCACCCGCACTGCAGTTCCACAGGTACTGACTGGGAATTGAAAGACCTCAAAAGCAGGAGAGGCAACAAAAGGACCACATGAACCACTACGGTCACCCTCCAGCAAGTTCACAGAACCAAGGTCAAGCGGAGGCAAGGTGGAACCTCTGGACACCACAACCTTGAACTGACCATCCCGGAGGCAGTGGACGGTAACTGTAGCAGAAAGAGCAGAAGCATGAACATGAAGGCAGGCATTGAGACCTGCTAACAATAATTATGGGCAACTCACCTTCATTTGCATAATAGCATTGCTGATCAAAGCAGCAGTTGAGAGCGTCACAATCCTCATGAGTAATAGTAGAGTCTCCACATTGCACTCTTGCAAAGTCGCCAACTTCACATCTATGAAAAGTGGCATCTTTTGAGCCAAAATATTTACTCTGATCCCGCGCCAAAACAAAGCCCAAAACACCAAGCCATACTCCAAGCTGGATTCTAAGAACAATACTCTCCATAATGGAAGAAGACTAATCACACTTCAAGAATCAATCCTCTAGACTTTAAATACCTTTGCTCTGATTGTCTCAGCTGGGTAATTAGGCCTAGGTGATGTGAATTCCACGTGATAATTAGACCTCCGCAATAAGGTGCACCTTGTTCTACATGAACCTGCATGATTTGCGGCG
This sequence comes from Ilyophis sp. 1 JC-2022, assembly GCA_022702515.1. NCBI lineage: Eukaryota > Metazoa > Chordata > Actinopteri > Anguilliformes > Synaphobranchidae > Ilyophis > Ilyophis sp. 1 JC-2022. Next base: position 28,009,531 of record CM040400.1, read on the forward strand.
CTGCATTTACTTAATTAATTCAGTTTGCTGGAGTAAAATTAATCTGAAGTATTAGGAAGCACCATGATAACAGGTGAAAAACAGCTAATTATGTGTATTTATAATTACTAGGGCTGCGCGATACAGCACGCACTGCGATTTTAGGAAGACAGAAAATTATTCGGGGGTCCAACATCACACGATTTCTACACGACTAAATCAAGAGGTCGAATTTACACACACAGTTGCCAAGGCTACGGAAGTATGGATAATTTCAACCCGTTTTTCGTTGCGTTTGTTGTGCGCTCGTTCATTGGCTGTTGACATTCTAGTACAGGGGTGGGCAACTGCAGGCCTCGTGGGCCGGTGTGTATGCATGTTTTTACTGCCACCAGTTACCACGGCTCAATCAGCTAATTAGTCATACACACAATCACTATTCATTCGTAAATTACAGAACGATAAAACGCTACAATACACGCAGACCGGCACAAGAACATTCATCAGCTGCTGTTCATATCGTGGATATGTAGATTAAAATATCAGATCATGTAAACGATTGGGCTAATTCAATAATTGTTAACTGGTGGCAGCAAAAACCTGCATACACACCAGCCCGCGAGGCCTGGAGTTGCCCACCCCTGCTCTAGTAGAACGATGCGTCACTGCAGGTAAGCCAGGACCCCCGACAAAATCAAACCAGTTTGAAATGATCGTGGGCTGTCCAGACTGGTTCACGACAGAAATAATCGCGCTTTTGACCATCCACATCAAAAGACCGTTCCAGCCGACGGAACCAAGATTTCTTTCAGATTTTTTTAGGCAGATGGGACTGCAAAATTTTTCGGGAGTTCGTCTTTGACGTCAGAATCGGGGCAAAAGTCGTGTTGTGTGAGCTCGGCATTAGTTTTTCCTGGAAAATGTTGCAGCATTTCCATTTTTAAAGAAAACTGTGACAAACAAATTCGCAACACATTTTGTGGTGTTTCTTTCTTTCTTAAATTAGTCATATTTTGAGTATTTCTAAATAAGATGTTTGCGCGTGGAATGGCTTTAGTTAGCCTTAAACAGGATTTGCTGTTGGATTCATTCTGCATCAGCTTGTGTAACCATGACTGTTTTTCATTTCAGAAAAATGCTGAAAAAATGAAGTCATAAAGAAATACCGTTCCTGGCCTCTGTTTTGGTACAGAACATTCATCAGCGGGTGGGTTTCTGAAGAAAAAAACAAAAACAAATCGGATCACAAAATGAACACAACTCCACTGAGGGCCAGGACAAATTATGAGAAAAAAGGCAGAGCTGTCTGTCTGTCTGTCTGTCTGTCTGCATGTGTGCAAGCTGTCCCAAGAGGGTGAGGTCTCCAGCCTTCTTTATTTTAAAGAATATCACGCAGGTAGGGTTGGAATTTGCTGTGAGTTGGTGGAAGGGCACGTAGTGGGCGCACCGTCTGGTCTCTGCCAGCCAATGCCTATCACCACACGGGACCTCTGCACTGTTTACTCTTACATTTATACACGTGTCAACCGCCAAGACCATCCGTCACAAGGGTAATCATTCACCCCGCCAGAATGCGTTAGCCTTCTGCATCACTGTTTTGTTGTTTGGTTGTTAATCTTTTTTTGGGCTGTCCATGGCAATGAAGCGATTTATGTAAAAAGTTTTTGTTTAAAACTGTTGTGATCCTAGCTCAATACACCTGCATGGGGGAGAAACACCAGCAGGCAGTCAGAAACAAATGCCAAGAAAATCACACCAGACCAGGATTTTGCAACCCGCCTGCTGAAAATAATGTTACAGATAAACAAATAATAATTGTGATGATGTTACTAATTTTCCCAAAATTGAGATTGATAATCTCTGACCTGTGGATGTGTGCTCAGTCACGGGGCCTCCAGACCTGCACACATGGGCAAAGGGGTGGGGTCGTAGTGAACGCATGCGACCTTTGACCTTCTCCCAGCACGGACCAAGACGGAAACAGGAAAGGGGTGGGGTGTATGTGCAGCGACGTGACCTCTGACCTCCCGACCTGCAGCCCTCTGTCTTTGAAGCACAGGGGACAATGGGGAAAGCGATTAGCTGTGTTGTGAAGCACGTTCACCTGAAAGCCTGTTTCTGCCTGTGAGGGGAATGCATGGAGTCCACTACAGTGGACAGGCTTTTCAAAGTCTATTTTAACATAGACAAAAACATTTGTGATCTCCAAAAAATATCAGCAGATTCCTTGCACCTTTGCCTAAATTTTGATATGCTCCATCTTGTTACATTTTATTGGCTTTTTCTAGTTTTGATACAGTGAAGGTCAAAATGGCAGGTGGAGGTGGAAACATACAAAATCTCTCTGGTGTAGCTGTGAACCTTCTATTCCTAGAGAACAGAGCATGTTACAAATATATTCTTATTAGGAAAGATGCAAGGAGCAGAATTAGTTGTATTTGTAACAAAAAATTACTGTAGTTCTTGTATTGTATACGAAAAACCTTCTGCCCACTGAAGTGGACATCATGCATTAAAAGTTGTAATCTACATGTGTGGTCGATGTTTTCAAGGGGCCATTTGGGGCACATTTCTGTGACCTAGGCGGGTGAAACGCATGCAGAGTTTGATGTGAAAGAGCAATATTTTTGTTTTGTAATAATTCATGCATGAAAGGGTTAAGGCTCTTCGAGTGGACATGGGGTCTCTATTGTTCATGTTTTCTAAAATTGTTGCAAATCCAGTGTATTTGAGATCTAAACCTTAGCGAAGGTGTTTCTTTTTTATCTTCTCTCCAGGTTTGCCTGTAGCCCCTATTGAATAATGGCCCCGCCACCGACACCCACTTGCAGTGCACTCCTGAGTCACTGTCCTAATGGCCCTACGCCTTGCAGCCCACCTGTGGAACCTACACCCTGCAACCCACCTGTGGGCCCTACACCAGCGGTTCCCAAACTTTTTGGACTCAAGGCCCACTTGAAAATCTCAAAAGTATTTGCGGCCCACACAGGCATTTTACGCACGCGTACAATTCAATCAGTATTCTTATTGGATATTTCATATATATGCATCATCATACATACTAGGGATGGCTAAAAAGTCGACTATATAAATTCAATCAAAAATATATATATTTTTTTCTTAGTTGAATGGCTCATTCAAAACTAATTAAAACGAATAAATGTAATATCAGAACGAATAAACTTAAATGAGAAAGAATACAATTTAATCAAACCGTCACTTATTTTCCTGAGCCAGGGAAAATGCCCTGGAAGCGGTTAAGAGGCATCCCTTATTGTAAGTCGTTTATTAGTCTTTATCATCACATTTTAAGCAGAATAAACACATAATAATATTTGCATTTTGGAAGGTTTTGAAGGAAAAAAACACAAATTTCAAAAAACAAACAAAAAAAAAAAAAAAAACATTTCCCCATGATTTGGCGGACCACTTGCAATACCCATAGTTTGGGAATCGCTGCCCTACGCCATACAAATTACCAATGGATCTTACACCCTACAACCCACCCTACCCTACAGCTCACCAGTGCGAGTTTACCCCTAAAGCCCACCAATGCACCCTACACCATACACCCTACCAGTGCACCTTACACCCTGAAGCACACCAGTCAACCTTACACCCTACAGCCCACCTGTAAACCTTGCCACCAACAGCCCACCAGTGCGCACTACACCCTACAACCCACCCTACCTTACAGCTCACCAGTGTGACTTTACCCCTAAAGCCCACCAATGCACCCTACACCATACACCCTACACCCTGAAGCACACCAGTCAACCATACACCCTACAGCCCACCTGTAAACCTTACCACCAACAGCCCACCAGTGTGCACTACACCCTACAGCCCACCAGTGTGCACTACACCCTACAGCCCACCAGTCAACCTTACACCCTACAGCCCACCAGTGCACCCTACACTCTACAGCCCACCAGTGCACCCTACACTCTACAGCCCACCAGTGCACCCTACACCGTACAGCCCACCAGTCAACCTTATACCCTACAGCCCACCAGTGCACCCTACACCGTACAGCCCACCAGTCAACCTTACACCCTACAGCCCACCAGTGCACCCTACACTCTACAGCCCACCAGTGCACCCTACACCCTATAGCCCACCAGTGCACCCTACACCCTGAAGCCCACCAGTCAACCTTATACCCTACAGCCCACCAGTGCACCCTACACCCTACAGCCCACCAGTCAACCTTATACCCTACAGCCCACCAGTCAACCTTACACCCTACAGCCCACCAGTGCGCACTACACCCTACAGCCAACCAGTCAACCTTATACCCTATAGCCCACCAGTGCACACTACACCATACACTCTAACAGTGCACCCTACATTCATGTGTTCATGTATTTGTGTGAATGTGTTTGCATTTGTGTGTGTTTATGTGTGTGTGTGTATCCGTGTGTTTGTCTGTTTGTTTCTGTGTGTTCGTGTATTTCTGTATGGGTGTATGTGCATGTTTGCATGTGTGTGGTGCATGTACAGATAGGGGACAAATTAAAGAAAAAACCCCTACAGTGAGGGGGTCTGGTGGCTCTGTTATGCTGTGGGGGGAATTGTCCTGGCATGGTTTGGGTCCACTTGTACCCTTTGAGGGAAGGGTCACTGCAAATCAATACAAAGTTATTATGAGGGATCACCTTTATCCTATGATAAAACATTTTTATCCTGATGGGAGTGGTCTCTTCCAGGATGACAATGCCCCCATCCACAGGGCACAAGGAAAATTATGTGAGTCGTATGCTATGTCATATGCTATGGCCTTCGCAGTCACCAGATCAACCCAATTAAACACCTATGGGAGATGTACTGGCATGTTAGCTCTACACCACCATCAACAAGACACCAAATGAGGGAATATCCTCTGGAAGAATGGTGTTCCATCCCTCCAGTAGAATTCCAGAAGAATCTACGCTAGACTAGAGGTAGAATCTATGCCAAGACGCATTGAAGCTGTTCTGGCAGCTCTTGGTGGCCTAGCGCCTTACTAAGACACTTTATGTTGGTTTTTCCTTTAATTTGTCATCCGTCTGTATGTGTTCATGTATTCGTGTATGCGTGTGTGTGTTTACGTATGTGTGTATGTTATGTATTTGTGTGTGTGTGTGTGTGTGTGTTTGTTGAGGTGACTGCTGTTTGAGTACACACTTAACGCAGGATTGTGTAGCTCTGTACAGACAGGATAGTATATTGAAAGCAGATGTGGCCTCTTTGGTTCTGCTGCTAAGAGGAAGCATTCCTTCACTGTTATTGATTACTGATCTTCCGGCATGGTTGGGCTGTCAGCAGAGATATGGATATGTCTATTTACTCGCTATAATTCATAACCTTATGCCCCAGCAAGTACGTCCATGTGTATTCATCCCCATCCTATTAGCAGGCACATGGGAATTCACCCCCTACCCCTATTTACATGATAGTTACCCCCTACTATGTCACTATCCTGTCAGTATGTACATGGATGTCTACCCACTATCCTGTCAGTATGTACATGGATGTCTACCCACTATCCTGTCAGTATGTACATGGATGTCTACCCACTATCCTGTCAGTATGTACATGGATGTCTACCCACTATCCTGTCAGTATGTACATGGATGTCTACCCACTATCCTGTCAGTATGTACATGGATGTCTACCCACTATCCTGTCAGTATGTACATGGATGTCTACCCACTATCCTGTCAGTATGTACATGGATGTCTACCCACTATCCTGTCAGTATGTACATGGATGTCTACCCACTATCCTGTCAGTATGTACATGGATGTCTACCCACTATCCTGTAAATATGTACATGGATGTCTACCCACTATCCTGTAAATATGTACATGGATGTCTACCCACTATCCTGTCAGTATGTACATGGATGTCTACCCACTATCCTGTCAGTATGTACATGGATGTCTACCCACTATCCTGTCAGTATGTACATGGATGTCTACCCACTATCCTGTCAGTATGTACATGGATGTCTAACCACTATCCTGTCAGTATGTACATGGATGTCTACCCACTATCCTGTCAGTATGTACATGGATGTCTACCCACTATCCTGTCAGTATGTACATGGATGTCTACCCACTATCCTGTCAGTATGTACATGGATGTCTACCCACTATCCTGTCAGTATGTACATGGATGTCTACCCACTATCCTGTCAGTATGTACATGGATGTCTACCCACTATCCTGTAAATATGTACATGGATGTCTACCCACTATCCTGTCAGTATGTACATGGATGTCTAACCACTATCCTGTCAGTATGTACATGGATGTCTACCCACTATCCTGTCAGTATGTACATGGATGTCTATCCACTATCCTGTCAGTATGTACATGGATGTCTACCCACTATCCTGTCAGTATGTACATGGATGTCTACCCACTATCCTGTCAGTATGTACATGGATGTCTACCCATTATCCTGTCAGTATGTACATGGATGTCTATGCACTATCCTGTCAGTATGTACATGGATGTCTACCCACTATCCTGTCAGTATGTACATGGATGTCTATGCACTATCCTGTCAGTATGTGCATGGATGTCTATGCACTATCCTGTCAGTATGTACATGGATGTCTACCCATTATCTTATCAGTATGTACATGGATGTCTACCCACTATCCTGTCAGTATGTACACAGGTATTTACCCCCATCCTAACATTACACATATTGGTATTTATGCCTATACTGTATCAGTACTCTATAACCATGCATATTTACGCTTAGCCTATCAGCATGCACAGGGGTATTTATCTCCTATCCTATCAGTATGTACTGTATATAAGTATTTACTCTTTACGCTATCAGTATGTACTGTATATAAGTATTTACTCTTTACGCTATCAGTATGTACTGTATATAAGTGTTTACTCTTTACGCTATCAGTATGTACTGTATATAAGTGTTTACTCTTTACGCTATCAGTATGTACTGTATATAAGTGTTTACTCTACGCTATCAGTATGTACTGTATATAAGTGTTTACTCTACGCTATCAGCATGTACTGTATATAAGTGTTTACTCTTTACGCTATCAGTATGTACTGTATATAAGCGTTTACTCTTTACGCTATCAGTATGTACTGTATATAAGTGTTTACTCTTTACGCTATCAGTATGTACTGTATATAAGTGTTTACTCTACACTATCAGTATGTACTGTATATAAGTGTTTACTCTTTACGCTATCAGTATGTACTGTATATAAGTGTTTACTCTTTACGCTATCAGTATGTACTGTATATACGTGTTTACTCTTTACGCTATCAGTACATGCATTCACAAGCTCATGGTCTCAGTCGGTTTGTTCATCGCACATTTAATGTGCTGCAGATTTTTTAAATTGTATTTTCATGACAATTTTCTTTGATTACAGCTTTTTCTATTTTCCTATCTGATCTTCTATCTTCCTTAATGCCTTATTATCCCACCAAACTACCACGTAATGTGTCATTGTATAACTTACCAGTTTAACATAATTGGGTGGGAAGCAATGTACCTGTCCCTACACATACAAATTATTACACTGTAATATTGGATCCACACCGTGGTGACTGCAAACAATGTTGTTTGCATGGGAATGTAAAGGTGCTAGCATAGCACTCCCTGCTCTGTATGCCCTTATATAGCTGAGCTGCAAATTGTCTAGGGCTAGGTGGCTAGCTGTCTGAGCCTTGGTCGTTGAGCTCTGTCCTCGTTCTACAGCAACAAGCTAAGGATTACCACCGTAACCTTATGCATACCAATACTTTAAGTTATTTGTCTAGTTACATTTTTAGAGAAACTAACGCTATTTCTGAGTGCAACAAGCGCGCTGTGACATAATCACCCGACATTGTTTCAATCGTGATCAAACTGTATACTGAGGTAAAAGTCAGTGAACAAGAACCAGGCGGCTTCATTCACGCATTTCCAACTTGGCTATTTTGTCTATGGATTCACCAAAATATAATCTAGCTACTGTTTCAGGCAGTGACAGACATTATAGCCATTGGGATTTTCAATGCATTTAGCAATTATTTGGGTTGCGAGTGAGCGGAGAGGAGCAAGTGAGAGCTCTCAGCCACAGCTGCCTAGTGAGCAGCTACTTCCAGACAGCCAGAATCTGCCCCAGTACCCTTCCCCATGAGAAAGAGGGGCACAGTGTGGAAGGGGAGGGGCTAGAGCTGGCCTTGGCACATTCTGGCTAACACCGGCTGCTGTTCTCACAGACACAGCTGATCATTTCTCCTCTCGTTTATCCCTGTCTTCAGTACTGTATGCATTTGTCTGTAAATTGTTCTGAATCTAAATCTAAATCAGGTTCAATCCCATGAGCATATAATTAGCAGTGCATGTATAATAAGGAAATTAAAGTGATGCCACTCTAACGTTCAAATTAACATGACATCTAGTGACAAATCTGAAGTTCAGCCATTGCTCTTTTTGAAAAATAGTTGGCAACACTGGCTTAATTTTTCTAAAATGGCGAATAAAAGAAATGTCCACAGCAGGGGATGTTGCGACAGCCCAGAAAGCAGCCCTTTGAGTTGAGAATTTGGACATTCTCCTTTATGAAAAACAACTTCAGGGCTGCTGGATGGCTCATTCGGATAAAAGCACCACATTGTGGCCTTGGATCGAATCCGGTGCTGACTGTGGCTGGTTGCTCCATAGGGCGATTGTGTCGATTGGGGAATGGGAGGGTTCCGTCGGATAGGGTTCCGCGTGCATCGCTATGTAGCGACCCCTGCTGGTCGACCGGTGGTCTGTAGATTGCAGTCAAAGAGTGTGGGTTATTTCAGATTCTAAGCAATGGAGTGATTTTTTGTGATGTTTTATTCAACACCGGTGTTTTAATGAGGTCATTTGTTCAGTCAGAAATTACTATTTAATTTTTGCCAATGTTTTAAGATGCATTCTTTTTTAAATATGTGACTGCCCTTTTTATTGTGTACAGCATTTTTTTAGCACTAAAAATGCTGAATGACGTTGATACATTGATCATCATGTAAACCATTAAAGTATTAAATTTTAAAAATGTCATATTGAATTTAATTTACCCCTGAGATGGGAATATCCCTTGACTGCACATCTTCCTCTGCTGTCTATGGCAATAACTCCTTTCACCACTAGAGGACGAAACAGCCAGCAGAGTCTCCACGGCCTCTGTGCTGTGCTTGTTCTGTTTGAAAGTGGGGGGCTCTGAAGTGTCAGAGGAATGCCTGTGTGCGTGCAGATCAGTGATTTACCACTTTTACACAGACCATCGAGTGAGGACCTCAGGGGGGTTAAAGGTCAAAGGGGGAAGGAGCGGGGTGACCTTTGACCTCTCAGCAGGAGGTACCCTGTGCCACTGTGTTGTCTTTGCATCGCAGGACTTCCACCACGTTTTCTCTGGGGTGTGACCTCACGTCCTGCCAGCTTACGCCCTGTCACTCTGCCCCGCCCTGCCCGACTGGGCCCACTCTGTTCATAGGGGGCCCCAGAAGGTTTCTCTGGGGCATGACCCCATGCCCTGCCGGCTCATGCTCTGTTGCTTTGCCCTACTCTGCCTGGCCCACCCCACTCCATCCACAGGGGGCCCTGGAGGGCCTCTGTTCCCATGGGAACCCAAACCCAGACTGTGTCAAGGGGAGAAACTGCCCAGCTAACACAATAAAAACATGTCTTTTGGTTCAAAGAGTGTTTTGCAAAAGTACACAAACCTCTGCACTGAGAGTCTCTTCTGATGCAGTGTAGAATTTCAAGTCCGAATAAAGATGCCTTAAAAAGGCAAACGCTTTTAAGCATGGGGGGCTTACGGGACTGAGTGGCACATCTTGTAGTGTTTCTTGTTAGAAAAGCATGACAATGTGGGGATTCTTTAAAAAAAATTTAAACCAGGCAGCCAAAAGTTGCAGACCTAGATGAATTATATTTTATTTATATTTCAATTCATAAAAGAAGTTACAGGAAGTGTGCCGCATCCAGTACGTACAACTGGGGTGCGACCTAGGGGCTAGCTTTCAGCTCTCAACCTCAGCACCGGATTAAATGTCGCCCTCTGCTGATATCTATGATTTGCGCTCAAAAAGCTAGTTTTCCCATTGGGCTCCATTCATTTTTGACAGCAAATAAAAAATATTTCCATTAATATAATGATTAATAACTCTGTGCATTATATATATATTTTAAATCACATAAGTAATTTTTTTGGTTCTTACAACACAGACAAAAATATGATTTTTTTGGTGTTATTTATTTTGGCCTATCTGCGCCTTTCTTGTTGTACATTTGACTTGACTGGACACAACTGCGCATGTGAGCTGAGCGCAAAATTAAAACTTCCTGGTTCGGATGAGTTCCCCTTTGGTTTCTATTGGCATCGCTGTCTCTACATTATATATACTCTAAGGGTGCGTCCCATTATTCTTCACTCCCCACCTCCCTTCCTCCACTCCCCCACTAACACTCCTCTAATACCCGGAAGTATGTAGAGGAAAGGAAGGGAGGAGGGAAGTGGAGGAAAGGAGCCGTGAAGAAAATTGGGACAGCGAATCTGCTTCACCGTCATCAGAATCGCCGTTGACTATTGATGAAGTTGCCCCATCATAAGTTTGACTGACCCCGAGCCCACAAATATCCCCAAAGCCAATCACAGATCTTCCACATGGTCAGCCCATTTAAAGCTCCAAAATATATTTTAAGTGCAAATAACCTAGTTGCATGTACAGTGTAAACATAAACTGTATTGGGGTTTGCATCGAGACACTAATTAACCAGCAACATTAGATCAAAGTAAACATGTTGTAGTAAGCTATAGGCTACACAAACATAACAATTGACTGTAATTCCAGAATCCCGATGTTCCCGATGTCTGAACATAGCCTACTGAGCTCTAATTCACCATATGCCTATAGGCTACTGTAGCTACACTACAGCCTACTATTTCCAGTTCCTTGCATCTCACATAGGCAAATTGGGAAACATTTCCGTATTAGTGGAACTAATTATCGTCATATTATTGGATATAAGCCTATCATTCCCAATGTTCATCGCAGTGGTCACACCGAAATATAATTAGGCCTATTTCCCACTGTAACATCTGAAATCAAATTGAAAAATGTCCTTTGGAATGGTTTAATAAATTCATGCATATTCACATATTGAAATGGTAACATTAGCTGTCATGCTAGGCTATATTTATGTATAGTCATGTTCGTCAATAAGCAACGTTAATGTGAAAGCAAATAAATAAAACTATTTCCCCGACTTAAATTGTCGAATTTTTATGTAGGATATGGACTGGCATTTTGTTATGCATTGTAGGATGCTATGTCCTTTGTGTGCTAATAACCTACTGAAGCGCACACAATTTAGGCTAAATATCTTGCATTAGAGCATCATTATCTTGGGAAAATTCATAGGCATCATAGTGAATTTTTCAACTATTGGGACGCACTCCAGGTAAACACATTCGCCATGTCACAACAGGGCGAATCTAAAAAGCGGCCAATGAGACACAAGGGAGTGGTTCAGAGATCATGAACACTTTTCGTTTTTTCCCTCTGGGCAACACTATTGGCAGTTGTGCCTCGGCCTATGTGGCTGTGGCACAGAACAAATTCAATATCAGACTGTGGGGCCCATCCGTGGACTAGTGCATTAGCCATACAGCAGCTCCTGAATACTTTGCATTTAAACCCTTCAACATGGAATCCATTTGTGTGGACTGTGATCTGGGCCTGTCCCATCACTGCAGTATGAGTTTTGGAGAGAGCAGATGAGCAGGCACTCTGTCCAGTCCTCCAGTCCCATCACTGCAGTATGAGTTCTGGAGAGAGCAGATGAGCACGCACTCTGTCCAGTCCTCCAGTCCCATCACTGCAGTATGAGTTTTGGAGAGAGCAGATGAGCAGGCACTCTGCACAGTCCTCCAGTCCCATCACTGCAGTATGAGTTCTGGAGAGAGCAGATGAGCAGGCACTCTGCACAGTCCTCCAGTCCCATCACTGCAGTATGAGTTTTGGAGAGAGCAGATGAGCAGGCACTCTGTCCAGTCCTCCAGTCCCATCACTGCAGTATGAGTTTTGGAGAGAGCAGATGAGCAGGCACTCTGTCCAGTCCTCCAGTCCCATCACTGCAGTATGAGTTCTGGAGAGAGCAGATGAGCAGGCACTCTGTCCAGTCCTCCAGTCCCATCACTGCAGTATGAGTTTTGGAGAGAGCAGATGAGCAGGCACTCTGTCCAGTCCTCCAGTCCCATCACTGCAGTATGAGTTCTGGAGAGAGCAGATGAGCAGGCACTCTGTCCAGTCCTCCAGTCCCATCACTGCAGTATGGGTTCTGGAGAGAGCAGATGAGCACACACTCTGCACAGTCCTCCAGTCCCATCACTGCAGTATGAGTTTTGGAGAGAGCAGATGAGCAGGCACTCTGTCCAGTCCTCCAGTCCCATCACTGCAGTATGAGTTCTGGAGAGAGCAGATGAGCAGGCACTCTGTCCAGTCCTCCAGTCCCATCACTGCAGTATGAGTTCTGGAGAGAGCAGATGAGCACGCACTCTGTCCAGTCCTCCAGTCCCATCACTGCAGTATGAGTTCTGGAGAGAGCAGATGAGCAGGCACTCTGTCCAGTCCTCCAGTCCCATCACTGCAGTATGAGTTCTGGAGAGAGCAGATGAGCAGGCACTCTGTCCAGTCCTCCAGTCCCATCACTGCAGTATGAGTTTTGGAGAGAGCAGATGAGCAGGCACTCTGTCCAGTCCTCCAGTCCCATCACTGCAGTATGAGTTTTGGAGAGAGCAGATGAGCGCACACTCTGCACAGTCCTCCAGTCCCATCACTGCAGTATGAGTTTTGGAGAGAGCAGATGAGCAGGCACTCTGTCCAGTCCTCCAGTCCCATCACTGCAGTATGAGTTTTGGAGAGAGCAGATGAGCAGGCACTCTGCACAGTCCTCCAGTCCCATCACTGCAGTATGAGTTCTGGAGAGAGCAGATGAGCAGGCACTCTGTCCAGTCCTCCAGTCCCATCACTGCAGTATGAGTTCTGGAGAGAGCAGATGAGCAGGCACTCTGTCCAGTCCTCCAGTCCCATCACTGCAGTATGAGTTCTGGAGAGAGCAGATGAGCAGGCACTCTGCACAGTCCTCCAGTCAGAGCATTACACTTTACGTGGAGCTGACGTATGCAGACTGCTGGCTTACGATATAGATCAAATGAGTCCCTTTAGTGTGCCGGGATTGAAACCCGCATTCCCTGGGTGATGCCACGGCCAATGTTGGGATTTATTTTGGGAGAACATGCCGCTACGCCAAGGGTCTTCAAACCTGTAGGGCCACTGCGTCTGCTGGGCATTGCAACCCTGGTCCTGGAGAGCCAGTCTGCTGGTTTCTATTTCACCTTAAGATCAGCAACAAATCCAAAGCCCATGGAATCAATTTACTGCGCAATCACCTGCTTTAACTGATGAATTAAGTGATGACTAAGACACTGCATGAAAGGCTGCATTTACAGGGCGGACACTGCAGTGCAAAAATGTAAAAAAAGACTGTATCTGGCCGTTTGTGGATGTGTGTCTGCTGTCATAAACAGACATAATCTTGTACACGGCGGTTCTTATCCAGAAAATGATCTTAAATTGCCATAAATTACCACACATGACCGTCCACTTCTAATCGGGAATATCCAAGTCCAGAAATCCCAGATCACAGACGTGGCCCGGGAGTGTGCAGAAGTTTCAACTCGTTGGCATGGGAAACTACCGCTCACGACCGGCTCATGGCAAATTTCACTGAAATTTAACAGGTCGGATATCTTCCGGAAACTTCACTTTTCATGCAGGGCAAATGAAAACCAGCGGAGCCTCCTGCAGCAGCCCCAGGGTTGCAGACCCCTGCACTGAGATCCAAGCGGTCAGCAGGGCAGACCACTGGAGGGTAAACAGACACTTGATGTTCTGTTTGGCGTTTCAGATTAGCAGGTGTTGAGGGGAATCTCTATGAAACGGCCGTTTTAAAGTTAGTTTCTCGGGGCGCACCGTCAGTGTTTTGGAAATGTCGCAAATTCTTTCCTGCTCCCACTCCACCTGAGCTCACCCTTCCCTTTTCTTCTCTGTCATCTTTGACCTTTCGGATTCCCAACAGCACCGTTTTTGTGGCAGTTTTAAAGTTTATTAAAGGGACTCACTTTTTTGTGAGAGGGAGGGAGGAGCCAGTCAGATCAGAGGAGCCAGTCAGATCAAACTAGATGAGGTGTCCCTAACCCTGGCCCTGGAGAGCCACTGGGCATGCAGGTTTTAATTGAAATGCAACACTTAGTTGTTTGGCTAAAGCAATCGATTATACAGTTACATTACATTACAATCATTTGGCAGACGCTTTTATCCAAAGCAACGCATAGTAAGTGCATCCTGAAGGTCATTGAAGCGACTACAAAGCAGATCCGACATAGGACTTTCTCATAACGTAAGAGCTAACCAGTTAACCCACCTCATCTGGTTTCTTGAGTCTGAAATGGTTGCTTATTTTAAGGCGAAAACAAACAACCAGCGGGTCTTGTGGCTGTCAGGGACCAGGGTCAACCCCTCATGGCTTTGTGGGTGTGTGCGCTTGGCCTCACGGGTGTTTGAACATGGCCGTTTTTACATGGGAGCGCACGAGTGCTCGGTGTCAGGTCACGGACCCGCGAGGCCCTGCCCCGGTGCATCGTGGGTAATGGTAGCCGCTGGGATCTGTGTGCACTGAGGCCGGAGTTCTTATCTCCAGCCTGTGCTGACGCCACGCTCTTCCTGTTTAAAGTCTCTGCTGCTGATTCTTCACTCCTGCCCCCCCCCAGCCCCTACGGGTCCCCGGTTCCTACTGCCCTGTGGTGGAGATTAGATGCCGCCGGCGTGCCGACTGACGCACATGACTTCGGCACCAACCCGTCGGCAGGCACGCGAACGCGGCATGGCACAAATATTCCCCACCCTTGACTGTACGTGCACAAAACAGAGCAAAAACAAATAACCAGTCTGCAGCCTTCCTTTCTTACAGCGCCATTCCCAGAGCTCCACGGCACACAGGACATGCCTGTCTGAGTACCCAGGCATATCACTGACTGACACACACACACACACAACCACACACACACTCACACACACACACAAGCATACACACACATATACACGCACATGCACACACACACACACACACATATACTGTACATGCATGCACACAAACACACACACATACATACATACACACGTGTACACACACAAGCAGAAGTACATACAAAGTATGAACGTATGTGTACATGTGTGTACATGCTTGTATGTATGTGTGCACAGATGTGCATGTTTACACGTGTACACATACAGTGCCCTCCACTATTATTGGCACCCCTGATAAAGATGAATAAAAAGGGTTATAAAAAATTTACCGTTTGGTGAATTAGCTTAATCTCACACTGAAAAAATGAGAAAAATTATTTTTAACAAAACCACAATTATTGGCACCCCTGCATTTATATATAGAATAAAGTAATAATTTTTTATATCTGGTCGCATATCGCAAATATCTTATTTTTTGGTACTCTTACAAGCGATACTATAACGTCTCTGCATTTGAATGGATCTCTATGGGAATTGGGGGGTGGGACTAGATTTAGCTGTAAATTACACTGGAACAGTATGGAACACATGGTTGGCTAAATGGTCTGCTGACAAAAATACAGTAGATATGGATGGACAACTTGAAGGGTTTCTTCTTCTGATTTTCCATAAAGTTCAATAGAAAAATTTGTCAGGAGAAACAACCCTTCCATCTATATCTACTGCATATCTGGCAGCAGAGTGATGGTTTGAGCCTCCTTTAATACCTCAAAGACCCTTGATGACTTACAGCCATTTAGTCAACCATGTGTTCCGTACAGTTCCAGTGTAATTTACAGCTAAATCTAGTCCCACCCCCCAATTCCCATAGAGATCCATTCAAATGCAGAGACGTTATAGTATCACTTGTAAGAGTACCAGAAAATAAGATATCAAGAGTTTTTTGATGTTGTTGGGTCACAGACTACAGGAAGTCATGGCATGCAAAGGATATGTGACCAAATATTAAAAATGATTATTTTATTCTATATATAAATGCAGGGGTACCAATAATTGTGGCACACATTTTTTCAGTGTGAGATTAGGCTAATTCACCAAACAGTACATTTTTCATAACCCTTTTTACTCATTTTTACCAGGGGTGCCAATAATAGTGGAGGGCACTGTATATACAAGCATGTACACACAAACACAAACACGCAAACATGTTTACAGATGCATGTACTCCAATACATTTGGCTGTGATCCAGTGACTGTTTTCGACAGTACAAGCCAAACTGCATACAACAAAAGAAAAAAAAAAGATATAATAATAATAATTCTAACACTCAGACCTGCAATGAGTTAGCTATGGAGCCCAGCTTGTGTTCCTGGCACCTTTGCAGATTGAGATGTCATTTAAAAAAAAAGTATTTTAGGAGGACACTCCATGCTCCTCATTGTCGGCATTTGCTTTTTAATCTGACAGAAACTCAAGCCCATTTCTGAACGGAGACACCCTCTCCCAGCTTTCACTGCTGTGCTCTGGAGCCCATCTCTGAACAGATAGACTCCATCTCCCAGCTTTCACTGCTGTGCTCTGGAGCCCATCTCTGAACAGATAGACTCCATCTCCCAGCTCTCACTGCTGTGCTCTGGAGCCCATCTCTGAACGGAGAGACTCCATCTCCCAGCTCTCACTGCTGTGCTCTGGAGCCCATCTCTGAACAGATAGACTCCATCTCCCAGCTCTCACTGCTGTGCTCTGGAGCCCATCTCTGAACGGAGAGACTCCATCTCCCAGCTCTCACTGCTGTGCTCTGGAGCCCATCTCTGAACGGAGAGACTCCATCTCCCAGCTCTCACTGCTGTGCTCTGGAGCCCATCTCTGAACGGAGAGACTCCATCTCCCAGCTCTCACTGCTGTGCTCTGGAGCCCATCTCTGAACGGAGAGACTCCATCTCCCAGCTCTCACTGCTGTGCTCTGCTCTGATTCCTCCGGAGTCTTAAGCTTTATGAGCCTTTTGTTTTTCTAAAAAGTATAATTTTTTCCCAGTCCTAATGAACCACAGGGACCGCAATGCTTTCTGTTGAGTCACATGTGCTCTCCCTGCAGTCAGTTACTCTCTCAGTTCCAGACCTTACTAAACAACAAATAAAAATACTTTAAAAACCCAGTAAATGTAATTTCCAGTATCCAAAAATGTACCCTGTAATTCAATCTAAACTTTATATGAATTGCATAGTGTTAGTGTGTTGATATGTGTGTTCTGTAAAATAAAAGAAGCCCACATAAAATGCTATAAAAGATACCCAAGGCTACTAAAATAGGGTTGACACTGTCATTACATCATACTGATCATACTGAAAGTGAACAGAATGGAGTATCAATCACAGGGTACATTGGCAACAACCAGTTGAACAACGTTGAAGGTGACTGGTAGATACTGTCTGCTTATGCTTCTTGAAATAGCGAGTAAGTTGCCAGAAGTATGCATCAATCCCCATCGCATTATTCTATTGGTTCTTACCAATGTGCTCCATGATGGGTGGAGCTCCTCTCTGTTTTTGACTAACAAGATGAGATTTTGACAGTCTTTCCCTTTTTTATTATCCATGGGGACACCCAGGAGATACTACTGCAGCTGAGAGACTGGGGAACGAATGGAAAAATATTGTACTACTTGCAGCGCGACAACTCTGAGCAGTATAAAGCAGACTGTGAGCCATTTGGTGGGGGGTGGAGGGGTGAGATGGGACTAAAAGAAGTTACACTTTACATTATAGTCATATCATGGATGTGCGATATCACAGACCTCAATGTTGTTATGGTGATGACCTGTGGAGTAAGGAGGGTATTTTGTAGGGACAGTGTGTTCTTTGTCTTCTTCAGTTCAAACAGTCGGCACTGGCAGGACAGCAGAGCAGGGTGCAAGGTGGATTGGGGGCGGGGAAATAGAAGTTTTGGACCTGGTCACTTAGCCTTCATGAATTACAAATGGCTTCTTCCACTAATTAGCTATGTAGTTTCACACAAATGTATTTGCATGACACAACATTAAATAAAAAGATTTTGTGTATGTGAAGAGCAGTAGATGTTTGGGTATACTTGCTGTTTGTGTTTCTGTCCTCTTTTTCTCAAAACATTGGACACCAAAAACAGCTTTTGCAGTTTCTATGCAGTTTCATACTGTAGTTGGCACATATGGGAGTAATCTGTGTTCTGTGTCCTTCGTTTTTATGGGATCAAAAACAACAGTCGGTAGTCCATAAAAAAAAGGAACGAAAAAAATTTATGGTGGCCTGACTGCCCCGGCTGCTCGGTGTTCGCAGGAGTCACTAATCTTTTCTTGGGGGGGGGGGCTGAGTTCCCTGCTCCGCGGTGGCCCCCCCCCCCCCCCCCCTTGCACCCCCGCCCCCGCCGGCGCCAGGCCCTCACTGACTCTGCCGTAATCAGGAACCACCAGCGGGCGAGGCGACCCCCCCCCACCCGCGTCTGCAGAGCCACTTCCGCTCTCTCTTCCTTTGTTTCCCCCATCCACTTCCTTCCTCGCAGGTCTTAGATATTCGTCCCTCACTGATGCAAGTCTAAACACCAGGCTTATTTAGAAAGCAAATGGAGTGCGCCAGAGGAGCTGGTATCCGTGGAGACGACAGGCAAGAGGACAAGAGTTTGAGGAGTGTTAGTGCACAGCGGTAAGCATTCAGAATGGCCAATCAGAGAGCTCTACCAGGAATCCAGCCGAATCAAGGGCTGTGGGTCAGAGGCCTAGTTGTCCATTCTGAGTCTGGCAGGATCATTGTGAAGTTCACTGCATCCACTGGGAGGTAAATGTCAGTGGACTGGGCACTATGTGAATGAAATGTCAGACATTATCTGCAAGGGATCACTGCCCGTTAATAACAGCATATTTATTTTTTGAGCGCACACAAAAAATTCTACCAAATATGAATAAACTATTGGGGGTCGATATACTTACTCATATATTATAAAAAATTAGTGAACCAAATGTTGTAAACACAACAGTGTTACAACTGAGAGTGGTTCTGGTGGTTCCATAATAGCATGGAGCACATTTTTCTGGCATGATATGGGTACACTAGTAGGAGAGGGGCTTAGTGGGAAAAAAGCTGAGTGGGGGAGGGGCTGAGTGGAGAGGGGCTTAGTGGGAAAATGGCTGAGTGGGGGAGGTGCTGAGTAGAGAGGGGCTTAGTGGGAAAGGGGCTGAGTGGGGGAGGGGCTTAATGGAAAGGGACTGAGTGGGGAGGGGTTAATTGGGAGAGGGGCTGAGTGGAGAAGGGGCTTAGTGAGAGAGGGGCTGAGTGGGGGAGTGGTTGAGTGGAAAGGGGCTGAGTGAGGGAGGGGCTTAATGGAGAGGGGCTTAGTATGGAGGGGCTGAGTGGAGAGGGGCTGAGTGAGGGAGGGGTTTAGTAGGGAGGGGCTGAGTGTAGAGGGGCTGATTGGGGGAGGGGCTGAGTGGGGGAGGGGCTTAGTAGGGAGGGGCTGAGTGGGAGAGGTGCATGTAGGCCAAGGGACCCTGCAGTTCTATTCTTCGCTCTCTCGACCTCCGCCTCCGGGAATCTATTTCACAATGTTATCGGCGACTGTACCAAGCCAGAGGCAAACAAATCGATTTCCGTTTGTTTGTGGTTTTGTGGTATAGGATGACAGGGATGTGTTTTTCCACAGATGTCAATAATCCTGACGACATTTGAGACGATGAGAGATCGGAATCCTGCAGTAAGAGCAGCATAAGGCAATGTCATTTTCACTGCGGGAATGCGTGCACAAAAAATAAATGATACAAAATTATATGAAATGCTACTGTTGGGATCGCTCTTGGTGGGATTTTGTTATACTGCTTAATGAATGATAAAACGTGGTTGGCCAATCACTGCTATTTAAAATAGAGTCAGTGGCCTGTTTGAAAGAAATTGATTGACAGGTCAATTGAACGCAACTGTCATGGTTTGTAGGTTTTTGTTTTCTTTTCCGTTGCGGTTCTCGTCCTGGTTTCCTGATTGAGATCTATCAGATTTTTTCCAAGTTCCGTTCCGGGGTTTTTCCCTCACTCATTATTCTTTTCACCTGTGCTTCTACCTGCGGGGTATTTAAGTTTCTCACTTCCGCTTCCCCGGTGCTTCTTTGTTATTCCACATTGCATTGAGCCAGGTATAGCCAGGTACTAGCGACTTTGTGATATTAAACGCTGTTTATGTTCACTAGGGACTTGCTATTAGCTTATTTTCAGGTATAGTTATTATTCCTCATGTTAGCGTTCTGCGCTATTAATTTTGTCCTTTGCTGTTTTCTCTGAGACAGTTTTTCTTTGTTGTTTTGTATTGGTTTTACATCCTTCCGGCCGTCCGAACTTATGTGCCGAAGGTGTTCTTTTCTTTGCTAAGTTTCCCGTTTTGACTCCAGTATTGAGCTCGGGAGATTTAGTTTGTGTTTCACTCGTTATTCGAGTTCGCCCTATTTTAGTGGGTTGATTTTCGTTTGGCTGTTTAGCCACAAGGAATTAAGTTCCTGTCTTTTATTTCTTTGCATTTATTATTGTGTTACTCCCTTTATTGGTTCTCACTGCGTGAGTGACTTGTTCTGATCCCCCTACCTTCACATTTAATTATCCACCACTAAAATCCATTACAGCAACATCCTCTGGGGCTTCTCCTCAAAAAATAATGAGTGTCTAATGCAATGTACAGTTTACAGTTATAATCATGGTTTATAGATACAGTATAGCTATTCCTCTCTTCCTTTTGTGCATAATTTGATGACATAACTTAGTATGAACCCTGATCCCCTTTACTGTTCTATTAGAAGTGTTATGTGCTGCATTCCTCATTAGGAATTGCTCAGTCTTGGAGCCGGCGGAAAATTGGGTGAGCCGGGCATCACTTCACTCCTCCACGCCCCCTCTCCATCATCAGCAATCACTGCCCTCCCCTCTTCCCTTGCTGCTACACAAACAGTGGAAAATGAAGATTAATTGTTTATTTCCTGGAAACACAGTCTGCTGTCATGGAGTCCTTTCCATTAATTACAGACCACCCCCCCCCCAACACACACTCACTCACTCACACACATACACTCACTCACTCACTCACTCACAGGGTGCTGCTGACGAATGAACCGGCGAGCCAGCCAGGATCCCCCTCTCCCAGGCGGGGGGGCTGAAAAGGAAAAACAAGAAAAACTAGCAAATGCCACCGGCACAAATTGAACAGCAGAACCAATCAGGCTGAAAGCTGAGTGCAGTTTAAACTCTTATTTTGTTGAACTGCAAGATGGATTTGTGACTGTGCTTTCTCTCTAATATCTCTGTGACCCCGTATCCAGCATGGTTCCGCTGGGAAAGAATGGATGAGCAGGCGGAATGTGACCCCCCTTTTCACCCATTCTGTACAGCCGACAAGAGTCTGCATATTTTCATATCTCATACTACTATAACGCTATATCCCTGTACGTGTGTGGGGTTACCCCCCCCCCCCCCCCCCCACACAACCCGTTAACAGTCCTCTCTAAGCTTAGGAGACGCAGCCCTCCTATCCTGCGCCACGTACTGTACTGTGATGTAATGTAATGATTGCCAATTCCTTTCATGACGGTTGTGTCCCAACTGATAAGAATAATAATCACCTTATGTACACTCAACAACTGAAATTCAATTCATGAAATTAAAACTGGTCACTATGCCTTCTGGGTATTTTTCAATTAAGGGGAGACAGCCTAGGTGAATAGACAAAAAAAAATTTTTTAATAGATCACTATGAAAACTTTCCAGTTTTGTTATGTTACATAACAACTAAGAAAAAATGTATTGCAAGTTTTTTGAGATTTTTTTTATTATTATATAAAAATAGGCGTTACCTAATTAAATATGCGCTATAATATAATATATCGCCAGGAGAAATCAGAACACATTGGATGCCCAGATTTTTCAAAATTTTTTTTCATATGTTGACACAACACACAATGAACTTTTTGCAGAAGGGATTGTGTGTGATATTTATTTTTATTCATCCATCATTATCATAATACTGTCTACAGTAAAAAAAAAAAAATTTTTTTAGTTTTTTTTTTTTAAATGTACTATAAATCAGGCTAATGATATGATATCAAAATACCCTCAAAACAAAAGAAGCAGGGTAATGATAGGGAAGAAATGAGGAATGTGTGTGTGTGTGGAATGTGGGGTGGAAAAAAATGGTGTGTTGGGAAAAAAAAAAAAAAAAAAAAAAAAAAAATTTTTTCAAAAACAAATCAAAAAAAAATTGTAAAATGCCATAAATTTTATTTTTTTTTTTTTTTTAAAAACACAACCAAAAAAAACATTTACCCAAATAAACAAAAACACATAATACACACAAACACATACTGAAACTGAATAACTGAACTAAACAACACACAACACACAGGCACACACACACAACAGCTACAGACACAGACAAACACACAACTGCACAACACACACAACACACACACTGAAATGAACATCAGTACACACTGTCTTCTCTCTCTCTCACTCACTCTCTCTCTCTCTCACCACACACACACACACACACACACACACACACTCACTACACACACGTACAACACTAGTTGTAGTAGTGTGTGTACTGTTCATTGCATGTGTGAACATTGTAACAAGCAAAATATAAAAAAACAAGGAAAAAAAAAAAAAAAAAAAAAAAAAAAAAAAAAAAAAAAAAAAAAAAAAAAGCTTCTGAATGAATTTGAATTCATTTTTGAAATGATACCGCCATGGTAGGCTGTCTAATGAGCCACGTGTGAAAGTTCCTGATGTGACTGGCAACCAATTGCATGCCAACCTTTCAAATGGTGTTATATGTAACTCATCCACACGTGCACATTTCATATGTCTGCCTCAACTTAGAATCATTTTGGATTTGAACTTGGATAGCGGATTGGATTTGGTTGCACCTGAAAAAACCCCCAAAATTGAAAGAGAAATAGATTAGTTATTGATAAGTTATAGAAGTGTTGGGTGGATTTAAGGTTATGTGACGATATGACTAGGACTAAGATTTGAATTTGGATAGTGGATTGGATTTGGTTGTATGTCTGCCTCGACTTCCCTAGCCAGCACCCGCAGAGTCTCATCCTTGCTTTTAAGTCTGTAGTTGGTGATTTAAAAACAGCCATGTTTGCCTCTGTGTCTTGTTTCCTCAGTTGTTTTACACATTGAAGTGTAGACAAGGCCAAAGCCCATGTCTCAGTTTGAGGTTTGAGCGATTGACTCTTCAGGGAGGGGGCCAGTGGTAAGTACAGACCCCCACCCCTGTACAGGGATATACCCCCACCCCTGAGTAAATTCTCCTGGAGATGGAGGAGGTCACAGAGCTGACCCTATAGAGCCCGCATGGCTTAAATCACACTGCTTTCCCTGGGTGGAGACAGACGGCCAGAGGCAAGTAATGAAAGAAACATGTTCCAGAGGCCAGGCACACGCACGCACACACACACACACATCGCTCCACAAACCTCAACTCCACATAGTACCACACACACCCACTCATACACATATCCTCAATCCCACAGTGATACACACAAGCACACAAAGTAACACAGCCACACACCACATACACATACTCGTAAACACAAACAAACATTTGACTTCACAGGAACATACATGCATGTACGCATGCACATACATAGCCTCGTTTGTACAGTAATGCAGAGTCAGCCTTCACAAGCATGCCAGCAGAAGCATAGTGAATAACATTATTCCCAATATTATTCAATATCCTTGGAACAGGGCCTGAACAATATAACTCATTCAAGGAGAACACTATAGGATTGCCTGGCTGCGATTCAGTATATAGAATTTTTTTTTTTGATATATAAGTACATAATACATATGCTTTTTATATATAGGGAGAGGTACACTCAGGTATGAAGTAGAAATGCACTCTGAGGGACAGGTAAACTCAGATTCGTTTGCAGGGAGTAGTGCACTCAGATAAGTGTCCACTGTGAAAATAATGCAATCAAGTATGTGTGCACTGGGGAAGTAAAAGTGCACTCAAATAAGTGCCCACAGGTAGGTGTGTAGTGTGGAAGTAGAAGTGCACTTGGGTAGGTATGTAGTGTGGAAGTAGGACTGCATTCAGTGTGCAATGTAGAAATACAAGTGCACACAAATAAGTCTGCACCATGCAGGTAGAAGTGCGCTTGGTAAGTGTGTAGTGAAGTAGAAGTGCACTCAGGTAAGTGTGCACTGGCGAAGCAAAGTGCACTCAGGTAAGTGTGTAGTGTGGAAGTGGAAGTGCACTCGGGTAAGTGTGCACTGGTGAAGCAAATTGCACTCAGGTAAGCATGTAGTGTGGAAGTGGAAGTGCACTCGGGTAAGTGTGCACTGGCGAAGCAAATTGCACTCAGGTAAGCATGTAGTGTGGAAGTAGAAGTGCATTCAGGTAAGCGTGTAGTGTGGAAGTAGAAGTGCACTCGGGTAAGTGTGCAGTGGGGAAGTAAAGTACACTCAGATAAATCTGCAAAGGGAGATGTCCGCCTCAGTGGCAGCCAACAGTCACTTCTGCAGTTTCTCCCAAGGAGGGCTATCTACCCCAGAGAGGACTATCTACCCCAGAGAGGGTTATCTGCCCCAAAAAGGATTATCTGCAGCAGTTTCCAGCAGCATATGTGGGTGTGTGGGACTGGGAAGATCTATGAGGCTTCTCTCTCTCAGAGGCGCAACCCCCCTGATGACATGTTGTTCCTCTCCAGACTCCTATCGGGCAGACCGGAGGGGCCATGAAAACAACCAGACCGATGCCAGATAAACAGACTCCAGCTCTAATGAACATCCCACTACAGAGGGGGCGGGGTGGGGAGGGCAGGGGGGGGAGGGGGTCGTACATAACTCAACAACCAAGCCTCACTCTCATTGGCTGCATTCAAGCGCAGACAGAGCCTACAGCATTGGCTCAGGTTCTGCAACAGAATAAGGTGGCTCGCATTTTCTCAACAGAGTTCTGCAGGTATTCTTGACCCCAGATACTTGACCCTCTCTCTGACAGCATGAGTAGTTTGCCACCCCCACCCCACCCCCCCCCCCCCCCCCCCGAGAGCCAGCTGTTAATAATGTTGAACAGAGAAGTGCGTGAGAACCCCAAATTATTATAACCTCCATTGCTCATCTCCATCATTTTACATGCACTTCTGGGAGATCCCTGTTGACTTGTTTCAATTAAAAGCCGTAAAGAATGGCCCCCTGGAGACGCCGGGCACAGCCAACCAATAGGATTTACCTCACTCTTTTCACAGAAAGCGTTAAATATGAGGAACACGTGGGATCATAACTTGGTTAATCACCGGGGGAGGAATTCCATCCTCCTCCCCGTTTTGACTTTTACTTTCTGATAACAAAAATGTACCATTTGTTAGATTTATTTCCAAAGTGCTCACAACGATAATTTTCTCTTATTTCAAATCTAAAATGAATAAAAAGAATTGATGTTAACAGCAGTGTGTGCATCCTTCAGCCAAATTCCAGTATGAATCACAATTTCTAGTGCTGGGAATTTCTGCAGAATGGGCTAGAAATCATATGCTGTTCTCTCCTGTTGTCTGTGACAGACTGAATTAAGCAATCATGATACATTTGCATTACAATGATCAACTGTTATTATTAATTTGAACAAGCGAACCACACAAAGTCATGGCCAGGTTGAGAAAATGAGTTTTGAAACATCCTTGTGTGTTCAGAATCTAAAGCTGCAGTAGTGAGTAAACTAGGCCCCAGAGCCTGAGCCTGTAGTGTCAGAGTTGGCCCTGATGGTGGTTATTGGATAGGGGCAAGCCTTGTGGGATGGGAGGGCCTGTGCTCTAGAATGAGGCCAAGAACACAGGAAGGTCATTCTCTTGCAACGATGTGTGTGTGTGTGTGTGTGTGTGTGTGTGTGTGTGTGCCCATGTTCTGAAATAGCACCACAAAGCCAGTTAGTCTTGTTGAATGTGTTTAAGTGTAATTATGTGGTTTCTAATATTTTGTCCAACATCTAATTGTTCATGATTTATTTTAACATGTACACACCTGTGGGGATCATATTGTGACATAGTGACATCAGCACACTTTAAGATTGAGACACACCCACACAAACAAATACAGAGAAGCATGCATGTGCATAAGCAAAAACACATAAGCATGCACATAGATACACACACACGCACCCATACACACATTGTTACCACCATGTCCCTGTGCAAATGTGAGGCTAAGTAAGCTATTGAGAATGAAAGTATTCTGAAATGCTAGAACACTCATGCTTTACATAACATAAGACTATTAAACAGCCAAATTCCTAAAGCACGAATCAATATAATTAGGTGTTCTGCCCTTTGGGCTCAAACTATGGATTGAGCAACAGGAGAAGGGGGGGGTAAACCTTTATCCAAGCTGTCAATTAACCAGGAATCCAACTGTTGTTTTCTTCATTTAAAAAATGTTTGATTATAATAAATACAAATTGTCTTCCACTGACCCAGGAGTTTTTTTTTCTAGTGACCCCTGATGTCAGGGGATTTTAATTATGTTTTTGCAGGCTAATAAAACAAGCAAAAAATAATAATGTTGAATTTCTCTTGCTGATGTCATGCTTGGCAATGTGGTGTGGCTGTAAAAGAGGTGAAATTTACCACAGACAAAAAAAGTGTTAAAAAACATAAAACTTGCACCATGTAAACCAACATGTTTGCATACTTCTTGATAAGTATGCTCCTGAATATACTCAGCGAAACCCCGGAAGTAAGTTAATCATACGGGGGTTTTAACTATACTACATCTAGGCTGTGTCTGAATCAGAGCCCTGTCCGAATCTACTGCGCCCTGTCTCCTGCGTACAGTGCACTGGCAGAAGTGTGCTGTTTAAAGTGCACTGTTTGGCAGTCCGCAAAAAATATCCGCCATACTGTTTTCCAACCGTACTGTGGAAGTGTTGTAATCAGGTCGTAAAATGTCCCAGTCCAGTGTTGCCATGTCCACGGTTTTACAGCTAAATTGGACTCCTTTCAAAGTGCAGTCCCGGGTAAAAATGAAAAGTCGCAAAGCACACACTTATTTTTAAAAGTAAAAATATGATGATTTCTATTTCAAATATGTTGGTTTCAGTTAAAAATATATTTTGGGCTAGTTTTGAGTCACCATTTGGCTGGAAACTTTAGCAAGATCTGGCAACCATGTGCCCACCCATGTCACGTGTTGTTTTTGCTGTATATGAAGGAAACCGTCAGCAAAGCTGCGCCTCATTTTTTTGCGGCCAAAATGTTTGTGTACTTATTGAAAAGTGTCGTCCCGAATGTACTCAGCAAAACTCAGGAAGTAAATGTATCATAAGTAAACATAGAGACATTTAAAGTATACTATATTTAGAGAAAATTTTGCCTACTTAAATACTTTCTCGTCCTGTCTACTCAACAAGCTTACTCAATAGTATGGAAGGGTGCTGATTCGAACACAGCCCTAAATGACATCATAGCAGACCAAAAATGGGCCTTTAGCGGACGTCCGCCTAGGCAGTGCATGCATGCAGCCTTCTGCATACTAGGGATGTCCCTAACGACTAATTTCCCTGACGTTTAAACGGAGGTTTAAACTTAGACTAGTCGACTTGTCTAAAAGTAAGAAAACACTCAGAAAACAGTCAAAATTGAGCACAATTTAATCAATAAGGTTAAACATTGTCCGGAAAAATATTGCGTATATTATAAGAGCCATTTGAACCCGTTAATCACATTCTTCAATAACCAAATCGTATTTTAAATGCCGCTGAAATGTGTGGCACTTTGCGCCTTGCATTATGAAAATTGCACATTACCCTACAAAACATGACAACAACTCCCTAAATAAAAGTTAACAAATAACATTTATTGAAAACAATATTCAAAGTAACAAAACATTTTTAGGAAACGTGCCTGATTATTACAACGGCATTTTCACTGGGTGAAAGCGATCGCATAGCAAATACAGTAAAAAATTATAATCGGTCATCAGAAAAGCTACCAATAATAGGAACACAAAAAAATAACAATTAGGCCGACTGATCGACGTGACATTAGATTAGTTTTATTGGGCTATTCAACAACGCGATAGGCCTACTTACTCTTTCCACCTCGCTGGTTTAACTTGCAGGGCGAACAGGCTAATGCGTTTTGTTTTTTTCCTTCGTTTTTTTATTTTTATTTTTAATCCGGCGTTGTTAACATTAGTAACGGATGCTCGTTTTTTTATAAAGCAACATTTGACCAGGAAAACATGACATTTCAGTGCAAATTATGTCAATATGTAATTTAAATGTGTACATTAATAAAACAATAAGTTTAACCGACTAGTATTTCTGGTGCCGACTAGCGAGGGTAGCAACGTTTAATCGACTAGCCGACTAAACGCGCACATCCCTACTGCATACTGTAATCCTCTTCAATGAAGGACACCATCATTGTTTGCAAATTGTGTACAAGAATGATGGGAAATGTAGTCTACAAGGGGGGGTTTGGTGCGCTCGAATATGAGAGGCAAATGTCCGTGGACAGTCTGGCGAACTGTCCGTCCGCGTACGTTTTAAACACTCTGTAACCACCTTAGCCATCTATCGATCTTACAATTTATCTATTGGTTTTTAGCAATTAAAAGGCAGGGTCAGTACAATGGCTAAATAGCAGCTTCTTAATTTGCCAAGACTGTGACCCAAAGACTTTTTTCAAATGTTTCCACTAACAACACATTGAAAGTATCTTTGTTATGCATTTACTATGATAAAGAACACAGATTATAAATTAGCAGCTTTGTGAACTTTCTGAGTTATGTATTTAATGATGTTCCCTTTTAGACCATTCAGCCCTGACATTTATGTAAGACAGAGAATTCTGTAGGCGCCTCTTGGGTTCAAACTGAGTATTAACAGTGAAGTGGGAGGGTGGGACAGTGCAGTTCTGAAGTGCCCACGCCCGTTGTTAGCAGCAGATTGTTTTGGCTCAAGTATATCATTTTTGCGGTCAATGTTGGCGTTCTTTAATCACTTTAAACTCATGCTTTTTAAGACAGTCAACTCACTGGCAGCTACAAACAGTCTCAAAGACCTTTTCAGTGTATCCATTCAGAGGAGCAATCTAAAACAGATCTCACACTCTCACACACGCCCTCCAATCCTCCTGAGAGTCAGTTTGACATTCTAACACTTTGATTTGATTCTGGAAAATAAGATAGATAATCAATATAGATAATCAATGCATTACTGTGGCAGACCTACAGTGGGTACAAAAAAAGAGAAATATTTATGGAAAAATTAATTTCACAAATTGGAAAAACAGTTTCTTGGCAAATGATTTACTGGATAACAGTGATGTTTTGGAAACTAAGCATGTTGGTTTAATGAGAATAAAATGTTGGGAATTGATACATTGGGGCTAGACTGCCATGTGCAATGGGAATCACATGCGCTTGTGTGCGTGTGTGTTTGTATGCATGCTTGCATGTATGTTTGGGAGAATGAGCTGTGGTGTGTGTGTGTGTGAGTATGCATGAGTGTGTTTCCGTGTGCATAAGTGTGTGTACATTTATTTTGTGAGTGTACACATTAGTGCATGTGCATTTGTGTGTATGTATGCATGTGTGTGAGTCTGTGTGCTTGTACATGTGTGTATGAGTGTGTGTATGTATGCATGTGTGTGAGTCTGTGTGCTTGTGCATGTGTGTATGCGTGTGTGTGTATGTGCATGAGAGTGTGCGTGTGAGTGGAAGTTGTACTCCCTCCTCAGGTTGAACAGCAGCCTCCGGCTCTCTGGATATATGGCTGCTCTCAAAGGCTCATGGGGTTTAGGCTCATATTATTCCTGTGCCTTTATGGCTTTCTCTCGTCTCTCTCACTCTCAGAGGCAGGGTGGACACTCTGCTCTCTGCTGCTGGCTGCACTGGGTGGAATTTCACTGTGTTTCAGTCTGAGGTTTGGAAGAACATCAATTATATAACTCTTTAAAAACCTTCTGGAAAGAACGTGATTCATACCATAACTCCAACATTATATTTCAGTCTCTGACTTGGAACCCACTTCAACAGTGCTTAATAAACTATGAGCTGGCCTCTCTGTTTTGTAAGATGCTATGTGGAGAAATTAACTTCTAACTTCTGGAAAGATTAATAGATATATATAGCAAGATTCCAGATTAAAATTGGTCTTACTTTACCCACCTTTTAGAAAAGTGGGACTTCAGAGCTGTTTTCCCTCCTTCCTGTCTTGGCGTAGCTATTTATTTTTCTTTTAAATATCTACTGAGGGATTGTAATCTTCTGTCTGAGAGAAAGGAGGAACGCCTATGAGAAGCACTCACTCTCAGTCACAACGGCACCACAGCATGGAGACACGGAGTCACACTAACAGACCAACACCCCCTTCCCTGCTCTCTTTCAGCAATAATCCACACACAATTTACTCTACAAAACATCCTGTTGTTCAGCGATGTAAAGAAGGCTCTAGGAGAAACTTACCTCCTCTAATGACAGAATGGTATTGCACAGGGTTTACCCATGAGGCGAGGCTGGTCTAGGGAGATTAACTCATTTGCCCTTTCTCAAATAACAGAAATGGACACGATGCACTTTGAAAATTTTGAAGATATTTTTTTCTTCCGACCATGTATTGCATACCTAAAACAAACACATTTCGTCACCATTGGCTCCATCAGAGTGCACAAATGAGGTGCTCTAAAAAAACCTTCAGAAATTCCAGGACCATATTGCAGTATTTTTCAACCATAATTTTCTTTTCTTTTTCTCCCCATTTTCAGCACCATCACAAATATTTATGATGTTCCACGCTTAGTACATTTCATGGTAGAAATACTTGAGGCTCAGAGAGATCTAAAGCAATATATAATAATATGTAACTTTTGTTTGTGCCTGTGATATAATATGTTACAGTAACTCATGTTACAGAATGAGATCTATTGATTGCTATTTGTTGTGAACACTTTCAGAAAAAAGATAAAAGTACCTAAAAAGGTACAAACGCTTGCCACTATAGGTAAAATTGTACCCCTAGCCAGAAATACTTAATTCATTTGTACCTTTTTTTGCTTGAAAAGGTACTTATTAGTACCCATATAGAACATTATTGTACTTTCAAGGTACATTTTGGAAGTTTGTACCTTAAAGAAGAAAAATGTACCTCCACTGTATCTTTATTTCTGATAGTGAACACAAATGCTATAGTGGTTAATGTACATGTGATTTACTGTAGGCTACAAAGACATGTTCCTATATGCGCTATACAGTAGACTAGGCTACCAGGAGAACTTAAACTCCACCCCCATCAGATTTACTTGTGTACTTCCGCGCTAGCGGGCAGCATTTTCCCTGCTGCCTGTCTGCTTGCGGGCGGTACGCACACGAGCGACCTCGCAGCTTTGCGCTAACGGTAAGCGACATGTACCGCTTACTGGGAAATAAACAGACATTGTGTTATTCTCTGGGGAAACCTGAAAATAAAACATTTTCCAATCATTGCCATTGGGGGAAAAAAGTCACATTAAGGCATTGAAAGTTAAAGTGATCTCATCAAAGGTTGAAGCCCCACAACATAAGAGGATATGTGAAAATGACAATGCAGCTCTGATTCATTGATCTGTAGGCACCTGAGTTGGCTTTTGTTTCCTTCTCAAATTAGCCCCATCGCATTGAATGGGATAACATCCTCTGAAAGGAAGTAGCTATTCAGTGGACTCCTCGGTGGACTGTTTTCTTCATTTTGTAAAACGTGACCTCGCTCAACCTGCACGAATTTAACAGTTTCTCAGGCTTATTTTATTTTTATTCTGGCTTCTCAGTACAAGCTGGATTTTAATTTCAGTGCTTCATGGTGTCAGATATTGGTCGTTTAGTGCTGACAGCGCGCCCGTAAAAAGGTAATTTATTTTCGTTCATTCGCTGTCAATCCAATCTTGGGCGCGTATATTTTCCTACTTGGACCAATCACATTATTAGATGGGTAATATGCGAATACTTGAGATCCAATCGGTGGTTCACATTCCTGAACTTTTTCAGCTCCGAGCAGGTTAATACGTGGGGGGCGTGGCTCCGCCTCACTGACTCCACTAGCAAAACGGATTAACTCCTAAAGAACCAAATTGTGAAAGCTGTACCACAACTACTCAAACTACAAATAATAATCGCCTATGATTGTAAATGGCAATAACGTTTCAACTTAATAGCCTACACTTGACTTATCCGAGATCAAATTTTCATTGCATAAATTAAACGAAGTAGCCTACTAGAAGCAAACAAAAATAGGCATTTTAGCTACTCAGTCCAGAACATTGGTTCTCAATTGTAATACTTGTCATATTGCAGCAGATTAGAAGGTAATCTCGGCACTATACATATTGAGTGTACTTTTACTTGAATAATACTTTACAGTAGCCTATTATATTCACACACACACACACACACACACACACACACACATATATATATATATACACACACACACAGACATTAATATGCAACATGTTTCAACATGCGTTCTTATGGTGCACAATCATGAATACACAGTTGTGCCGTGGGCCTTCAGATTGCGACCTCAAAAGGTCTGCAGCTGGAACGCTCACACAAATGAGGGCCATCAGTGCGACACGAGGTCAATCGAAATTTTGTCGTCGTCGAGGCTACGCTCGTGCGACAATTAGAGGTATGGTAATCGGCTCCCTTGGGTACAACTGTCCCACTGTACAGTAAAGGCACTTTGCAACCATATCATACACTGATGATTCAAGCTATGTGGTAATACATGACAGTATGATGGCAGCAAAGCATTGCCGATACAATTCAACTGTAGCCTATTTATGAGGTAATTTTAGGTGGTCCCTTTATTTAGGGTACAGACGCCCTATGCAAATCTGGATAATTGAAAACGGTCTTGAAATACCATATATAAAACCTGAGGTGGCTATTACGCCTTTAAGAGTTAAGAAACTTGAAACCTTGTTTGCGCAACAATCAGTGCAGCTCGCAGCCGCCAAAGTGTCTAGACTAGCACATGATAGGAGCCAGCCAATGGCTCCATCGCGCACACAGGCCCCGTGTGAGTGTGTGTGTGCGTTTCTGAAAAAAGAAAGAGAGGAGAAACGGAGAAAGAAATAAGTTTAGGGTGCTGTTTGAAGAGATCCGAACAGGCAGCCAGGGGCACGTTTGAACCGATTCCTTATTAACAATCTTAAAGGCTATGATATCGTGACGTTGGGATTATAAACGATTGTTGCAATATCATATAAAACCACTGTTCTTGAGTTTACTGCAAAGGGTTTTTCATGGGATTAATTCGCAACGGATCAACTCCATTCATGTGCCGAGCGGAGCTTTAAAAAAAGAGGGATATTGGGGTGTTTCAAAATCCGGAAACGACGAGAATACCGGGCGATCGGCTTCTTTCCCACATTTGCATTTGGGTATTACTTGTAATGTACTTTATGTGTGTGTTCAGAATATTACGGTATTGTTTAATATTACATAGGCTATACATGTTACGAATGCCGTTTTCCTGTGAGGTAGGGAAGACAAGTGGCTATCCGTTTCTGTGCTCTCAGGGAATATAATCCAAGTTAATGCATTTTGATTTTAATGTAGCGGCGCAGTTCTGTCACTGTGTTCAACTTCAATGCAACATAGTCTAGATCCCTATCTAATGTTGCGGTTTGACCACAGACTTACAGAACTCTGCTGTGCATTCATTGCACGGCGTATAAAAACATTGATGTTGTACGTCGACTTAAAAACTAGCTGGAATCCACGTAGATCTGAACAAGAATAAAAAACATCGAATTTTAAACTGTCGTATGTTCAGGTCGAAACGCTCAGGCCTTGTTCGGCGACTTTGGAGAAGCCGTTTGATCCCAGGTAGAGAGGAGGGAGATGGATGTAGCAGAGCCCAGTGCGAGGGGGTTCGGGACAGTATTAGCAGCAATAACCCAGAAAAGGTGCCAAAAACAGAACGCAGAACTGTGGCTCAGGAAGGGGCGTTCGTGGAGGACTTCGGGTTAGTGCGCGAGATAAATCCCACTGGTGGCTCGGGGGTCACGTTGGACCAAGACGAGGGAGCTATGTGTGTCCTGGAGTGTAACAGTCCGAGATCCGCGCTGGAAGGCGAATGTAAAACGGTTACGTGCTGTTTGTTCAAAGATCGGGACCATTCTGTGCCCGGGAGCCCTGCGGCGAGGGTTAGGAGTAAAGAGTCCGGGTCGTGTCAGCGGGTGACGACGAGGGATCTTACGTCCAGGGATTCAGCGGGGCGTCAGGACTCCTTCCCCCCCTCCGTAATCGAGCAGGAACTCCAGGCCGCCACCTACTCGTTTTTGAAGAGATTGAAGGAAAAACCGCTGGATACCTTGTGGGAAGCCGTGGAGTCTAAAGGGGGGATGCCGAGCGATTGCGTCATGGTGTCGCGGACGGAGCTGTACCTGGGCGGCCACACGGCGCCCCCGCAGCTTCTGCTCTGCAAGCTTTACCGCTGGCCCGACCTGCAGCACGCAGCCCAGCTGAAACCTCTACTCGACTGCCAGAACTTTGGGGTTCACGACGAACCCGAGGTCTGTTGCAACCCCTATCACTACAGTCGACTCTGTGGGCCAGGTAAAAAAAATCACCTGTGTTGATCCATGTCTTAATGTACAGAAAGTTTCAGACATGAATGAGTGAAGAACGTGAGGATGTGTTATCAGTTGCTTCAGGGCAAAATATAAAACTTTACTGTCCATTAAATTAACATACCATTGAAAATATCTCTAAACAATAAAAAACATAATTGCACAAAAATTGCATATAGCCTATGTAATTATATTAACACTATTCCAGCATTTATATACCAAATATATAATGGTCTCTGTGTTGAGTTTCAGTAGTCCTTAAGGTAGGGGGGGGGGGTGAAATCCCCTTGGGCAAAGCAGCCGTTTATTGCCTGAGTGGTTATGTTTTCTGAACATATCTGAGGTACCTCCTCTCCACAAACTCAATATTCCTCGTAATTGCAGAAATTTGCTAAATTTAGCTTTGCTGCTGAAACAATTAGTCAGAGTGACCAACCTTCTTCTCTGATACACAGCCTTTTCCCAAACAAACACCTATATTTAAACATATACTACATAACTCCATTCATACAAACTGCTAAAGGTAAAATGTATTTTAGTTTAGTTGTAGTTATTACTTGACTACAACATAATGGAAAATATTTTAGTAAGTACACAGTTTCGCTATGCAGAGTTCAGTATCATTTACCTTTCAGATTCATCTGTTTAATAAGAGAGTTGCATTTTGAGTTAGTATTTGAACTTTACTGCCAAAAGTTAATATGTTGTTATTATGGGCCACACGTAACAATGGGGTGAAATGTCAGGTTAGGTAAAATGGCCACAGGGCAACAGGGTGTAACTCATATTTCTTCATATATTTCCTGAGGGCCAGATTCTTTTTTCAATGGAGCATACGGTGCAGGCCAATCATTTTACACATGCCATTTACAAAATAATGTATGAATAAGATGTATTGTTCATGTGTTAACAAATTAGATGCCTTCTTAAAATATGCACAGATATTGGTTACCATACTGGAACTAGTAGGAGGTGTGCTGATACTGTGCAGACGCACATCTGGTCATAGGCTCAGTTTTTGATCCATCTGAATAATATTTTTTTCTTCTTCTTGATGATCAAGGGCCAAGATTATGTCAATGGGGAGACCCTATTTGGCTCCCAGGCTGCGAGCTGAATCATCCTGGTGTAAACTCTCGGCATAAATGTAAAGAATGGTGTCTGGGCTCATGGCAGGGGTTCTCAGCCCTGGTCCTGGAGAGCCGCAGGGTCTGTTGATGTTTGTAATTAGACACTTAATTGACCAATTTAAGCAGCAGTTGATTACAGATAACTCCCCTCACCTGGATTCTTTGGTCTGAACAGGATGCTGATTTTAAAGTGAAAACTAAAACCCCATGTGACACAAAACTAGTAAATTGCGGCTCTCCAGGGCCAGGGTCGCGGCTTTTGGGGTTGGCTTTCATGCTGGAGCTGCCTCTGGATGTGAAGGCATTTTGGCTTGTGGTGATCTGATCAGTTTAGACCCCTGTTACCCTGCAGTTGTGGCAGGAGGACCACACAGTTCTGGATAGGTAAAGTCCAAGATTTACTTTTTTTGTTGCATTTAATTGCTGCTTTCCAAAGCTGGGCCTGTATTCACAAAGCGTCCTGGAGTAGTAGTGCTGATCTAGGATCAGTTTTCCTCTAACCATATCCTAACCTTATACACCATCAGTTAAAATGTAAAACTGATTTTTAGGTTAGCACTACTCTCCAGTACTTAGATGCTCAATGAATACCAGCCCTGGACCCTAAACGTCATGCGATTGTTGGAGAACGGAGATATCTTATGTTCTGACCAGTGAATGTTTGTCCTGGATCCTAAAAGGACAGTTCTGCATGCAGTAGGCACACAAAGTGGTATTGCATTATTGTTAGTGCACTTCCAGTATTTGAGTATCTGGTCAGTACATAGAATATCTTTGTAGGAACCCTCCTTCAATCAGGTCCTTTCCAGGATCAATATTTTCCAGACCTACAGCTGACTGTGAAACATTTTCAGTAAAAAGTGGTAAACTATTTTTCTTTACGTTTTCCTACTGTCAGGAAAAATAAGTTGATGAATTTGAGAGATTGGAAATGGTGGAACTTTCCGCATTCTACGTGTTGAATCACATGAAGTGATTTTTTTTTTGGCGTGACCTCTACCTTGTGCTGTGCAATGTTTGTTTTCATATATAGTAATTGATGTTCTTTAATAACATAGTGGCAGTATTTTTTTCTAACAACAAAACACAAACTTCCTCAGCCGGCTGACTGGTCGTTTGTCCAGCTTGTCGCTCTGCCTTGCATTCGTGTCATGTGGAGGGAAAAAAAAGTTTCCCATGCCTTGCTTAATGTAGGGTGCAAGTGATACAGCTGAAATGCAATCATTGGGCCTTGACCGTTGTAACCAAAAGCAAGCTGGGACATACCAGTGTCATGCACTTAGCTAGTTGGTGTATAGGGCCTTAGTCAAGGTCCAGGGCATGGTTTTCACAGGTAACCTGAATGCAGAATTTAGCAGACATCTTTCACTGTTGATATGGTTAACACCAAGAACTGTATGGGCGGGATTTAGTGACACTGGCAGCTCAGTGGCCCGACAGCGCAAAAGCAAATCATGCCAGTAGTTTGAGTCTCTGGCTTGAGGTTTCTGGCGCAAACTTGTATGAGATTTTGTTTTGACTTGGCTGGCCCAAATGTGGAAATGTAGCTATTTAGATTTCACAGCGATGGCCTGAGAGATCTTGGTTTGCTGTGTGTTTTGTGTAATTATAAGATGTCCAATCTATAATGAAAAAAATGTTTGTATTTGCTTTTCAATCTTTTTTTGATAATTCATAAAAATGATATCCTTTTCATTTGTGAAAGCTTAAAGTAATTTTGAATGGTTTCAATCTGTTCCACCATAAAACAAATGTATATTTTTCTGAATGAGGGTTGTCATCTTGGTTATTAATTTCAGTTTGCAGCAGTTAAAAAAAACTTGCATCCCAGGGGTGTAGTGCAGTACTGTCATTTTAAATACAGGGGTATATAAATCTGCACTTACACATTTCATGCCATTTTATCAGTTGCCATTTTATGGCAATTACAGTCATTTACTCTACCTGCATATCATTCTATAAAGTAGTCTGGAATAAATGCATGCATTTAAGTTAAACTGTCGTAAATTACTTTAAATGAAACGGTTTCAACTAAAATTACACGTTTTCATGTTTGGACTTTGCTATCTCTTGGCTGCCGTTTACGGTTTGTCAATAGGCTACGTCACCTTAAAACTTTAGCAAAATGCTCAAATACCCAGACCCCACATTTATGCTAAATTACGCATATGAAATGAACACTGGAGTTTTTATATTATTATAGCCTATTAGCCACACCTACCACAATTATTTTGAGTGAAGGCTCGGCTAAAATTGAATACCCAAGCGTTATCAGATGCATTACGACCCATGAGGTTGTGGCTGACCTGATCATTCCGTGGGTGGGCGCCATTCCATCTGTCACCTGGGCGACATGCTCGCTATCCACGAGGCGCACGTGCTGGGTTGCTTGCCTTTCGCCTCCGGTCAGAATTTCTGTCACGTCGCCCGACCGGCGTTTTGATCCTTTTCCACATCCGCGTTCTCAGGAGCCAGCTAGCTGCGACTTGCCCATCAAAGACGCCGATTTAAAGATTTCAGACTTGATAGTGTTGTAAATGCATGTCGCCGTGTTACAGAGGTCTTGTATGACTGCATGTCTGTTTAAGCCTGGAAGAATGACATTTGGTAACATAGATCTTCACTTGGTGAAGAAAATAGATTAGCTTTTTTTTTTTTTCGAACCCAAGGTTACACTGTGTTAGAGGGGCTGGTTGGGGATGAAAGCGAACATTTGGTTTAAGCGTTTTTTAAATTTATTTTCTTTACCGTTTTTTGGTCCAGTCATCTACATTAAATGCGCTTGGGACTGACTGGCACGCAGATAGGCTATGCTGCGATTCCAAAACCTTCTGATAAAGGAGGTAGGCTTTTGTCATCTTGTCGATGTAAACGGGCGTCAGACATTTTCTCCAAACTTTTGCACTTCCATTTTCTCCAGTTTCAGCACTTCCATCTACATCATGTAGAAGACCGAACGGAATATGGTGCCTAGTATTAATTAATGACAGAACCCTAGTTTATTCCTCGCAAACTAAAGTTATTTCTACTTCATGAAAAGTATCTTGGTGGAACACGTAGTCTGACATGCGCAAATTACGCACGCAAACATACAAGTGTGTGCACAGACTGCGGATAGTCTTAAATAAACAACAGTCAAGCGGCAGTGTGCTCGCCTGCGGGAGTGGGGTAGGAATTTAAATGGTCTTAGTGTTTTTTTTTCTCTCTCTTTTTTATTTGGGCAGCCATTATTCCTTTGAAATGAGATCAGTTTCAAGTTGCTCTTTTAAACCCCTGTTTTCCACGAGAATGTTCCCTCGTGCTGTTTAGGCGAAGGAGTGGCGATAATACACCGTTTGCATACTGCTGGCGCCAGTCTAGTGTATCAGAGAGTGACAGTTCAGATCTTAGTACTGTAATTACCGCCGCAGCTCTTAAAGAAGCCGCTGCCTGTTCCCTTTTAGGATGTCGCTGCATATGTAGAATATATGCATTTGCATTTTCGCCGTTTTGCCGTTCTTCTCTTTTTCATTTAACGTGGAATCAGATAATTGCTTTGAGAAAGCTAAAATTACCACTATGAACATGCACATAGAAACAGTTTTTGTATGCGTTATGAGTCATTCTACCCTTAAGGATATTTTTTCCGTTCATAATCACTAGTCCCCCCCCCCTTTATTCTAAGTATTGCTGAAGTCCCAACCTGTTCACACACAGTCATTTACAGTCCAAGTAAAGAAAATTTAACTTCAGAGGGATTCATTCATTTATTTGTTTCAGAAACTGAAAGAACAAAATAATAATGATCTATTTTAGCACTGGCCATCTAATCATCCTCTTGTTTAAGTGGCTCTCTGCTGATGTGTGGTGAGTGTTCAAGTGCAAAATGGCTGCTGTGCTTCACCCAAGCATGCTGCACATTGATGGTGGTTGGGATGATTTTCTCCCTTAAAGGGTAATTCCACAAAAAACAACATTAACCTTATTTAACAGATCAAGGCGCAACTAATTAAGTCTCTCTTTGTGGCTGGCCAAAAAAAAAAATACTGAGATATTTGAATATAAAGTTGAAAATTTGGTAGAGGTATACGTCATTTTGACATATACCTCTACCACTTTCTTGTTTTTGAAAGACTAAGTGAGCATGTAAATTACATAGGCACGTAGGCGGAGCCAGCGAGGGAAGACATGTTCCATGACCGTTTGTCACTGTTCTGAGTACCGTGGTAGGGACACATCGTAGATCAAGCTAGCTATCATTGCTAGTTCATTATAATGTCAGAAAATGACATTGATAGGCTACTTTTTTTCCTAAAGATGTTTTGGGAAAGTAAACCAAACATGATTCGAGTGCTGTCGGTTACTACAGAGTGGACAAATGATAGCCTACAACTCAGTGGCCTCCGATCTCATTCTCTGACATCTTCTGCCTTATTGAATCACCTGGTAAGGAACCATGCCAACTACATTATGATCAATGACCATGAAAAGTAGACTAACATTAACAAGCTGACCATAATAGAACGGTTTCACTTTGAACATACTATTACAGAAGAAAAGTTAACGGCATTAAACAAAGGTGCAAATCAGATTTTTGGCATTTAGAAAATGACAATGCTTTTAATACATTACTAGATTTTGACATAGGTGGAAGGCTTCTGTTTTGAGCCCGAATACACGGCCGGATCCTGCGCTGAACACACTGCCAAATAGGACTGCTTTGACAAATAGGACTGCTTCCCGGTAGCGAATTGCGGTAGTTACCGGCTAGCTACACCACTCGTTTACCTCGGTTAAACGTTAAAGGTTAACGTTAGAGGACAGGGATAAGAAATGAAAAAGTGTTTGAATTTGTTGTGTTTGAACTAGTTTGTGCAAGACGAGCAGTAAAATTCCCAGTCCCTCCGCTCCGGTCATAACGTTATTCAGTGTGACTGGCGTTGTCTGACACCGCCTATAAACTATAAGCGCTCTTGCCAAGAGTCTTGGCTATTGTAGTTCAGAGTAAACAAAGTACCTGTTACATGCGCAGTAGTTTGGGGCTATATCTCTGCTCTCACTACAGGTAGAAGTTGGCTGAGAGCTCATTTTAATCAAGAGGAGAGCTACGTTTCTACAAATCAAACATCATTTTTGGGTGGAAATACCCTTTAAAGCAAATTGAAGCCATGGGACTAAAAGCATTGAATCCAGACCATGCCAGAGCTGACTGTTGCTGGCAGCCCTGCAGAGGGTGCACAATTGGCTCCATCATCGCCCTGCCAGGGATGGGAGGGTTTCAGTTGCCTGGGATGACAGTGTCTCTTTACTCACCATCAGCCTCTAGTGGTCGGATGCCTGCAAGTCCACCTGTTAAGCTGCCCATGAAGTGTCTTCTTATAACTGAATTATGATCTGCTGTCAGCTATGTGACCCTATATGTTACTGTAATTCTGAATGATTGGTAGTTAAGGATCAAGTGCAACATCTATATTTAAAATATCTTGAGTATTGTGGCTGGGGCTAAAGAGAATGCAAAGGAGGTGTTTTTTGTCTGTAAATATGCACACTATGTTACACACAGTGCTTATGTCACAACCAAAAGATACAATTTTGCATTTTCATAACTCAGCAAAAAAAGAGTGGCTTCCTGTTAGTTGAGGCCTTGCCAGCAGTTGAATCGTGATCGTGTTTATTTGGCATTTAAACTAAAGGCTGAAGTAAATCTAAATGCAATTTAAGTGATATACGGTCAGTGTAAAAACACAAGGGGCCTTTTTGAGCCTAGTTGGCATCCAAGACTACATGTAAAACGATGCTGAGTTTGTGTTACGCGGGATGCCAGAGGTTGGGAAACCCTGTTTAAAGTTGATTTGAAAAAGTGGCATCTGAATCTGAATCTCACAGGATCTTTGCTGAGGAATCAGTAAGCATGCACTCTTTGGAGCTTGCACAGAATTCCAGGAGTTTGGTCTGTTCAAACATGGTAAAAATTCTGTGTCCTACTCTTGATGTATGGGTATAAAGCTAAAATATTATTTACAGGAGTGTCTACTCTGTCGAAGCTTGGCTGGATTTAAAAAATTGAAACACAGACACCAGGTACATTTCTGCAGGTGCATTTTTATGAGAACAGCTGTATAAAATCTGAAAGCCATTTTTAATGTGCTTTTGTTGGTACAAATATGAAATATATAAAATAAATAAAATTTGTGTCAGTAGTTTTGAAAGATTTAGTGTTTTGAAGGTAACAGCTCAATCACATTCAAATTCTACTCATAAAATACACACCCTCCTATGATTGTACCACAGGGTGCCTTCCATGTGACCCATTGACAACGGATGAGTCTTTACATGTTAAAAATGTCCCCTTGCTTTAGTTCAGGTTTCTCACACTGCCTTTGAAGGTAGCTTATGAAGTTCTTGTTGATATCAGACATACAGCGTTTTTTCACATGTATACTATTATTTTTAAAAAGAAGTAATGTTACCAAAAAGTTCACTGATTGACCAGGTCCATCGTAACTATTAGCAGGGTCTTAAATTAACACCGCCATCAACCAAAAGGCTGGTAAATGCTTATTTTGATTGGCTGGTAAAATGTTGAAAATGGCTGGTGATTTTTATAATTTACTTTTTCAGTGGGTGGAAAAGTAAATTTCATGCCCTGTATTAGTTTGTCATTGGTTTTGAAAAGGCAAGATGAATGCAAGGTGGGCACTCGCTCAGTTAGACCTCAAGCCTGGAGCATCTCCATGTTAAGGGGTCATGATCGGCTGAAGTCCTAAAGAGGGAATTTTACACTGGGCTTCATGCATTATTGCAAAATCTGATATTTCTCAGTATTGTGTGGGACATGTCTTCTGCCAAGGTGCTCTGTATATGCTAAAGATGATGTTTAGTGTCTTTTTGGGATTCATTTCTTTTAAAAATGTATTTGTTCAAGGACAAATTACAGCAATACACAATGATCTTTCTGTTAAGCTGCAGATAAAACATTTATATGGGGCTATTTAGGGGTGGGCAATATGGCCAAAAAAGTCACATCACAATTTTTTCATGAGGGCTATGGCTTGGGCATGCATGGCTGCCACTGGAATTGGTTCACTGATCTTATATTAAAAAAAGATAAAAATAGCGTTGTTTAAATGCTGCTGTGCGATTGAGATATTTCGGTGTTTCAATATCTAATGAAGATTGCAAACTTGATTTATGAGTTAGTTACGCTCCTAGGCATGTTTCATAAAGCCATGGTTTGTAACAGCAATCCTCAAGCTAGGCCGGGTTCCACACAGACTGCTTGTGTTTTAACAGCTTGGCTGCACCCTGTCGTTCGCATTGTCTTCTGTATTATCAGAATGGCTCCCACTGTCAGCATTCTTCCCAATCTTCTTACAATGGAATAAAAATGTGATCTTTACCTCATGCTTTTTTTGGAGTCAAGCTCCTCTTATAGCTGGGTTAGTTATTGTTTTTCTGAGGTAACATAACCTAAACAAATCTCATCTGAGCGTGGCCACACACGCAATCGCATTGAGATTACCGCGAATCAAAACACTTGGTGTGTCCCAATACTTGAAAAATACACCCTCCTTTCCGCCGTGCCCCAGAAATGGATCTTTGTGTCTTAATCTAATGTTGCTGATTTCATATTAATTACATATTAATTGTTAAATTTGAATTAATGACTCAACGTGAACCGCAATGTCAGGTATATTGTATACTGTAGGCTACATGCAACTACTTGTACTTGAAACATTGCATATTTCCGGGTAGGAGACGAGTGGAGGAGAGGAGTGGAGGAAAGGAGGTGGGGAGTGAAGAATAAGAATACGCACCCACACCTGTATTTCATTGGAGTTTTGGATTAGTAACCGAGTGGAGGAGAGGAGTGGAGGAAAGGAGGTGGGGAGTGAAGAATATTGGGACGCACCCACTGTATTTCATACTTGGAGTTGGTTAGGCTACTAACCGAGGGGGGTCCACCCATTCTACAGATCTGCTGAATCGTTGATCATTTCCGAAGATGGGTCACGAAATTGAGCGCTTAAAGCAAAATGTTACTTTGGTATAACTTTGGGTTGAGTAGTTACCTGACCATGATATGAGTCCAAATGGTGGCGAAATACAGTAAGCACCATAATTCATTGGACAGTGACAGATTTTTTGTTATTTTGGTTTTATACTCTAGGACATTGAGTTTGAAAGGATACAATGACAATGAGGTTTAAGTGCAGACTGTCAGCTTTAATTTGAGGGTATTTTCATCCATTTTCATCGGCTGAACAGTTTAGAAATTATAGAACATTTAGTACATCCATCCATCCATCCATCCATCTTCGCCCGCTTATCCGAAATCGGGTCGCGGAGGTAGCAGTTCCAGCAGGGGGCCCCAAACTTCCCTTTCCCTGGCCACATTAACCAACTCTGACTGGGGGATCCCAAGGCGTTCCCAGGCTAGCGTGGAGATATAATCCCTCCACCTAGTCCGCGGTCTACCCCGTGGTCTCCTCCCAGCAGGACGTGCCTGGAACACCTCCCTAGGGAGGCGACCAGGTGGCATCCTTACAAGATGCCCGATCCACCTCAACTGGCTCCTTTCTATGCAAAGGAGCAGCGGCTCGACCCCGAGTCCCTCACGGATGACTGAGCTTCTCACCTTATCCCTAAGGGAGATGCCAGCCACCCTCCTGAGGAAACCCATTTCGGCCGCTTGTATCCGCAATCTTAGTACATAGTCTCCTCAATTTCCGGGCATCAAAACATATTGTACAGTTTAACATAATGTAGAATAAAGTAATCATCTTTAATATTTGGTCGCATTTCCTTTGCAAGCCATGACTTCCTGATGTCTGTGACCTAACAATATCAAAAGACTCTTGATATCTTATTTTCTGGTACTCCTACAAGCGATATTATAACCCCTCTGCATTTGAATGGATCTCTATGGGAATTTGGGGGTGGGACTAGATTTAGCTGTAAATTACACTGGAACAGTATGGTTGGCTAAATGGCTCTAAGTTAAGTCATCAAGAGTCTGACGTATCAAACAAGCATTAAACCATCACTCTGTTGCCAGATATACAGTAGGTGTGTGAATATTGCTGTAATCTTGT
This sequence comes from Ilyophis sp. 1 JC-2022, assembly GCA_022702515.1. Classification (NCBI taxonomy): domain Eukaryota; kingdom Metazoa; phylum Chordata; class Actinopteri; order Anguilliformes; family Synaphobranchidae; genus Ilyophis; species Ilyophis sp. 1 JC-2022. Next base: position 28,054,431 of record CM040400.1, read on the forward strand.
AGTACTATGTAATATGTGCCATCATTTCTTCATGATATTACACTGAACTTTTCCACAAAGGTTAGAAATGGAATATTAAAGAGTGCCACATTATTGATATAAATTGGTAAAAGAGATCATAAATATTATGTGGGTGCTTTGTGTTTCAGAGTCGCCTCCACCCCCCTACTCAAGGCTCTCCACCAGCGAAGAACTCAAGCCACTGGGTAAGTCTGCAGCTTTCTGTGCTACCCCTCCCCTCTGTGGGCTCCCCTGAGATGCCTGCTGTGTTTTTTGGGGTTCACTGCGCATTATACTGTGTGTGTATATACTTACGTTCTGTTCTGGAGAAGATTATACCTGAGTATATTTCTCATTTTCTTAGCAGGCGTTAACCCTTGTCTATGATAATTTACACAGCACACATTCTGGACTTTATCCAGGATTTCAGGATCTTTCCTGAAGCAGTTTAGGTTGAGTAGCTTGCTCAGTTACACCGCGGTGTTTTGCCGGTGTATTGTTTGCCTCATACTTCAATTGTGTTTGAAGCCTGGAACAAACCCCACTGCCGATTCGGGAGAGTGTAGACATCCACGGTTCTCCTCTGAAACACGTAGTGTGACCAGCTGCTACTTTTCACATTGTAGACTACAGTTAAGCTCACATAGAGTGGAATCAGGAGAAGACCTTTCATATTCGGCTTTAACATGTAGTCCACGGGCGCTTGATCAACGAGCAGGGGTCGATAGACAGCGTTGAAACGCAGGACCATTAACCTTGGACCTTCCCATACCCTAGGGCAGTGATTTTCAACCACTGTGCCGCGGGAATCGTCAGGTGTGCCGTGGGAAATTATCCAACTTCACTTAATTAGTAACACTTTTGGTTGGTGGTGTGGCTCAGGATTTTTTTAATGTAAAAAATGTGCCTTGGCTCAAAAAAGGTTGAAAAACACTGCCCTAGGGGACACAATCGGCAATTGCGGATCGCCTTAAATTACGGGTCGCCCTATGGACCTACCGGCCACAGTTGGCGCTGGCATGTTCCAGATTCGATCTACGACCACGGGGCTCATTCATGCACCACAGTGTGGTGCCTTGACCAAATGAGCCACCCAACAGCCCCCTTGAAATAAACTAAATACAAAGACTTGAAAGTTATTAAAACTGAAAAAAATGCGTTTTGATGAAAAGATCAAGATGCTTATGCCTTATAACAATTGTCCGTGGATCTGAATCCACGTTCTACTTAAATTGCTATGGGGCTGAATTTCTGTTGAAAAAGGATTGTGTGGGAACGGTAAACATCGTATGTAGCACCATACAGCTCTGTAGTCTGTTTGGGATCCACAAAAATGCTATGCGGTAGTTAGTTATCCCACATAATGCCTTTTTTCTGTTTTACTGTAAAACACTCTGGTCCTAGCTCTGTGTTTTTAATGAAGGCGTTTGGGGTTTTGGCAGAGACTGAAAGCATTTGGTGCTGGACGAGCCCCCGGCCCACTTTGAGCTGGAAAGGAAGCCAGAGTAAACAAGCCCAGGAATTGTAACGGTGGTAATTAGACGTAGTGAGTGGGGATTTTTTTTTTTTCATTTTTCCCTCCTCTGGGAGTAGCTTGTTGTGCAGGGAAAACCTCAGCCAGCGACCACCGAGTCTTGACACGTCAACGGAAACGGGACCTGATCTGGGGCTCTCGGTGGAAGGGCCCGGAAGAATCTGGCCGGGGCATGTCATGAATCCCTCTCAGCAGCAGAACTGAAAACACTGTGGGGATTCAGTCTCTGCAATGGAGATGTGCTTTTTTTTTGGAAAGGGAGGGGGGCAGTAGAGTGGAGTGGGCTTTAGCCAGTCTTGTTATGGAATTGAAAAGTGCTTCATTACCTGCTATTGGGCCAATGATTAGTTTTTTGTTTTTTAAAATTATATTAAAGAAACATTTTCTGTGTTAGGTCCTGCATAAGAACTGCCTTCATAAGCACTGCTCAGTGCCTTCATAACCATAGCATAAACATTTATAAAATGCTTGTGCCTATTGATGTAGCCTGTCGTGACCTGGGTGTGAAGTGTAACCTCCCGTCAAAAGAAACTGAAACCATGACACACCAAGTGAAAATGTGATGGTGAACACTCATCAGTTTTTAATTTTGTCAGGATCCTGCTCCTGCTTATAAGCAACTCCACTCTTTACACATCTGAAAAGTCATTGTGCGATATGTACACTAAATGGCCGAAAGTATATGGACGCCTGCTCATCCAGCATCTTATTAAAATATCCTGGGCATTAATATGGAGTTGGTCCCCATTCGATGCTATAACAGCCTCCACTCTCCTGGGAAAGCTTTCCACTAGATGCTGGAACATTGTTGGGTGGATTTGTTTCCATTCAGTCAGAAGAGCATTAGTGAGGTCGGGCACTGATGTGGGGCTTTTAGGCCTGGCTCGCAGTCAGCTTTCCAATTGATCCAAATGTTGTTTGATGGGGTTGAGGTCAGGGCTCTGTGCAGGCCAGTCAAGTTCTTCCATACCGATCTCGACAAACCATTTCTGTATAGACCTCTATTTGTGCATGGGGGCATTGTCATTCTGAAACAGGAAAGGGCCTTCCCAAAAATGTTGCCACAAAGTTGGAAACCCAGAATCATCTAGAATGTCATTGTATGCTGTAGTGTACAGCATACAGTAGTGTTTCCCTTCACTGGAACTAATGAGCCTAGCCTGAACTATGCCTGAACCATATAGTGTATGATCTTACATGCATTGGGGTGTGTGATGTTTACAATATCTGCAATTTCTTTTTGGATGTTCAGTATGCAGTTTGTCAGAGTGATATTTTTTGTTCTCTCTGGAAAGAAAGCACTGACTGGGAAAATGCTTGCCAAAAAATTTCACATTTTAATTTAATGAAGGAAGAGAACCTTTGTCTTCCATTCAACGGGTATTTGAGTGCTGATCTGAGTAATTGATTTGTGAGCTCATGGATGGATGTTCGAATTCCGTAATGACGGAACGTAGTAATTGGCAGCGATTGTGATTCTGTCTTTTCTGTGCTGTCTCGTAGATCGGTCGGATTCGATGCTGTCGTGCACTGAAACGGAGGTTACCAGTTCCCCAAACGCCACGCCTGCAGGTGAGTGGCTCTGCTTCTGTTCCCGTCAGAATGTGCTCAGTGTTTGGGTGTTCAGGCTGTTTTCAACATGTGTTCAACGCACATCTTTGCCTTACCTCTGAGATGCTCTGATGTGTGTTGAGTTGGCGTATGTGTGCTCAGTCTTTGTTCAGTAGGTATTTGGAGTTTGGACAGTGTTTCGGGTGAGTGGTCCTGGTCCTTTCATCTGTATACCATCAGATGCCTTATGGCTGGACCATGCTGGGTTAAGCTCGGTCATCAGTGTGTACCCATGTTCTTGTGCTTGTGGTCATGGTTCTAGTCATGGTCTCATGACCATGGGTTGTATGGGTGCAGTTGTGGTTAAGCTTGTAGACACAACCCTTAGCTTAGTCAGTAGACAAAAGCTTTTTTTTTGTTTGGAAAGGGACACGTTAAAAAGTGGAATGAAGACACTTGGGTGTTGAAATGCGTGCAGGAGCCTTGTGTTATACCTGTGTTAAGTTTTATTTTGTGTTAGTTATTGTCGCACCAAGGTTTAAACAACACTAGTCTTATCATTAGTAAATGCTGCAATTTGGCCAAGCTCTGGGGGGACGAACAATCACAATTTAAACAGGGACAATGAGCCCCCCCTTGCCTTTGTGTTCTGTGTTCAGAGCATGCTCAGTGTTTGGGTCCTTGGGGTGTTTTCAGGGTGTTTTCAGTGTTTGCATGTCTGTGCGCTCATTAACCTCTGAGATTGTCATTGTTCAATAGGTGTTTGGGCAGTGCTCAGTCCATTTCAGGGCATACCCTTTGTGTCTTCAGTGTGTTCAGTACATCCAGTGCCCTCCACTATTATTGGCACCACTGGTAAAGATGAGTCAAAAGGGTTATAAAAAATTCACTGTTTAATTTAAGTGAATTTATTATGAGGAAAAAAAATCCCTCATCAAGAAATAATTATTTTGAACAAAACCACATGTGCCACAATTATTGGCACCCCTGCATTTATTTATAGAATAAAGTAATCATTTTTAATATTTGGTCGCATATCCTTTGCATGCCACGACTTCCTAATGTCTGTGTCCCAACAACATCAAAAGACTCTTGATTTATTATTTTCTGGTACTCTCTCAATATAACGTCTCTGCATTTGAATGGATCTCTATGGGAATTGGGGGGTGGGACTAGATTTAGCTGTAAATTACACTGGAACAGTATGGAACACATGGTTGGCTAAATGGCTGTAAGTCATCAAGGATCTGAGGTATCAAACAAGCCTTAAACCATCACTCTGCTGCCAGAAATACAGTAGATATGGATGGATAACTTGAAGGGTTTCTTCTCCCAACTTATTTTTTCATAGAGTTCAATAGGAAAATTTGTCAGGAGAAACAACCCTTAAAATGCTCCATCCATATCTACTGCATATCTGGCAGCAGAGTGATGGTTTGAGGCGCGTTTGATATCTCAGACCCTTGATGACTTACAGCCATTTTACCAACCATGTATTCCATACTGTCACAGCATAATTTACAGCTAAATCTAGTCCCACCCCCCAATTCCCATAGAGATCCATTCAAATGCAGAGACGTTATAGTATTACTTGTAAGAGTACCAGAAAATACTTTTGATGTTGTTGGTTAACAGACATCAGGAAGTCATGGCATGCAAAGGATATGCGACCAAATATTAAAAATGATTACTTTATTCTATATATAAATGCAGGGGTGCCAATAATTGTAGCACATGTGGTTTTGTTAAAAATAATTATTTTTTGATGAGGGATTTTTTTTTTCTCATAATAAATCTACTTCAATTAAAGGTTGGATCTTTCAAATTTTTTCAGTGTGAGATTAAGCTAATTCACCAAACAGCGAATTTTTTATAACCCTTTTTACTCATCTTTACCAGGGGTGCCAATAATAGTGGAGGGCACTGTATGTATGCTCAGTTGCCTGTGTGGGGGTTGGCGTGGTGTGTTTGTTGACAATTTGTGTGGTCAAGGAGTGTGCTCTGAGCATGCTCAGTTTGCGGTCAATAGGAGACTAGTGTGTGTTATTCAGCTCACTTTCACCGGTTCAGGTGTGTCCAGTGTATTCTCTGTGCATGTTCTGTGTGTCATGACTCATGTGTGATGTCCCGTGGGTACTTAGTGTCTGTCATACCTGGCAGGACAAAGGTCACATATGAAGGTCACGGTAATTCACTATCCAGCATGACTGTGTCCCTGCAGATCTCTCCTTACCTATCAATGTTTTTGTGTGCGATGTACATTCCTGCGCACAGCTTAATTCTCCCAAAACAGGTTCGCTAACTACACTACAAAAACATTTTGACCAAATAGGCAGGCTTTTGTCAAATGAAAACATGATGAATATATAGGTATGTGATCCATTATAGTACGTCTAACAACTATTAAAAATAGTTGTCTCCATATCCATATGGTGACGTCACATGGTGCTGTAATGGCGACATGTAGTCCAGCTGTCATGTTCGTGTTTGTTATGTATTTTGTTGTGTCAGGCTTTTGTCTTTTGTTTTTTTCATGTGCTGTGTGTCTGTTGTGGTACGGGAAAGCGGGCTGAAGATTTTTCAGGGCACTCCTGCTGCTTGTTTTGATAATATTGACGAATTGTCTAGTCGGGATAATTTTGTTTGTGGTCGTCACCATGGAGACGCATTCGCAACATATGCTCGGTAATATCCGTTGGATCTGCAGCAACAAAGTTTACAATCGCTCTTCACCGAGACTGATCCGGCAGTGCAGGCAATCTCCAAAAGGCAACCAGGAGAAGGAGAAGATAATGCGGGGGAGGAGTGAGGCGACGAATGGGAGGGCTGACGCAGTTCGGTGCTACGTTTCAATGGTGTACAGAGAGAGACCGCTACACTGCGTGTATGGAGAAAAGTCGTTTTTGTGTGTTGGACTGCTTAATGACAATGGACATCTCAGGACAGCGGGGGCTATTTTTAATCATGGCTGTATTCCACTTTAATTCACTTAATTAGTTTGATTAATGCAATGATTCTATTGAATGTCTTTATTTGATATGTTTGTTTGTGTGTTGTGGGTCTGCCCCACTGTCTATGTCTTTTTGTGTTGATGCTGGTGGCTACAACTGAAGTTTCCTAAAGGGAAAATAAAAGTTCTATTCTATTTTATTCTATATGTTGCTGTGTCTAGATGTGGTTAGTATTGTAATTTGGACTTCATCACATGAAGACCTACTTGGTTTAAATGTTGTCTTTCTGGTGCGGTAAACCGATTTTAAGAGCTTTAAACTGTGTTCAGTATATTTTTCTTTTTTCTAATTTACCCTTTTGTCAGGAGCCATGCTGAATTGTGGATGTGTGTATCACATACCCTGATGTGATGTGATGTAGATTATTGGCCTGTCTGAGTTGCATTACATTACATTGGATTCATTTAGCAGATGCTTTTATCCAAAGCGACGTACAATAAGTGCATACTGAAGGCCATTGAAACAACTACAAACAGGTCAGATAAAGTACCGTTCTATTATAAAGTAGCATTTATCCACAGCCATGAAAATCAAGTCTAGTTCACACAGAACATCAAGCCTAGTTCACACAGTAAGCTATGGCTAAGTCTTAAGGCTAAGCCAGTAAGGACAGGGCTGAGGGTTAGGACAGTGTCCCTTTGCCCCAGTTGCCCCCACATGCCCCGTTAGCTCCCTGTAGACTCCACACAGGCACAGCGGCAGGGGGAGGTGGAGGTGAGAGCCCCTCAGTGTTGATGACACTACTGAGGACAGATAAGGAAGAGCTCCTTCTGCAGGGACAGGCGGGAATTTCAGACAAACTGCAGCTTGAAGCAAAAATGTAAGGCTGAACAGAATTTCTTTTATGGTAGGTTATATTTTTGCATATCATAAGGAATATTAACCAGCATATAGCTGCTAAACAAAAGTGCTCGAGTAAATGATCTCAGAAGTTCTCTATTTGATAGTAGATCTAGTTTTGTAGTGATGTGATTGGCCCACAGCAGAATTGTGATGTGAAAATCAGACATTGCAATGTCACATTAACTGCATTTTTCACGGCAAAAAAAAATTCTGGCACCTTAGACAACATATTTCCACACAGTCCTGCCCTGTTCACTCATAGGCTGGGTAATGCAATTGTGCTGATTGTGTTATTGAGCCTGAAGAGCAGCCGTGGATGTGTAGAATACATACCCTCAGGCTATGCCTGCCCTGCCCCCCCCCCACCCCCACCTCCCAACTTGCCTCAGTGCCTTGACAGTAAACACACATTTGGTACTTCATCGATCGGATAGTCCCCCCCTCTCCTCCCTCCCTCTCTTGCAGCCCAGGAAGGTAACTAAACAAGTAAAGTAAAGAAAAGCCTGGGGGGGGGGGGGTGTGTGGGGTGGGGGTGATGATGATCCAATGGAGTGAGTGAAAAATCCCATTTTTTGAAATTTTCTTCTCTTCTATCAAACTGCAGCCTTCAAAACGCCCACAAACCCGAGGAGCTCCTGTGAGAAACCCTAAAAACATTGTTTTTTAAGAAAAAAAAAAAAGTCAAAGTAGTTTCAGTCGTCATGTCATGTTATTGACGAAAAAACAGGAAGAACAGTGAAAAACAAGAAAAAAGAGTAGTAGTGAAGGAAAAAATAAGGACTGCTTGTTTCTTTGCGAATGTCTGTCTCTGCCTGTGACTTTGTCGAAATGTGCGGCTGGGTTTGTCATTCTGCTTGGATGTGCGCGGTTATGTTTGCGTATCTGCCTGTCTGTCTTTGTCTGTCAGTCTGTACACTCTGTATATGTGTGTCGTTGCATACATTTGTGTCTTACTGTTTGTGTGCCTGAGCCTCTGGCTGTCGCTCTGTTCTGGTGGACAGTCTGTCTGGCTATGTGTTTGTTATCCTGTATTTGAGAGAGTGTGAGAGAGCGAGAGCGCAAGACTATAGGTTTTGTTACTCAGCAGTTAGCACTTAATTGAACAATTAAAGCAGCTGATTACACTGGACAAAAGACTGCTCCACTTATGGTAATTATAGTGTGTAGGTTATGAGGGTGGAGTGAGTCACTGACATCAAGGGTAAAATGGAAAGTTGTGACAATAATCACAATGTACTTTGTAAGGCATGACAGTAGCCATGTCAAATCAGAATGTCAATACAAGAGCACCGCAGTGGTCCTGCCAAATCTGAGTAGGGACCGGTGCCTTGAGGGAGCAACAATTTGGTGGCCAAGGTGGGGGGAGGGACTCAGGGGAAGAGAATCGTTGCGCACAAGCCCCGAGTGAGTTGGAATCATGGTCAGGAGCTCGAGGAGTCCCGCCCTGAAGAGGACGTGGCACCCTCCTTCCTACTACCGGCTGGCGGAGTTGTGTTGCGGTGATTTCTCAAGCGGTTGCTACACAGGGAATTAAATATCATAGGGTACAATTGGCTACCAAATTGGGAGGAAACAAATGGAAAAATCTGAAAGAAATTTAAAGAAAAATTAAAAAGAATGTCAATTCTACAATAACAATAAAAGATTGATGATCAGGGATTATGTATTGCTTTTAATAGAGTGTCCTAGCTGACTATTTTCATGCAAATGTTGGGTCTTGGTAGTTTAAACTGTAATCCAAGTTTGTTTAGGAGTTAAATGTGTATGAGAACATCACAGTTGTACACAATGATGAAGGATAAACCCTGTCCCCCAAATTCTTACCCCCAATCTATTTTCCCATACCCGCTATACCCTGCTTCCTGCCTCCTACCTTGTGCTCCCTGTTCCTAAATCCCTACCCTGCCTCTGTCATGGATTTATTGTGCCGGATGATCAAAGCGAAGGTGGGGGGATCAGAACAAGTCACTCACGCAGTGAGGACCAATTAAGAGAGTAAAACAGTAAATGCAAAGAAAGAAAAGACAGGAAACTAATTCCTTGTGGCTAAACAGCCAACCAAAAATCAACCCACTAAAATAGGGCAAACTCGAATAACGAGTGAAACACAAACTAACTCTTCCGAGCTCAATACTGGAGCCAAAACGTAGCAAAAAAAAAGAACACCTTCGGCACAACAGTTCGGGCGGCCGAAAAGATATAAAACCAAAACGGAACAAACTAAGAAAAACTGTCTCAGAGAGAAAAGCAAAGAATAATATAAATAGCACAGAACGCTAACAGGAGGAATAATACCTATACCTGAAATAAAAGCTAATAGCAAGTCCCTCGTGAACATAAACAGCGTTTAATATCACAAGGTCGCAAGTACCTGGCTATTCCTGGCTATTCCTGGCTCAATGCAATGTCGAATGACAAAGAAGCACCAGGGAAGCAGAAGTAAGGAACTTAAATACCCCACAGGTAAAAGCACAGGTGAAAACAATAATGAGTAAGGAAAAGCAAAACCCCGGAACGGAACGTGGAAAAAGTCAGATAGATTCTCAATCGGGAAACCAGGATGAGAACTGCAACGGAAAATAAACAAAAACCCACGAACCACGACAGCCTCAAAATTCGCTGCACCCTACCTCTTAGATCCTCCCTGGCTCCTAGCATGTACTTCCTGCCAAATATTTACATATTCATATTCAGCAGAGCACAGAATAGGTTTGGTCAGACGGTACTGCACCTTACAGTGTGTTCAAGCATCCTCCCTCCTTCCCCCTCTCCCTCCCTCCCTTCCTCCCTTCATAATTTCACTGATCGGAAGTGATAACAGATTGACTAGCTTAGGTATCTTTAATATTGCTTTCACCTCTCCATTCTCAGTATATCAGGTGAAGGAAGGACGCAAGGTCATGACTTTGGACTTTTTGAACACAGCCCCTACTCTGTACTTTCTGCTCCCTGCCTCTTGATCCCTACCCCCATTTCCTACAGCCTACGTTCTAGTTCCTACTCCCTACAACCACCCCCTACCAGTACTTCATATACCCTACCCCATACACTCAGAAATAAAGGTATAGTGGGGGTACATTTTTGTTCTTTAAGGAACAAATTTCCCAAATGTACCCTGAAAGTACCCTAATGTTATATTTTGGTACTAATAAGTACCTTTTACAAGCAGTAAAGGTCTAAGTTAATTGTGTTTTGTTGGCTAGGGGTAACATTTTATGTACCTATAGGGTACCACCCCTGTGACAAGTGTTTGTACCGTTTTAGGCACTTTTTCGTACTTTTCTTTTCTGAGAGTGTATTCGCACATTTATAATAAGATATTCTGCCGATCTGGGAAATGTCCCCAGCCAAGTAACATACAGTCAAGCCGGAAAGTCTGCACACCTCTTTCACCATCTCCATGTTTTATTACGTTACAGACTTATACTACAATAGATTGAGTTCATTTTTTGCCTCAAATATCTACACACAATAGCCAATAATGACGAAGTGAAAACAGGTTTTTAGAAAATATGCAATTTTATTTTACTGACAAAAATAGGTTATTTAATGATTACATATCTGTACACACCCTTAGCCTAATACTTGGTTGCTGCACCTTTGGCAGCGATTACAGCTTCAAGGCGTCTTGGGAAAGAAGCTACGAGCTTGGCACACTTGTTTCTGGACATTTTTGCCCATTCCTCCGTCAGGTTGGATGGGGAGCGTCGGTACACAGCCATTTTCAGCTCTTTCCACAGATGTTCAATTGGATTCAGGTCTGGGCTCTGGCTGGGCCACTCAAGGACATGCACAGACTTTCTCCGAAGCCACTCCTTTGTTCTCTTGGCTGTGTGCTTCGGGTCGTTGTCATGTTGGAAGGTAAACCTTCGCCCCAGTCTGAGGTCCAGAGCGCTCTGGAGCAGGTTTTCTTCAAGGATCTCAGTGTACTTAGCTGCATTCATCTTTCCCTCTATCAGGACTAGTCGCCCCGTTCCCGCTGCTGAAAAAACATCCCCACATCATGATGCTGCCACCGCCATGCTTCACTGTAGGGATGGTATTAGCCAGGTGATGAGCGGTGTCTGGTTTTCTCCAGATGTGACGCTTGGTATTCAGGTCAAAAAGTTCAATTTTGGTTTCATCAGACCAGAGAATCTTGATTCTCATGGTTTGAGAGTCCTCTAGGTGCCTTTTGGCAAACTCCAAGCGGGCTGTGATGTGCCTTTTACTAAGGAGGGGCTTCCGTCTGGCCACTCTACCATAAAGGCCTGATTGGTGGAATGCTGCCTGGATGGTTGATCTGAAAGGTTTTCCCATCTCCACAAGGATACGCTGGAGCTCTGTCAGAGTGACCCTCGGGTTCCTGCTCACCTCCTTGGCCAAGGCCCGTCTTCCCCGATTGCTCAGTCTGGCTGGGCAGCCAGGCTAGGAAGATTCTTGGTGGTTCCAAACTTCTTTCATTTACGAATGATGGTGGCCACTGTGCTCTTTGGGACCTGTAAAGCTGCAGAGATTTTTCCGTACCCTTCTCCAGATCTATGCCTTGACACAATCCTGTTTCTGAGGTCTGCAGATAATTCCTTTGACCCCATGGCTTGGAGTTTGCTCTGACATGCACTGTCAACTGTGGGACCTTATATAGGCAGGTGTTGGCAATCCCCAATCATGTCCAATTAATTGAATTTATCACAGGTGGACTCCAATTAAGTTGTAGAAACATCTCAAGCAGTATCAGTGGAAACAAAATGCACCTCAGCTCACTTTTGGGTGTCATATCAAAGGGTGTGCACACTTGTGTACATGATATTTTACATTTTGATTTTTAATAAATTAGTACAAATGTCTAAAAACCTGTTTTCACTTTGTCATTATGGGCTATTTTGTGTAGAATTTTGAGACAAAAAATGAACTAAATCTATTGTAGAATATGTCTGTAATGTAATAAAACGTGGAGAAGGTGAAAGGGGTGTGCAGACTTTCCGGCTTGACTGTACATTGAGCTGACCTGGGAACAGTTTTTGGTCAGATGGTACTGTACACAGTGTGTGAGGGGAAAGACTTCACTGAATGATACGGTGTAATCAAAGCATGTGGTTGGTCTGTTGATGAGCTGTGATTAGATTTCAGGCAAGGGGTTTGATCGACCTGATAAGCCGACATTCTTGATTCAGATTGATTAGATTGCTTGTATGCAGAGGTGGAAATCCAGGGGACATAAAGTAAAAGTCCTACCATGTGTTTCTTCCACCCATAGCCAGCTGATTTCACTAATTATTTATACCTCCTCGCTGAAGAATTATGTTAATTAGCAAATCCAGGTGAAAAACACTGGGGAGGACTTTCTGAACTTGGATTTTCACCTCTGCTTGTATGGGGCCAGACTAGTAAGACTTAATCTGAGTAGTTTTTTATTGGCTGAAGATTTTATTATTAATATTTAGCTTACAGGTATATACTCATACATGCACACACACACACACGCACGTACACACACATGCATGCACACAGACATGCACACAAACAGTGCGTTCCAAAATAATGTGCTTTGAAAATAAAGTGCTTTCCAAAAAAATATTTGCACCCTTGATAAAGATGAGAAAAGAAGGCTATTTAAAATAAACAAGACTATCAATGAGTTATATTGTATGCTCAAGGTTAGACTGTGAAACCTACGGTGAGATATGGCGGTGAATCTGATGTCATGGGGTTGTTTTGCATCTACTGGTGCTGGGGCTCCTGGTAAAGTCAATGGAATCATGATGAAAGCCAATTGAACCAAAGCAGGAACCAAAATATTTATGCGTTTGTTGTACGTAATCAGAAGAAAGCAGGTTATGCATGCAACACACACACAGATGTACAGACGGGGTACAAATTAAATGGAAAACCAACATAAAGTGTCTTAGTAAGGTTTTAGGCCACCACAAGCCGCTAGAATAGCTTCAATGCACCTTGGCATATATTCTACCTCTAGTCTAGCCTAGTCTAGATTCTAGTCTCTGGAACTCTTCTGGAGGGATGGAACACCATTCTTCCAAAACAAAATCCCTCATTTGGTGTTTTGGTGATGGTGGTGGAGAGTGCTGTCTAACACATTGGTCCAAAATCTCCCATAGGTGTTCAATCTGGTGACTGCGAAGGCCAGAGCATATGATTCTCATCAAACCATTCAGTGACCCCTCGTGCCCTGTTTATGGGGCCATTGTCATCCTGGAAGAGACCACTCCCATTAGGATAAAAATTGTTTCATCATAGGATAAGGTGATCAGTCACTTGAAATAACTTTGTATTGAATTGATTTGCAGTGACAAGTGGACCCAAACCATGCCAGGAAAATGCCCCCCCCCCCCCAATATCTGCATTTGTTATGTTTTTCCACTCATATATTCAGGTTTTTCCTTTAATTTGTTACCCGTCTGTATATATATATATTATATATGGCAAAAAAGTTTTCAAAAATTTTTTGTAAATAATATTGAATAAACTGGAGGTTAAGTGGTTGTTTTGGTCCCTGGTGGGTCAGTTTCCTGAAATCCCCTGCCCCAAAAGTGAGTGTCTCGCCCCCTGCTCAGACCCCCCCACCCCGAACCCCTCATCACTCTCCCCAATAGCTCCATTCATTCAGCTACAGGGCGCAGGGTTACACCAACAAATAACTGCCTGGCAGCACCATTAAATATGTACAGAATGTCCGTGTGTTGGTTTAGCGTTTTAATGCCCCGGTTCTGCAGTGAACAATGAGCCGTTTGAGCGGGCAGGGTCGCTCTGATCGCGGTCGTGCTGCGGTACCAGCCCTCAGAAGGGTTGCCAGTTACTGATACCCTTTGATATATGTTTCAGCCACTGCTTTCGACCGCAGCTATGAGTCTGTATCAACCAACCGCTTTCGACTACAGCTATGAGTTTGTATCAACCAACCGCTTTCGACCACAGCTGTGAGTCTGTGAGCAGGTCGGTCCAATCTGGTGGCGATGTAAAGGCAGCAGGTTCTGCTTGGGGGTTAAAATAAGTTTGAGAATGTTTGTTTTTTGGGGGGTGTTTTTCAGTCCTGAGGCATTGGCAGCGATGTTTTTAAAACTTTTTGCGGTGAACGTGGAGCAAGCGTAAAACCCCGGGAGGGTGAAGAGAGCAGGTCACATGGGCAATCCTGGTTCTGTGTTTCACTGGCAATGAGCAGGGGTATCAAACTAAATACCCAGAGGGCTGCAGTGTCTGCAGGTTTTTGTGGTTTCCTTTCAATCAGATGCCAGGTCTCAAGACCTTGAGAACAACATGTGTGGATTCTTTATCCAATCAATGACTTAAATCAGCGGTCCCCAACCTTTTTTGGGCCACGGACCGGTTTCACGTAAGACAATATTTTCACGGACCGGCCTTCAAGGTGTGGGGGGATAAATATGACGAAATACAGTAATACCTTGACATACGAGTTTAATTCGTTCTGTGACCGAGCTCGTAACTCGGTTTACTCGTATATCAAATCAATTTTCCCCATTGAAATTAATTGAAATACCATTAATCCGTTCCAGCCCCCCAAAAAACACCCTAATTTCTTTGTTACGTAGTTATAAAAATGAGAAATGTATTTATAAATAATTAATACAAAACATAATACTGTCATGGTTTTCCCTTCCTTTCCTCTAATTCCACGCCTCGTCCTTTTTTCGGTCTATCAGATTTTTCTCCGCATTCCCTTGCGGGATTTTCCTTTCGCCCAGGTGATTATCTAGTTCACCTGTCGCCCGCGTCAGGAGGTATTTAAACCCCTGAGTTCCACTTCCTGGCGCTTCTTTATCATTTCGTGCCTTCACGTATGTATGGTTGTTGTTTGTTTCCTCTGATCGCACTTAAAAGATTGTTATTCTTTATTCGCGTAGTAGAGCTATACCCAGATAACTACTAGAAGCTCAGGGAATATAGTTTAGGTTTTTCCCTCTTTTCACTTCTCCGTTTCCACTCCCGCTCTATTTGTTGTTAGAGAGCGTGAGCGTTATTTTATTTTCATTTGTTTCACCAGTTATCGGGCGTTATAGTCACGTTCCGAGGGTGCCTTTGTTTTTGCTGTTCTTCTGGCTATCGGTATTAGTGTCGCCCGTGTTTACGTGGCTATCCCGGTTTACAAGGGTGTTTTTGGTTTCGGCTACGGCTGGGAGGTTTTTTCATTCTTTTCTTTCATCGCGTTTGGCTCATCGTTGTACCACTACAACGCCCTTACAAATACAAAGATAATAAAATGGAATATAAAGAAATAAACTGGTTTTATAAAGTGTATTTACCTTGGAGATCAGACGACTTGGGCTAACGGAAGATGCTGGTGGAGGAGATAGGCGGAGGAGATTTGAAGGGCTCATCACACTTTATCCCTAAACTTAATTGATACAACTTTGTTTTTAGTTTATTTTTTTTCATGCGGGTGTTCGCTTGCTTAACTGCGCCAACTAGCGGAGGCGTCTCTAAGCTCGCTCCACTTGCTCGGCTCGTAACTCGGGTCTAGGCTCGTAAGGCGAAGCAAGAAATTGTCCGAGCAACGGCTCGTAACTCGGAATACTCGTAAGTTAGTGCACTCGTATGTCAAGGTTTTACTGTAATATGATACGACTGGCATAAAAACAAATATAAAGTGCATAAAAAATACAACTCACCATCTCAAGAGACGCAGATGCATTTTTCTAAATAAAACATCTTTCAGATTCTGAATACAAAAATATTTTATTGATTATCAGTCTTTCTCTGCGGACCGGTGGTTGGGGACCGCTGACTTAAATGAACCACTGGTGCTGAGAACACCCCAAAGACCAGCAAGGCACTGCGGCCGTCTAGGACTGGTAACCTAGTTACCTGTGTCTGGAACGACGGCAGCAGTACAAGGGCTCGGAGACCCCGCTGTACATTGTGTGGAAGTACTGAGGTACTTACATCAGGGATGAAAAATGTTCTGAAGATATTGAGGTTTCGATGTTTCACTGCATCATGTAGAACCTTTTTTGCTTTTTTTGAAGGGAGAGAGCCTGCCTTCTGCACACATGTACAGTGATTATTCAGTTGCTCTCATTGGCTTGGTAGACTGTCAATCAAGCAAATCAGGCTTTTGCATTATTGTTACTTCACAAAAATCTCCAGTGAGTGCTGGTAAGCTCAGAAATCCTCTAGAATTGCTAGTTAATTTATAGTGTGAGTTCTAAGGTGCTTGTGTGTTCTAAGGTGTGTATGAATTGGCTGTATCAGTCTCTCCTGGTGTTAACAGAGATGGTTAAACGGGAGAACACAAGATTATGTATTCCTGCCCACCTTTGTTCTCCAAGGACAGGGTTATTAATTCATCAATAATACAGACCGTCTGTGAAACGTGCACGTAATACTGCCAGACCAGTACTAAACGACAATTTTTTTACAGCTAGTTTACATCCAGTTTGGCACCAATGCTAGATACGCCACGGCCTGTCTGTCAGAACAACAGCCGAGGCAGTATTTTGTCTGTTAAGCACATAGAGTTGGATATCTTCGTTGTTTAAGAGAGTATCTGTTGTGCTGCAATCATCTTTGGCAATAGGATATCTCCGGTTGAATCCACAGGTGTCTGGGAGTGGGAGTGGGAGGGGCCTGATATGGTGCTTGTGTCCTGTGGATCCACCCATTGCACACCCCCAGGCTTCTTGGTGTTGACACCGTTTGCATGTCCAAAAAAAATGTTTTGGCTTCATGGCGAGTTCAGTTTCCCTACATCTATATTAAAGTGAACACACAAAAATAACTTTGTGGATCGCTCAAAGCGGCAGGGGTAAAACTTGGATGGCCGCAGCCGCGACCACCCGCCTGCCACGGTTTCCAGGAACTTTTCCGGTAAACGTGACAAATGTGGGGAGATGTAGTTCCCCCTCCCATCACTATGACATAAAATGGGAATTGTGTTGTCTGTTTACAAGGGGAGGAGATTGTCTTTCAGTGTGACATAAATCATAAATATAATGTATTTGTGTGTGTGTGTGTGTGTGTGTGTGTGTGTGTGTGTGCGTGTGTGCGACATGTAGTTCTGTGTCTCTGTATGCATGTGATGTGTTTGCTTACAAATAATTTATGTGTGTGTTTGCGCGTGTGTGTGTGCGTGCATGCGTGCGTCTTCTGCTCTGGAGTGCAGTAGATGCAGGCAGCCTGTGGCATGTTAAAATAAGGTTTAAATTACAGGCCTGGCTGTGGCTTTCCTGCTCTCCCTGAGTGCTTCAGCTTAATGAAATCCCGCCCTTCCCCTCAGCAGATGGTGACTGCCAGTGACTTTATGAATTGACCCTTTGTTAGCCTTTTGATTGACTAGTTGACCACAAATCAGATCGCCCGTTTAGCAGTTGTTTTGCCATATTGACTCCATCAAGCTTTTGCTTCAAAGCATGGCGAGCATTCACTTTTTTAATAATGTATGATGTACCTAAGGCTTGCTCATTTCTTAAAAGAAATAGTGAAATGGTGTACATGGGGCACTAGTAAGAGTGACTCAGGTATCAGTGGATTCTGTTTTATAAATCGCGGGTTTGTTTGGAGAAATGGATTAGACTCTGCTGACAACCACACCACCAGGCTCAACATCTTCATTCTTCGCAATCAGTAAACATAGCTACTTTGCTAAATCTGCTGAAGTATAAGCAAAATGTTGTGCCAAGCGAACAATTCAGTTTCTGAGTGTGATGACCAACTGGCACTTGCCATAGTTCGACAGCTACATTACATTAGCTACATTTTCGGTATTCCTATCCAGCGTGATCTACAGAAATTACTTCTTTTAAAAAAATTTTTTTTTTTACATGAAATCTATTTATACAGCTAAATATTTTACTGAACCAATTCAGGTTAAGTAGGCTACCTTACTCAGAGGTACAACAGCATTGCTCCATCAGTTTATTGGTAAACAATTGCTTTTTGTACATAACTTGACTGATTATATTAAAATATTGGCTGGGATCCCCTATGGCTTTTGCATTGCTTTCAATGGAAAGTTGCTCTCTGAGGCGAAAGCTTGACAGTCTTAGCAACAGTAACTTAGGACCTTGGGGGCGGGGGGGGGGGACTCGACAAAGGGTCCGAAAACTTTTCTCATTTTTCTCTTTTTTTGAGTTATTTTGGAGTTACTGGGACATATAGTGTTCTTTCTAAAGCAAAATTTTAACCACCAAAACTTCACTCACATGCATGCGCGCGCAGGCACACGCGCACGCACACACACACACACACACACACACACACACACACACACACACACACACACATACACTAATTCTAGGCAGAGTATGAAAAAGACAGCCCCTCCCTCTCTCCCCCTGTGTTGTGTATAGGAGCAAGGCTGGATGCAGAGATCGCTCCGTTCTCTACATTAGTAAAGGAGAAGAGTAGACTACTTTTCTGGGAGGACATTGGAGATTTGGGAAATGGCAGAAGACCAACAGCAAACTGTTTATTAGACTCACTCCCACCCTCTCTCCCTCTCTCTTCAATGCACCTCTCCTTCCCTCGCTCTCTCTCTGAGTCACTCAGCAACACAGAATAATTGCAGCTTAGTACACAAAGCAAACTCTGTAGTTTGAGCAGCAGTCATCAGTTATCATGTGGTAATGCTTTTTAAAGCAACAAGAGAAGTATGACAAAGAGGAGGAGAGGCAGAGCTTGAGGCAGAGAGATCTGTAAATCCTCACCAGGAGGAGAGGAAAGAAAGAGAGAGGGAGGGAGGGAGGGGGAAAGGGGGAGAGAGAGGGAGAGAGAAAGGGAGGGGTGCATTGTTTACACTAGCTGGGGTTTGTTGTCTTCAGTGGTGGGTTTTGTTTTGGGGACTAATTAGATATGCTTTTGCATTTTATCTGCATCTTTTTTGGCTTGACTTTGTTTTTACTATACTGCCTATCAGGCCACTACCTAGTCATGACACTACTCCTTAGGGCCCCGCCTTCTCACTACACTGCTTATCGGAGAAGGACGCTGCTATCCACTTAATCATTGGTAGAATGAGGATGCAGCCATGTTTATTGTTTTTGTGGGATCATTTTCAGTTTGTGTGGTTTTCTGTAGAAATGTACTGTGTAAATGCTAGACTGATTAGCACTATAACTTTACTAGCTCAAGTCTATAGCTTATGAAGCAATGAAATCTGAACACAGATGCCTCAGTGCTACAAGACAATGAGTCTGACACAAGTGCGTAAGATACTAATGATATTGTTGGTTGAATCAAGTTATTGCTTAGCACATCCTGAATCTTCTGGTGGAAGTGGGCAGATTCTGGCAAGTATAATTGGGAAGGGTGAAGTGTAGGAACAGTACAGAAATTTGATGTTTGCCTGTTTGCTCTCTCCTTTCAAGGGGGGAAACTTTCATACATCAGCCCAGCTACTTGGAGGTGCTCAAAACAGGACTGTGATCAATAAAATTTCCAAACCAGTCCGGAACACTTGAGCGCTATGGTGAAAACCAGAATGTAGTTGCATGTACAAAACTTAATTTAACAGAACAGGGACAAGTAAACCAGACTGAGATTTCAATGCAGCAAGCATTTTCTTCCTTCAGTCTAAAACCAAACTTAACCGAGTTTAACCGCCGAGGTAGCCAGCAGCGCCT
The DNA here is from genome assembly GCA_022702515.1 of Ilyophis sp. 1 JC-2022. NCBI lineage: Eukaryota > Metazoa > Chordata > Actinopteri > Anguilliformes > Synaphobranchidae > Ilyophis > Ilyophis sp. 1 JC-2022. The sequence continues at coordinate 28,073,945 of CM040400.1, forward strand.
ACTCTGCATCTTGGTTTTTCTTTATGCCACTCTCCATCAGTTATGTGATTTCCAGATGTACGTTCCCAGATAGCCATTCCTGTTACCTAGCTAGCTAGCGTTAACAATGGGGTAACTGATCCGGAGTGCTGTGTCCTGGGGACACGTGGAATGAATGTACGAATGGAATGAAAGTTTGAGAGAACAGAGAGAGAGAGAACGAGTGGGAGAGAGAAGGATGGCTGTCACGGGAAGGTCTGTACCGATGCAGATTGGGGTGTGGAGTCTCGTTTGGGGCTCGCTGGTATGCGCTGTGGACGGCAGGCAGGAGATGGAGAAGGAGGAGCAACAGAAGCTGCTTCCCTAATGGCTGAATAGGGCTGTTAAACAGTGGCTGGGTTAATCAGGAGCAGAAGCACTGTAATTGTTTACAGTTTTTACACCCCCCCCCCCCCCCCCCTATGCAAGGTTGCGGGTTTATGACCCCCGAGTTGCATGCAACTGGAGCAAACTAGAGCAGCTTTCAATTATACCAGACTGATTACATTCTCTTTCTCTCTTTCTCTCTTTCTCTCTTTCGCTCCCTCCTTCCATTTTAGTTCAACGTGCTTTACTGGCATGAAATTGCTTCAGTAAATATTGGTTATAGTGTATACATCTGTAAACCATGAATATCCAGTGGCTTTTTGTTTTATATTTGGAATGTACTTAAATGTTTATGCTCCTACATGTTTTGATGAAATTGAGTCGCTTTAAAACTCTCTCTCTCTCTCTCTTCCCCTCCCTCCCTCTCTTTCAGACTCTAGCACATCTCCAGACGCAGTGAAGCGGACTCACTGGTGCAGTGTGGCTTACTGGGAGCTGAGGTCACGGGTGGGCCGTCTGTATGCAGTGCACGAGCACTCGGTCAGCATCTTCTACGACCTACCTCAGGGAACAGGCTTTTGCTTGGGCCAGCTGGGCCTGGAGCACTGGGGGAGCGGGGCTGGGGGCGGGGGCAGGGGCGGGGGCAGGGGCAGGGCCAGAGCCAGGGGTGCTGTCTGCCGCACGCGCAGCAAGATCGGCTTTGGCATCCTTCTGAGCAAGGAGCCGGATGGCGTGTGGGCCTACAACCGGAGCCAGCACCCCATTTTCGTCAGCTCGCCCACTCTGGACCCCCCACGCTGCCGCGGCCTGGCCGTGCGCAAGGTCCCGCCCGGATACTCCATCAAGGTGTTTGACTACCAAAGGTCCCGCCTCCCAAGGAACGCCAGCCCCCCAGCCTCTGCCTCCACAGACATTGTCCACGCTGAAGGCCCCTTCGATCCAAACAGTGTCCGGATAAGCTTCGCCAAGGGGTGGGGCTCCTGCTACTCCCGGCAGTGCATCACTTCCTGTCCCTGCTGGCTGGAGATCCTGCTCAACCACGACCACCACAGACAGCAGAAACTGCAATAACTGACTGCTCTCTCTCTCTCTCTCTCTCTCTCTCACTTTCTCTCGGTGCAAAAAAATCCTATCCCAAATAATCATCTACCTTAAATTTAATATAAAGTTGTTTTTTATTATATGAAAATATATATATATATCTATCTATATATATATATATATATATATATATATATTCTACTTGTAAATACTGAGTCATTTTTACAATGTAATTATTTATATATGGTGCAATGTTTCAGCGTACAAGAGAAAAATAAAACAGGAAATGCACTTGTATATATATTTCAATACTAATTTCAAATACACATTGATAATAGGAAGAGAGTGGTTTAGGGTATAATTTTCATTATACTCTTATTGCCTACCATCCACCGACTGGATAATAAAGTACTGGTATTAAAGATGTAACATTTGTTTGTGTCTGATTTCAGTTAGCGATTGAGAGGCATGGGAGGGAACGGGCGGGAGAGAGAGAAATGGAAGGAGAGAGAGGGAGATGAAGAGGAGAGAAAGAAAGATGAAGAAGAGGGAGGTGTACAGAAGGGAGATGGAAAAGGGGAAATTGAGAAGTGGCAGCTCAATGGAGGAAAGAAGGAGAGGGACAATGAGATGGGGCAGGATGACAGTGGGATGTAGGTAAATGGGGAGATGGAGAGAAGAGAGGATTGAGGAGAGGCAGATTAGGGATGGCATGCAGAAGTAGAAGAGAAGGAGAGGCAGTCCGAGTGAAGTTTCGCTGCTGTTGGAACTCACGACCCTTCTTGCTCAGCTTCTCAAAAATGACTCAATCGCATGTCTCTGTTTGGACTGGCGACATAACAAGGTCCTGGGGTCGGTTTGGAGATCCAGAGGCATGGTGACCTGGCCCACTTCTGTCTACAATAGGCCTGCCAACCAAACACAGGATTTCCACTGGGTTTTATAAAGGAATTTTAAATCGTCAACATTTCCACAGCAGTCCTCCCTGTAACCCTGGATCATCCAAAGCTTTTTTCACACGGTGGTTAGGATCAAGAGTGGGCGAGCTGATCTTGGAACAGTTCTTAGAAGCATTCATAGACTATAGTAACCCCACCTAGCAGCCTGGTCTATGTGTGTGTGTTTTTTTTTTGTTTTTGTTTTTAAGCAAACCTCTAAAGATGTCCCTATTGCACAATATGAGACTTAGTGGCTTAAATTGCAGCCTAGCCTACCACTGTGCGTGTCCACAGAACTGGGGCCATGCAGAGAGAAAATCTATTTATTGAATCCATATAACAGTAGCCTGAATGTCTGGGTTGAAATGAACATCCTGTTTTGTTGCATTTGGTTGTCTGAATGCAGGGGGTGTGTCCCAATATTCTTCACTCCCCACCTCCTTTCCTCCGCTCCCCCACTACCACTCCTCTCCTGCCCGGAAGTACTCTATGCAAAACTGCCTGCACGTTTTATGTACAAGTATTTGCATGTGCAGTGTACAATGTACCTGACATTGCGGTTTGCGTCGAGACCTTAATTAATATGTAACCATTAATACGTAATTACGATGTAATCAGCAACATTAGATTAAAACCCAAAGATCCGTTTCCTACCCCGTGAACCAGGTGCTTTCAAGATTCAAGGTTGCTATTGATGGAAGATGTGTGTTTTGTTGTGTTGAGGCTGAAACGATTTGTCACTTGTTTTATGATTGTATATGTACAAAATTATTTTGGTTAGATTTAGAATTCTTTTTTAAAACATTGACTGGTTTATTTATTCATTTGGAGAAAAGAGACATTATTTTCTTTTACGATAATAATAATATTGATTGTAAAAAAGTTTATTTTGAATCTTTTTATTTTATTAGGAAAATTTCATATTCATAAATGTAAGTGGGCACAAAAGAAACCACATATACAACAATTCAAAGTAGAAATTGGACATTATTTTAGAATTTTGCATGGACTGAAAAACAGGAAAGCAATGAAAACTGTTGAAATTTGTCATGCCTTAAATATTTGGTCATAATGTTTTGCTGATATGATACCCCTTATAGTTCTGTTATTTTTGTTTTGTTGTTCTTGACAGTGTAAGACTTAAATATGATTTAATAAAAAAATAAAAAATAAATAAAATAAAATAAAAAAAAGATCCGTTTCCGGGGCACGGAGGAGATCGAGGAGGTGGTAGTGGAGGGAAGGAGGGTGCATTTTTCGAGTATTGGTGGGGATGAAAGATTGAATGGAGGCTAAGGCGTTCTGAAGGCCTTCTCCATAGTGTGTATATAGGCGGTGTGCGAGATGTGGCTGTGTATGGCTCGTACAATAAGCCTGGACGAATGAACGGTTAGGAGCTATAATGAGATTTCTGATCTTCGTAAACAATTGTACATCCTCCTAAAGATGGAGTTTCCCGTTGTGGAATATAGCGTTTGTGGTGATTATCCAACCCATCCAGGAAAGAGCTGCAACCTCTTGGTGCAGCATGTAGGCTAGTTAATCACAAGTGGGGACCGGTTTCTGCTTCATAGGACTACAGAAAAAAGCAGACATCACCACACACCGCCCCCAATACCCTTATGCCTATGGTGATGGAAAAGAGCCCAGATTACTGCTGGAAACTGGCTGGCAGGCCAGAACATTGGGTAGCAAGGAACTGCATCGCATAGCACACCGATTACACAACAAACCGCAGTGCGCGACTGAAGGGGCCTCATCCCGACATACTTCAGAGAGTGAGGTAGGGTGCAGGCTTTTATTTGCGCGTTCGGGGGCATCTGGAAAAAAACATCCTGTTTTGTCCTTTCAAGTAGTGAAAACAACTCAGCTCCGCGTCGTAGCTTCGCTGGGAGCGCGAGAGGACGGAGACGCGCGTAAACAGCTGCCATTGATTAGTGGACTGTAGGCCTTTTTCCTTTCCAAAAACGTCTTTACCATTTAGGCTGAGTGCCAGACTGCCATTTCTGTCTCTCTGAAACAAACGGCAATGCAATCAAGCTAAGTTGGAATAGGTAAACAGAGCATATTTTATACCAATATACAGATTCATTAGGTAGGAAATGTTATGATGTCGTGTAGGTCGTGTAAATAAAATGGAAGTATGAGCTAGGGGACAGCTGTAAACTTTAAAAATAATTTGAACAAATAGAATAACTACAGAAGAGTGCTAACCACAAACTAGGTTATTCTTCTTCTTTGGTTTTTAACGGCAGCTTGCATCCTTGATGTTGCACTACTGCCATCTTCTGGTTTTAGTTCATTATTATATTGTCTAGTGTTTCATATTTTCCTCATCAGTCCTGTTCTCATTAGGAAGCTGCCCAAGCATCTTCTGCCTTGTTCACTTCCACCACACTCCAGTATATTCTTTACTCCTGCTCCTGTTATCCCTACTCTTTTCATTTCTTCCATCATGTATTTTCTCTCTGATACATATTTCCTGCAACAAACAAGCACATGCGCTACAGTTTCTGGTATCTGACAGTGATCACAAAAACCGGTTGGATGCTTCCCTATAATGTGAAGTGTACTGTTTAGATTAGTGTCCTATTCTTAATCTAGTCACGATTGTCTCCTCTTTTCTTCTTTACTGCTCACATTATCAACTCTATTTTGAATAGAATGCAGATGTCTTCCTCTTATCTCCTGATCCCATTGTTGCTGCCACTTTATTGATTTCCTTCCGTACAATGCTGTTTCCTTCTGATTTTGAGAGTTTAACATGCAAATCTATGTTTATTTTTTTTAACAGCTTGTTTAGCTATTTTTTCCACTCTTTCATTACCCACAATGCCTGTATGAGCAGGTACCCAAATGAATATGACCTCAGCGCCTTGTTCCCTTATTCTTGCGTGTATTGATATTATTTAATAAATTAAATCCTGACGTTTACTGGACACACCTGACATGAGGCTGTACAGAGCAGAGACTGAATCACTACAGACTAGGACTTTATTTGGTTTGTTTTGTTCAACCCATTCTAAAGCCATCAAGATGGCGTACAGCTCAACCGTATACACTTAGGTCATTTGAGGTCCGTCTGCATATTTCACCTCTATGGCTTGGAACTGCAACTGCAGAACCTGTGTTTTCTGCTATTGGATCATAGGTGTCAAACTCCCGGCCCGCGGGCCAAATCCGGCCCGCTACGTCATTTTTTGTGGCCCGCGAGAACTTAATTATTTGACGCGGAATCCGGCCCGCCACGTCATTTTATGCGGCCCGCGAGAACTTAAGTATCTGACGCGTGTATCTACGTGGCTGGTTAACGGGGATTGACTTTTACGATATAACAGACAGAAGCGGACGCACACCCGCGGTACATACGTTAAATAAAACGTTAAACGAAGTTTGTAGGAAAAAAAAGGCGATTGCACCCCCCGTCAACAATAATTATTGATTGCACCCCCCCCCCCGTCAACAATTACAATCGAGGTCCGCGAAAATCCCAAGTATGGTTATATTTATAGTCTTAGAGTTACAACCGGCCCTTTGAGGGCAACCATAATGCTAATTTGGCCCGGGGTGAAAATGAGTTTGACACCCCTGTATTGGATCTTCTGATTCATCTGTAAAAACCTGTACATAGTGTTTATACTTATATTCCTCATAGCCATAAAACTCACTCACCAGATCTGCATCCATAGACTAGGTGCAGACTCTTGTATCTTTTATGCTTTGGTGACCTCTGTTGGTAATACGCAATTACTACACCTTGAAGACACGAAAGACAAGGAGCTTCGTGTGTTGCCCTAAGGTCCAGTACAATGACCTGTATGAGGATGTAAATGTTTCATAGCTAAAAGTTCTAAAATAAGATCCATTTAGTTTGAAATCCTAACTAAAATGATTGTGTTATTAAAACAAATAGCAAATATAATGATGCATAGCAGTGACACAATTTCAACATTTAGTTTAAGTTTGGTTTTAAGATTTAGTTTAGATCCAAAGCATCTGCCTTCACTTCTTACTGTTGCTAACCACATGGCGACAAGTCTGCAGCTTAGCACCTTCCATAGTCTCTAGAACCTTTAAGTTTCCCCCCATTTTTTCTCAGTTGTGCCTCTCAACTCACTGCTGTGCCACCCACACCTGTACGAGGAGTGGCTATTTTATACACTGTACCAAAACACCATTTTTAAAGTGTCTGAGAACACCATGCCAAGTATTGAAACAAATAAAAACAGAGATTTGGAAACACCACTTACAGAATACTGGTACACTCATTCTGGGAAGTACTGATGCACCGTAAGGTATGTGGTAACACATCACAATTTGTGTTTTGAAACATTATGTAGAGTCACTACTCATTAGGAGCTATAAAACACCTTGTGTGGCATCATAGAACACCTTTTTTAGAGTATTGGGACCCTCCTCATTGGGGAGTCATGAAACACCTTATGTAGTATATTGGGACCCTCCTCATCGGGGAGCCATGAAAAATCTTATGTAGTGTATTGGGACCCTTCTCATCGGGGAGTCATGAAACACCTTATGTAGTGTATTGGGACCCTTCTCATCGGGGAGTCATGAAACACCTTATGTAGTGTATTGGGAGACTACTCTTCGTGGAGTCACATTATGTATGTAATGTGACTACTATGGATAAAATACAAGCAAACAAAGGCTCCAGTACAAAATTTTGCAGCACACGTAGATCACCTGGATAGTTTGAGAAATAGCTTATACTTTTAACAAATAGCATAGTGTTTGCTAGATTAGAAGATGCACACCAATATTTTAAAGGGACATAAGCAACTGTGAATTTCAAGTAATATCCACTCTTGATTAGATTTTTGCAGAAAATAATGTGTCTCTATCTGTCTTTGACCTGCAGAAGACAGAATTTAGCAAGGTATTGTGAATGGATATACACACACACACTACATGGCCAAAAGTATATGGATTGGACACCTGCTCATCCAACATCTCATTCCAAAATCATGGGCATTAATATGGAGTTGTTCTCCATTTGCTGCTATAACAGCCTCCACTCTTCTTGGAAGGCTTTCCACTAGGTGCTGGGACATTGCTGTGTGGATTTGTTGTCCAGATTGGTATGGACAAACCATTCTGTATAGACCTCTCCTGACCTCAACCCCATCAAACGCCATTGGGATCAATTGGAAAGCTGACTGCGAGCCAGACCTAATAGCGCCTCATCAGTGTCCCACCTCAATAATGCTCTGACTGAATGGAAACAAATCCACACAGATTTGGTATGGACAAACCATTCTGTATGGACCTCTTTTTTGTGCATGGGGGCATTGACATTCTGAAACAGTAAAGGGCCTTCCCCAAACTGTTGCCACAAAGTTGGAAAGAGAGAATTGTCTATAATATTATTGTATGCTGTATTTTTAAGATTTGCCTTCACTGGAACTAAGGAGCCTAGCCTGAACCATGAAAAACAGCCCCAGACCGAGGGGTGTCCACATACTTTTGACCATATAGTATATATACAGTCAAGCCGGAAAGTCTGCCCACCCCTTTCACCTTCTCCACGTTTTATTACATTACAGACATATTCTACAATAGATTGAGTTAATTTTTGGTCTCAAAATTCTACACAAAATAGCCCATAATGACAAAGTGAAAACATGTTTTTAGGTTTTTAGAAATTTTTGCAAATGTATTAAAAATCGAAAACTGAAATTTCTCATTTACATAAGTATTCATACCCTTTGCTTTAACATATTTTTAAAGTATCATATTTAGTATTTGGTCGCATGTCCTTTGCATGCTGTTACTTCCTGAAGTCTGTGACCAATCAACATCAAAAGACTCTCGATATCTTATTTTCAGGTGCTGTTACAAGCGAGAGTGAAAATTGGGATAACAGAGCAGGGAGTTGACTGAGCTACCTTTTTTACTTTTTGCTTTTTTTTTTTTCAACAGCAGCTGATGAATGTTCTTATGCATGTATGCTTGCATTGCAGTCTAATTTACGAGTGAATTGGTGTTGGTGTATAAGATTGGATGCTGATTGAGCAAGGGTTTCTGGTGGCAGCAAAGACTTGAATACACACCAGCCCACGAGGCTTGGAGTTGCTCATCCCTGTTCTGTACAGTTCAACGTATACACAATTCAACTTACAAGATAAACACTACACAGAGTACAAAATAATGTTGTTCAAAAATATATTTATTGAGAAATATTTCAAATGTGCAGAAACTTTAGAAAACAATGTTGATGGATAAATTGTGCATTTGTCAATAACAATATGTTTTAGAATAGTATAAGGTAGCATAAGGATGTGATCCTCAGGTATTCTCAAAGACATTGAATGTTTTTGGTGAGAAGCTATACTTTCTTCCAAAATATCAGAATACTGTGCTATGAAATAATACTTTTAATAAAAAATGAACATTCACAATTGACAACAACAATTTAAAAATATAGCTGCATGCAGCTATACAGTGTCCAAACAAAATGTTGTGGGAGATTCAATATGGTGGGCATTACATTATATTTATTGAGGCAAATTTTATCTGCAGTCATTGACATGCACGTTGATATAAAGTCCAGGACAGTAGTTGAAACAGAGTGAAAAATTATCTTGTTTATAAAATTCATAGGCTGCAGAGGCCACTATTGGCACGCTCACCATTGGTATGTGGCCCCTAATAAAAATTGGAACAAGCCCAATAAGGCTCCAGCACGGTGCTGGGACCCCTAAAAATGGGTAACCATAAATTTAAAAAGACAAAAAACCTTTGTTGGAGCCAAATCTCTAAGTTATTGTAAATATGTAAATGGTGCCCCCTAGTGGCTACCTAAATAGTGATGTTGGGCTGTGATGCCAATAATTAGAGCAGGTGTGCATTTGAACGGAGAAGACGCTGCCGACATACAGTTTTCTGCCGCTACAAACAAACAAACAATAACCTGCTTCGTGGAACTTCTATCAAGACCATCGCAAACGTGAGTACAAGGCAAAAGGGTGTTTTGTGAATTGAAGTGCGTAGAACTGTCCCGAAGGCGTCTTACATGGCTTAAATCGAATTTGCCATAACAAAGCCATAACAACCTAAATCTCAATGCAGAGATATATCGAGATGAGATTCTGCAACCAGTGGCAATCCCATATCTCCACAGTCTGGGACCGAACTCCATCCTCCAAGATGACAACGCTCGCCCCCACAGAGCGGGGTTTATCAGACTACCTCCAGAATTTGGGAGTAGAGAGAATGGAATGGCCTGCCAACAGTCCTGACCTCAACCCAATTGAACACTTGTGGGATCAGCTTGGGCGTGCTGTTCGTGCTAGATTGACCAGCACAACCACGTTGGCTGACTTGCGACAAATCCTGATTGAGGATTGGAATGCCATCCCACAGCAGTGTGTGACCACGCTGGTGACCAGCATGAGGAGGAGGTGCCAGGCTGTTGTGGCTGTGTATGGTTTTTCCACACGCTACTGAGGCTCTTGTTTGTTAAATTAATAAATTGTAAAATTGCCAATATTTCTTGTTTCTTCCTGGTTACTGATAGACTTCAATCATCCAATCCACCAAACAACACTAAACAAGAGTCAATAGCAACAGCAGAATAAGCTGTTTGGCATTGGCAGAGAAGATTTGGCAAATTTTTCATGGGCCCAACCCACATACTCAGCTGTGCTGCTCATCCCACAAATGCATGTTCCTTACACTTGGGGCACCATTTAAAAGGGAAATAAACAGGCTTTCCAACGGTATGAAAGTTATTGCCAAGAAACATTGTTACAACAGAGAAATAATCTACCAAACACAAATTTCCAAACTTTTTGTTCGATGTTTATAATGTTATAATAGCAGATAAATGCCAAATAATCAGTTAACTGTTTGAAAAAGTGCAAGAGTAGTAGGCTATTCTAAAAGAATGAAGGGTGGTGCCTCCACTAAGTAAAAAGGCTATTATTGCACTTATTAGTAGGCAATACCTACCTCACCGACTAATTCTCCAGCCTCTCCTACATCAGTGCTGCATCCACCGTGTCACGACTCGGCATCCCAGACCACGCTGTCCAACTCCGAGGCCGTTGGTCCTCCCAGGCCTACCACTCCTACATCCGATCGGATACCTCAATCCTCAGGACCAGCCACAGCTTCCTGGTCACTCCTCCCCTCCACCCAACGGCCCTAACCAGCTTCCTCAGCAGTGATAGATCTCACCGCATGGAGAAGCCTGACCACACCCTCGCCACAAATGACACCTGTTCTCATTCATACACACACACACTGAAAAACACGCAAAAGGGCTGTTGGGTGGCTCATCCTGTTGAGGCACTCTTCCTGTGTGTGGATGGGCCCCGTGGTCTGGTATGAAATCCTGCGATTGTGGTCAGCAACCCCACAGAGTGACGTATACAGTTGGAAGTGGTGTTGTTCAGGGATGGGAGCGTTTCAGTTGGCTGGGGTGACAGTATCATCGCTCTTTAGTCTGTACATGTTACAGATAAATATTTTGCATGGCGAGAGAAAGTGCTTAGTAATTCCAGGTTTCATTTAATTAGAGTCCTCATGAGGCTGGGAGTGGTGAGATATGTTGACTCAGGTCTCAGTGGCAATAGCCGTGTGAAACACGCTGAGCGTTGCATGATTTGGACTGCGTGAGTTTTAGTTTCTGTATTCCTGATGTTGAGAAGGAGTTTCCAGTGAAGTGTGCCTGAACACGGCAGTGTGAAATGAGTGTTTTGAGTGTGCAAGTATGTGTGTGCATGTCTCAGAGTATTTGCGTATACCTACGTACATGCATGTGCACATCTGTGTGCCATTCATGTGCATGAATTTATGCTTGTGAGAAGGCACGGTGTCTGTGTGTGCATTGTGTGTACAGATTATGTGTATGTCTGTGTCTAAGTATAAGGGTGTATGTATTTGTGTGTGCATTTGTATGTATCTGTGCGTGCATATGTGTGTTTTTATGTGTGTTGTGTTGCATAAAGGTGGCAACCAGAGAGAAATGCATGTACTGGACTTTACTGTGCCTACCATTTGACTGCTCTAGCCGGTGAAAGACTACATGGTTGATAGACCAATCACATGATGCTGCTGTCATAATGGATATAACAGTGTGTATGTGTGTATTTTATGTGTGTGCCCTTCTCTGTGAAAGTATGCATGTCTGTGTATATTTGTGTATAAAATGTTTCTCTCTATAGATGACACATATATGACACATTTAACCACACAGCGTAAAGTGTTATTTCTGCATGGTTGCATTAGTAGGGGATGTGCATCTCTCCTCTCGCCTGACTGCCTTTGTCAGTGTACTATAGGATAGCCAAATGGAGCCCTGCAGCTCACAAAGGCCCTCACAGAGGAACACCTTCTGAGCATGCTCACTGGAGACTGCCAGATTGGTCCGTCAGTGCTCCTGATAGATTTACTTATCTACAGAAGGAAACTCCTTCATGCCCAGGGTTGCCAGATCTGGCAAGACTTTCCGGCCAAATGGTGACTCAAAACTAGCCCAAAATATATTTTTAACCGAAACCAACGTATTTTAAATAGAAATCATTATTTTAACTTTTTAAAATAAGTGTGTGCTTTGCGACTTTTGATTTTTACCTGTGACTGCACTTTGAAAGCCGTCCAATTTAGCTGTAAAACCGCGGACATGGCGACACTGTTCATGCCTGAACGCAACTCTTAAAAACATGCACATCCAGCTGAGGGGCTACTATAACCTGTCATTTTCAAGATCATATACTGCTCAAAATGAAAGAGTAACACTGTGAGAAAACACAACATGGTATGAACCCCCCCTAAGACACACACACACACACACACATTCCCCCTGTCATACATCCCTTAAACACACTGACTCTGAATTCCACACTCACCTTCAGACATTCTGCCCCTGCACAACAAGACAGAAACAGCTGCACACGTGTGCCTGGCTGCCCGCCCCCTTGGAGATGAGAACTGGGAGCACTCGTATAGAAATGGCAACCATGCAGCTCTTCAGAAAGTTGCTAATTGTCCAAGTGAAAGAAAAGGCACCTGATTGTCAGCACCTGGGGGTACCGGAAGCTCAAAACAAGAGTCAATAGCAACAGCAGAATAAGCTGTTTGGCATTGGCAGAGAAGATTTGGCAAATTTTTCATGGGCACAACCCACATACTCAGCTGTGCTGCTCATCCCACAAATGCATGTTCCTTACAAATGGGGCACCATTTAAAAGGGAAATAAACAGGCTTTCCAACGGTATAAAATGTATTGCCAAGAAGCATTGTTACAACAGAGAAATAATATACCAAACACAAATTTCCAAACTTTTCGTTCGATGTTTATATAATGCACAGGAATTTCTCACCAATTATCAGTAGGCTATAGGCTACACAGCAGAATATAAATACTTTTAAGTGCAAAGATGGGTGAAATTGGAAGAGAATGGAACATCAAAGGATTGTTGGAGATAATGGGAATTATACAGGGCGTTCTTTAAATATTTACGAAATACAGGATCAATAAACATAATTGATAATGTAGCCTAATTGTAATGATACTGCACAATCCCGTACAGTATGTGGCGGTATCTGCACCTTTAACGCTTGGAGCCGCTATAAAGCCAAAGCAGAAGAGGCTTTTTGGCGCTCAAATTTAAATGGCACCGAATTTTCAATGATCGTCAGTTACACCACAACAGTCTGGACTGCTGGTAAGTTAATGTTACCGTGCTTCTTAACATACATTATCATGAAATCTGATGAATATAGTTGTATTGTTATTTTTACATTCATGTTATCGATAATGTGCTGGTACCGATTGGGAATGATTAACGTTGGCTCGTTAACACTAACCTTACCCTGCTGTAATGTTAGCTAGTTGCTATCCGTAGGTAGCATTGAAGCTGGCTAACTTAGAACATTTTTGGTTATGTTAGGTTAGCTATAGCTAGGTTAGTTAATGTCACTGTCCGAAAATTGATCGGTTTGCTCCATTTTCTCATAAATGTTTGTGGATTTTGATTTATGTTATGTTATAGCTAACGGTCCAGAGGAAAGGAACTTAGCCTGGGTTCCAGAAGTAACATTAGGCCTAAATTTCCCATTAATTTTCTCCGTAACGCAAGACATTTAAAAAAATCTCTAGTTAGCGTTAGATAGAGTTTTAAAACTTGAACCGAACCATTCAGCTATGAGATGAATCGTGACATTATAAAAATTGATTCAGGGGGGGGAAATTGTGGGAAAACGGAACATAGCTAACGTTACAACTACAAGACTGTTAACGGCTTTAAGGTTGGAACTACATATCCCATAAAGCATTGCAAATGATGTAACCGTAGCACAAAATGTGGTCTCTGCGTTAACGTTACCCGACATCTTCAGCTATTATTCTCAAATTAATTTAAGCGAACGTTACGTTACCGATAAAATTAATTCAAATTTGCTGAGTTACAAATGTGTCTAACTAACGTTATCAGTCATGTTAACTCATTCAACACACTATGCAAGATTGAATTAAGATTTAACATGAGGTAAAACCAAAATCCACTCTGTTCCCAGGCTACGGAGGAAATCAGAAATCAAACGCTGGCCTCTGACAGACACGAAAATTTGAGAGAATGGAAAAACAATGGTGCCGCTTAGCTTATCTTTACCACCGCTAAATGTAACTTTTTTATGTTAATTGAAAATAAAAATAAGTATAATAGCTTGAATTTCGTGCTTACACTTGTTTTTCTTATGGTACAGTTTAAGATTCTTATGTTTTGACATGTTTATGCATACTAGAGAGATATTTAACTTATCTGCACTTAAATATTAATGTTGGAGTTATGAATTTAGCTTAAAATGTATAACTAATATCTATCTGAGAGCACCTATGTAAAATATCTCTTGTAATAATTGCATTTTTAAACTTTCAACAGACCCTGATTTGTTAATAAAAGACAGTTGTCATCAAGTTTTTACACATACTTAAGGTAGGTTTAATAGCTGCAGCTACCTACCATTAGGGGTGGGAATCTCTAGGCACCTCACGATTCAATTCCGATTCAGAGGGATACGATGCGATTATAAAACGATTATCGATGCATCAAAATTTTTGATTTCTCTACATGATTGATTTTCTCTCACTGTGACTACTTGCTACTTTTAAAACTCAGAATATTTGTAATGATCCATAATTTAAATAAACAGATTTTTACTTACATTATCTTTTATCAATACAACAGTAGTAACAAATGCAAAGAACTAACAAGGAAATAAACAAAAGTGTGCCTGTAGTAGCATCCTTGTAGTAAATTAACACAGACTTCAGCATGTTCTGAATCACTTGATAACATAAAAAGCTGCCCTTATTCACAAATAGGTTCAACCGTAAGTACAATAGTATGTGCCTGCAATACCGGAGCGGTGCAGGGACAGTCTCAGGGCCGGGACAGTGTCAGGACCCTAGTTTTTCGTGACAGCGCCACCTACCCAATTGGATGACCACAACAGTGCAACCATGGCCAGGAGCAGTGCAGTGTCAGGGACAGTCTCAGGGCCGGGACAGTCTCAGGACCGGGACAGTGTCAGGACCATAGTTTTTCATTTCACCTACCGAATTGCAGTGCAACCATGGCAGGACCGCAGTTCTTGCATGTCAATAATAAAGCTGTATAAAAATATTTGACTTCTGGCTCCAAAAAGACCAACTTTTGCGTTAGATCTTTGTTTTGTTGCTTTATTCAATACTGTTCATGATTTCAGCTGTCCTTTTGGCACTAGATAGAGCTCATCAAGAGCTTTAATTTGACATAGTGTAGTATAATGGTTAAGGAGCTGGACTTGTAACTGAAAGGTTGCAGGTTTGATTCCCAGGAAGGACACTGCTGTTGTACCCTTGAGCAAGGTACTTAGCCTGAATTGCTTCAGTATATATCCAACTGTATGAATGGATAAATGTAATAAGAAGTTGTTTAAGTCGCTCTGGAGAGGGCTCACAGTACGAAAATGATGGGAATCATATGCTATGGCCTTTGCAGCCACTTGATCTCAACCCAATTTAACATTATTTTGGAAGAATGGTGTTGCTTCCCTCCAGTAGAGTTCCAGAGACTTGTAGAATATGCCAAGGCACAGATTTCTCACAGCCACCAATGGCGGTGTCCAGAAAAAAAGCGAGTACAGCTCCTATGTGTGTTCATCTCTTTAAATAAGATGGAAGTGGTTTCCAAGTGAAGTACATGGCAATTTTCAAAGGCTCCACTTTAATGTTCCCAGCGTTGTACATTCCACCTCATCGGAGGTTCACTGTTGGGGAGGGAGAGAGGGAGGGAGGGAGGGAGGGAGAGGGAGAGGGAGAGAGAGAGAGAGAGAGAGAGAGAGAGTTATTGACATTTGACTTTCAAATGTGTTTTGGCCTTGCTCCATTTTGTTGGTTCGAACAAAGATGCCTTGCAGAACGGGCAGTGAAACCTCTTGCAGCATGTCGTGCATCTATTAAGTGGCAAGGATCGTTCTTTTTGTATAGTTATATGAATCTTGAAAAATATAACGGCCAATTGGTCAGTTTGAACACTTTTGAATATTCTGTCCTGGATTGAGCTTAATCTGTGTCTGTGAAATCACTTCATATATACAGCACATGACAGAATCTAACAAGTAGTGTAAGCCTATAGATGCAGAATACATAATAACTGACTATTAAAATACCCAATATTACAAAACAATGTCCAAATGAAGAGACTGACTGATAACACATACAGTGGGGGTAAACAGGCAGTCAGCACAGTTTAGCTAATTATTAAGATTATTTAAACTTAATTAAAATGGTAAAACAATTAGTATTAAACAAACATTTACACTGAAGACAGTACTGCTGATGTAATGTAGCTGACAGACACAGATCATGCTCTTACCACCTTTTGAAGTTTAATCAATGTGTTGGCTAGAATTCATTAGCATAGTCAACTAGTTGGGCTTGCCAAAACTGGGCTACGGTTTCATTACACAAATAAACAAATGAGGCTAACGTCAACGTTAGTTCGTTTTGCAGCAAGCTATCGGTAAACTAACGTTATAACAGATGATTGTAGTGCCTTTTAAATATGCTTCGATTATCTTGGAATCGAACATTAGCGTTAGCAAAGGCTATCATAAGCTAACATAACTCGCACTTCAACTAGCTAGCTAACGTTAACTTTGCTGTCGGATTCAAGACACCAGAATTGTTTTTAACATTAAACAAATAAAACTTGATTCACATTCAGTTTTGTACTCACATTCAGATTGTCGTTCATCTTCTTGTTTCTCTTGTGCATGCGCAGGACTCTAGGGTCCTCAGACTGTCCCGGCCCTGACACTGCACCGCTCCGGTATTGCAGGCACACCCTTCTCCGTAAGGAACGTACAGCCCGGAAATTGTTACAGGCGATCATATCGCCAAGTCCTGCCCCTCTTCATTAATGTTCCAAACTCAGACAAACAATTGATTTCAAGTCAGAACTTTACAGTGGCTCTTTCTGAGATACTCGGGTAACGTTAATTTTGGAAAAACACAAGAGCGATTTCCTCAAAGCAGACAGAAAGGTTTGAAATATGGAATTGAGCGGTATGTGCAAGAAGTGTAGAAATGAAAATGTCATTAGAATCGAGGTCAATTAAAGTACTGCTGGAGAAACTGCACCAGCTGATTACCGATGTTTCTGATAAACAACACCATCGAGGAGCAGTGTTGTTCCTGCACTGCAGGTAAGATTAGGCGAATGAACTAACCTAGTTTTCATTTACATTATGAATATAAACCCCCCCAAAGCCAGTGACCTGAAACTGTCATGTTAAAACGCCAGTATGAGTTAGGCTAACGTTACTGAATAGCTAGCTCGCTAGGTAATGTCGGGGTGACCATATTTTCAATCTCAAAAAGGGGGGCAGGGGTAACGTTAGACAGGCGTTATGAACAAAAGAAAGGCTACCTGTTTATAGAAAAAGCAAAACTTAACCGGACATTTTTACTAATTTAGAAATCCCGTCTGGACGGTTATTTTCAGTCCCAAAACTGTCCAGGAAAAAGAGGACGCCTGCTCAGCCGAGCTAATGTTAAAGGGGTAGGAAACACTAAAACATATTTGTTGAGATGTTAACTAATATCTAGGCATTGCCTTAGATGGAAGAAAACAATTGTATGCATTGCATCTACAATTTTGGGCAAAATGTTTAATTTCAGTATTTTAGCCGTTACATCGCCTATTCTTCTCCTTTCGGAGTTGAAAATTAAAAATGGGCTACGTCATTGAAAATGACGTTGAAGTGTACTTCTGGTACACTTGTACGTAATCAGTTTCGCACTTTGTTACCGCCCCCAATATAAATACGGTAAGTTAAATTAAATGTAGCCTACGGCGTCTCGTTGGCTTGCTAACGTGATGGTTATCTTGTAGCCTCAAAGCTATTTACTTGAGTTGTTTTCGTATCTTTAACCATAGTTAACTGGCCGGTGATATTTCACTGCCTTTTGCGTATAATCTATAACGTTAGGTTTGATAATGCGTTGTCAATCTTACTGGTCTGGGGTCTGCTTCAGGATTGAAGCAGGAGTTACGGAGTTACGTTTGATGGATAACAGTGAACTGCACTGTTGGAACCCCCCACTGGAACCCCCCACGGCTGGAACATGTATTTACTGAAATAAAAATGGTACAAAGTACAAAGTGATACAAGCCCCATGCTGTGATTATGTTAACTTATGTCTTAGTTAAGTTATTTGGATAGCTAGATAGCTAGTAAACGTGCATTTGTCGATGGCTAGGATAACGTAGGTAAAAAAATAAAAAAAAATGCCAAAAGCCGTTCAGTTTCACTTGACACTCATTAGCTTACATGTTGTATTTTTTCATGTTTGTATAGTCTGCAGGTAACTGAATATTTGCTGACAAACGTTAACTTACTGGGCAGAACATCGATTTGAGCAGATTGTGAAGTCTCCCGTAGCGTAGCCTATAGTCTTCAGCTAACAGCCGTTTAGTTTCACTTGGCACTCGTTGATTGGAGTTTCACTTGGTTGATTATTATTTCTGTTGTCTCATAGGCCAGGCAGGAATTCATGAGAATTATAACAATCAATCTCAAGTCAAAGTTCCTGAGTGTTCTGGAGAAGTACACCCCAAGACTACTTGCAACATAAAGAGAGGCTAAAAGATGAAGAGAATTATTGAATCTCTACAGCAGGTTAGTAAATAAACCTTAGCCTATGCTCTTTTTTATGTATTACATGGTGACTAATTCACCTCTATTTGATAGGATTTATGAGTTTAACAGTAAAATATGGATATTTAACCATTTAATGATGTTAAAGTTATTGCTTTGTCAGTTGTAAAATCATTAGAAGGGCTAATGATAACACTGGGATAACTGAGTGGAAACTTAGCAAGGATAGATTAAATGATAATCTCCACTCTCTTATGAATGTTTTTATCAATCTACACATCTCATATGCCACTCATCAAATCCTTCTCTGTCATGTGCTCCTCATGGGTTTGAGGTGTGTAATGCTCACTGCAAATGCATTTTTATTAACAAAGCTTTCTTGCCACTTTACAGGACAGAACCATGGTGAAAAAGAGGAGGGATGTCGCAATCCAGTGCCTGATCCTATGCGAAGAACAGGATGCTCATTAGAGAATTCCTGGTAAACCCTGTTTACCTTGTTTTATGTGTCAGACATTCCTTTATATTTTTATGAAGATCCTCGTACAGTTGGAAAAGTTTTAATGCCCATGGTTCTCTTTTGAGAAACTGCGTACAGAGCGTACATTTAGTGTTCCCTTGACTTAGAAGAAGCACACCTTGGATTAAACATACATTTTGAATGCAATTTTAACATTACACTCCTCTCTGTACACCAGTCTTATCAAGGCTTATTAGAAATAAGCAGTTTTATACTTACAGGGCAATATTAGACACTATAGTTGTGTTTAAAAAAAAAATCAGTAACCTGATGAACCACTGTTATTAGTAGTAGTGATATTTGTGCATGGCAAATAATTTACTTGTAGATGTATTAGTGTAATAGAAAACAACAGACCCAACTGTCATGACATGCATGCTGCTTGTTCTGAGTAATTTACTCATTCATTGAAAGGGGTGTGTTCAAAATAATAGCAGTGTGGAGTTTAATTAGAGAATTCTTTCATTCTGTGAAAAAACAGGTGTCATTAATTGTCCTTTATTAAGGAAGAAGGGAAGCAAATGTTTCACACATTGTTATAAAATATATTTCCTTCTGAATTGCTAAGTAAAATGGGCCGTTCCAAACATTGTTCGGAGGAACAACGTAATTTGATTAAAAAGTTGATTGGAGAGGGGAAAACGTATAAAGAAGTGCAGCAAATTATAGGATGTTCAGCTAAAAAGATCTCAAATGCTTTAAAATGGCAACAAAAACCCGAAACACGCAGAAGAAAACGAGCAACTACTGTTACAACGGATCGAAGAATAGTCAGAATGGCAAAGATTCAGCCAATCATTACCTCCAGAAAGATCAAAGATTGATCGAAGCTAAGCTATCAGCAAGAAGCCCCCGTAAAGCACCATTGTTGAAAAAACGGCATGTGCAGAATCAGTTCAAATTTGCTAAGGAACACATCGATTGGCCCAAAGAGAAATGGCGTAACATTCTGTGGACTGATGAGAGTAAAATTGTTCTTTTCGGGTCTAGTGGTCGTCGACGACCCCCGGGTACTGAATTCAAGCCACAGTACACTGTGAAGACAGTGAAGCATGGTGGCGCAAAAATCATGGTATGGGGACACTACGGTGTTGGGCCTATTTATCGTATACCAGGGATCATGGATCAGTTTGAATACATCAAAATACTTGAAGAGATTATGTTGCCGTATGCCGAAGAGGAAATGCCCCTGAAATGCGTGTTTCAACAAGACAACGACCCGTAAGCGAGCAACATCTTGGTTCCGGGCAAAAAGGAATTGAGGTAATGGAGTGGCCAGCTCAATCCCCCGACCTCAACCCCATTGAAAACTTGTGGGGTGACATTAAAATGCAGTTTCTGAAGCAAAACTCAAAAATTCACAGGAACTGTGGAATGTAATTAGTTCATCCTGGGCTGAAATACCTGTTTCTAGGTGCCAGAAGTTGGTTGACTCGATGCAACGCAGATGCGTAGCAGTTATAAAAAACAATGGTTATGCAACTAAATATTAGTTCAGTAATTTAAAGTGAAGTTAAATCTTGAAAAATGTCTTCAGTTTATACAGGAAGTGTTTGAGTTTGAAGAGAAAAATGTCGGCACTGCTATTTTTTTGAACAGATTAATATTCCTTTTCTTTTTTTCCTGTAAAAGAATAACGCAGACTTGATTAAATTTGTTAATGCTTTGATTTGGAATTGAATGTGTAATGTTTCCAGTACATTTGAAATATGGAACTAAAAGCTATTAAAAAATATTTGCACTTCACTTTTTTTTTTAACACACTTTATTTGAAAACCACTGTATATCTCTCACACACACACATACTCTTCTAATACATGCTTCATGCTTTCCTGTCTCCAGGGATGATTATTCCAACCCAGAGGAACTTCTGATGGACAACTGACTCCTCAAGCATAAATGGTCACTACACCACTGTGAAACTCCCTAGGTGTTCCAGACGAATTGTGCCTGTGTACACGCCTGTGCTCTGCCTCATTCGAAGGACATTTTTTTGCTTACATTGGGTGCGTTTACATGCACTCAATATTCCGATAACGGAGTAATCCTAACATGGCAATAATACGATAAATGCGTTTACATGCACTTAAGTAATGCGATAATGGGAAAAATCCAGGTTTACATGATTCTGTCAATATTCCGATTTCTTTCCCTGAACGCGATGTGCAACTCAAACGTAAATTAGAAACGCATATTAGCCAAACGTTATATATTATAACTTACATATTTTAACGTTTTTACATAACGTGATTATACTTCCTGCCGGGTAGAAACAGCACGCGGGTTGGTATGCGTAACCGTAAATTAGTAAACACATTAACTATAGCCTAACGTTAGTTACATAAGAAAGAACTAGCCTATAACGTATAAGAAAGTAACGTTAAACATGGTAACGTTAGACAGGAATGCTCTTATGGGTTTCGTCGTCATATGGCAGATGTTATGGTTGCGAGTGGCAACTAACACTGTCCTTCAAGCGTTCTGCGTTATGAGCAGAAGACGACGAAGAGCTTTAACGTTACAACAAGCGCTGATTATTGGACCCAGAATAGGCCTTCCTCCAGCACTGTTAAGGACCCGGTCGTGCTGGATGCGCGTTCAGAGTAAGGACTGGTGGGAGAGAGTGGTGCTAAATTAATTCACCGATTCAGACCGTAGACTTCTGGACACCAAACTGGTTCGCTATCAGCCTGTACTCCCTGCAGCTACCGAGTTTGTACAGCGCTATTGCGACTCGCATTTGAAGAGGTACAGCTGGACGCACTGTCACTTCGTCACGGCTCATTATGTTCTGTACCAAACCACAACGTTTCATAAATGATCTCCGAGCCATCCTGAAGTTGCCTCTCCATTCTGAATTGGTGAATTAATTTACCATATGACGACGAAACCCATAAGAGCATTATTGAGTGCATGTAAACGTGCTCATTATTTCCGCGTTTCTAACTTTTTTCCTGTCTATGAGATGAAGTGTATTCCTCTTTATTATTTCGGATAACATCAGGAGGGTTTCCTCCTCGCTCCAGAAATGACTTCTCCGGTTGGTTGACATCTCTCTCAGACCTCTCTCAACTGTTTTGACATTAGCGTTACGTTACTAACAATATCCGGAGTGGCTGTTGCTGTCAAACACTCACATGCGCAGATTTAAAAAAACGAACTAGATCGTAATAAGCGTTTACATGCAACCAATAAAACGAAAAACACGGCAGAAATCCAGGTGTAGTTATCGGATTTCTCATATTCCGATAACTGCTTTTTTCCGAAAAAGCTTTTCGGAATATTGCGTTTACATGACAATTTGAATAATCCGATAACAGCCATATTCCGAATATGATCGGAATATTGAGTGCATGTAAACGCACCCATTGAGTACCCCATCTTCAGTCAAGTATGGACTTCTCCACCCAGACAGAACAGTTTGTTTACTTTTTCATCACATTGCCATTCTAGTATGTATTTTCCTTGATGTATATGGAGACTTGCTATTGTTTTGGATATCAGTTCCACATTTTAAGTATGCCCATCATCTTGCAATGGTCACTCGGTAAATTCATACCAAAGATAATGAAACTGAAACTGATGTGTTATTCCAAAAAATATATATTATAATCAAAAAGAAGTGAGACATGTAGTTTTTAAGATGTATTGTTGTTTGAAAAAAAAAAATGCATAATTGCTGTTGCTGAATACATTCGTTAAAATCTTTGTTTCATTCACATTTTCACATATGTCAAATACATTTCAGAAATACATTTGCATATTTTCACAATGCATTTTAAATACATGAGAATTGGCCGTTTCATTTATTTAGTAAAAAACATTTGTATGTATTTCAAATGGATTGTGGAATGCATTTCAAAATACAACTTGCATACATTTGAAATACATTCGCAATACATTTTTGATAAATGTTAGGTGTTGTAGGAAGCCGTGTTTTTCTAAATTGTGTAGTAGGCGGAGACAGGCTGAGACAGTGGGCCGACCTAGCCAGCAGCGCCTACTCTGCATCTTGGTTTTTCTTTATGCCACTCTCCATCAGTTATGTGATTTCCAGATGTATGTTCCCAGATAGCCATTCCTGTTACCTAGCTAGCTAGCGTTAACAATGGGGTAACTGATCCGGAGTGCTGTGTCCTGGGGACACGTGGAATGAATGTACGAATGGAATGAAAGTTTGAGAGAACAGATTGAGAAAATGAGCGGGAGAGAAGGATGGCTGTCACGGGAAGGTCTGTACCGATGCAGATTGGGGTGTGGAGTCTCGTTTGGGGCTCGCTGGTATGTGCTGTGGACGGCAGGCAGGAGATGGAGAAGGAGGAGCAACAGAAGCTGCTTCCCTAATGGCTGAATAGGGCTGTTAAACAGTGGCTGGGTTCATCAGGAGCAGAAGCACTGTAATTGTTTCCTGTTTTTACCCCCCCTCATATTCTATAAACATGGCTGCATTGTAATGGGCCGATTCGAGGCGAACTTGACCCAGGAGTTTATCAAACTGCCACACAACACAAGAGAATGTGGATTAGCTACCAGTGCTGTCCAGTACAGTGCGTTATGGTGTGGAATGGCTTTGGTATGGTGTGGTTTTTTGTGGGATGGAGTGGAATGGTATGGCTCAGTATATCAGCAGTAAAACAATGTTGCTATAGAAACACAATTGTATTTGTCATACCAGTGAACCTCAGTTTGAATTTGAAGAGCACAAAGCTGAAATTAATTAAAGAATTGAGCATACTTCCAAAGCTGTGATAATCATACACATTCAGAATTGTGCAGTAGGCGGAGACAGGCTGAGACAGTGGGTGTACTGGGGGCGGCTTTGGCTCAGGAGGTAGAGCGGGTTGTCTGCTGATCGCAGGGTTGGCGGTTCGATCCCCGGGTCCTCCTGTCCACATGTCGAAGTGTCCTTGGGCAAGACACTGAACCCCAAATTGCTCCCAATGAGCAGGCTAGCACCTTGCATGGTGGCTGCCGCCATTGGCGTGTGAATGTGCGTGTGAATGTGTGTGTGAACGGGTGAGTGAGAGGCCATTGTAAAGCGCTTTGGAAAAAGGCGCTATATAAGTGCAGTCCATTTACCATTACTTTAAATGAGGCTACACATGAGGCTTTAAATGAATCCACAGAAGCTTGACAGAGTGACTTCCGGTAAGCACTCCGGATCAGTTACCCCATTGTTAACGCTAGCTAGCTAGGTAACAGGAATGGCTATCTGGGAACATACATCTGGAAATCACATAACTGATGGAGAGTGGCATAAAGAAAAACCAAGATGCAGAGTAGGCGCTGCTGGCTAGGTCGGCCCACTGTCTCAGCCTGTCTCCGCCTACTACACAATTTAGAAAAACACGGCTTCCTACAACACCTAACATTTATCAAAAATCATAAAAGTTAGAATTGAGTTATTTGTTGTAATATTGAATGCAAAAACATGCCATAGCACATAGAATACAGTGATTATAACATTATGTGGTCAGTGAACATACTTTACTATCTTGAATTGAATCAATTGGTCCAACAAATTAGTTTTTGCCATATTTGACGACAGAACGTGAGCTGGTACAAATCATGCTCTTCGGCAAAGCGAAGGATTCTAACTTGGGGAAAAATCTATTTTTTATTAAAAATGAATGATTTTTGGCGGTTCCATTGAAACATTAATAAAGTACAGTATTTCTCACGTTGTCATTTTGAGTTTCTGAATGTTGTGATTTCTGTTTTATAGTATTTTCCAGTCAGGGGTACCAGTAATTCTGGAGCGCACTGTATATCATATTGAGGGAAGTCGGGGACATTGCTTTAATAGCCAAGTGAGCAAAAACCGCAATCTAGAGGGGTGGAAATCTCAGATTAGAGAGATGTTTTGACATATCTGTCGATTTAGCCCTGATTTACCTCAGGTTTTACCCGTATATAGCCTGGCGCTACATCCTAGCCAGTTAAAAACTTTCACATTTCAAAAAAATGTAGCCAGTTTTTCACCTGAAAGTGAGACGGCCTTTCACCGACTTTTTAATGGAAAAATATTCACTGGGAGTTCATTGCACTTGATGAAACATTCGTTGTAGTTATAGCCCAATGATGATTATTTTTGAAAGCTCAAGGTTGTAAATCTAATTGAGAAACTGATATTAAAGCGAGTAGGCTCATTTCAGTTGCACGCCTCCAATTGGTTTTTGAAACTGCCCCCAAATGGCAAAGGCCGTCTATGAAGCCATAATACTGCCTCTAGGTGGGTGCTTTGGATCATGAGCAGTTCCTTTCTTCTGCTTTACATCACTTAAATACCAGAACTGTACAATTTTTTATTTATTTGCTTTTTAGCAAACCGTAACCTTGTCGTTCTTTTCTTGAGGATTACCAATGGCTTTCATCATGCCATAAACCCTCTAATGTTACATTGGTGTATTATTGTCTTTATGTTAGTCTTTCACACATCACATCCTGGAGAGTCATCTTGATCTGCTCAACAGTTAGTGTTTTTTCTTCATGTCATCCACTACAGTGGTCTTTACGGACGCCGACGGGTATAAAACACGATTTCGGAAAACACACCAACAAGTTATAAAACCCTCGACTCTGGCTGCTTTCTACTACAGCCGGGAGACACTCCCCCGAGACACTCAGCAGTGGTTAATGCGCGGTGCGCAGTTTCTGATTGCTAAATTAGAACCTACGTAAGAATACATTTTAATTTGATCTAACAATATTGCACACACTTTTGTGAAGTTAATAATCGCCCCAGCTCATTCCAAAGTTATTATGACTACTAATGGTTAAAAGAAAGATACGTAGCTACAGTAGCTATACTACCCAACTGATCAGCACAAAATCAACTCGACTCAATTTAAGAGCCATGAGCCGTGGCAATATCCCACGGCTCCAGACAGAGCCGGAACCAGAGCCGTGACACAAACCGAAGTAATTTTCGAGTTTTAACCACATAACTGTTCTTATAGAGTTCTGTGGTTTTAACAAAGGGCAAAATGCAGTACACCATTAAGCTATTAATCGGGTTTACTACTCAGCGTGTATCAACCAGAAACCATATTTGCAAAGGAAGTCTGTACCTAATCGGCTATCTAATGATATTCCGAGACGCCGACACTAATAGCCAACTGTTTATTATTATATTAATACATTTGGCTGTTTGCGAGTAAATTGCAGTAGGCTATAAAACAGAATTAATATGCGATTGTGTTCAGCTAAGTTAGGCTACTAAAAATGACAGCAAATACTTCAAAATGACAGGTTAGGCTACTAAAAATTACAGCAAATATATTTAAAGTGGTGGCATTTTTATTTGAGAACTCTTGACCAGCAACAACAGTGAACAGAATAAATAGCCTACAATTGTGTATGATATAATAAATAAAGTACAGTTAAAATAAACACATTTAAATAAACGACACAGGCTCTGTCAGGCCAAAATGTGTCCGTGAGCCAAAATGTGTCCGGGCCAGGCATCGGAATGCTTGGAATGTCATTGCTATGCCAACAGACACGCGAGCATTGTGACGCGATAGCATTGCACTTGCTTTGACCTCAGAATCGCCGGGTGACAAGCTGGCGCTTGCTTTTATCCTACAAAACATGACAACAACTCACTAAATAAAAGTTAACAAATAACATTTATTGAAAACAATATTCAACGTAACAAAACATTTTTAGGAAACGTAATAATAATCGGTATTAATCGGTCATCAGAAAAACTACCAATAGGCCCACAAAAAAATAACAATTAGGCCTACTGTACGACGTGACATTAGATTAGTTTTATTGGGCTATTCAACAACGCGATTGGCCTACTTACTCTTTCCACCTCGCTGGTTTAACTTGCAGTGCGAACAGGCGAATGGTTTTTTTTTTAAATCCGGCGTTGTTAACATTATTAACGGATGCTCGTTTTTTTATAAAGCAACATTTGACCAGGAAACTACTATGTAGTATTGCTAGCTAGTTAGTTTCAGTAAAATACTATCTACTTCAAAATGAATCACTAGCTAACACAATCTAAAATCGAAAACAATTAACAATATAAAGCTTAGTAGCCTATACAAAGGGAAATTATAAAGGTTATCTGAGTGATAGTGATGGTTATTTGAGTGATGTAGTGATTTATCTCCGTCCAACGATCTCCGGCGATTCTGAGGTCAAAGCAAGTGCAATGCTATCGCGTCACAATGCTTGCGTGTCTGTTGGCATAGCAACGACATTCCAAGCATTCCGATGCCTGGCCCGGACACATTTTGGCTCACGGACACATTTTGGCCTGACAGCTCCTGTACATCATATGCACACACAATAAATATCTGGCTTGTTTGTCAAATTTGGCTGGCTATCTCTGTTATACAGTCTTCCATCCACCTCATTTTCAGTAGACCTAGACTACTGGATTCTGGAATCTGATAAAATAAGATTAATATTAGCATAGATTAAATAGCTCTATACAAATATAACCATTCAATGTCTATTATTACCTGTAAGATCTAATGTTACAATCTATGATCAAAAAAACGAAGATGAGAAAGTCGTAAATAAACGTAACCTGCGATTGCAAACTAGCTTGAGACCGTAGGCTACTGTAAATTGAGAATATTAGCAATGAGTATCATTCAGATGATTTGGGTCTGAATAAAATATCAAGGCTAGTTTACAATCTTCTTTTGTCTACTTTGTTACCAGCAAGGCTAGGGTCTGCTGTCTGAAACAGCTTCTAATTCCAGCTCGCGAGTCGCGCCGCTGAAAGAAAAAGATGCGGCTCAAACGGCTCTTCTGTATTAACCGGAAGTACCAAAATTGCGACTCCGACTCTTCAAACTGAATGGTACGAATAGAGCCGACTCAGAAAAGAGCCGAACTGCCCATCACTAGAAAAGATTTTACAAATCACGTTACGGAAAGAGTAGGTACGAGGCCTACATGACGGGATATTGTAGTCTCCTGATTGGACACGCAGTAGCCTATGTCAAATGAGTCTCGCAGCGCGAGTGATCAAGCAGCAACAGTTTCAGTTATCCAACGCGACATGAAAGACAAGCCTATGGAGTTTATTTTGTTATATAAATAGCGCGCAGAACAGTATCTTTCGTTGTTTTGAGCTTGTTAAAATGGCATAAAAAGTTTTTATGAACTCAAAAACGTCGAAAAACTTATTAACACAATGCAGGTTTGGCTCGTTGTCATTTGCTTTGTTTTTGAATTCTTCGACTAATTCATCGAGTTAATCGAATTCACAAATTCAAAGATAAAGCAAATGACGAAAAAACTATCTAAACCTGCATTGTGTTAATGAGTTTAAAGGGGAAATGATGAACTGTTTTTAATTTGATCAGTTGATTTATATTTTTAAATAACCTCCTTTTTGTAATTGTTTGCAATAGGCCTATAGCACAATAAGCACAACGTGAACATGGGAGTTTTATTTTTCATTGCATGCATATTTCTGACGTAATGTAGCTTAAGAGGGTAAATGATCCATTTCATTAGCGCAGCTTAGTTTAGCTCTATGCATCAAGACCAATTCTGCTCATAATTAATTTTCATTTCATAATAGATTATGGACTGCATCGTAAGTCAGATGTAACAGGTTGGTTGTAGAGGACAGGTGCTACTAGGTCATACAGATTGTGGGATCGTCAGTTCAATTAAATCAGTGCTTACTATATTCAGCATAGGGATAATGTTTCTGTTTTGCATTGATGCATTTGGATTCTGCAACTTGTGTATTAAATGACATGTTTAATGAATGAATGTGCTGCATAATTATTTTAGATTGGCGGTGAATGGATCTGCTTTAGTACTGCTCCAGAGCACGGGCATCTCCCCTCCCTAAACAGGAGATGACCAGAAACCCCCCATACTAAAGCAGATCCAAACAACAGGTGGAAGCTGGAGTGGTGGAGGGTGACAGCAAGTTTATTTTAACACAAGCCATAAGCAAACAAAAAACAGCGCATCAGCATTCAAGCAGTACAGAGAGAACTGATTCTTGGCTTAAAAAGGGTGCTCCATTAGAGGTGTGTGCGCATGTGATTGGTTCAGTATGGGATGCGTGATTGCTAGCCGACCATGGTCGGCTACAGCCAGAGGTTGACAGAACTTGCTTTGCGCACTAATCGTTCGTGATGCTCGTTCCTGCTTTCTACCAATGTATCAGACAGTTTATTCTGACGCACCCAATGTCTGATTAATTTATTATGATTTTCCAGCCTCGTGATGGCCTGCTTTACTGGCATTGACACATGACAATGTGTCCCTCATGTTCAGAAACAACAGCAACCGACACAAAAATGCAAATTCCACACAGCTGAGAAGCAAAGACACACAGCTGGCTAAGAAACGGCTGAGAAGCAAATTCTCCAATTACTTTTGCTCTCCTAAAATGGGTGGATTATGTATGAAAAGGACAAATTCCTACAAGGATCACCTGATCTGGATGTAAATATATAGAAATAAAAGCTGACAGTCAGCACTATAACCTCATATCCAGTTTTATTTCAAATACAATATGCCGGTGTACAGAGCGAAAACAACAAAAATTGTGGCACTGTCCCAATACTTTTGCATTTAACTATCTTGAGGAGGGAATGTACAGTCTGTCTGAGCGGTAAGATCTACACAAAGTGCAATTCCTATACAATGTTGAACAATAAAGAGCGAAACAAAGAGCCTCAACTGATACCTCAGATAAAAACATACGGTCTGAAGTCTAATTATCAGCTTTAGCTGACATACACATTACAGGCCTATTACAAAGAACTGAAAAGGCCAGTATGATCAAGCTCATTTTCAGATGACAAGTTTGCAATACACATGACCTAGTTTCTTTCTACAGTATAGCCAAATAGTTAAGTCATTTACATATATTGAACAAATTACACTGGTGTCAATTTCATCATCACAAAATGTCACCTGTCAATCTACTTACATTTTACCTTGACACAGAAATAAAATTACATTTTTAAAGAACAAAACGGTCACAAACGTTTGTAATGAAAGGAAAATGGCATCACAGTTTGTCCTAGTCCAAAACATGATCAGCCATTAATATCAGAAGTTTAAAATGCGTTTCTACAAACGCTGCAAAATGTTTGGCTAACCACCTTTTATTCACTCCTTGAACTCAAACTACACACCTATCAAAACCTAAAAACATACCCAAAAAACTTCCCACAATGAATAAAATGTAGGGCCTTTAATCCGAATGAGGCTGGTGGATATTTAAATTATTTTGATTTTTAAAAATTCTCACCAGTATAAATCATCTGGTGGTGATGTAAAGCACTTGTGTGGGAAAAACACCTCTCACACAGAGTACATTTTTATGGCTTTTCACCTGTCTGAATTCTCAGGTACATATTTAAATCAGATCTTGTACTAAAACACTTTTCATAGTGTGTACACCCACACACAGGTGGCTACTTAAATGAGATATTTTCACCTGTACAAATTCTCAGGTGTAAAGGAGATTTTGTACTAAACACTTCATTAAAATTGAGTACACCTGTATGGCTTTTCACCTGTATGAATAATCTTGTGGCTATTAAAGTCATAATCATAATGAAACCATTCCCACACCGATGACATGTGTAGGGTTTTTCACATGTATGAATGCACTGGTGGTGATTTAAAGCAAATTTAATCAAAAGCCCTTCTCACACTGTGTATACTTATAGAGGATTTCACCTGTTTGAATTCACATGTGTATATCTAGTGTGTTAAAAAACTTCCCACAATGAATAAAATGTAGGGCCTTTAATCAGAATGAGGCTAGTGGATATTTAAATTATTTTGATTTTTAAAAATTCTCACCAGTATAAATCAGATGGTGGTGATGTAAAGCACTTGTGTGGGAAAAACACCTCTCACACAGAGTACATTTTTAGGGCTTTTCACCTGTCTGAATTCTCAGGTACATATTTAAATCAGATCTTGTATTAAAACACTTGTCACACTGTGTACAATCACCTGTATGAATTCTCAGGTTTGTTTCTAAAGAAGATCTTGTATTAAAACACTTCTCACACTGTACATTTGGACAGCTTTTTAAATTTAGAATTCTCAAGTGAACATTTAAATCATATTTTGTATTAAAACATTTCTCACACTGTACACTTGTAAGGCTTTTCACCTGTATGAATTCTCAGATGTGTATTTAAAATTGATTTTGTATTAAAACACTTCTCACACTGTGTACACTTGTACAGTTTTTCCACCTGTATGAATCCTCAGGTGTGTATTTAAAGAAGATCTCGCATTAAAACACTTCACACACTGTACACTTGTAAGGCTTTTCACCTGTATGAATCCTCAGGTGCGTATATAAAGAAGATCTTTGATTAAAACACTTCTCACACTGTGTACACTTGTACGGCTTCTCACCTGTATGAATTCTCAAGTGAACATTTAAATCAGATTTTGTATTAAAACATTTCTCACACTCTGTACACTTGTAAGGCTTTTCACCTGTATGAATTCTCAGGTGGCGATTTAAATGAGATATGTGGGCAAAGCATTTCCCACAATGAAAACATTTGTAGGGCTTTTCTCCGGTATGAATTGTCAAGTGCACACTGACAGAGGATTTTGTTTTAAAACACTTCTCACACTGTGTACACTTGTACGGCTTCTCACCGGTATGAATTCTCAGGTGTACGTTTAAATTAGATTTTGTAGTAAAACACTTCCCACACTGTGTACACTTGTACGGCTTCTCACCTGTATAAATCCTCAGGTCTCTATTTAAAGAAGCTCTTGTACTAACACACTTCTCACCTGTATGAATTCTCAGGTGTGTATTTAAAAAAGATCTTGTACTAACACACTTCTCACACTGTGTACACTTGTACAGCTTTTCACCTGTATGAATCCTCAGGTGCGTATTTAAAAAAGATCTTTGATTAAAACACTTCTCACACTGTGTACACTTGTACGGCTTCTCACCTGTATGAATTCTCAAGTGAACATTTAAATCATATTTTGTATTAAAACATTTCTCACACACTGTACACTTGTAAGGCTTTTCACCTGTATGAATTCTCAGGTGTGTTTCGAAAGAATATCTTCTTTTAAAACACTTCTCACACTGTGTACACTTGTACGGCTTCTCACTGGTATGAATTCTCATGTGAATATTTAAATTAGATTTTGTAGTAAAACACTTCACACACTGTGCACACTTGTACTGCTTTTCACCTGTATGAATTTCATCTTCATTTCTATGAATTGTCCTCTTTTGAATGTAATTCAAAAGGCTTGGGTTTTTACTTGAATTCATTACCATTGGTTCAACTATCACATTCGTTCTCTGACAATTGATAGGTTTGTTTTTACTGAGTGTATTTTTCTGCACAATTCTGGTCTGATTATCTTCATCGTTAAAGTGCTGAGTTACGCCTCTACATTGGATCGGCAAATAATTACTTTTTTCATTTTTACAGTTTTGATTTGGCTCTCCTGCATATTTTTGTGGTTCAGTCTGGTCTTTGTGATCAACAGCAGCTCCACTCATCACAGTTTTCAGCAGATCACTCACTAAACTTTCACTGGATTCACACTTCATTTTACCAGATTTAATATCCTGCAAGTCACTGAAGTGTTCTGGTTTAAGGTATCCTCCATAATCAGCCTCTGTTTTTATTTGGTCAGGAAGCAAATGGGTTACATCTCCCAGCTCTGCATTGTCTAGACTCTCTGTCTTAATAAAATCCCCAGTGTGGGTGGAGCCCCAATCAGTTTCTGTTTTAATCAGTGATGCATGTGTGTGGTGTACATCACTGACCCCGCTGTGTGCTGTAAAACACTCTGGCTCCAGTGTGTTGAGTCCTGGTGCAGCACACTCTGTCTCTGACTCTGCCATGTGGACAGACTCCAGTCCACTGAGTTCCTCTTCTTTCTGTCTGATCCTGTGCTGCTCTGTGAGCTCTGGTAGTGTTGTCTCAGTGTCCCGTATCAGACAGACCCCTGCCTGCATCATACTGCTGCTCAATGGTGTGCAGAAGTGCAGCTCCTGGAGGGTAAACAGGGGAAGGGATTTAGCCTAAATCAAACAGGTCATACTATAGCACCTGACACATTCTTTACACTTTGCAGTCCTACAGATACCTGACTGGCCATAGGGGGCACTCTTGCATTATGAGGTGGGGGACACATTCCGCTCCACCTAGGTGATACCAAGTCCAGGGTGTGAAATCAAGAACAGCCACCAGCCAAATGCTGGCACAATTTTGATTGTGGCTGGTATAATTTTTTACTTGAGCAGCCACTTTGGCCAGTAACCATCCAGGTTGTGTTATATTGTGAAAGATAATGTGGCGGGTTAAAAGTGGAAGAAAGCCCTTTATGATGTGCCTCAGAACATACAGAACATTTGTTTCAGCTCGGTTTGAAAATAAACAAACTTCATACTAGCCAGCGTTAATTCTCACTTAGATGGTCAGTAAAATTACTATGAGTAAAAGATAAATAATGTTAGCTACCTTGTAGGACCGTTCTAGTTGTTCAGTTAATTAATCCGTGGAACATGAGGAAATACGAGAATTATGATGGATTAGGTTGTACCACATGTATTGCTCTCTTTAGGAACATTGTACAATATCTAGAGTGAAAGTCTGCATTGCTGCAGACTTGCAAAAAGTGAGGGTAGAACGTGCGAGAATTCCGCATTTAGAGGACTTGCCAAAAACGCTGTTTTCACAATGAGACAGCCCTAAGCACTCCCGGACCTAACGAGAACGGGCCTTGGATTCCATGAGTCTGAGTCCAGAGAATGAAGGTGTGTCCCAATATTCTTTACTCCTCACCTCCTTTCCTCCACTCGTCTCCTACCCAGAAGTATACAAAACTGCCTGTACGTTTAAAGCACAAGTAGTTGCACGTACAGTTTGCAGTGGGGTGCAAAAGATTTGGGCACCCCTGGTCAAAATTCCTTTTACAATTAATATCCAAGTGAACAGAAGCTAACCTGACCTCTAAATGGTACAAGTATAACATGACACATTTCTTCAAATTTGACTTTTTCAAAATAAAAAAAGGAAAAAGGCCCTGTGCAAAAGTCCGGGAACCCTTTTGGATTATTCTTTGTTGCTTTTAAAAAAGATGATTACTAAGGTATCTCCATGCCTTCTAAAGCATGCAACTGCGGTGGCTGTTGTGTCTGGTGTTAACCCCTTAGCTCTGATAGTCTAGGTAGGCTCGCCGGCGAGCCCGTTTTACGCAACTGAGACACGTGTTGCTCCTGCTGCAGCCAAAATTTGGAAAAAAAACCCAAAACCGGTATTTTTAACTTATTGGTAGACGATTCGCGACGATTTCTTTCTGGCCGTTGCTTAGTTTCTCTATTTTCACTATCTTTCCCAGTCACAAGTACAAACCCACACCACCCCACCACTACCCCTACCCTACCCATGCATAGTGGTAGTTAGCGTTTTGAGTTCATAAAAATAATATTATTATATATATATTATATATAATAATATATAATAATATATACCAACCAGAACCCCCCTAATGCAATACAAATCGTGCCAAATCGCTCTCAATACAATACCTACATAAACAAAGTCAATCAATCTCTAATCATTAAACAATCCATTCTACTCTATATATATCTGCGATTAAATAAATCATTCATAATCCCATTGGACTGGATTTAAGCGTAGAGATATATCCTTCAAGATTCCGTGGTCATTTTATTGTTTGGACTCAATCCAAAAAAAAAAACACATTTGAACACGATTACACAACAAAAACACAACAAAAGTAAAACTAAAAAAACTTACTTCCTGATTTGACTGTTTCATTTTTTTCTTTATTTTTTTTTTTGATCGTTTATTCCTTTCCAATAGAAAGAACGATATTAAAAAACAAAAAAAGTAATTTAATTTTAGTGTAATTAAAAAGCTTTAATTAAAAAATTATAACCGTATCGTAACTAGCTTTATTATAATATTACGCAGCAGCGCGCACGCAACGCATTGCATTGACCGCATTTTTTTTTGACGCATTTGTATGCGCGCATGAATGATTGCCGCGATTTATTTTTTTTTTTTTTTTTTTGAATTTTTTTTTTTATTTATTTTTGAGCTTTTACGAGCAAGAGATTTCTGATAGAAGATGTTTAGCATCCTGTAGCATAGAGAGGCCTATCAATATGGGGAAATAGCCTAATCAATATGTAATTTTATGTAACAGTATTTTTTAATTTTATTCTATATTTTTCTTTTTTTTTTTTTTTTTGTTTATTTTTTTTTATATTTGTTTGTAATATATTTTGTCGTAATAGATAATCTGACTGTATTTATAATATTTTTAAATTTTTTTTTTTGAACTTAATAACGACATTTAACTTATAAAATTATATATAAAGTTTTTTTATTATTTTTTTTTTTTTTTTTTTTATTTTTATTTTTTTTTATTTTTTCTGTTTTTTATTATTCTGTTTTTGACTAGTAGATAGCTTCTCTGTTTGTGTTAAAGTACTTAGCTTTGTAGTTACTAGTTGGTAGAAAAGTAGCGCTTTTGTGACTTAGAAAGTATAGCTGACTGTGTCAGAAAAGTAGACGCTTGTTGCTGCTGCTGCGTTAGTTCTTTTTTGACTTAGAAATTGGCTTTTTGGTCTGAATAATTCATATGTAACTCAATATGCACTTAATGTAATGTAATGTATTGATACTGAATAAAATAATGGCTCGTAATGTAATGCTGTGTTTGAATTTCGCCTCGTTTGGTTCAATTTGTATTGCGTTGTGGATTGCTTCTTTGTGTTGCTCATATAATTGTTATTTTTAGTATATTATTTTTTTTTTTTGTGTTCGTTGTTGCTTGCTCTTTTTATTTTATTTTTTTTCCGATATTTTGTTTTTGTTTGTTTTTTTCTTTTATGGTTTTTGTGTTATTTTTTTTTTTTTATGTATGGTTTTATTGATGTTTTTAATATATGCATTTAATATATTCAAATTTTTTGGTGTCCAAAATGTTTCAAATGAAATTTAAAAAATATATTTAAAATAAAGAAATAAAAAAAATAAATAAATAAAAATATAAAAAATAATAATAAAACAAATAACAAAAACAAAACAATATACTAAATGTATTAAAGAAATAGAATTACAAATAAAGAATAATAAAAGTTTATAAATAAAAGTTGTGTGTACCACAATGTTATATTATTAATTTGTTTTGCTTGTGATAATGCTACTTGTGTTATGTGCTATACAGTGTTGTAATGCTTGTTCAATTTATTGACCTTGTGCACTCCAGCAGAGCCCAGCAGCCCTCCACTCAGCAGCACAGCAGGAGGAGAATGCAGGAGAAGCATCCTTACAGAAAAATTATGGCACACACAAACACAAAACTGAAACATACTGAATCAATGATGGCACACTTGGCATCCAACACTGACAAAAAACAACGAAGGCAAATGTAAAAGCTTTTTTAGGGAAACATTATAAAAATTTTAAGGGAAATGTTTATTGGGGAAAAAAGACTGACAGGCTTTTTTTGGAATTTGATTGTTATCCATTGATAAAATGAAAATTGAAAAAAAAAAAATAAATCCCCAATGAAAAAATTCCAAAATTGCAATAAATGAAAAGAATAAAATTTATTTTAAATGATTTTTTTTTTTGTTTTGATTTTTGATGAGTGGTTTTTTACAAGATGGTACATTTACAGTTTTTTTACATTTTTCATTTCATATTCTTTAGTTGTCTGTGTATGCTTAACCCTGCCTTGACATTGTGTTTGTCATAGTTTTTTTTTCAGTGTTGGTTAGTTTTTTGCTATTTTTTTGATGATGTTATGTAGTTTTGAAAAGAAACATTTTTTTTTTTGTTTTTTTTTTATTTTTTTTTTGTTTTTTTCTTACATTTTTTTGATTTTAATTAAAAAATTTTAAAAAAAAATGTTTGAAAATTGTACAAAAAATTTTTTTTTTTTTATTTTTATTTTAAAGCCATTTAAATAGTCAACCAAAAGTTGTTTTATTAAAATTTTTAAACCCTTTTTTTTTTTTACCATTTATTTTGCACCATTAGTTAACAAGCATCGTTAACAAGTTCCTCTAAACAGTTGTCCAAGGATGTCAGAATCAAAATAGTTCACTTCCACCAACAAGGAGAAGGCAAAAAAAAACTCAATGTTTCAAACTACATATTTTCACTGTCAGAAACATTATCAGAAAATGGAAAAAGAGCTGCATCACTGCAAAATAGCTACAAAAAAAGACTAGCAGACGCAGGTCTAGTTGTTCACAGGACAAACAATACAACGTACTTTAAACAACAAAGACCTACATGGCAGAGTTGCCAGAAAGAAGCCTTAAAGCATCTGAAGTATGCAAAACAAAACCAAACCTTGAGAACCCTGAAGCATTTTGGAACAATATGTACATTATGCTTTGGGGTTGTGTGGCAGCGGTGGACACAAGAAATATTGTACGGGTAGAACAAAGAATGGATTCCACCAAATAACAAAAAATTAATTAAAGTTGAAGAGAGGTTGGGTATTCCAATGATCAACCATGAAGTACCTCCAGGAAAAGACAGATGAAGGTTCCCCAGACTTGAGTATTATTGAAAATCTGTGGAGAGATCTCAAACATGCCGTGCAGGCGTGCATACAAGGAGGCCAAATAATATTTCTGAGCTACAGGTATTCTGCCAGAAAGAATGGGGGAGAATTCCAAAAGAAATAATTGAAAGACTCTTAGCTGGCTAGAGGAAGCTGTTATAGTTGCCAGAGGAGGAGTTACAAAGTACTAACTGACAGGGTTCCCAAACTTTTGCACGGGCCGTTTTCCTTTTTTTATTATTTTGAAAATGTAAAACATTTAAATAAAAAGTAATCTTGCTTTAACATTTTAAGAAATGTGTCATGTTTAACTTTGTACCGTTTAGAAATCAGGTTAGCTTATGTTCACTTACATATTAATTGTAAAAAGGATTTTGACCAGGGGTGCCCAAATTTTTGCACCCCACTATATGTCTCTAGAACTGAAGGTGAAAAGGCAAAATGAGGAAAATCACCTACAATAGATAGAGTTTTCAACAATCCAAGAGGAAGGCCTCTGGATGTCTCCCATGCATAAAGTGTCAAACAGGTGACCTGCTGCAGAAAAATGTTTATTAAAAGCTGTGCTCATGTTTTTTTGATTGGTTAAGTGACAATGGCTAGCACTGACACAGGAATGTGATATACAGGTGCAGCTCAAAAAATTTGAATATCGTGAAAAAGTTCAATATTTTTGTCACTCATTTCAGAAAGTGAAACTGATATATTACATAGATTCATTACACATAGTGAAATATTTAAAGCCTTTATTTCTTGTAATTTTGATGATTATGGCTTACAGCTAATGAAAACCCAAATTCAGTGCCTTTCTGACATGAGTGACAAAAAATATTGAACTTTTTCACGATATTCAAATTTTTTGAGCTGCACCTGTATATATATATATATATATATATAATAATATTTTTTTTTTTTTTTTTTGTGCCTACCACCACCTCCCGACTTTGGGGGACAACTTCATTATTATTTTTTATTTCTTTATTTTTATTATTTTATTGGCAACATTAGCAAATCACACAAGCCATGAGGATAAGAAAAGAAAAACCACCAAGATAGTAATAACAATAGACAAGTAAATAATACTAAAAAACTAAACAAAAACAAAAACTATTGAACAGTTATCTCCCAAAGGTATCTCCTAATTTTCTCCTAGTTTCCCAAATGACAAATGTTCTCTAATTTTATGGTTTCTTTTTGTCATTATCACTTCCTTCATGGAATAGTGTTTTACATATTGTCGGGTGTTAATTAATTTCTTGTTTGAGTTTAATATATGTATCTTTCCAAGGAGTATTATTTTGTTATTTAATATAGGGCATTTTTCATTCAAATCCCCCAATACAATATTAACCGCAGTTAAAGTAAGTTGGCATGCATGATGTTTAAGCAACCTTTGGACCTGTGTCCAAAAGTAGGCCAATACCAGAAAAGATGTAATAGGTCCTCACTTTCTTCCCAACAGAATCTGCGAGTTTTCAATGCCCCATATATTAAGCATTTTTCTTGTTGGTAAAATTTTATAAAATTGTTTAAATTTAAATATTCTAGTTGTAACATCAATTGCAGTGTTATATATGACATTGAAAAACCTCTTCCACGGTATAGGTGTCTCAAACTCTTCCTCCCAGTATATGTAAAATGTATATGGAATAGCAGTTAATATATTAGATTTCAAAGAAAATTGTTTTGTTTCCTTATTTATCTTGACTTTATTCAACCATTTATGAGATCTGATATAAGGTCTAAGAACCAGTTGTTTAGTATTTATAGTTTTCAGATATTTTTCCATTTTGGGGGTATCGCAGCCAGCAGTTGATTTAAATTATGCTGTGTACAGATCTCCCCATACATTCTACAGAATTTTTAATAGCAAAGTTTTCCTTGTGGATTAAGAACATCATTCACAAATAAAATGTTGTATGTCGCTTTGGAAAAAAGCGTCTGCCAAATAACTGTAATGTGATGTAATGTAGAATTCCCTTATTTAAAAGAGGTAGCCATAGAAAGGGTTTTCCATTTATTAGGATATTGGAGTTGAGCCATAAAATTTGTTTCTGGACTGTCTGCTTTTTCTGGGGATAGTATTGGAAGTGCAACCACACTTTAATAGCCTCCTTGAAAAAGGGGGAAATATTTGGTAGTAATTCATTGAACAACCATGCATAATGAGAAGGCTTATCCACTCAAATGCTCAATGACAAATGATCCACTCAAACACTGACAAATCAACCGCGCCGCTGGCCTAAGCAACGAACTTATCATAAATACAATGTAGGTTGAAACGTAAGTGTAAGCAGTGACTCGTCACCACTGATAGGCATGGTATTCAATTATAGAATAGCAGCTGGGAGTGAGTGATCAAGGCCTATTCCAACCAAGAAGACTAGATTAGCAATACAATAGACTGGTTCCTGGTTAGACCACAGGAAGTTGAACCTTCAGACCCCCTACTGATGAACAGACTAATTGATTTACGGGAGCCAGACAGATATACATCTCCGTTTCCCGCCTGTAGAAAACAAAGCCCGAAAATGGTATTTAAAGTCATCCATTTCACAGAATAGGATTCAGATTAACTCCGCTGAATCCAGAGTGCATTGCTGTATCTCTGACAACTGCTGTTACCCAGAATAAACTTTGTCATTTTCAAGGAACATCAGAGAAGTTCTTTTTTCTTACAATGTACAGCTCAAAAAATTCGAATATCGTGAAAAAGTTCCATATTTTTTGTCACTAATGTCAGAAAGTGAAACTCATATATTATATAGATTCATTACACATAGTGAAATATTTCAAGCCTTTATTTCTTGTAATTTTGATGATTATGGCTTACAGCTAATTAAAACCCAAATTCAGTGTCTCAGAAAATTAGAATATTACATAAAATCAATAAAAAAGGATATTTTAAACACTAAAGTATGTTCATTTCTATGCACTCAATACTTGGTTGGGCTCCTTTTGCATGAATTACTGCATCAATGCGGCGTGGCATGGAGGCTATCAGCCTGTGGCACTGCTGAGGTGTAATGGAAGCCAAGGTTGCTTTGATAGCGGCCTTCAGGTCGTCTGCATTGTTGGGTCTGGTGTCTCATCTTCCTCTTGACAATACCCCATAGATTCTCTATGGGGTTCAGGTCAGGCGAGTTTGCTGGCCAATCAAGCACAATAATACCATGGTCATTGAACCAGCTTTTGGTACTTTTGGCAGTGTGGGCAGGTGCCAAGTCCTGCTGGAAAATGAAATCAGCATCTCCATAAAGCTCGTCAGCAGAAGGAAGCATGAAGTGCTCTAAAATTTCCTGGTAGATGGCTGCGTTGACTGTGGACTTCAGAAAACACAGTGGACATGGCACCCCAAATCATCACTGTCCAGTTATTTTTCTCCTTAGCCCAGGTAAGACGCTTCTGACGTTGTCTCTGGTTCAGGAGTGGCTTGACACGAGGAATGTGACATTTGTAGCCCATGTCCTGGATTCGGCTGTGCGTGGTGGCTCTTGATGCACTGACACCAGCCTCAGTCCACTCCTTGTGAAGCTCCCCCAAATTCTTGAATGGATTTTGCTTGAAAATCCTCTCAAGGCTGCGGTTATCCCTGTTGCTTGTGCACCTTTTCCTACC
Organism: Ilyophis sp. 1 JC-2022; assembly: GCA_022702515.1. NCBI lineage: Eukaryota > Metazoa > Chordata > Actinopteri > Anguilliformes > Synaphobranchidae > Ilyophis > Ilyophis sp. 1 JC-2022. The sequence goes on from CM040400.1 coordinate 28,115,150, forward strand.
ACACTTTTTCCTTCCACTCAACTTTCTATGAATATGCTTGGATACAGCACTCTGTGAACAACCAGCTTCTTTAGCAATGACATTTTGTGGCTTACCCTCCTTGTGGAGGGTGTCAATGACCGTCTTCTGGACATCTGTCAAGTCAGCAGTCTTCCCCATGATTGTGTAGCCTACTGAACCAGACTGAGAGACCATTTAAAGGCTCAGGAAACCTTTGCAGGTGTTTTGAGTTAATTAGCCGATTAGAGTGTGACACCATGAGTTTCCAATATTGAACTTTTTCACAATATTCTAATTTTCTGAGACACGGAATTTGGGTTTTCATTAGCTGTAAGCCATAATCATCAAAATTACAAGAAATAAAGGCTTGAAATATTTCACTGTGTAATGAATCTATATAATATACAAGTTTCACTTTCTGAAATGAGTGACAAAAAATATTGAACTTTTTTGAGATGCACCTGTATGTAGCCTATAGGCTAATGATTAACAAATGGCAACGACAGAGATAACTAATATGAGATTGTTTAATAAGGGTGTCAATAATTCTGAGTGGCATGTTAGCACTGCGTTTTCTCCTCATCACGTTAAAGAATGTCATTAATTTAAGACGGCACTCCATTTAGTCCAAACGATTTAAACATTAGAAAGCCTACATTTAAAGACGAAAACCTCAAATTGCTGGAACGAGCCTTGAGCACAATGCACGCTTTCAAGCTAGGAAAACTCATTTACCCAATATATGTGCTGTTCATTGATCACTTCGCATGACATAGGCCAGGGGTAGGCAACCCTGGTCCTAGAGAGCCGCAGAGTCTGCTGGTTTTTGTTTTCACCTTAAACACAGCAACTAATTAGACCAAAGAAACCAGGTGAGGTGAGTTAACTGTGTAATCAACTGCTTTAATTGATCAATTAAGTGGTGAGTAACAACAAAAACCAGCAGACCCTGCGGCTCTCTAGGACCAGGGTTGCCTACCCCTGACATAGGCTATTAACGCATTTTGCGGCAGCACAAATATAGTAAAAGTTTATTTACCTATTCGTCGTGGTTATTGAGTTATTAGGCTAACTGGCAAATTATTGCCTACTGAAAAATATTGAGACGAGTAGCCTAATAATGCGTTTAAAAGCAAGATTAACTACAGAGAACCTGGTACTACATCCCACAGTACGCTACACTGTTGCTGCATAATGCAATTTGCTAAACTACTAAATACAAAATAGCAAACTACTAGATTAACCTGTAGCCTATTTATTAGCCTATACACTGTCTTTTCCATTCTGTATGCGATTTTAATGTATAATACCGTGATAAACATTAATGTGATTATCACTGAACAGGACGTTCGATCACTTCGATGTGAATTGTGGGTAATATGAGCTTGCCGAGTCGACTCTTTTGCAGACTTGTTCCCTTGAGAAAAGTTGAGGGTGGGGGGGCTATGTCACAAACTTCACTTTGCTTTATAACGGATTGGACTAACACTTAAAATGGAGACCGAGGGTACATCCTGGTCTCAAAAGGGATTCTCCCCAAGTGAAGTTTGCAAGTGAAGTTTACGAGGGTGGAGCAAAAACTGGATTGGGACGCAGCCTTTGTTTGTTTCTCGTCAATCCTCCCTTGCAGAGCACCTTTTAAGATTGCTTGCTGCACGTAGCGAATTGCGTCACAAGATAGCTCCGCGAGGAAAGTGAGCAAGGGAAGGGAGCTTGTTAAATTGGATCCGAATGCAGCCCAGGAGAAATACATAGTTGTGTTAAAAAAAATTGCAGTACAACATCAGTAACCTGATGAACCACTTTTATTAGTAGTAGTGATATTTCTGCATGGCAAATAATTTACTTGTAGATGTAGTAGTGTAATAGAAAAACAACAGACCCAACTGTCATGACATGCACGCTTGAGTAATTTACTCATTCATTGAAAGGGGCGTGTTCAAAATAATAGCAGTGTGGAGTTTAATTCGAGAATTAATTCATTCTGTGAAAAAAACAGGTGTCATTAATTGTCCATTATTAAGGAAGAAGGGAAGCAAATGTTTCACACATTGTTATAAAACATATTTCCTTCTGAATTGCGAAGTAAAATGGGCCGTTCCAAACATTGTTCGGAGGAACAACGTAATTTGATTAAAAAGTTGATTGGAGAGGGGAAAACGTATAAAGAAGTGCAGCAAATTATAGGATGCTCAGCTAAAAAGATCTCAAATGCTTTAAAATGGCAACAAAAACCCGAAAAACACAGAAGAAAACAAGCAACTACTGTTAAAACGGATCGAAGAATAGTCAGAATGGCAAAGATTCAGCCAATCATCACATCCAGAAAGATCAAAGATGATCTAAAATTACCTGTAAGTGCTGTTACAGTCAGAAGACGTTTGAGCGAAGCTAAGCTATCAGCAAGAAGCCCCCATAAAGCACCATTGTTGAAAAAACAATGTGCAGAATCGGTTCAAATTTGCCAAGGAACACATCGATTGGCCTAAAGAGAAATGGCGTAACATTCTGTGGACTGATGAGAGTAATTTTGTTCTTTTTGGGTCTACTGGTCGTCGACAGTACGTCAGACGACCCCTGGGTACTGAATTCAAGCCACAGTACACTGTGAAGACAGTGAAGCATGGTGGCGCAAAAATCATGGTCTGGGGATGTTTTTCATACTACGGTGTTGGGCCTATTTATCGTATACCAGGGATCATGGATCAGTTTGAATACATCAAAATACTTGGAGATTATGTTGCCGTATGCTGAAGAGGAAATGCCCCTGAAATGGGTGTTTCAACAAGACAACGACCCCAAACACACAAGTAAGCGAGTAACATCTTGGTTCCAGACCAAAAGGATTGAGGTAATGGAGTGGCCAGCTCAATCCCCTGACCTCAACCCCATTGAAAACATGACATTAAAAATGCAGTTTCTGAAGCAAAACCCAAAAATTCACATGAACTGTGGAATGTAGTTTGTTCATCCTGGGCTGAAATACCTGTTTCTAGGTGCCAGAATTACATTTATCCATTCATACAGCTGGATATATACTGAAGCAATTCAGGTTCAGTACCTTGTTCAAGGGTACAACGAGTCCTACCTGGCAATCGAACCTGCAACCTTTTGGTTACAAGTCCAGTTCCTTCACCATTATACTATACTGCCACCTTATAACAATATTCAGAAAAATAATTACATAATCAAGACAATTGATAGGGGTCAATCCATAGGGTTGACACCTATGGATGCGCACAAGCCTACGTTATGTAACTTTAGTTGCTAAGCTAATTGAAAACACTACTGCGCACTCCTCCAATGGGGAAAAGCGGCCGTTGTCTTTCTAGTCGTATCTAAAAATCTTTGCTTGATTTGCACCAGTGACGTGATCAGCGCGACACAGCATGTCTGGAAAACAGCTGGAAACAAAATAACCAGGAGGCGCAATTCTCGTGCGGTAATATGGAGGTAGATTTCTATCAAAAATAAACAAACACACACACCTCTCAATTTGTGTTCGTAGGTATAATCCACAAATGTTTTAATGCATGTGAAACACAAGTTAAGCATGTGTGAATCGACACGGGAAAAAACAGCGGAATATTTGTCTCCAAATTCCGTACGTAGATCCAAGCAGATCAAGCGTGTCCTTCGATCGCCAAATGTAGATTCGCCAGTTCGCAAGCCAAGCTTTTGATTTGTAAACGTGAACATTGGAAACATATCTGAAAATGTTATTTGCATTTGTAAATATAATTTTTGCCTTCATCCAAATGATGATTTATGAAACACAAATTGAGAGGCGTTTGTGTGTGGATGGCAAACATAATTGTGGATTATACTTTTGTGTTTGTTTATTTTTGATAGAAATCTACCTGCATAGAAGAAAGCCCTTTATGAAGTACCTCAGAAGATTTGCCGGTTTGTATTCCCTCCTGGAGGGAAACAGGGGAAGGGATTTAGCTTTAATCAAACAGGCCTACCACTAGCTACATATGCACAATAAAGAATATTGTAATAATTAATATAATTTCTGATTTTGTCTGATAACAATGATTTTATTTGATCAATATTTTTGTTTAACAATGACTATAAATATACTTGAATAAAACATGAGGGCTCAATTCTTGTTAGAACCTATTTTTATACGGTCTATGGTTAGAGCACATTTTGGAGAAACTATTGTGATATATAAAGTGCCCTCCACAATTATTGGCACCCCTGGTAAAGATGAGTAAAAAGGGTTATAAAACATTCACCGTTTGGTGAATTAGCTTAATCTCACATTGAACATTTCTTTTTTTAAATCCAAACTTTTATTGAAGTCAATTTATTCTGAGAAAACAAAATCCCCCCCATCAAGAAATAATTATTTTTAACAAAACCATGTGTGCCACAATTATTGGCACCCCTGCATTTAATACTTTATATAACCACCCTTTGCCAATAAAACAGCACTGAGTCTTCTCCCATAACATCTAATAAGGTTGGAGAATACAGAACAAGGAATCTGAGACCATTCCTCTTTACAGAATCTCTTCAAATCATCCAGTCCTAGTTAATCTCTTGTGCACTCTCCTCTTCAGCTCAGCCCACATGTTTTCAATGGGGTTTAGGTCAGGGGACTGAGATGGCCATGGCAGAAGCTTGATTTTGTGTTCAGTTAACCATTTTTGTATTGATTTGGACGTATGTTTTGGATAATTGTCCTGCTGGATCTTCCAACGAGGACCCAGTTTTAGTTTCCTGGCAGAGGCAGCCAGATTCAGATTTAAAATTTAAAATGATGCCATGTACCCCAACAAAGTTCCCAGGGCCTTTGGAGGAAAAACAGCCCCACAACATCACGGAGCCTCCACCATACTTAACAGTGGGAATCAGGTTATCTTCGGTATAGCCATCAACCCACCTTGAGTGTTGGTTGCCGAAAAGCTAAATTTCCGTTTCATCTGACCATAGAACACGGTTCCAGTTGCATCCAGTAGCAAACTCCAGGCGCTTACGTTTGTGGTGAAATGACAGGAAAGGCTTTTTTCTGGCATGCCTTCCAAATAATTTGTTGGCATGGAGGTGACGTCTAATGGTAGTTTTGGAGACTTGATGACCCCAAGATGCTACTTTCCTCTGTAATTCTCCAACAGTGATCCTTGGGGATTTTTTTGCCTCTCTTACCATCCTCCTCACTGTGCGTGGGCGCAAAATAAACTTAGGGTCCTCTTCGAGGTAAGTTTGTAACAGTTCCAGTTGCTTTGAACTTTTTAAGTATTGCCCTAATGGTAGATATGGGCATTTTCAGGTGAGTAGCTATTTTTTTATAGCTATTCCCTGACTTATGAAGTTCAACACACTTTTCCCTCATTTGATTTGTGTGTTCTCTTATCTTTCCCGTGTTGATGTATGAATAAAGGAACATGGCCTTTGTGTCACCTCATATTTAAACCCCAGTGAAACAGGAAGTCATGGATTACTGCTTGAAAGTCCCTAAACACTCTGACCAACTTTAAAAAGTTCAATATAAATGGAAAAAAATGCTTCAGTTAGATTTTGTTCAGAATCTCTAGGGGTGCCAATAATTGTGGCACACGTGGTTTTGTTAAGGCATTTTTTTTCTCAGAATAAATTTACTTTAATTTTTTTATAACCCTTTATACTCATCTTTACCAGGGGTGCCAATAATTGTGGAGGGCATTGTAGGCTATCGTTCAAATTTCGGAAAATATTAGGCCATACCGTCCAGCCCCATAATTGGATAGCCTAATTATTAACCTACATGTTCAGCAGTAGCATATCGTTTTCACCAAATCACAATTCGACCGTTTAGTTTACAAGCAATGGCCATCGCATAATGGGACTCAACTGAAAAATAATTAATTAAATCAACTGTAGCCTATTGTACTACAATATTGCTAAAAAGAAAAACACCTATGGTACAAACAAATTCGTCATATTTTCTCATGTTCCACGGATTAATTTACTGAACAACCGGAAAGCTCCTACATAACATTATTTTTCGACATCTTTAACTCATTTTATTCTTACTGACCATCCCATGGGGAGCAACATATTGGGTCAGTAGGCTATACGAAGTTTTCACCTATAAAATTAATAATACAATCACGTGCGCTTTAGCAGCTACTGCCACGTTACCAAACAGCGCTAACATTAATGAAAGTAAAGTAGCTACCCTGATATCAAAACACTAAACAAAACTAAGAGAACTGTTAAAGCAATCAGATATGAGGAGAGGAAACTTACCCGAATTAGTTGACTCAATCACTTAATGAATTACTTCACAAAGACGATATGTCGTTTTAACTTAGATTACACAGTAATGTAATTCTCGGCGGCCAATGATCCCACGTGCGTGTTAAAACTATGAACCAAAAAGCGGGCAAAGAGAGGGTGGATTCCAATCGCTTATTTTATCCGCCCTCTTCTCTTCTGTCCTCGCCTGACCCGGAAATTAATCGAGGTTCGCCATCTTTAAGGATATTCCAAACCGCGAAATGCTCCTCGGAGGAGTGAGGAACGACTATGGCAAGCCGTTTTAACATTTATTAGCGAAGTTTGACTATCCGGAATGAACATAACAGATCTTAACAACGTAATTTTGACTAGTCGTAATTACATTGTGACTAGTCAAAACGACAATTAGATACTAAGTCGATTACAGATATCAGCAGTGATGTCACTGAAAACGACACTCGACTCCTCACACATCCTAAATGACAATAGAGGCCTGTCACATAGAACTAGAACTGTCGTTACCAATGGTTACAGGGACGCGCCGCCATGTTGGCGGACCCACCCTAACAGAGACGCTTAACGTTACCACTGAACTATTAGTGTTCGCTACTCCATGAAACGAGTTTCATGCTAACGCTACTATGATTGCTGTCCTACAATGACGAACTTCTGCACTGCGTACTGATGTGCGAATAAAACTGGGGGGGAAGGCGAAAATGTCCTTTTACATGATAATTTGAGGACTCACCATAGTAGCTAAACCACCAGGCAGAGTGAACGAACTCAATTTTACGACCGAAAGAAGAGACTGGTGGTTGAAAGCAGTGAGGAGTGAGCAGGGTTTAGACAGCAACCAGGCTCGGATCGTTACAGCATAGGCTCGGATCATTAATGGTAAATTACGTTTTATGAACAAATTATAAGTTAGCCAGTTAATACATAACTAGCTGGCCTAATGTACATTTATGTGCATTATCTTAATGTTAGAAAGTTAAAAGTGAATTAATCGCTTGGTTTAGCTAACGTTAGTAGCTATATCATTTGTGTGAACGACTGCTACGCCTGCGAAACATTAATGTTAACCTAATGCGATACGTCAAGCATATTGTGAACATCAAAACAGTGTTCATTTGAACTATGATTACATTGCTAGGGGTGCTACGTTGTACGATGTCTCACAAATAGATTGGATAAACTGTAAACATTAGCTACCTGTGCTGGCCAGGCAGGGTTCGAGCAATATGAGAGAATCCAGAAGAGGGCGAAAATAAAATGTAACGTTACGATAGTAAGCACCAAATAACAATGTATTTGAAAGTAATAATTAAAGTAACGGTAAATGTACTTTATGTGTAGAACTGATTTGCCTTTTGTTAGGGAAAATTAAATCTATGCATTACTCAATGATTAAAGCTATTAAATAGAGGTGTTTATTATCCAAAATGTATGATCACATGTTTACTGGAAGGTTTTGACACAATCAGACAAAACCTGTTAGTCATAAAGGGGGGTCTGGTGAAAGGAGATTGAATGCTTATGCATGTGAAACTAGAACAGAAAGTCCTGTTCAGTAAACAGAATGTTGCAAAAGGCACATTCTGTAGATAAAGGAATGGAGGAGTATTGAGACATTATTCTCTTATGATTGGATGGCTTTTGCTGCATTAAGAAGAATATAACTACAGGAGGACAGTATTCCTTTGTTAGAGTGTATGCTACGCAGCTGTATGTGATACATCTCTCCTTGTTTTGTTGCTGCAGTAATAAAGCTTGTAAAAGGAAAACTTCCTTGCTGTTTGAAAGACTCTCAGTTTGTACTTTGTATAAAACTCGAGTAGTTTTCACAGGATACTTCAGAAGAAGTTCACAAACCCACAAGATAGGGAAATTTCCCTGACACTTTTATGGTGTCTACAACTGAAGTTCCCTATCGGGAAAAAAAGTTATTATATTCTATCCATCGAGCTAAAATGTTTTATTGCTGAAGTAGGCTACTGTAGCCTACCTAACATGTAACGTATCACTTTGCTCCCATATTAACTGCACAAGCACTTTACTTACCAAGGTGGTATACTACAAAGCAGGATTGCTGAGTTAGTACTAGCTGGATAACTCAATAAAACCCAGAACAGCTCTTTCTACTTCAGCCCATGCATGTTCCAGATTTGGGAGGGTTTCGGGGTTTACTCTGTAATTAATCTTACTTCGTACGATACTCCTTATAATATTTGTTTATGTTGGTATTATTAGAATAGAATATAATAACTTTTATTTCCCACCAGGGAACTTCAGTTGTAGCCCCAGCAACAACAAAAAAGACATAGACAGTGGGACCCACAACACACAAACATATCAAACAAAGATATCCAACAGAATCATTACATCAATCAAGTGAATGAAAGTGCAATACAGCCATGATTAAAAATGGCCTCCGCTGTCCCGAGATGTCCAGTGTCACCAAGCAGTCCAACGCACAAACTCCACATCCACGAATTTCCTCCATACATGCAGTGCCGCGGTCTCTGTACACCGCCAAACTGAGAAATTGTTTCGTTATGTTGTGCACTGTATATTTTGTATATTGCTACCTGTAAGCATTGCGTAAAGCAAATTCCGATGATGGCAATAAAGGGAAATTAAGCAACCTCCCGATTAAATGTGATAGCCTATTAGTTTGGTTTGCATAACGTTATGGAACACCGGCATTTGGTCTTCCAGTATGGTGGTTGGAGTAAAAAGTGGGCGTGTCTGGCCAAATTGTGACGTAGGTGACAGGCCTCTATTGCAGATTTGTTGTCCGAATTGTTGTGCATGACGTTAATACATTTTCACCTGTGAATACGCTAGCTAATGGTTCGTGGGAACATTCTCCCCGCACTCGAAAAATCGGCTTTCATAATCTGTAGCTATGTCTTAATGCCACTTTTGGAGTGAAAATATAATGTTAGTTTGAAGCTTTTAAAAGTAAGATGACAAGATAGCACCGGAGTTTCACATTGTTAAGAAGTTAGCCAGCTTGTCCCCAAATATTGGGTGCTTTCGCGGCTACACACCTTTATACAGTCTGTGCTACAAGCTAACGTTATTCGCCTGATTTTACTGTAAAAAGGTCTTGGCTCTCATGATCTCTGTCTTAATGCCAAACTCAGAGTAAAAATATAATGGTAAAAATATGTAGCTTCTGACATAACTACAGATATCTGCAACATCATTTCGCCTAGTCAAAACTCTAATTCAAGATATCTGTAATTACATTTTGACTAGGCAAAATTAAAGTTAAAGATATCTCCAATTTGAGATATCTCTAATCAAGATTCATTTCAAGATATCTATAACTTGATAATAGATATCTACAATTAAATTATGTATGGCAAGCCGTTTTAACATTTATTCCTCGAGACTTACTAGTATCTATTCTAAAGTTACTAGTAGCCTACTTATTTTTTAGTTACTAGTCACTAATCCAATAGTGACTAGTATCTATTTCAGTTTTACTTGTAACTATTCATTAGATACTAGTACTTATTCTTTAGTGACTATAAAATTTTTACTAGTACAATGTTTTTAGATACTAGTACTTATATTTTAATTACTAGTAACTATTCAGAAAGATATCCCCAACCCAGTAAGTAGCCTACTAGTAACATTGACAATGTGATATCTACGTGGCATGCAAATTGGCTGCTAAATATTAATGAGGACCACACCACACTAAAGACATCAATCCGTTTTAACATTTATTCCAATTGCCGGACCCTGCTGTGTGCCGAGTCGACCACTGGATGGCTTCTCGCTTGCAATTCAATAAAATTTGACAGTATGCCAACCTATTTCAAAGTCCAAAATCAGCAGAAATCCTAGCAGGAAAATATAGTGATGTTTTCATAACGAAACATAACTTATATTTGCACAAGTCATCCAAATACAGCTTTTCATACCCGAGAAAGAACGGAAGAAATCCGTTATAAAATAGCCTAGGTCCTACAATAGACAAATTATATTACCGACTAAAAGGCCTAAAACCTACATCTTTAGCTTATATTAGACTAATAAACACAACACGATGATAATCAATCATTAGGGTGCATCAAAATACACATTTCCAGCATATTGATTTGTCTGGGTGCTAAAAGTGTTACCATCCATGCAAAAACAATACATGCAAAATATTTTTGCAATACGAGGTGATTTAGAGGTGGAACGGCACATCAGCTTTTATGGCAAAAGGGGGTAACCGTAACAGGGGGTAATAGGTACTGTGTCCCTTCACTCTGTCCTCCTCCAACATGGCCTGCTGTTAGAGTGTGTGTGTGTGTGTGTGTGTGTGTTATTCACGCACAAGGTTGCAACATTGTTACATTTCAAGCACGGAGACCTGTCTGCTCCCATATTCCCGCACATTTTACCCTCTGTTTTGCGGGAACCATTCTATATTTCCTTGCATCTGCAATTTTTTTTTTTTTTTGGGGGGGTGGGCTTTGCCTATAAATAGCTTTGCCTGTGTGGCTCTGCATCGCAGTTGACTCAATTCCCTCAACGCCACCATCACCCACCACAGGATCCAGCTCTCACAAGCCCGCCGCCCTTAGGCTCCCGCCAGAGCAGCCCGCAGCCTGGTCTTTGGTCTGGACGCCAGCATCACTGATTGCGGTGCATGATGTACAACTGCGACACGCAACTGCATGCCAAGCGGCCAGGTTTGACCAGAGCCTTGTCACGGTTCCAGGCGGCTAAGGACGTTTTGGAGCAGGTGCGGCCATTTTATGGAAAGGCCAATATCCCAATGGTGAGTGATCGTCGAGCATGCGACAAGATGGTAGCGCTTCTCGACGCTAGCAACAAGCTGCGGCACATTCCGAAGGCCAGGCGCTCCAGTGAGGCTACAGATCGACTGGTGAACGCAATGGAGCACAAGCTGGATGCCACATTCCCGCTGTGGTCTCCAAATGCAGAGGAGCTGATCCGCGATCCAGAGGACATTGCTTTCCTGGCCAGCATGAAGGGCGACAGAGTGGCCACATTTGGAGCATTCGATGCCAAGCTGCAATCCAAGCTGAAGTGGCGACAGGAGCGTGAAGCAGCGCAGCAGGCATACCTTACCAAGGAGCAGCAGGAGATGACTGCAACGTCCAGCATGGCGGTGTTGGAAAGCGAAAGTGATGAGGATAGCAATGCAGATGAAACAGCTGCTCCACCGGCTGAGAACACACCCACCCGTGAGCGTAAGAAGACTGGCACCACAGCCTTCATTCCATCCGACATTCTCAGTCGGCCGAGTCTTGTGTTACTGGCTACACGGTTGAAGATCACACCAATGCAGCAGGCTGCCTTCATGCGCGGCCTGATCGAGGAATCAGGTGGCAATTCGGCAAAGGTCTCCACATCCTACGCAACAGCAGACCGATCGCGCCGCCACGTGCTGGAGGCCATCAGTGAGGAACAGCACGAACAGTGGACACCACCTCCCATGTGCACCTTGCACTGGGACAGCAAGTTGACGCCAATGCTCAACAATGTGCGCCAGTTGGAGGAGCGTCTGACAGTGGTGGTCGGAGATGCGGAGCAGCTCAAACTGCTCGGTGTACCAGCATATATGAAGGGGACTGACGAGGCATGCGGAACGATCATCGCCCGGCTGACATGCAAGCTGCTGCAGGACTGGTGCTGCACCGATCAGGTTGTCAACATGCCATTTGACACCACCGCGTCAAACACTGGCCATCTCACGGCAGCCTGCATTGCCATCCAGCTCTCACTGGGTCGACCACTGCTCTGGTCCGGGTGCCGGCACCACATCGGCGAGGTGCTCCTCAGCCACATCTTCACTGACCTCAAGGTGGAGACGTCACGCTCGCCAGAGGTTACATTGTTTACACGTCTGCGGGACAACTGGAACCTGTTGCCACACAAGGACAGCGGCCCATTGTCCCGCTACATTCCTGGCGATGCCGAACCACCGTTCCTGGGCAAGTTGCGTGCTGAACTCATTGTGTGCGCTGCAGGAGTGCTCGACTACAAGCGAGGCGACTATCGCGAGTTCGTGCAGCTATGTCTTGTGTATCTGAGTGCAGACAGTGCAGAGTACACTCCAGTTATCTTCCAACGACCGGGAGCACTGCACAAGGCTCGGTGGATGGCCAAGCTGCTCTACACTCTCAAGCTGGCCTTGATGGAGCAGCACATTGCGTTGCTTCCTCAGGGGACCATCACTACGCAGCAGCAGGTGCTGAAGATTCGGGCGTTTTCCAACTTCATCACGCACATCTACGCAACGTGGTGGCTGACCTGCGACACGGCCGTAGGTGCTGCATGGAATGACCTCACGCTCTACCACCACCAGTACGCATACAAGTCTGTTGACGAGGGCATCGCAGCATCAGCGATTAAGGCGCTGGAGCGGCACCTATGGTACCTGTCAGGTGAGATGCTGCCCCTGGCACTCTTCAGCACCAAGGTGCCAGTTGGCGAGCGGCGCGCACTTGCAGATGCTATCTTGGAGCACAAGCCGGCTGATATATCGATGCGAGCCCCACAGCTCCGCTTTGGCACTGGCTTCGGCAAGCCGAAGTTTCCAACCCTCTCGCCGACCACCAGCTTAGCTGACCTCGCCAACCCAGACTGCTGGTTCGGCATGCACCTGCTGCACATCGATCCCGCGTTTCTTTCACTTTATGTAGAGGATTGGGCTACCAGTGCAGCATTTCAGATGGGTGCGGTGAATGTACGTGCTATCAATGTTTTTAATGACTGTGCCGAGCGTGGCGTCAAACTGACGTCAGACTTTGTGGCAGCAGCCAGGAGCGAGGAGCACCTGCAGAATGTGCTACAGGCAGTTGAGCATGACCGCTCAAAACAGCCAAATCTTCGCTGCTGCAAGCGCAAGCTGGACCAGGACTAGGACTCTAGGATGCTTGAGACATGTTCGAAAAACAATTTCAATGTTGTTATCAAACATTTTGTTCTTAAATAAATAAATGTTGTTCTATTCAAAATAAATGTTGTTCTCAAAAACAATTTCTTGCTGTTTTTAAAATGACCTTGTCATGTTATCTAGGAAAACACCCAAAAAGGCACATTTTCGTATTTTTCACATGCTGTGTTCCACCTCTAAATCTCAATTAATTTTTCCCAAACTTTGCACAAATCATTTTTGTGTGTGTCCGAACAAAATGCAACCCCAGACAGATTGATATGTTGAGATTTAATTTTTGCATTGCAATTTGATGCACCCTATCAATCATGTTAGTCTGATTACAACATTAAGATTATAAGCCCTACTTATAAGGCTATAGGGCAATAACATTAACGAAAAGCAACAAGTACAACTTTATTCAGCCAACGGTGGATCCACAGTTAACGTGCAACATAACACTTGCATTCGTCAAAGATTTGGATAAATAAATGAATGGGCAATAATATTAGTAAAATAATAATAATAATAATGAAAAAATGGGCTACAGATAGTAAATAAGCCTACACACGGCAAATTGTAGCAGACAAAATAGCCTGAAATCGAAAACCAATAGGATTTCGAAAAAAAATGTTTTTCCATAGTTCTAATAAAAATAAACAAATAAACTAAGAAAATCGTCTGGCCTAGTGGGATCTGTTGAGAACAGCCTCCTTCAGTAGCCTATGAGAAACAGTATGAAAGACAATTGTTATATGTCATCAAAGATGCGAGAGCAGACGATATGGTTTTCTTTTATATATATATATATATATATATATATATACAGGTACAGCTCAAAAAATTAGAATATCGTGAAAAAGTTCCATATTTTTTGTCACTCATGTCAGAAAGTGAAACTCATATATTATATAGATTCATTACACATAGAGTGAAATATTTCAAGCCTTTATTTCTTGTAATTTTGATGATTATGGCTTACAGCTAATGAAAACCCAAATTCAGTGTCTCAGAAAATTAGAATATTACATAAGATCAATAAAAAAGGATATTTTAAACGGAAATTTCAGCCTTCTGAAAAGTATGTTAATTTCTATGCACTCAATACTTAGTTGGGGCTCCTTTTGCATGAATTACTGCATCAATGCAGCGTGGCATGGAGGAGATCAGCCTGTGGCACTGCTGAGGTGTAATGGAAGCCCAGGTTGCTTTGATAGCGGCCTTCAGGTCGTCTGCATTGTTGGGTCTGGTGTCTCTCATCTTCCTCTTGTCAGGCGAGTTTGCTAGCCAATCAAGCACAGTAATACCATGGTCATTGAACCAGCTTTTGGTACTTTTGGCAGTGTGGGCAGGTGCCAAGTCCTGCTGGAAAATGAAATCAGCATCTCCATAAAGCTTGTCAGCAGAAGGAAGCATGAAGTGCTCTAAAATGTCCTGGTAGATGGCTGCGTTGATTGTGGACTTCAGAAAACACAGTGGACCAACAGCAGCAGATGACATGGCACCCCAAATCATCACTGACTGTGGAAACTTCACACTGGACTTCAAGCAACATGGATTCTGTGCCTCTCCACTCTTCATCCAGACTCTGGGATCTTGATTTCCAAATGAAATGCAAAATTTACTTTTATCTGAAAAAAGGACTTTGGACCACTGAGCAACAGTCCAGTTCTTTTTCTCCTTAGCCCAGGTAAGACGCTTCTGACGTTGTCTCTGGTTCAGGAGTGGCTTGACATGAGGAATGCGACATTTGTAGCCCATGTCCTGGATTCGTCTGTGCGTGGTGGCTCTTGATGCACTGACTCCAGCCTCAGTCCACTCCTTGTGAAGCTCCCCCAAATTCTTGAATGGATTTTGCTTGACAATCCTCTCAAGGCTGCGGTTATCCCTGTTGCTTGTGCACCTTTTCCTACCACACTTTTTTCTTCCACTCAACTTTCTATGAATATGCTTGGATACAGCACTCTGTGAACAACCAGCTTCTTTAGCAATGACCTTTTGTGGCTTACCCTCCTTGTGGAGGGTGTCAATGACTGTCTTCTGGACATCTTTCAAGTCAGCAGTCTTCCCCATGATTGTGTAGCCTACTGAACCAGACTGAGAGACCATTTAAAGGCTCAGGAAACCTTTGCAGGTGTTTTGAGTTAATTAGCTGATTAGAGTGTGACACCATGAGTTTCCAATGAACTTTTTCACAATATTCTAATTTTCTGAGACACTGAATTTGGGTTTTCATTAGCTGTAAGCCATAATCATCAAAATTACAAGAAATAAAGGCTTGAAATATTTCACTCTATGTGTAATGAATCTATATAATATATGAGTTTCACTTTCTGAAATGAGTGACAAAAAATATTGAAATTTTTTGAGCTGCACCTGTATATTACAATATTACAGAATATAATATGGAATATTATTACAGAATATAATATTAGGCTACAGAATTTTTAAAGAAAATGTGATCGGGCCCTCACTGGTCCATACGGGCAAATCAGTTTCACATGTGCTTACCCGAGACCCGCGGCTATTATATCAGTTCCGACCCGTACCCGTGAGATAAGTCAGAATTTGGGACCCGTGCCTGCTCGGTTCTCGGGTATTCGGGTTCGGGTGTACCCGTGAAGACCTCTAATTCGCGTAACCATAACGCTCTCTACTGACGAGAATGAGAACATCTTTTTTCCTATTGATAGCCCACAATTACATTAAAAGAGTTTGTAGATGAGCTGTATTTAATGTCTAATGAAATACAATGAACAGCACTACCTGAGCTATGGATCATGAAGAAGCATGTAAATTAATTAACCAAGTCTGTATGGAGACATGCATGCACAATAGGCTAGACGCAAACACATTTTAGCTGAAAGAAAGACATACAGCCTAAATAGTTTGCGTAAGTAAAATATGGAAATACGCGAACAGTTATTATTTTGCCATGACATTTGTGAAAGACAAACCAGAGCGTTGCAGCGAGGGACGCTATAGCAGGCAACAACAGTAAACAACTTTCTTGTTCGATCTGTGCTTTCCTCCAGTACTAGTATCTAATGAATAGTTACAAGTAAAACATAAATAGATACTAGTCACTATTGGATTAGTGACTAGTAACTAAAAAATAAGTACTAGTAACTTTTGAATATGGGAAAATCCCTATATGCAGATGATGGAGCTCGATGGAAGAGGGAGGAATGTGCAACATATTGTAAGAAAGGTGCAGGAAGGAAATAACAAGGTAAAGCATACATTGGGTTTTAAATTTTCTATTGAGAAGACGAATACAGTATTCTTCACCAGGAAAAGGATTGAGGAAAATGTGAAATTGACAGAAATCTTGAGAGAGTGGGGGTATTTCGGTTTTTGGGGGTTCATTTTGACCCCATAATAACATGGTCAGAACATATCAATAAGGTAATAGAGAAGTGTAGGAAAATAATAAATGTTATGAGATGTCTAACAGGGTTGAAGTGAGAAGCTGACAGAACCTCCTTAAGGAATATATACAGTTAGGTCCATAAGTATTTGGATAGTGACACAATTTTTGTTGTTTTGGCTGTGTACTCCAACACATTGGATTTTAAATGGAACAGTAACTATGAGGTTAAAGTGCAGACTTTCAGCTTTAATTTTTGGGTTTTTAGTTTATATTGGGTGAACAGTGTAGCAATTGTAGCCATTTTTATACATAGTCCGTCCCCCCCATTTTAAGAGACCAAAAGTAATTGGAGAAATTAACATAAACTTTAATAAAGTTATAATATTTAATATTTGGTTGCATATCCTTTGCATGTCATGACTTCCTGATGTCTGTGACCCAACAACATCAAAAGACTCTTGAGACTAGATTCAACTGTACACGGGAATAGTATGGAACACATGTTTGACTAAATGGCTGTAAGTTATCAAGGGTCTGAGGTATCAAATTAGCCTCAAACCATCACTCTGCTGCCAGATATGCAGTAGATATGGATAGATCACTTTAAGCGTTGTTTATCCTGACCTATTTTCCTTATTTGAAATATATGGAAAAATGAGTCAGGAGAAACAACTCTTAAAGTGATCCATCCATATCTACTGCATATATGGCAACAGAGTTGTTACACTCCAGACGCTAGACTGGACCCAAAAGCACGACTCAGAGACAGATTCCAGGGAAAAGCTCACAAAGAGCGATTTAATGAGCAAGGAAGACAAGAGGGCTGAATCCGGGGATGGTCAGGCAGAGGAGCAGAGTGGGAGTTGGGAGATACTGAGTCCTGGGTAGGGCAGAGCAGCGGGATGAACTGGAGAGGGAAAACAGGGCGTGGTGAATGTAGGCTGGTGCAGCAGGCTAGAGCAGTGATTTTCAACCACTGTGCCGCGGCACACTAGTGTGCCGTGAGAGATCGTCAGGTGTGCCGTGGGAAATTATCCAACTTCACTTAATTAGTAACACTTTTGGTTGGTGGTGTGACTCAGGATTTTTTTTAATGTAAAAAATGTGCCTTGGCTCAAAAAAGGTTGAAAAACACTGGGCTAGAGGAGGGTGAGCAGAATGCAGGTTCAACATGTTACAGACAGCGCACAGAATCATGGGAATCGTAGTTCATTAACTAAGTTAACGGGGAGACGCGGTTGTTTCTATTACAGATCTGCTCGGTTTTCTCATGTTATACGTCTCAAAAGAACCGAAAACGACACGCTCTGATGGCTAGCTCACAAGCTAAATCCGTTAATAATCATATTGCAGCTTATGCAATAGGCACTTATCTGAACAGACCTAGCTCACGTCAGCTAGTATAAACATAGCCTATAAATAGCAACCCACAGATAAAGCAGAGACGAAGAAGCTCGATAATTATACATAATATTGCATTAAAATGCAATTACGAAATAAGAAAGGTATTCTATGAATGTACTATAACTATAAGCATAAACTATAAGTACAATACCGGCAGCTTACCCATTCGCTTTATTTCACCGTGAAATAAAAATGGTGGATCTCCGTTTTGTCTCGAAATTCATCGGAGAAAATCGTAAAGTCACGTGGTTTGGAATCGCTGATTTGCAGGATATGTACGAATTTTCCTGTACTGGAATTTTGTAGAATAGATACGAATGAGACCAGGTTCACCCCCTGCACATCCCACATTCCCTTCAATAAACTGTTCAAACGAATTCAGTTGAGGTGTGGTCTTGTGAATTATCACAAGACCAATTTGTACTTTTACAAGATTCAACATCAAATTAAGCTGGTACAGTTTAAGTTGCAAATAATGACTGCTACTAAAAGTTATAGTAAATTTTATGCACGTTTTCCCCCTTTTTGCAATTGCAAGATAATTATGCAATATCACACAAGCAGTTATGTTGTATTGTATGTCATCACAGGCTGTGATTAGGCCACAGGCCTAAATATAGACAGTAAATCTAGTAAATGTTAATTGTTTATAGTCTGTCAACAGTGTGACTAATGACTGCAAGTATAGTAAATATAATGATACGTTTAGTTTCATCAATAATAATTACAATAATACATAAAATAGCGAATAAAATGTTTTAAATATAAATGAAACAAATGTAAATACATATATACGAAGTACCTATCTATCTACCTATATACATTGCCGTTTCACACTACACACACTGAGTTATAAGACATGAGTCACAAGATATCAAAACACACATTAGAGTCCATCTGGGAACAGATCAGTGAACTCACTACTCTCTGAATTAAATTTCAAATAAGGCTTGTTGCACGCAAAGCCTCGCCTTGGCTTGCTTTCGGGGGTCAAGACGGTCTAATGTGGGTGCCAAACTGAGGAGGTAGTGTTCATTTTTAGTGTAGTTGGTCTGTGCTTGGTCTAATTTGTTTAAAATTTGAGCTTGGTATGGGGTCAGTTCTCTTGAAGGTTCTGGAGGAGAGGCCTTCCTTTTCCCCCGGCCACTAGACGTGGTAGTAGTTGAAGGGTCCAGGTGAGGACTTGGTGTAGATGTCAGTGAGGTAGGCGGGTGATCTGTGGTAAGGTGGGATACAAGGCTATCCTCTAGAGAGTCCTCAGTTTGATTCTGTATGAAATAAAAATAAAACCCAACACAGCACTTCTTAGAACATTTACGTTTTCCAAGTTTATACATTTATTAACACCAGCCTAATCATGTGTCCATACGAGGGTCAAATACTGGCAAAATATGAGAGTGACTGGTAGATTTCAGACACAAAATAGTGATTTACTATTGAGTGGCTGGTGAATTTGAACATTTATCTGTCAGTGGCTGGTCTTTCAAGTTAATTTCTCACCCTGGTCCATACATACACACTGATTTTCTGCAAGACACATTCCTAATAACCTACTTAATTACCTGTCTCTGAACAAATGCTATTAAGAATAACTGTTGAAGATTGATCAAAGTTGGAGGTGGTCTCCCTGTCTTGATTATAAGGCTCTAGGAAGGATAGGATGTCAAGGTACTCTTCTTGACACCACCTTCGGCAACACTCCTGACCTTCTCCTGCTCTTCTCTCTTCTCCTTCTTGTATTTATCTCTCAGATATTTTCACTTGTTACTGCATGCTTGTCCTAGGATAAAAAATGAACCTGACGTAAGACTACTGTCGTTATTATACCTATTGTGGCTATCTAGCGTTAGCAGTGGTGAAAGTAGATTTCATACATTGCTACATTTTGCTACATTTGGGGAGCGACTGAATGAATAAACAATGTATCAAACCAAAGCAGTGTTGCTGCACTGCAGTTTTGCTACATTTGAGGAGCGATTGAGTGAATAAACAATGTATAAAACCAAAAGCAGTGTTGCTGCGCTGCATGTCACAATAATGTAGGCTACAAAGGTGATATTTTCCAGAAAACTTTAAAAACATGAAATCCGAATGCGTACGGCAACCAAATAAGGTGGATTCAACTAAGCCTACATGATCATAGGCATACTCATTATTCACATTAATGTCATGGTTTTAGCACAAAAAGTACATTATACATTACATTTAAGAGGCCATATGATTGATATGATAATGTATTTATTGCGTGTTACTACCGACAGTACCGGCTTACTTTCACCACTGAGTGTTAGCCTAGCTAGGTAAATGAGTTTTAGACGTCAGTTACTTACCAGAAAAACCCAAAGATCTACTGATCTGTTCCCAGATGGACTCTTTTATATGTATGTATCGTTTTTGACTCATGTATGAAACGGCAATCACAAGTTGTTCAACAAGTAACGTTACTTTAACTTTGTCCATCTTGGTGGGTCTTTGGGGCACCGGTAACTAAGTAAGTAGGTTACTAGGGAAGGTGCATGCATACCTACTCTCCTCATCCTGATTGGTCAGCTGTCAGAAAGGCGCTTGACGTCACACAGCCCTTTTCTGAAAAGTTTAAAAAATGTAACTAAAAAAGGCCTCGGGCACTGCACTTTTTTAAAAGGCATCCGCCTTTTTTTTTCTCCCATAGGGTTGCATGTAACAAAGGCGCTGGTCCAGAGTGCTCTGGAGCAGGTTTTCTTCAAGGATCTCGGTGTACTTAGCTGCATTCATCTTTCCCTTTATCAGGACTAGTCGCCCCGTTCCCGCTGCTGAAAAACATCCCCACATCATGATGCTGCCACCGCCATGCTTCGCTGTAGGGATGGTATTAGCCAGGTGATGAATGGTGCCTGGTTTCCTCCAGAAAGGAGGAAGCTCTGGAGCTCTGTCAGAGTGACCCTCGGGTTCCTGCTCACCTCTCTGGCCAAGGCCCGTCTTCCCTGATTGCTCAGTTTGGCCGGGCGGCCAGGTCTAGGAAGATTCTTGGTGGTTCCAAACTTCTTCCATTTACGAATGATGGTGGCCACTGTGCTCTTTGGGACCTGTAAATCTGCAGAGATTTTTCCGTACCCTTCTCCAGATCTATGCCTTGACACAATCCTATTTCTGAGGTCTGCAGATAATTCCTTTGACCCCATGGCTTGGAGTTTGCTCTGACATGCACTGTCAACTGTGGGACCTTATATAGGCAGGTGTTGGCAATCCCCAATCATGTCCAATCGGCCGCCGCGGTGGTACAATGGTAAGAGCGCTGACTTTCAGTCAGTGCAGTTGTACTCCAAGGATCGGGGTTCGTGCCCCGGTCCTGCCAGATCCGAGCATGGCCGGTGCCCTGTGGGAGCAGCAATTGGCGGCTGCTTCCGGGTGGGGGGAGGGGCTCGGAGAGAATCGCTGCGCACAAAAAGGCCTTGGGCGAGTTGGAATCGCGGTCAGGAGCTCGAGGAGTCGCGCCCTGTAGAGGACGTGGCGCCCTCCTTCCTACTACCGGCTGACAGGGTTGTATAGTGGTGGTTCTCTAGCGGTTGCTACACGGGGGGAATTGAATTAGAATAGGGGTTCAATTGGCTACTAAATTGGGAGAAAAATTGGAAAAAATTGGAAAAACAAAATTAGAAATAAATAAATAAATCATGTCCAATCAATTGAATTTATCATAGGTGGACTCCAATTAAGTTGTAGAAACATCTCAAGCAGTATCAGTGGAAACAAAATGCCCCTCAGCTCACTTTTGGGTGTCATATCAAAGGGTGTGCACACTTGTATGATATTTTACATTTTGATTTTTAATAAATTAGCACAAATGTCTAAAAACCTGTTTTCACTTTGTCATTATAGGCTATTTTGTGTAGAATTTTGAGACAAAAAAATTTACTCAATCTATTGTAGAATATGTCTGTAACGTAATAAAACATGGAGAAGGTGAAAAGGGTATACAGACTTTCCGGCTTGACTGTATATCAAGCCTAATGCGTGAATTGTCATTCAATGTAAAACTTGCGCATTGCAATAAACGGACATTTGAGTTCTGAAAATGCGCTTCAGATGTCATTACAATACAGCTCTCTAGACCTACAGCCTGTAAGTAAATAGAATGGTTTGAAAAACTGTTCAAAACCTTGTCCAGTGAATATTGCATTTATTGTTTTTCAAATAGCCTAAGCTACAGTGGATTTGCTGTTCATAAGGTTTTTTCCATAGCACAACGGAAATAAATTTCACCATGTTAACTGAATTTGAACCGTAGTATTTTTCGTCCTTCATATTTTTTTAATTACAGTGACAAGGTTTCCATACTCTCAGCTTATTAAAACCCAGGTGATTTCACCTGTTATTCCAAACACTGTCTGTTTTCCGTCGTGGTCTGAAAACACACTTTTTCAGACTCCACCTTGATTAAACTACCTATATAGGGCCAATTATATAGTACGTACTTCCTTTTTATCTTTTATTTGTGTTTTTTACTATTTTATAGTTAAGAATGTATAGCCGACTGTATTCTATGTTCATTACTAGGGATAGCTCCTACGTTGTGAGAAAGTTGTGCTTTGTCGGTTTTGCTTTGTAGTTGTGTCAATGACCTTCAATATGCACTTATTGTATGTCGCTTTTGATAAAAGCATCTGCCAAATAACTAATGTAAATGTCAATAACTAAACAAAACTATTTTAAAGAAAACTAAGCATCTAATTAGAAACTAAAACAAATGAATTCACAATTCATTTCAATGCCATTCTCTGTATGTGCGCTGCATGTTCTCTGTTTCCCCTGCTGTAAGTCGCACGTTCCACGGTCTTCCTGTAAAAGTGGATTGTTTTAAAGCATTACGCTATGAGTAAAACAGGTTTGTCACATTTACATAAACAGGACATTATAAAACAAGGGGAAATATGCGTGAAAATATGTGTTGCCAAACTGACAGCTTTATAGTATTTAGTGTCATTAAGGCAAAATAACGGTATTTATATTATTAATCAATATTACTATGCAGGTAGCTGAATTAACTTCGGAGGAAGTTTGAACTACGAGAATTCCATGAGAACAGCCTCATGGAATTGATGTTTGACACTTTCATTGCATAATCAAATGAAATTCGTTGAACAAGCAGGCTAATTCTGCATTTTTTTTAGGTGAGACTGAAGCCATTGATAGCTTATTCTCAGCTGTTGCAGGTCCTTTTAACGAAATTTAACTGCATATATTTTGTAAAATAACAGCCCTGTCGGGAATGACCAGGAACTCATAGGCTAATGGTTAGTCCGAATAATATTGATCATACTATTGATCCATTTAGCATATTCCTTGATCGCGCTAAACATGCACGAGCATGTCTGTTTCGCCATCAAGCAATCCGCCAAGGTGGAAAAGCAAGCTTTTAAAGGGAATGGGATATGACATTTTGATTGGTTTATTGCATGTCATGCCCAAGACACACCTTAATGAAGAGACTAGGTTCGGCCCATTTGCACATTGCGCCGTGCTTAGATAGATGGCAAGAGGAATAGACCAGGGAAAGTAAAGGTTGTCATTTATTTATAATAAAACCATTGGTTGGAAATACACAATTTGGACTGGGAAATAGGAAGGAAGACAGGGTTATCACGAGGTTATGGTTAGGAGAAACAGGTCTAAATAGTCCTCTTTTCTTGATAAATAAACATGTAGATGGGAGATGTGAATTTTTCAGGGAAAAAGAAACAGTAATACACAGGGTTGTAAAAAGTACCCATAAATTATACTTAATTGAAAGTATGGATACTGTCTCAAAATCTTACTCAAGTAAAAGTCAGAGTATCTGGCTAAAAATACACTTGAGTAAAAGTAAAAAAAAGTTCCTACTTTTAAATGTACTTAAGTACTAAAAAGTAAAAGAAAAAACTTTTTTATTACAAGGGATAGACAAGGGGTCTCAAACTCATTCCATCGTGGGCCGAGTGTATACAAGTTTTCGTTTCAACTACACATTGCACCAGGTGAGTTAGTTGAAGAGGTGAGCTAATTAGTGAAATCGTCAGCTGGTGTTTAGGCAAGGCTGGAATGAAACCCAGCATACACTCGGCCCACAATGGAATGAATTCTGCGATAGACAATGCTGAAATTAAAGAACAGAGGACAATTTTTTTGCATTTAAATGATTTAATGCACTTGAATTTGAAAAAACATGTCGAGGTAAACTAACATGGATGGCATTCACATCATAGCATCCAGTTGTAAAGTTGGCCAAACTACAACCTTGGAAAAAATTAAGGGTTTACTTTAGTTTTTTTTATACGTGGGTTCGACATTGCACATCCTAAGGTTCTTGTCAAATAGTTATTTTGATAGCAGGTGTCTAATCAAATATCCCCGCTTTCTAGTCTTGCACAAGGACCAATCAGTATGGGTATGGGCGGGTTAATTTTCCATTGATGGGGATTTGATTGGCTGTTTTAAATAAAGTGCGGCAGTAGGATTAATGGGCGTGGTCGGCTACAGCCGATTTACGTCATATCTGCGTCGGACTGCGTCGGCCTGCATCGGAAACTGTCCGAGATGGCCGAAAAATCCAAGTATACATAGCTGCAGCTGCAGACTCCAAGAAACGCCCTCCAAGAAACGCCCCTCACTACAAGAAACGCCCCTTCAGCTAATTAGCTATGTGAACGTAGTTGAACGTCAACAAAAAAAACCGAGGGAATTTAGCCTACGTTATCATAGCAACGTGTTAACGTGTGTTAACGTAAGTTAGTTTGCTGACTCTCTTTAGTTTATCTAGCAAGTGATCATCCATGTAAGTAGCTAGGTATAGCACATTCAGTTCCAGAAGGGAACTAACTGACGTAGTTACTTCAGCTGCTTATTGTCAGAGAGCAATGCAGGGCAACGTTAATGTTAATGTCATGCTGTAGGCCTATCTGTGTGGAATTGGGTATTTTTGTAAGCGGCGTAATGAGCGAAATCTGGCTCAGTCGACTGAGGTCATTAGACTACGTAAAGTATGCCGTTACCAACCTATTCGTTAATTTTCAGCAATGCCACTTATACTTGCAATTATTATGAAATACAAAGTTTGTTCAGAAACACGTCTAATCCAGTGCTGAAACTAGCTACTAAATTTAAGATTGTTGCGCTAGATTGTCAGTCAGACACCATCTGCCAATCACAACTTGTTCTTCCCTGCAGAGAGGGATACCCTAAATTACCCCAGACCTTATCAGAATGCCCATTTGTATTATTGATAGAAGCATGGCGCAAATAATCAGAAATAGCTTTACTTTTCATGATGTGATATAGGCCAACTACACTGCAATAATGACATTCCTGGTTAGTTAAACTAAGAGTAAGATTTTCAATTAAAATTATTAATTTATAATCCACCAGGCAATCCACCAGGCAGCCTACATTTTAGATTAACGTTAGCTACATACATACTGCTAATTTCTCATTGTGTAGATAACATTATTTAATGACGGTTTTAGGACGAAATAAGAAATATATATATATATATATATATATATATATTTGTTTCACGGAACATTTTAGTTGGGCTATTCGTTTTTCACGATCAGCTTTAAAACAGTACAGTGAGATTTACTATTTACTATTAACCCCGATAATTCGGTTACCTATTGTCTCCCAGCACAGTCTCAAGAGCGTGGAGGAGATATTAAACGAGGAGTTGATTAAGTGTTCCCTTAATTTCTTTAAGCAGTGTATATACTATATGGCCAAAAGTATGTGGACACCCCTACTAAGTATTGAGTTCAGGTGTTTCAGCCTCCCCCACTGCTAAGAGGTACATAAAATCAAGCACATAGCCATGAAATCTCCATAGATAAACATTGGCATTAGAATGGGTCGTACTGAAGAGCTTAGTGACTTTAAACATGGCACTGTCATAGGATGCCACCTAGAAAAGGTTTTATAATTTCTAAACCGTTCATCCGATATGGATGGAAATACACTCAAATTAAAGCTGACAGTCTGCACTTCAACCTCATTGTCATTGTATCCTTTCAAACTCAAAGTGCTAGAGTACAGAACCGAAATAACGAGACAACTGATAATTTTGCAGTGGTCTCTTACTTTTTTCCAGAGCTGTATATGTAACTCCAACCTGCCCATTAGGCCAACAAATTGACGTGAACAATCATGTCTGTCAATATGTGCATTTTTTTATTATTATTATTTTTTAAGTTAGGTTTTAATTGAGAGAAAAGGCTATAAAATGTATTATGCTGGAAGTCGTTTTCCTATTCCAATAGGCCAATACAGCCCATTAAAATGCTACTGTTGCACTAACGAATCTCAGAGTGGACTTAGGAGTGACATTTAAAAAAGAGGGGTTGTTCTGTTTTATTCTGGAGGGTTTAATAATGAACAAAATGAAACGGCTGGCACAGCTGGTGGTAACAAGCTTGCTCGAATGATAACCTGCCGAATGATTAAACAATAATGATTCAGAAATACAAAATAACAATTCAAAATTACAATTAGGTTACACATAGGTTCATTGAACAGTTCTAAATTGCATTAACAAATGAGTTTCATTCATAAAATATTCCTAAATTATTCTACTTTTGTCTTCAATACAACGAAATAACAATGTAAACATTGCTTTCGATATGAATATCTTCAGACACAGCACCATATTGTGGCGAGCCATGGAGTCGGAGTCAGGTTTGCTTCAGGGTAATAATTTATTGAAGAGCACAATCTCTTATTTCTTCCTTCCTCAGCGTACAGACAGAACAGACTACGCGCGCTGGACTGTAGCCAGCTTTATAGCCCCTGATATGCAAATGAGCATGCTAACAAAGGCGACCTCTAATAGGTGCCTTGCAGCTCACCTTAACCAATCACACGTAATCCCCTCAGTCATACTCAAAAACAACCGTTGGCCTCGCTCGAACATTCTATAGAGCGGACCTGGTTGAGCGCATGTTACCACATTTAGCTGAACTGTATACGACTGTTGTTTATCACAACAGTCGCCGTTCTGGCGGGAGGTTGTATTCAAATATTAACCGCCATTGTTACTGTACACGTCAGAGCTTCTGAACACGCTCTGATCATGTGATTACATCAATCATCATTCGTGCACTGGGTCTGCACAGCACAAGTACACATACACAATTCGATATACCAATACTTTACATCACTTGTAATCGCCCCGGATCGCCACACTGCCCCCACCTAAGGGGTCAGCAGTCCCCTGCGACCCCTTAAACTGTCCGCACTCACGCACAAAGTCCCGGAAGCGGGCAGGAGTTCTCCGCTGGCGAGAAGGGCGATTGGGGCCCTCAGCTGCCGCTGGGTTTTCTGGTGGAGGAGGGGTGGGCGCACGTAAAGCGGGTTGATCCTCGCCGACGCCCATCCCCTCCTCAACACCGTCCCGGAAACGGGCAGGAGTTCTCCGTGGGCGAGAAGGGCGATTCGGGCCCTTAGCTGCCGCTGGGTTTTCTGGTGGAGGAGGGGTGGGCGCACGTAAGGCGGGCTGATCCTCGCCGACGCCCATCCCCTCCTCAACACCATCCAACAGCGGCCGGTAAGGAGCTAGACGGTCCCGGTGAAGCACCACCAGTTTCCTTCGGCCGGGCATGCGCACTCGATAGACCACCTCGCTAAGCCGGCCCACCACTTCACCAGGGCCCCGCCAATGCGACTGCAATTTCGGGGACAGACCCTTCTTACGGATCGGACAGTAGATCCATACCTTGTCTCCGCTGGTGAAGGGCTGCCCCCGACAGCGCACATCATACGCTCGCTTCTGCTTAACACTTGCGGCGGATTGGGCCTGGCGGGTAAAGCTGTGGGCGGTCTCCAGGCGCTCGATTAAGGCCCGTGCGTACCCGGCCTCTGACTGGTGGTGCTCCGTTGGTCCGGGCGGGGCTCCGAACACCAAGTCGACGGGCGTCCTCAGCTCACGCCCGAACATGAGCGCAGCGGGGGAGCACTGACTGCTCTCCTGCACGGCGGAGCGGTATGCCCACAGGACCAGGGGCAAATGGCGGTCCCAGTCCCGCTGGTGCTGGCTGGCTAGAATTGCTAACTGGGTGGCCAGTGTTTTATTAAAGCGTTCCACAAGCCCGTCGCTCTGGGGGTGCAACGCCGTAGTGCGGGTTTTGGCCACTCCCAGCCGCTTACACACAGCCGCCAGCACCCGCGACTCAAAATTTCGCCCCTGGTCGCTGTGTAGCTCCTCGGGGGCTCCGAACCGGGCGAACATCTCAGTTACGAGCCTTTCCGCCGTCGTGTCCGCCGATTGGTCCGGCACCGCGTACGCCTCGGGCCACTTAGTAAAGTAGTCCATGGCCACAAGCACGTAGCGGTTGCCGGACTCGGTGACGGGGAAAGGCCCTAAGATGTCTACCCCGACCCGTTCCATCGGAGCTCCCACGACGTACCGCTGGAGGGGGGCTTGTGACCGCTGCGTCGGCCCCTTCTTGGCCGTGCAGGCGTCGCAGCAGTGGACGTGCAGCTCCACGTCCCGGCGGCAGGCAGGCCAGTAGAACCTCCTCCGCAGTCGGTGCAAAGTCTTGCTGATGCCAAAGTGCCCCGCCCCCACAGAGCCATGTACCAGTCCCAGTACCTGAGGGCGGAGCGCACGGGGCACCAGCAGCTGGAGGAGGTCCTGGTCGGAGCCGGGGGCCTGCCACCGCCTATAGAGCAGCCCATCCTGCGACGTCAGGCTCCCCCACTGACTCACGTAAGCCTTTACAGCTGGGCTACTGGCCGACACTTCCCCCCATGCAGGCCGTGCCCCTGCCGTGACCCAGCTCCGCACCTGCTGCAGCTCGCCGTCGCCCTCTTGCGCTAAGCGCAGGTCCTGCTGGCTAAGAGGCAACCATTCAAACTCCCCCTCTACAGCCTGAACCTGGCATGCTATCTCCGTCACCTGCTCTCGCTGCTCGGCTTTAGTGCAAGGCCTACAGTCCAGCTCTGCACAGGGCCTCCGGGAAAGCGCATCTGCATTACCATGCAGCTTTCCGGGCCTGTGCTGAATCTGGAAATCGTACTCTTGCAACAGCTCGAGCCAGCGGGCTACCTGGCCTTCCGGATCTTTAAAATTTAAAAGCCAGGTTAGTGACGCGTGATCTGTCCTAATGAGGAAATGGCTGCCTTGCAGGTAAGGGCGAAAATGGCGAACCGCTTTGACCACCGCTAACAGCTCGCGCCGAGTAACGCAGTAGTTTCGCTCTGCCTTGCTCAGCGCGCTACTGTAGTAGGCTACCGCTCGTTCCCCGTCTGGTCCCACCTGGGAGAGTACGGCCCCGACTCCGACATTGCTAGCATCCGTGTCGACGATAAATGGTCGCGCGACATCCGGATATGCTAGAATGGGAGCCGCCGTTAGGGCGTCTCTCAACTGGTCAAAAGCATTCTGGCAGTCCCCTGTCCACTCGAACTGTTGACCTTTATTGGTCAAGCGATGAAGCGGACTAGCCAGGGTGGCGAAGCTCAAGACAAAGCGTCTATAGTACGACACTAGCCCCAAGAAGCTCCGCAGCTCACCCACATTGCTAGGCGTCGGCCATTCCCGCACAGAAGCCACCTTAGCTGGGTCAGTGGCTACACCCTGCTCACTAACGACGTGCCCCAAGAAAGCGGTCTCCCTCCGGAG
Organism: Ilyophis sp. 1 JC-2022; assembly: GCA_022702515.1. NCBI lineage: Eukaryota > Metazoa > Chordata > Actinopteri > Anguilliformes > Synaphobranchidae > Ilyophis > Ilyophis sp. 1 JC-2022. Next base: position 28,144,691 of record CM040400.1, read on the forward strand.
CAGCTGACACTTTTTGGGATTGAGCCGTAACCCAGCCCGGCCAATCTCAGTAAGCACGTCGTTTAGATGAGCGAGGGCTTGCTCGAAGTCGCTGGCGTGTACTAAGAGGTCGTCCAAGTACACGACACAGGAACTCCGCGGGACGGACGACAGCACCCGCTCCATCAGTCGCTCAAAAGTGGCAGGGGCGTTACAGAGCCCGAACGGCATGACCCGGAACTGCCACAACCCTTGCCCTATGGTAAAAGCTGATTTTGCCCTCGCTTCCGGGGACAGCCTTACCTGCCAATAGCCACTGCGGAGGTCCAGCGAGCTAAACCAACTGGACCCCGCGATATGGTCTAAGGCCTCGTCAATACGGGGAAGTGGATAGGCGTCTTTCTTTGTGATCTGATTAAGACGCCTATAATCTACACAAAAATGCCACTCCCCGTCCTTTTTCTTAACCAGGACAGCAGGGGCCGCCCATGGGCTTTCAGAAGGCTCGATAATGCCCGCAGCTGCCATCTCCCTTATCTTGTCCTCCGCCACCTCTCGCTTGGCTAGAGACAGCCTGTGCGGACGTAACCGAATGGGCACAGCCGAACCAGTATCAATCTGGTGTTGAACCAGTTCGGTCTGTGTGCATTCTTCGTCCCGCACAGCGAATAGGTGAGTGTAACGGACAAGCAGGGCTTTAAGCTGCTGGCTCTGCTGCGGTGTGAGCCCTTTGCTGCTGCGCGTCCATAATGCTAGGACGGCTTGCAGCACCCCCGCAGAGGGCTGGGTAGCTGAGGCTAGCCCGCCCGTCTGCGGTGGTACTGTAACCTGAGGTGGTACCACGGTAACAAGCGGCGAATCAGCGGTGGTCATGGCAAGCACAGAACTGGGGCGACAGTGTTTGGGGGGCACCCCAGGGCATTTAGTTCGGCGGGCTGCTTGTAATTCACATTTTGATCGGAGGCCCAGCGTTTCGGTACCAATAGTTATCGTTTCGGCTATCACATTTATGCTAGTTCCCCACAACGCTAACAAATCCAAACCGATAATACATGCATCTTTTATATCTGCTAACCAAAACTCGTGTTTCACTCGCTGGGCTCCTGCACACACTTGTAATTGTTTACTACCACGCATGCCCATCTTCTGCCCAGTGACGGAGGTTAGCTGGGTAGAGGTAGGGGTCCATGCACCCGAAAGCAGCCCGCTAGTACCCCGAAGTACCCCCGGCCTTACCAGGGAAATAGTGGCTCCGGTGTCGACCAGCGCCCAGCAGGCTTGTCCGTCCAAACTGCAAGGCAAGTACAGCCCGGTCTTCGTCCCCAGCCTGCCAATACGAGGCTCGGCCTCGTGGGCCTGTTCCTCTGCTCTTAAAAGAGCATCAAACGGAACTTTTGCTCTTGGAATTTTTGCTAGGATAGGCAGGCTGGGCGCGTGAGTGCTGGTTTGGGGTCGGGCCTGGTTGAGGAGGAGTGTGGCATGGGACGGTGGTCTCCTCATTGGGCCGTCCCGTCGTCGTTTCCCGTCGGCTGTGGAGCTCTCGCTTTTGGCGCAGGGGCGGTACAATCGCGGGCGAAATGCCCCGGTTCGTCGCACCGGAAGCAGCGTCGCTCCCGTTCCGGTCGCTGCCGCGGTCGAGTTTGGTTCCGCTGGACCCATCTCACCTCCTCGCCGTCCTCGCAGTCGGCAGCTCGGACCCGGGGCTTGTTAGCCGGGGTCCCGTTGGGTGTGGTGCCCAGGATGAGCTCCAGTCGCTCGGCCTCGCGAAGCGCTGCGTCCAGGGACTCCGGTTTGGCGATGCGAACCTGTTGTTGTAGGCGCTCCGGAGTGAGGGCCTGCGTGAAGGTCTGGCAGGCTAGCTCCTGCTGGCCTGCGTTGTCGAGTTGAGGGTAGCCGCGGCGAGCTAACAGCCTGATGTCGGCGGCGAGGACGCTGAGGCTCTCTGCTCCGGTCCGCCGTCGCGTGGCGAGCTTCTCCCGGCTCACCTCCAGGAATTGCCGCTGTCCGAACCGGCGTTCCAGCGCTGTCATCAGTGCCGGTAGCGTCAGTGGTTCGGCGCTGTCCAGGTCTAGAAGCACCTGGCAGGCCTCGCCCTCCAGGGCTAACGCTAAGTGGGTGGCTGTCTGGCTCTCGCCCCAGCCATTGTAGCTAGCTGCGAATCGTACCTGGCTTTGGTACGACTCTAGCTCACCCTTTCCCGTGTAACGGGGTAGCTTGATCGCCGCCTTTGACGGTGTGGTCGGTCGCTGCACCGGCACCGCCGTCTGGCTCGGCCTGGAAGCAGGGGCGTCCTCGTTGGCTTCCAGCCGACCTACTTGCGCTCCGCTTCCGGCCGCGGGGTCAGCCACCAGCGCGGGCACCTCCGCCTGGTCTGTAATCGGCCTCTCTCGCTCCGGTCTTGCGGCGCTGGCTCCTTCGGGGAACCCGCCGGGTCTACTCTTGGTCCGCTTCGCAGACGCTCCTGCGATAACGTCCATCTGCTTGGTCACCTGACGTTCCAATTCGCGGATCTGTTCCCAGATCATCCCGCTTCTGACACCATTGTGGCGAGCCATGGAGTCGGAGTCAGGTTTGCTTCAGGGTAATAATTTATTGAAGAGCACAATCTCTTATTTCTTCCTTCCTCAGCGTACAGACAGAACAGACTACGCGCGCTGGACTGTAGCCAGCTTTATAGCCCCTGATATGCAAATGAGCATGCTAACAAAGGCGACCTCTAATAGGTGCCTTGCAGCTCACCTTAACCAATCACACGTAATCCCCTCAGTCATACTCAAAAACAACCGTTGGCCTCGCTCGAACATTCTATAGAGCGGACCTGGTTGAGCGCATGTTACCACATTTAGCTGAACTGTATACGACTGTTGTTTATCACAACAGTCGCCGTTCTGGCGGGAGGTTGTATTCAAATATTAACCGCCATTGTTACTGTACACGTCAGAGCTTCTGAACACGCTCTGATCATGTGATTACATCAATCATCATTCGTGCACTGGGTCTGCACAGCACAAGTACACATACACAATTCGATATACCAATACTTTACATCACTTGTAATCGCCCCGGATCGCCACAATATTATTCCATTGAAAAAAGTGAACGCTGTGGGCCGCTTAAGCGTCCGAAAACAATCGAGTAATTCTGAAAGTTTATCTATTCTGGTACTTCATCTCTCCACAAATATCAGCCGGCTGGGGCAGGCTATGAACGGTTCGCCGTAATCCATACTTTTAGCGAGCTATAACAGATCATTTCAATACAAACTACTGACTTCTTCAATAGACTCCCCGGCCGTGTTAATTTTCACTAGCTTGTATTGTAAAAATATATAGCACTCTAACGTAATTAATTTGGCTCATGACAGAAATATGAGTGGTAACAATGGATAGAATGGATATGAATAGAACGGACTGTTTAGCTGGCTTACATACATTTAAATACTTTCAGTATATCCATTTATATTAGTGTGCATAATTTTGCTGCGGATTAACAGCAGCGAACCAACAAGATCCCCCAAGGCCACCGTAGTTGGTTGGGGGCGTTTCTTGGAGTGAGGGGCGTTTCTTGGAGGGCGTTTCTTGGAGTCTGCAGGCTGCAGCTATACCCTACTCTCCTCTTTCCCAACTCCTCTTCTTCTTCTTCTTCTTTGGAGTTTAACGGCAGCTTGCATCCTTTGCGTTGCATTACTGCCATCTTCTGGAGTTAGTTAACTCCTACAGTGTCCGTTTTGTCAAATTCTTCCCATCAGTCCTGTTCTCTTGAGATATGTGTTCAAATATTTCCTGCCTTGTCCACTTCCACCACACTCCAGAATGTATTTTAAACTGTCTCCTGTTAGGCTGTTCTTTCCATTCCATCCATCATGTCCTTTCTTTCTAATACATATTTCCTGCAGTTAACAAGAACGTGCTCTACCGTTTCTTGTTCATGACACTGTTCACAGAGTCCAGTTGGATTTTTCCCTATAATTCTGAGAGTCCCGTTTAAGTTACTATGTCCTATTCTAAGTCTGGTCATCACTACCTCCTCTTTCCTATTTCCTCCTCTGTTTCTCTCCCTACCCACTCTTTTTTGTATTGTATGTAGTTGTCGTCCTCTTATCTCCTGATCCCAGTACTGCTGCCACTCTTTATAGATTTCCTCCCTTGCTATACTCTTTCCTTCTGCTCTAGAAAGTACAACTGCAGTGTCTATGTTTCCTTTTCTGACAGCTTGTTTGGCTAATTTGTCCACTTTCTCATTTCCCTTAATACCCATGTGCGCAGGAACCCAAATTAATGTGACCACAGTGCCTTGTTTTACCACCCGTGAATGTATTTCCATTATTTCAAATAATAGGTCTTGGCGATTACTGGATGTACCTAGCTTCAGACTGTACAGAGCAGATGCTGAATCGCTACAAATCAGAGCTCTGCTAGGTTTGGCTTGTTCAACCCACTCTAAGGCCATCCATATGGCGTACAGCTCAACTGAGTATACACTTAAAAAGTTTGATGTCCGTTTGTATATTTCTGTTCTATTACTAGGCACTGCAACAGCAGAACCAGTGTTGTCTGTTATTGGATCTTTTGATCCGTCCGTAAAAACCTGTACATACTCTGTGTATTTACTTTCTGTATGCCAATAAAACTCATTGACTAGATCTGCATTTTCCCTCCTTTCCTTAACTTGCAGCAACTCTAAGTCTATGCTTAATGGTTCTAGTATCCACACAGGGATTCTAGGCCTATACACTGTTGGACAGAACTCCATTCCATACACTCCCAGGTCTCTTGCTGCTCCCTCCCCTGTCCAGCCAAAACTTGTTTTAACGGTTCCCTCCCTTTCCCAGCAGGCCTGTAGCACTCTTTTGGTTTGATGATTATCTCCGTGTCCTCTCAAATTCATCCAATAGTTTACTCTGAGCTGTTTTCTGCGTAAACACAATGGCATTTCTCCTGCTTCAACTTGAAGGGCACACACAGGTGATGTTCTCACTGCTCCTATGCATAATCTAAGGGCCCGGGCCTGGATCACATCTAACCCTCCAAGCACAGTTTTTGCTGCAGATCCATACACCACACTCCCATAGTCCAGCCTTGATCTAATTAGTGCTACATAAATATATTTCAGGGATGCTACATCCGCTCCCCATTCCAACCCCACGAGACATCTCATCACATTTAAAACCTTTTTGCACTTATCCACAATATTTTTAATGTGTTCCCTCCATGTTAATCTAGAGTCAAAATACACTCCTAAGAATCTAAATGACTCAACTGTCTCTAAATTATTTCCGTATAGCTGCAAGTTAAAATTTCCTCTAACCCTTTGTCTTGTGAAGAACATTACTTTGGTCTTTTCAACTGAGAACTTAAAACCCCATTTCTTCCCCCACATCTCTACTTGATTTATTCCCTCTTGCACCTTTTTAACTATAAAACTCAAATTTCTCCCTCTTTTCTACAGAGCTCCATCGTCTGCAAATAATGATCTTCCCATGTCCACTGATACCTTTCCAAAAATGTCGTTTATCATAATTGAGAATAATACTGGACTTATCACACTCCCCTGCGGTGTTCCATTTTCAATCTCATATTTATTGGACATTTCAGACCCTATCTTTACCTGTATTGTCCTTTTGTTCAAAAAGTCCATTATCCAGTTAAAAACTTTACACCCAATTCCCATTGCATTTAGCTTTATCATAAGCCCCTCCTTCCAAAGCATATCATACGCTTTTTCTACATCAAAGAACACTGACACTACAGTCTCTTTATTTATTTGCGCCTTCCTTATTTCATCTTCTAGACACAGCACAGAATCTAACGTACCCCTTCCTTTCCTAAATCCACTTTGACATCCTACAATTACATCCTGTTTCTCTAAAAAGTACACCAGTCTTTCATTTACCCTTCTCTCCATCAGTTTACATAAGTGCGATGTTAATGCAATTGGTCTGTAGCTTGTTGGTTTGCTAGCATCTTTCACTGGTTTCCTTATAGGTACAATGACCGCCTCCTTCCAACTCACAGGTATTCTACCTTCCTCCCACACTTTGTTAAGTAAATGTACAGGAAGATGGGATTACCTGCTGGGCATTGCTGCCTGTCGCACCTCCTCCGGTGCCCATGGGTCAGCTGCAGGGTCATCAGCCAGGAAACCTGGCTTTGTTAAACAGCAGTAATACTTTGTTCAGACCTTCTTCGCTTAAGTGTTTTATCATCACATAGCATATTTCATCTTTCCCTGGTGCAGTCATACCAGCTTTAGCCAACGCCCTTTTTAACTCTCCTACATTAAATGGTACACTCTGCTCATCTCCTCTACTTTCCTTTCTTCTTAAGGCCCCCCTGTTTTCAGATTTTGTTTTCTCCCTGCCCCTTCTCCCCTCCTCAGACAAATTATTAGAGCTGTGTATCTTCACAAAAGTTCTAGCCATTAACTCAGCTTTTTCTTTATTACTTACTACTATTTCATCTCCATTTGTTAGCACCGGATAACTCCACTCCCTTCTGTCCCCCCCCCCATCTTTTTGATCATTCCCCACACCTCTCCTACTGGCGTTGTGTTCCCAATTGAATCACAAAACTGTCTCCAATAAGATCTTTTCACCTGTCTTATTGTCCTCCTTACCACTGCCTGGGCTTTTTTGTACTGTATCATATGTTGAAAATTATGGGTTCTTTTCAATAATTTAAATGCCTTATTTCGGTTTCTCACAGCCTCTTTACAGTTATCATCCCACCATGGTACTGCCTTCCTCTTTATTCTGCCTTTACTCTTAGGGATGGATCTCAGTGCAGCTGTTCTAATACCTTTCCTTATTCCCTTATCCAAAGCTTCTATGGTCATATTATCATTGATCTGATTCAGATACTCATCGCTCTCTTCCTTAAACTTCTCCCATTTAGCTTTCCCAAACACCCATTTCCCCCCCCTGTCCACTTCAGTAATAGAAACATTAATGTTTATTGGACATAATACTGGATAATGGTCACTACCTATGGTGCCTTCTTGATATGCTTTCCATTCACATATGGGAGCAATATTATTTGAAACCATTGTAAGATCCAGTGTTGACCCCTTTCCTGTGTTAACATCTATTCTTGTTTTACTTCCATCATTTAAGCAGACTAAATTCCTCTCGTCTAAAAGTTCTTCTATAACCTGGCCATTAACATCAGTTTTCTCACTACCCCACAATGTGTTATGTCCATTAAAATCCCCACACCACACAATTCTTGCTCTACTTTGCCCTTCTATTTCTTCAAGCTTATTTAATTCCAATCTCTTGCAAGGGTTATAATAATTCACCACCACTACTACTTCCTTCCTTTCTACCCAAACCTCCACCACCACATACTCCAATTCTTTTCCGATACCCAATACTCTATAAGGCATCCCTTGTTTAATAAATGTGACACAGCCCCCTCCTCCCCCATCTTTCCTATCTCGCCTAATTGCCACATATCCAGGCAAAACAAAATCTAACTGAGGTTTCAACCATGATTCTTGAACACACAAAATGTCCGATTTCTCCCTTCTACTATCTACAAATTGCTTAAAATCCTGCCAATTCGCTATCAAACTTCTTGCATTCCACTGGAATATTAACATTGTTATTATTAACCAACACATGGCTCTTGACTTGCCTGAACACTGAGATTGTCTCTCACTTCCTCCCATTTCAAACCTATCATATCAAGGTGATGCACTGCTGCTTTTACAATGATTTGAATCCTTTCAGTTTTAGACTTAACCTCAGCTGTTGCATTTATCACTCCTGCTATAAAGGTCACCAACCCCTTCTTCTCCTCCCACCTCTTCCTTTTATCCTCCTCTATATTCACTGTCATTTGCACTCTATTTTGTCCATATTCCTTAGCCTGTTTTTCCTGACCAGCCCTCCTAACTGCTTCTGCATAAGAGACTTTTTCCTTCATTCTGATCTGTTGCACCTCCACCTGTCTTCTCATCACTTCACAGCCCCAGTAAGCAACACTGTGATTCCCTCCACAATTGCAGCACTTTGGTTTTACTCCCTCTCCACACTTCCCATACTCATGTCCCCCCCCCCACATCTAGCACATCTTCTCTTCCCCTTACACACATTAGCCACATGCCCAAACCCCTGACATTTAAAACATCTCAATGGCTTTGGTATAAATTCTCTAACTCTGTATCTCATGAATCCAAAGTAGATCTCCTTTGGGAGAACCATTGTTGCAAACTCGATCAAAATGGTCTCAGTTTCTTTTTTTTCCGCTCCCCTTAGCATTCTTTTAGCACTTTGGACTAAACTATTCCTCATCCGCAAGTTATCTTCCAGTTCCTTCATGGTAACTGTAAGAGGTATTCCCGAAATTACACCCTTGCACCCGCCTCTCCTCTGCTCCCCTACTCTTATTACTTTGGATACTTTGACTTTCCCAACACTACTCATATTTTTTGCCTTCTCCATCTGCTCTTCATTGATGCACCCTATTAGCAAGTTTCCGTCTCCCAAAACTCTCGCATATTTTACTTCTCCGACTTGTCCTCTAATAATTTTCGTTAGCTTCAGTGGGTCAATTTTCTTTACTCCCCCCTCTCCCTCAAATCTCACCACTACATTCAGTAATCCTTCCTTCGGATCCTCTCTCCCTTCACTCTCCGTTCCACTTGAGCTAGCGCCGTCCTTTTTCTTTCTCTTATTTCCCTTCATGCTTTTACTCCCTTTCGCCGCCTTTCCCACCCGACTCCTCATCTCCACTAGACTCCATGCTATTGCGGTCTTCCTCCAGCTCCCTCCCTGCCATTCTGTCTGAGTTTGTTAGGAACTATGTCAGAATATTGTTCCGGACCTATACAGGCCATCGGTCGATATTCTCACAAAACGTTCCGCCCAATACTCACTCCTACTGCTACCAAGTCCTGATGTCCGCAAAACCGACGGTAATGTTGTTTAATTAATCAGATATTGAATTCAAAAACCCCACGATATCAAGGCGAAGCACTGATCACAATTTGAAAATGTTTGAAATTCCGCTTCCCCACTCCTCGCTCCTCTGTGGAGCATTTAGCGGTTTGGAATGTCCTTAAAGATGGCGGACCTCGATCGATTTCCGGGTCAGACGAGGACCGAGGAGAGAAGGACGGCTAAAATAATGGATTGGAATGCAGCCCAAGTCCTCCGCAACCACAAACAACACGGCTAATTCCCGCATGTTGTATTTCTCCCAGCCGGTTTCAGAAACGTCCGAAACTGTCCCAGTTGGATCTGCTCAGGCGATTTTCATTTACGTCTGAGGCAGGTAAGCCAACTGCTCACCGATGTCTACTCGAACACGCCCATAGCGATCTTTTATTTTATTTTTATGAGTGTAAAAATGTGGGGTTCATATTCATAAAATATTCTTCTTCTTTTGTTGTTTTATGGTGGTTTGTATACAATTAAATTGTACATTACCGCCACCAACCGGATTGGAGTGTAGATCAGAATTAATTTAATTTATCTTAGGTCTATAAAAAAAAACTTTTAAAAAAACTAAATAAAACCTAAAATTATACCAAACAATCTCTATTATACGGCTCTTAAATCATATTTGAATCTCTTCTCTTCATCTCGATTTGGATTCCTACATAGGTCCTTTAGAACATGTTTCCTGACTTTGATTCGGACTCAATTCTTTTTGAATTTGTTCCCAACAAAGACCCTTCACCTCCAAGAACTTTTCCGCTCCCTTAACTATTATTCTTATGTTCTCGGTTTTGCTTTTAGCTTGGTCTGAACAATTGAGGACATAGGCAATGAATAAAACCAATTTTTCAGTACTTAAAGGGGTAGGAAATACTAAAACACATTTTTTGAGGTGCTAACTAATATCTAGGCATTGCCTCAGATGGAAGAGAACAATAGTATGCATTATATCTACAATTTTTCGCAAAACGTTTAATTTCAGTATTTTAGCCGTTACATCGCCTATTCTTCTTCTTCCGGGGTTGAAAATGAAAAATGGGCTGAAGTGCACTTTTTGTACACTTGCGCGTAATCAGTTTCGCACTTTGTTACCGCCCCCAATATAAATACATTCCTGAGAAGGCGTGGCCAATGGCTATATCCATTTGACAAGCAATATCGTTGTAGCCTACAGTTAGTCTCTTTCAATGTATTAGCTTTTTTCCAATTATGCTAGTTATTAAAAATGGTAAATTCGTTTTTTCAATTCCAATAGTTTCAATTTACAAGCAATGACTGATGGGTCGCAAGTGTGCTTTCTCTGGGTGCAAGAGCATCAGCGGATTAACGTTAACAGTTACACTATGCCCAGGTTGAATTGGGGTATGCCAGCCAAAGGAATGCGGAAACGTTACCAAGCCCGACTGATATTTCTGTCCCTCCAAATGCGGTAAGTTAAATTAAGTGCAGCCTACGGCGTCTTGTTGGCTTGCTAACGTGATGGTTATCTTGTAGCCTCAAAAATATTTACTTGAGTTGTTTTCGTATCGTTAACCATAGTTAACTGGCCGGTGATATTTCACTGCCTTTTGCGTATAAGCTATAACGTTAGGTTTGATAGCTACTGCGTTGTCGATCTTACTGGCCAGGGGTCTGCTTCAGGATTGAAGCAGGAGTTACGGAGTTACGTTTGATGGATAACCGTTAACTGCACTATCTGGAACTCCCCATGGCTGGAACATGTATTTACTGAAATAAAAATGGTACAAGGTACACAGTGATACAAGCCCCATGCTGTGCTTATGTTAACTTATGTCTTAGTTAAGTTATTTGGATAGCTAGATAGCTAGTAAACGTGCATTTGTAGATGGCTAGGATAACGTAGGTAAAAAAATTAAAAAGCCAAAAGCCGTTCAGTTTCACTTGACATTAATTAGCCTACGTGTTGTATTTTTTCATGTTTGTATAATCTGCAGGTAGCGTTAGGTCAGGATGAATATTAGCTGACAAACGTTAATTTACTGGGCAGAACATCGATTTGAGCAGATTGTTAAGTCTCCCGTAGCGTAGCCTATAGCCTTCAGCTAACAGCCGTTTAGTTTCACTTGGCATTCGTTTACATATTGTGGCGAGCCATGGAGTCGGAGTCAGGTTTGCTTGAGGGTATAATAATTTATTGAAGAGCACAATCTCTTATTACTTCCTTCTCAGCGTACAGGCAGAACAGACTACGCGCGCTGGACTGTAGCCAGCTTTATAGCCCCTGATATGCAAATGAGCATGCTAACAAAGGCGACCTCTAATAGGTGCCCTGCAGCTCAACTTAACCAATCACACGTAATCCCCTCAGTCATACTCAAAAACAACCGTTGGCTTCGCTCGAACATTCTCTAGAGCGGACCTGGTTGAGCGCATGCTATCACATTTAGCTGAACTGTATACGACTGTTGTTTATCACAACAGTCGCCGTTCTGGCGGGAGGTTGTATTAAAATGTTAACCGCCATTGTTACTGTACACGTCAGAGCTTTTGAACACGCTCTGATCATGTGATTACATCAACCATCACTCGTGCACTTGGTCTGCACAGCACAAGTACACATACACAATTCGATATACACAATAATTTACATCACTCGTAATCGCCCCGGATCGCCACACTGCCCCCACCTAAGGGGTCAGCAGTCCCCTGCGACCCCTTAAACTGTCCGCACTCACGCACAAAGTCCCGGAAACGGGCAGGAGTTCTCCGTTGGCGAGAAGGGCGATTCGGGCCCTCAGCTGCCGCTGGGTTTTCTGGTGGAGGAGGGGTGGGCGCACGTAAAGCGGGCTGATCCTCGCCGACGCCCATCCCCTCCTCAACACCGTCCCGGAAACGGGCAGGAGTTCTCCGTGGGCGAGAAGGGCGATTCGGGCCCTCAGCTGCCGCTGGGTTTTCTGGTGGAGGAGGGGTGGGCGCACGTAAAGCGGGCTGATCCTCGCCGACGCCCATCCCCTCCTCAACACCATCCAACAGCGGCCGGTAAGGAGCTAGACGGTCCCGGTGAAGCACCACCAGTTTCCTTCGGCCGGGCATGCGCACTCGATAGACCACCTCGCTAAGCCGGCCCACCACTTCCCCAGGGCCCCGCCAATGCGACTGCAATTTCGGGGACAGACCCTTCTTACGGATCGGACAGTAGATCCATACCTTGTCTCCGCTGGTGAAGGGCTGCCCCCGACAGCGCACATCATACGCTCGCTTCTGCTTAACACTTGCGGCGGATTGGGCCTGGCGGGTAAAGCTGTGGGCGGTCTCCAGGCGCTCGATCAAGGCCCGTGCGTACCCGGCCTCTGACTGGTGGTGCTCCGTTGGTCCGGGCGGGGCTCCGAACACCAAGTCGACGGGCGTCCTCAGCTCGCGCCCGAACATGAGCGCAGCGGGGGAGCACTGACTGCTTTCCTGCACGGCGGAGCGGTATGCCCACAGGACCAGGGGCAAATGGCGGTCCCAGTCCCGCTGGTGCTGGCTGGCTAGAATTGCTAACTGGGTGGCCAGTGTTTTATTAAAGCGTTCAACAAGCCCGTCGCTCTGGGGGTGCAACGCCGTAGTGCGGGTTTTGGCCACTCCCAGCCGCTTACACACAGCCGCCAGCACCCGCGACTCAAAATTTCGCCCCTGGTCGCTGTGTAGCTCCTCGGGGGCTCCGAACCGGGCGAACATCTCAGTTACGAGCCTTTCCGCCGTCGTGTCCGCCGATTGGTCCGGCACCGCGTACGCCTCGGGCCACTTAGTAAAGTAGTCCATGGCCACAAGCACGTAGCGGTTGCCGGACTCGGTGACGGGGAAAGGCCCTAAGATGTCTACCCCGACCCGTTCCATCGGAGCTCCCACGACGTACCGCTGGAGGGGGGCTTGCGACCGCTGCGTCGGCCCCTTCTTGGCCGTGCAGGCGTCGCAGCAATGGACGTGCAGCTCCACGTCCCGGCGGCAGGCAGGCCAGTAGAACCTCCTCCGCAGTCGGTGCAAAGTCTTGCTGATGCCAAAGTGCCCCGCCCCCACAGAGCCATGTACCAGTCCCAGTACCTGGGGGCGGAGCGCACGGGGCACCAGCAGCTGGAGGAGGTCCTGGTCGGAGCCGGGGGCCTGCCACCGCCTATAGAGCAGCCCACCCTGCGACGTCAGGCTCCCCCACTGACTCACGTAAGCCTTCACAGCTGGGCTACTGGCCGACACTTCCCCCCATGCAGGCCGTGCCCCCGCCGTGACCCAGCTCTGCACCTGCTGCAGCTCGCCGTCGCCCTCTTGCGCTAGGCGCAGGTCCTGCTGGCTAAGAGGCAACCATTCAAACTCACCCTCTACAGCCTGAACCTGGCATGCTATCGCCGTCACCTGCTCTCGCTGCTCGGCTTTAGTGCAAGGCCTACAGTCCAGCTCTGCACAGGGCCTCCGGGAAAGCGCATCTGCATTACCATGCAGCTTTCCGGGCCTGTGCTGAATCTGGAAATCGTACTCCTGCAACAGCTCGAGCCAGCGGGCTACCTGGCCTTCCGGATCTTTAAAATTTAAAAGCCAGGTTAGTGACGCGTGATCTGTCCTAATGAGGAAATGGCTGCCTTGCAGGTAAGGGCGAAAATGGCGAACCGCTTTGACCACCGCTAACAGCTCGCGCCGAGTAACGCAGTAGTTTCGCTCTGCCTTGCTCAGCGCGCTACTGTAGTAGGCTACCGCTCGTTCCCCGTCTGGTCCCACCTGGGAGAGTACGGCCCCGACTCCGACATTGCTAGCATCCGTGTCGACGATGAATGGTCGCGCGACATCCGGATATGCTAGAATGGGAGCCGCCGTTAGGGCGTCTCTCAACTGGTCAAAAGCATTCTGGCAGTCCCCTGTCCACTCGAACTGTTGACCTTTATTGGTCAAGCGATGAAGCGGACTAGCCAGGGTGGCGAAGCTCAAGACAAAGCGTCTATAGTACGACACTAGCCCCAAGAAGCTCCGCAGCTCACCCACATTGCTAGGCGTCGGCCATTCCCGCACAGAAGCCACCTTAGCTGGGTCAGTGGCTACACCCTGCTCACTAACGACGTGCCCCAAGAAAGCTGTCTCCCTCCGGAGCAGCTGACACTTTTTGGGATTGAGCCGTAACCCAGCCCGGCCAATCTCAGTAAGCACGTCGTTTAGATGAGCGAGGGCTTGCTCGAAGTCGCTGGCGTGTACTAAGAGGTCGTCCAAGTACACGACACAGGAACTCCGCGGGACGGACGACAGCACCCGCTCCATCAGTCGCTCAAAAGTGGCAGGGGCGTTACAGAGCCCGAACGGCATGACCCGGAACTGCCACAACCCTTGCCCTATGGTAAAAGCTGATTTTGCCCTCGCTTCCGGGGACAGCCTTACCTGCCAATAGCCACTGCGGAGGTCCAGCGAGCTAAACCAACTGGACCCCGCGATATGGTCTAAGGCCTCGTTAATACGGGGAAGTGGATAGGCGTCTTTCTTTGTGATCTGATTAAGACGCCTATAATCTACACAAAAACGCCACTCCCCGTCCTTTTTCTTAACCAGGACAGCAGGGGCCGCCCATGGGCTTTCAGAAGGCTCGATAATGCCCGCAGCTGCCATCTCCCTTATCTTGTCCTCCGCCACCTCTCGCTTGGCTAGAGACAGCCTGTGCGGACGTAACCGAATGGGCACAGCCGAACCAGTATCAATCTGGTGTTGAACCAGTTCGGTCTGTGTGCATTCTTCGTCCCGCACAGCGAATAGGTGAGTGTAACGGACAAGCAGGGCTTTAAGCTGCTGGCTCTGCTGCGGTGTGAGCCCTTTGCTGCTGCGCGTCCATAATGCTAGGACGGCTTGCAGCACCCCCGCAGAGGGCTGGGTAGCTGAGGCTAGCCCGCCCGTCTGCGGTGGTACTGTAACCTGAGGTGGTACCACGGTAACAAGCGGCGAATCAGCGGTGGTCATGGCAAGCACAGAACTGGGGCGACAGTGTTTGGGGGGCACCCCAGGGCATTTAGTTCGGCGGGCTGCTTGTAATTCACATTTTGATCGGAGGCCCAGCGTTTCGGTACCAATAGTTATAGTTTCGGCTATCACATTTATGCTAGTTCCCCACAACGCTAACAAATCCAAACCGATAATACATGCATCTTTTATATCTGCTAACCAAAACTCGTGTTTCACTCGCTGGGCTCCTGCACACACTTGTAATTGTTTACTACCACGCATGCCCATCTTCTGCCCAGTGACGGAGGTTAGCTGGGTAGAGGTAGGGGTCCATGCACCCGAAAGCAGCCCGCTAGTACCCCGAAGTACCCCCGGCCTTACCAGGGAAATAGTGGCTCCGGTGTCGACCAGCGCCCAGCAGGCTTGTCCGTCCAAACTGCAAGGCAAGTACAGCCCGGTCTTCGTCCCCAGCCTGCCAATACGAGGCTCGGCCTCGTGGGCCTGTTCCTCTGCTCTTAAAAGAGCATCAAACGGAACTTTTGCTCTTGGAATTTTTGCTAGGATAGGCAGGCTGGGCGCGTGAGTGCTGGTTTGGGGCCGGGCCTGGTTGAGGAGGAGTGTGGCATGGGACGGTGGTCTCCTCATTGGGCCGTCCCGTCGTCGTTTCCCGTCGGCTGTGGAGCTCTCGCTTTTGGCGCAGGGGCGGTACAGTCGCGGGCGAAATGCCCCGGTTCGTCGCACCGGAAGCAGCGTCGCTCCCGTTCCGGTCGCTGCCGCGGTCGAGTTTGGTTCCGCTGGACCCATCTCACCTCCTCGCCGTCCTCGCAGTCGGCAGCTCGGACCCGGGGCTTGTTAGCCGGGGTCCCGTTGGGTGTGGTGCCCAGGATGAGCTCCAGTCGCTCGGCCTCGCGAAGCGCTGCGTCCAGGGACTCCGGTTTGGCGATGCGAACCTGTTGTTGTAGGCGCTCCGGAGTGAGGGCCTGCGTGAAGGTCTGGCAGGCTAGCTCCTGCTGGCCTGCGTTGTCGAGTTGAGGGTAGCCGCGGCGAGCTAACAGCCTGATGTCGGCGGCGAGGACGCTGAGGCTCTCTGCTCCGGTCCGCTGTCGCGTGGCGAGCTTCTCCCGGCTCACCTCCAGGAATTGCCGCTGTCCGAACCGGCGTTCCAGCGCTGTCATCAGTGCCGGTAGCGTCAGTGGTTCGGCGCTGTCCAGGTCTAGAAGCACCTGGCAGGCCTCGCCCTCCAGGGCTAACGCTAAGTGGGTGGCTGTCTGGCTCTCGTCCCAGCCATTGTAGCTAGCTGCGAATCGTACCTGGCTTTGGTACGACTCTAGCTCACCCTTTCCCGTGTAACGGGGTAGCTTGATCGCCGCCTTTGACGGTGTGGTCGGTCGCTGCACCGGCACCGCCGTCTGGCTCGGCCTGGAAGCAGGGGCGTCCTCGTTGGCTTCCAGCCGACCTACTTGCGCTCCGCTTCCGGCCGCGGGGTCAGCCACCAGCGCGGGCACCTCCGCCTGGTCTGCAATCGGCCTCTCTCGCTCCGGTCTTGCGGCGCTGGCTCCTTCGGGGAGCCCCCCGGGTCTACTCTTGGGCCGCTTCGCAGACGCTCCTGCGATAACGTCCATCTGCTTGGTCACCTGACGTTCCAATTCGCGGATCTGTTCCCAGATCGTCCCGCTTCTGACACCATTGTGGCGAGCCATGGAGTCGGAGTCAGGTTTGCTTGAGGGTATAATAATTTATTGAAGAGCACAATCTCTTATTACTTCCTTCTCAGCGTACAGGCAGAACAGACTACGCGCGCTGGACTGTAGCCAGCTTTATAGCCCCTGATATGCAAATGAGCATGCTAACAAAGGCGACCTCTAATAGGTGCCCTGCAGCTCAACTTAACCAATCACACGTAATCCCCTCAGTCATACTCAAAAACAACCGTTGGCTTCGCTCGAACATTCTCTAGAGCGGACCTGGTTGAGCGCATGCTATCACATTTAGCTGAACTGTATACGACTGTTGTTTATCACAACAGTCGCCGTTCTGGCGGGAGGTTGTATTAAAATGTTAACCGCCATTGTTACTGTACACGTCAGAGCTTTTGAACACGCTCTGATCATGTGATTACATCAACCATCACTCGTGCACTTGGTCTGCACAGCACAAGTACACATACACAATTCGATATACACAATAATTTACATCACTCGTAATCGCCCCGGATCGCCACATTTTATTGTCATGTTCGTGTAGCATAGCTACGTTAGATGTAACGTTATAGATGGCTAAAAAAACTCTACGGCTGAAACTGATAGGGCGTCGTACTATTTCCTTCTTCATACTCCTGGTCGGTGGAAAGCCCAGAGCATTCCGGAGGAGAGATGTCCTCCGCCTCGAAGAAGCCATTGACTGATATCACCGAATTAGTCAGCGATTAATACGCTCAGTTTCACTCGCCATCTTTTCCCTTGTGGGCGTGTCTTCAGGTGGCGATAGGCTCTTGCCCCTCCCCCTCTGCTGCTGCTTTCCACGCCCATTTAATTGCATTTTTCGAATTTGTGGTGTGGGCGGAGAGAGAATGTAACCGAGGGTTTCATAACCCTTTAACCCTTTAGTTTGACTACACTGTTCGATCCCAACTCTAGAAGTTTGGTTATCAATTGTTCTCTCAGAATAATCTACTCTTCTTTCTCCTTGCACTTCAAATCTAGAAGGTTGGTAATTTGTCTCCGATTTTTCTACTCTGCTTTCTCCTTGCACTTTCTTTACTGCCTCTGCATATGTTAATGTTATTTTGTGTTTTGATTTGCTGAATTTTCATTGCTCTTTTTTAACTTCACATCCGCCATATGCCACGCTATGACCACCTCCACAGTTTTCATAAAATATTCGGGGCTTTTCTAAAAACATTTGTGGCTTAGGACCACCCCTGGCGCCGCCCCTGCCTCCGGTTACCGGAAGTCATTTTGTTGTGGCTCTTCACACTGGTCTATTATCTATTGACCACATTTTGGTTCATACTGCTTTATCACGCACGTGGGAACATTTGCCGCCGATAATTACATTGCTGTGTAATTTAAGTTAAACAAACGACAGATCGTCTTAGTGAAGTCATTTATTGAGTAGTTGACTCAATGAATCTGGGTAAGTTTTCTCTCCTCATCATTTTACGGCTTTAATAGTTCTGGGGTGCGTTTCCCAAAAGCATTGTAAGGCTTAGACGTCGTAAAGCCCTTCGTCCGAAGCTTATTTAACTTTGGGTGCGTTTCCCAAAAGCATCTTAATTTAAGACGCTCTTAGAAACGCTCGTAGATTAACGATTACTCCAGACCAGTCGTAGACGGTTAAGTGCGTTTTAGAAGCCCATAAATCACATAGGGTACTTTATTAGATTTTTTGTGTTGGTGTTCATTTCATTTCACTGTTACCATAACCACTGATTGTTTTTCATAGTAATGTTAGATGCAACCATATTTACGTTTATTTATTTGGAAATTACCCATTCCTTAAATAGCCCTATATATAAATAAGTTTGAGACGAGTAAAATCAGTGGGGAAAAGATTTTATTTCAAAAGAAAATCTGATTTGCCTAACCGGCCATGTATTGAGCATAGGGTTCGTGTCTCCCAATCTATCGCCCCTCCTCCCGTATCAGCAGCACCACAGACAGAAGTAGGCTACAGAGATGTAAAATCCAGGGATCCGAAAGGAAAAGTCCTGCTATGTGTTTCTTCCACCCATGAACTCAGCCAGCTGATTTCACTAATTTGTTCTACTTCTTGGCTGAAGAATTGTGCAAATGAGCAAATCCAGGCGATACTAAATACTGGGGAGGACTTTTTACTTTCTGAACCCGGATTTTAGTAGCACTTAAGAGGTTAGCGTTCACGCTTTAAGAACTGTTTTGGGAAACCCGTGTTACAAATTAAAGAGCCATCGTAGAATCGCTCGTTGAAATCGCACTTAACCCTAAGATTGGTCGTTATCGGGAAACGCAGGCATGTTCTTTTTGTTTACCCTCTTGAAATCGGGTTACTTTCCTTTACAATTAATGTTTGCATTATTTGGTAACGTAGCCGAGCTGCTAAAGCGCACGTGATTGTAGAATTCATTTTAGAGGCGAGAACTTCGACCGTATAACAATAGGTTCGAACAAGAATTGAGTCCTCCTGTTTTATTCAAGTGTATTTATAGTCATTGTTAAACAAAAATAACAAAATCTTAAATCATATTAATTATTTAAATATTATTTATTGTGCATATGCAGTAGGCTAGTAGGACCTGCTTGATTAAAGCTAAATCCCTTCCCCCGTTTCCCTCCTGGAGGGAATACAAAACGGTAAATCATAAAGGGCTTTCTTCCACTGCGTTAAGAAAACAGTAAAAGAACACAAACAAGGTGACATTTGAAGGTAAAACTGCGTTTTACAAGATTGACCTGAGACCATGGGGGTATAGCCTACTGCGAAGGAAGCTTAACATAGCCAGGGTTTCTTTGCGTTAGCTGGCTTCAGGAAGCCTAAACACCGCAATCTGGTTTAACCGGTACTACGAACGTGGTTATCAACTTGCTAAGTGAACACGGGCTTTATTCATCTAGGTACGTGCGCGTTCCCATAAAAGGGGCGGTGTCTGCAACAACGATCCTATGGCGGTGCAGCATGGGCTGTCCTAGAGCAACGTATTTCTCTCCTGTGGGGAAAAAAGGCTGATACGGACAGATATAATGGACGGATAAGAACATTAAACAATCATATGAGCAAAAATCAACACCGTTCCCTCGAACAAAGCCAGCTAGGAAGAAGCTTTTGTTAAAAAAAGTTACATTAGTTAGGCTAGTTAATACCTCATTCACCTTACCATTCGTAACAAATACATCTATACTCAGTACATTGTCATACAGTTAATTTATAATGTGACAACTGCTACATTCTAGAGCTCTAAACTTGAAACTTGATACAACATGTTTAAAATATTGCTGAAGCAATTACATCAACGTTTTTCATTAAAAAAAACAAAAAGTCGCAAGCCTTTTCCGGAACTCGGAAAATCTTTTGCTGAACTTGCTAATCTCTCCCTGCAAAGAAATTCCCTCAGTATCCGCATATATCTCTACGGGATCGTTTGGAATGGAGACTCCTTTTTCCAAAGCCAAGGAGTTAATTGGTCAAAGGGCGGTGCTTTTATGTTTCAATCTGTTATCCTGAACATAACCTGCCCGGAGCAGGCTAGCCGTGCAGAGTAAGTTGCCTTGGCAATATACCCCGATTAAAAGTGAGTCGGCTTCCTGATACAGAAAACCCAGGGTTGAAGCTTAATTTAGCTCACTAGCCCCTTAATCTTGCTTCGTAGTATACCCCGGCTGTGGTCTCATTTGCTATATGTTTTGCCCTCGTAAACTTCACTTGTAAACTTCCCTCGCGCGGATGTGACGCAGCACGGGAAGACATGTGAACAGACGTTGGGCGTGTTCGGCTAGAGCCGATTTACGTCATATCTGCGTCGGCCTGCATCGGAAACTGTCCGCGATGGCTTTCCAGGCGCCTTAGCAGCGGTGCAGTTGCTCTCGGGCGCCTTCAACAACATCGCCGCGCCTTCAAACTAACGACAGAATTAGTTAGAGAGCGAGGAGAGAGTGGTGTTTCCTCACGACAAACGCGGATAATTTCACAATATCGCCACCTATCTCGGCGTATTGATTCTACTCTAAAAAAAAAATCTAAATGAAATGTACCCCTCCCTAATAGTGTTCAAACACAGGTAGGCTATAAGAGTTATTTAGTCAATCTTACAATGTAACAGCAGTAGTCTATTTTCCCCTCTTTCTGGTCTCTTATCTAATTTCACAATATTTATTTTGTTGTTTTTCTTATTGCTCTTATTTAAAAAAAATATATTATTTAATACAATCCTTTTTTTGTACTTCAATTAATGCGATTTTGTTTCATAATGTGAGGATCTAGTATAAGCCCAACCTATCGAACACATTTCTGTACATTACTTTTGTGTACTTGAATTTATTTTTTATTCATACAAATAATACATAAATAAATAAATATGCGGTTTGGGATTGTAGCACATACGGTCATTACTGTGGTTATTATATACTGTACCTTACATGTACTTTCTTGAGATTACCAATATGGATGTGAAAAGTACAATATTGGTAATGTTACACTAACAAATGCCAATTCTCATTCTTGACTGCTTCTGTAATCCAACTGTAGGCCTACCTCTAACTTTATAAAATATGTTGTCTGAACCTAGAAGTGTCAAGAAATAACCAAAAAAAAAGGCCTGGCCAAATATAGGTAACTTAATGTTTTGTTCAATAATGTAACTATATTGGGGACCACATACAAATAAGTCAATTCCATAATAACATGAAGGGAAGGACGAATGAAACAATATTATGTAACACATCCTGGCGCTACTGTGCTGTACATCCACTTTGCAAATTGTTGAAAGATTTATGATTGAGATTAAAGATCTAACACTGTTATTATGGCTATGGGTTCATTAGATGTGGGTGTTCTGGTCTCCAAAACAAAACCGATAAATTATACTAGCAATTAAGACCACATTTTCAGAATATTTATTTCACACAATATGGTGACATTCACAAAAGGTAAATAAACTGTAGCACTATTCCCCTCCACCACCATTCAAGCCACAACGACACCGGGTTCTTTCTGTCATTTTGTATGTTTATTGTCAAATCAGTAATATACGAACAATGATTGGTGACAGGTAAAAGGAAGACAACATATTGATATTGGAATACATCTTATGCAAATACAATTCTATTTATCCATACGTTACCATAACTGGCAAGGAAAATGTCATCTTTCTTGACATTGTTCCCTCAAAACACATAACAACTCCCAGTATCCCAATGTCCCTATATGTACTATATTAGTTATTCATTCATATAAACTCAATTTATCTTGTTAAAGACATTGAATGGCATTCAATTCAATACGTTCATTGTCAGGGTCCAAAGGGACCACGTGCTGTCATGTAATTTGAATAAATCATGAACACTGACATTATGAGTAGCTGAATCACCTCATTTTCCCCTATGTTTTGGCTCTGTACTCCAGCACTTTTGATGTGAAATGATACAACAACTGTGAGGCTAAAGTACAGACTGTAAGCTTTAATTTGAGGGCATTCTCATCCATATTGTAACTGAAGAAGGCTGGAGTACAGGCCTGGCATAGCATCACCAGTGAAGATACCCAGCATCTGATGATTTCTACAGCTCGCAGACTTCAGGCAGTCCTTGCATGCAAAGGACATGCAACCACCAAGTTCTTTCATAGCAACATAATTAATGATTAGGATTAATACACTTTCCCCTTATGTCACAAGGAATATATTCAATGCATTAACTGTACAACTCTAAAAAAGTCCCATGAAAGAGACATTTCTCATTTATATTGGTACAGATTCTGCAATAAAATATGCTTTAGAACCACCACTCAAAGGTCTATGAAAACATGCATGCAAGTTATGATACTTAACATGGCTACATAGATTCTCACATTACAATGTATGACTACCGATGGCTACGAATGTCTTCTGGGTTTAGATGAACTAAAATGACATGTCTACCATGTTTGCAAGTCTAAACAGAGATGACAGGTGTAGTTTAGGCCATCTCATGAATTGACAGACAAGAAACAGCTGAATATGAGCAATAGAACATAAGCAGCCTAATGTTCACAGGTATGTTACCATAACAGATGACAGCTTAGCTAAATAATGTAGTTATTCGACAATGAAAGGGCACCCAGCGCTTTAATTCCAATGGAAATGATACGTATTTATTCAAGAACTTTAACTGGAGTTTCACTGTGGCACAATTCAGGGTGATAGCCAAAGTCGCGTCGCAAAAGATAAATATTGACTACCCGAACAATACAAGTTATGAAATAATGTAAGTCAGTATTAAAACAACCTTCATTCGTTCTCCTCCATTTCTTCAAGATTTTGAAGTAAAAAGGACATCTCTGTCGCCTCCAAGTCCTCCGCAACCACAAACAACACGGCTAACTCCTCCATGTTGTTTTTCTCCCAGCTGGTTTCAGAAACGTCCGAAACTGTCCCAGTTGGATCTGCTCAGGCGATTTTCATTTCCGCCTGAGGCAGGTAAGCCAACTGCTCACCGATGTCTACTCGAACACGCCCGTTGTTCTGGTTTAAACACGAAACGAAAGTAACGTAGTGGGTCTAACCAATCAGGTGCCGGCTGTTTGCGTTGTGGGCGACAACAATTATCCATATGACGTAGAGGTACCTCCAAAGACGATTGGGGCAGGGGCAGTGTGGGGAGCAGAAAGGAAATTTAAACTGTTAGGGGCAGCACAAAGACGCTTTTCTATCAGTTGCTCCTGATTTATGTTATTATTTCAGAATTGTTGAAATAACAGAATGCATGAATAAGTTTAATTATAAGGTAGGCATACAAACACATTTACAGCAAAAAAAAAAAAAGTGATCTAGGGGTTAGTTACCCTTTAAAGTCCATTAAAAACTACAAACTTATCCAGACCAAATTGTACTATTTTGGTCAGTTTTTTTTTATTCTAAAATTTATTTACACCAAACTTTTTTTTCTGCACCCCACAGACATTGTTATAAGATTTTTTTCATTACAATTGGGTCGGCGTGTTTAGATACCCAGTGCGTATGCTCGTCTGGTTCCAAAAGCCATGTTAAGTACCCAGTACACATGCTCTGGTTCCAAAAAGCCCTATAGTTTAACATGGCACATCCATTAATTGGCTTCATGCATCAATGAGCAGCTCCCATAGGAATCCATGGAACTGGTAAGCGGAAGCTGTCTCCAGTTCTTCTTGTACATCTCTATGATTGGACTGCACTTGCACTCGGAAATTTGCCAGAGACGCCAGCAGACCATTGACAAATGTGTTTGTGTAATAATGAAAAAGGATACGTGTAGTGGATAAAATAGCGTTGTTTATATGCTGTTCTGTGATTGGGATAATTAGGAGGTTCATTATCTAATGAAGATCACACTGTAGTTATGATTGAGCAGGGTTTTTCTTGGCAGAGAAAATGCTTTTGGCGGTATCTATACGAGCACATGCAGTGCACGAGCAGCTAATTTTTTGCATTCATTTGACCGTAAATACAGTTTTTGGGGTACAAAGAGCCCATGTAGGCTTTGGTTGTAAAGTACCAGTAGGTTTAGGAAAAGAAAAGTATTTCCCAAGTTACCCCTTATGAGGGCTCCTTGGGAAAGAAAGGTTTACACTGGCCATTCAGTTTACTGCAGCCTTTAAGTAGGAAGAATTTGGTCCCTCTTGTGAAGTTTTTTTACCAGCGTTTGTTTAATCCTCCTGGGAATATGGTGTTAAATTTTCTAATCCAATGTCTTTCTGTCTTAAGTCTGTCCTCTTGTGTCCAGTTAATGTTCGAATGCAGGCCCAATGTTTCTACTGCTTCAAGTCCATGGTGTAGGAAATGAGCCAAAATGTGTGTCTGTTTTTCTATGATTTTTTATGTTATATATGTGTTAATCCAATCTGGTTTTAATTATGTGTGGTTGAAAAACCACACCTATTGTTATCGCTCAGACTTACCGTTTTTATTATTCCGCCGATTTTTGAGAACCTATCTCCTCCTACACCGTTCACACCATCGACACCATTCATACTTCATATTATACCTTCATACACCCTCCAGGTTGCTATTAATTTTTATCTTTATGCCATATACACTGAGATATTTGACATTTTATCACCAAAAATTGAATGGGAGTCAATGGGCACATGCAGGAGGTTAGCTCACGGTGTGAGCACTAAGCAGATTTTTGAATCACAACGTTCTGCTCTACGTGAGCGCTGGGCAACTCATCACAATTAATTCAGCTACTTCTCTGTATCCAAGTTTTTAGACTAATGTTACTTACCACAAAATACATCACCATATTTTAACACTCACCTTATTTTGATCCCATTATACCGCATTTCCACCTCACACTATAGGCTACCGTAGTACCATCTTTCTTTACCATTCCCATCAATTGATACCACTGCGAAGCAAATACACCTACAATTTCTTTAGGAATTATAGAAGCTTGGTGCAGGGCAGTCTGCATACCCGTATCGACAGACCATCAGTTGTCCGTAGCAATCTGGCTCTCCTGGTAGCCTACTTGGCCTATGTTACCGTGCTGAAACAATATTTATTCAGTCTTTGCCGTAATTATATATGATACATATATAGCTGTTAACGTTACTGCAATCTATGAATTCAAGTTATCAACCAACTGTTAACGTTAGCATAAGGTTAGCACTACTCATACTAAGCTAGGGTTAGAAAGCAACTGGACAATCACAGTTCAAGTTATCAACTACTAACTACTAATACAACAACAGCACTAACGTTAGAAAACATGTTACCTAACCATACAGATTAACGTTAGCTAGGTTTTTGCCTATGTTTTAGCTAAATGCTCATCTAGCCTACTATCACTCCATTCAACATTATTCAATACATTTTGTGGTTAAGCTACCAGGAAAAGCAAACCTTTCACTCTGCATGAAAATGCCAAAGTGACAGGTGCCTGCCTACGAGTACATTAGCAAATCTAAATGCAATCGATTATGACACAACTACAGCAAATAAACTATCCGCTACACATGATTGGGTTATAATCTCGAGTGTATGTGAGTCAAGAAAGTTAAACTTAGTTACTATTAGCCAAACGATGTTTAATTATTGCTTTACGATAGCTGCATGCTAGGTAGGCTAGATGAATAGAACTCTGAATTCAGCACACGACATGTGGTTTGGACTTCACAAAATGGTGAGATCTGTAATCGGAATCATAGTTTGTTTAATAAAGTGTAAAAATCAGTAGATGAGCATTTGATTATAACCTAGGCAAAAATTGTATGAACCCATATTTTTCTACAGTCTACGACTATCCGAATAGTCACTCAGCACACTTATCTACTATTTGAGTATGCCAGTTGAGTATACCTTTTTTGAAAAGCTGTTAAATTGGGGTAGCCTTACCTGCGCGGCCAAATTGTGTTCTCAATATCTCCAGATATAGGTAAAGAGTGTAAAGGCAACTGATATAGCCTACTTTTGTCCAGGTTTATATGGAGGATATTTCGCATACTGCAGTATAGCCTACAGTAAGCAGTATACTCGTACACAGGATGCAGTAAATTGGGCATTCACAATGCCTTCCCCTACAACACTGTTATGACCCAACAATACTATCCCAGATGATTTGACATGACCTTTTTGTGCTTTTATCACAAGTAATTTGTATAACTTCCAGGTTCTTTAGACTACTTACCACAAAATAGGCTACATAACCACATTTTAAAGGGTAACAAAGCACTAAAACCACTTATTTTAGATGAGAACTGATACATTTGGGTTTTTCTAAGTATTACTCATTGATCCTGGTCCAAATCTTGACAAATTACTGCAGTCGGCGCAAAAAAGCATAAACTTTAAGAATCTGGCTCAAAAGTGTCTAGTGGTAAAACGTTAGGTACTGCACGTTCAATCTGTGATTGGCCAGAAAGGTCTTCCCTAACGTTTTCGGTACTTGGTGACAAAATAGAAATCTGTATAGCTACGCCCGGAGGTTTTGGAGCGAGGGCGGGCTACGCCCCAGCTAGGGAATCTCAGCGATTGATCTGTGTGCTGTGGACAGGGAGAGGAGATAGGAGAGAGAGAGCGAGCGAACAAGTGATATACACTGCTCAAAGAAATGAAGGGAAGACTTGATCAACACAGTATAGTAATTGTGACACCAAGTCAATTCAACTTCTGGGATATCGATCTGTCCAGTTGGGAAGCGTAAACGATTGTGAATCAATTTCACCTGCTTTGGTGCAAATTAAAGTGACAACAGATGGACAGGAGAGGCAACAGCAAGACAACCCCCAAAAAGTAAATGGTTTTGCAGGTGGTGGCTACAGACCATTTCTCTCTTCTTATCCTTCCTGACAGATTTTTCTCTAGTTTTGCATTTTGCTAGTGCCCTTGTCACTACTGTTAGCATGAGGCGGTACCTGCAGCCCATTCAGGTTGCACAGGTAGTCCAGCTCCTCCAGGATGGCACATCCATGCGCGCCGTCGCAAGAAGGTTTGCTGTGTCTCCCAGCATAGTCTCAAGAGCGTGGAGGAGATACCGGGAGACGGGCCATTACACGAGGAAAGCTGGACAGGGCCGTAGAAGGGCAACAACCCAGCGGCAGGACCGGTATCTGCTCTTTTGTGCGAGGAGATAGTTTTGATAGTTTGTTTTTCAGTCTTGCTTAGCAAGTAGCTAGCTAGTTTATTTTAAGCCGGAAAGTCTGCCCACCCCTTTCACCTTCTCCATGTTTTATTACATTACAGACATATTCTACAATAGATTGAGTTCATTTTTCGTCTCAAAATTCTACACAAAATAGCCCATAATGACAAAGTGAAAACATGTTTTTAGAAATTTTTGCAAATGTATTAAAAATTGAAACCTGAAATCTCTCATTTACATAAGTATTCATACTAGGGGTGGGACGATTCAATCCCATCACGATTCGATTCGATTACGATTCTTTAGGCAAAGGTTCGATGCATCATAACATCTTACATTTGACCACGATTCGATAAAATTCGATAAATTTTGATACTTTAAAAAAATTTAATAGGTATGCTAATGTGATTTGATACCAATACATTCAGCAGTAATTAAATATTCAATTAGAACCTTACGCCAAGTTCACAGCATTATGTTTATTGTTAAGGCATGCCATACATTTTGCAGCTGTCTGCAGCAAATAATGCAGCAATAAACATGACTCACTGTATTTTCTAAAGTTGTCCTATTTAGGTTATTGTTTTTCAAACAGTGTCAGACATGGTACCCTAATACATTTCCTTTATTTACAAAATGAAAATGGCAAAATGTATAACGATTACTAAACTGGGCCAAGAAAAATGAAATAGCCTATAGGTTAGTGTCATGCATAGTTCTTAGTACGATCTAGACCTTCGGTGGAGCAAGATGCCCATCCATCCGTAGTTAAAGCTACTCTCGTAGCGTTTTGCAAGGAGTCGAACAGTTTTCTTCACCTCTTCATACAGAGCAGTTATACATTTTTCAATAAAATGTTTTCTGCATGGTATGGTGTATCTAGGTTCCACGACATTAAGTGAATCGGACAGTTAGCGTAGTAATAATTAAACGTAAGACATTGGAAATAGTCTTACTATTTTAGTTTTTTTGTCTCTAACGTCTACTTGATTTTGAATAGAAAATGGTTTAAATTTAAATATCAGAAAGCACTTTACAATTAACTGTCTGGACACGGTATGTGTATAAAAACGAATAAAAACAATTATACAAAAAAAATAGAACTGTTTGGCCATTTCTCCAGGAAACTAACCCGCTTGCTGTCCTTCACGTCAATGGTGTGTCGTCGGCTCAAATGGTTTATCATGTTTGTGGTGTTGCCTGTGTATCTGATTTCTACTTGGCAGATCTTGCATATTGCAGCGGTTTTGTCAAGTACACCCTCCTTCTTTCTAAACCTGAAATGCTTCCATACCACTGATTTTCTGTTCGGAACATTCGTAAGTTTCTGTCTCTTTTGTGGCACTCAACGAGCACGCAGCTAGCCATTTCTCTCAGATCTGTCCGTCTCATTGTCGCTTGATTCCCGCCTGTCCCTGCTTTCAACTCTCGCTTACGTGGGGGTTGGAGCAGAAACATGGATTGAAGCTGGTCAAAACAGTTTTAAAAGTAGTCGTGTCTCAGAAATATATATTTTAAATCATGAAATGAATATTTTTTTTGAATATATGAATACATGTGCACATTCATTTAAAATGCAATATTAATCGATGCTTATCAATTCTAATCTTACAGATTGTATTTACACATTCAGATCGATGCATCGCGATGCATTGTCCCACCCCTAATTCATACCCTTTGCTTTAACATATTTAATATTTGGTCGCATATCCTTTGCATGCTGTTACTTCCTGAAGTCTGTGACCAATCAACATCAAAAGACTCTCGATATCTTATTTTCAGGTACTGTTACAAGCGATAATATAACCTCTCTGCATTTGAACTGATCTCTGGGAATTGGGGGGTGGGACTAGATTGAGCTGTAAATTACGCTGGTACAGTATGGAACACATGACTGGCGAAATGGCTCTAAGTCATCAAGGGTCTAAGGTATCAAACGAGCCCCAAACCATCACTCTGCGGCCAGATAAGGAGTAGATGTGGATGGATCCCTTTAAGGGTTGTTTCTCCTGACTTATTTTTTCATAGAGTTCAATAGGAACATTTGTCAGGAGAAACAACCCTTAAAGGGATCCATCCATATCTACTGCATATCTGGCAGCAGAGCGGTGGTTTGAGGCTCGTTTGATACCTCACACCAGGGCTTTCCCTAAACAATGGTATAGGGGTGCAGCACCACTATGACAATGTGCCAGCGCCAACATGTGTTTATTTATTTAAACATTTTTCCCCCACTGTGAATACGTAGAAAGTGGGAAGACACGCAGATAAGACACCCAAATAAACTCAGGTGCTGAACTGAGCAAATAACATGTAAAGGAATAAAGTTCACAACACTGATTACTGCTCCCACGGTGTAAATTTATTAACACCACACAATAAAAGTAACCTTTCAAGCTCCCTTGAAAGGCTCTCTCACAGAAGGGAATACTTAATCATCACAGTATAACACCAAGTCAATTAAACCAAACCAGTCATGCCAAATGATGTTGCAGGCAGCATAACGTTCGCCACGGCGTCTTCAGACTCACATCTTTCACATGTGCTCAGTGTGAACCTGCTCTCATCTGTGAAGAGAACGGGGCGTCAATGGCGAACCTGCCAATTCTGGTGTTCTTTGGCAAATGCTAATTGGGCTGCACGGTGCTGGGCTGTGAGCTGTATCCCACTACAGGACGTCGGGCTCTCATGCCACCCTCATGGAGTCTGTTTCTGACAGTTTGGTCAGAAACATGCACACGAGTATCCCGCTGGAGGTCATTTTGTAGAGCTCTGGCAGTGTTCCTCCTCGCACAAAGGTGCAGACCTCGGTCCTGCCGCTGGGTTGTTGCCCTTCTACGGCCCTGTCCAGCTCTTCTCGTGTAATGGACGCAGCAAACCTTCTTGCGACGGCACGTATAGATGTGCCATCCTGGAGGAGCTGGACTACCTGTGCAACCTGAATGGGCTGCAGGTACCGCCTCATGCTTCCAGTAGTGACAAGGGCACTAGCAAAATGCAAAACTTGAGAAAAATCAGACAGGAAGGATAAGGAGAGCGATATGGTCTGTGGCCACCACCTGCAAAACCATTTACTTTTTGGGGGTTGTCTTGCTGTTGCCTCTCCTGTCCATTTGTTGTCACTTTCATTTGCACCAAAGCAGGTGAAATTGATTCACACTAGTTTACGCTTCCTAACTGGACAGATCGATATCCCTGAAGTTTAATTGACTTGGTGTTATACTGTGTTGATTGAGTGTTCCCTTAATTTCTTTGAGCAGTGTAGTAGCAGGATTAGGCAAAACAGGAAAAGAAGGGATAATCACTTGATTTATAGCTCTTAAATCTTGCACAAATCTATATGTATCTTTACTTTGCTTTTTACCTGGTAGGACAGGTCTGTTGCATTTACTAATGGTAGGAATAATGATACCTTGTGCCAGAGTGTAAAGAATGTGCCAGCTGTGACAGTAGGACCTGTTTGATTTAGGCTTAATCCCTTCCCCTGTTTCCCTCCAGGAGCTGCACTTCTGCACACCTTTGAGCAGCAGTATGATGCAGGCAGGGGTCTGTCTGAGACGGGACACTGAGACAACACTACCAGAGCTCAATGAGCAGCACAGGATCGGACAGAAAGAAGAGGAACTCAGTGGACTGGAGTCTGTCCACATGGCAGAATCAGAGACCGAGTGTGCTGCACCAGGACTCAACACACTGGAGCCAGAGTGTGTTACAGCACACAGCGCGGTCAGTGATGTACACCACACACACACATCATTGATTAAAGCAGAAACTGATCGGGGCTCCACCCACACAAGGGATTTTATTAAAACGGAGAGGCTGGACAATGCAGAGCTGGGAGATGTAACCCATTTGCTTCCTGACCAAATCAAAACGGAGGCTGATTATGGAGGATACCTTAAACCAGAACACTTCAGTGACTTGCAGGATATTAAATCTGATCAAATGAAGTGTGAATCCAGTGAAAGTTTAGTGAGTGATCTGCTGAAAACTGTGATGAGTGGAGCTCATGTTGATCACAAAGACCAGACTGAACCACAACAATATACAGGAGAGCCAAATCCCAACTGTAAAAAAGAAAAAAGAAATGATCTGCTGATCCAATGTGGGGGCGTAACTCAACACTGTGAGTTTCACAATGAAGATAATCAGATCAGAATTGTGCAGGAAAATATACTCAGTAAAAACAAACATATAAATTGTCTGAGAACGAATGTGATACTTGAACCAATGGTAATGAATTCAAGTAAAACCCCAAGCCTTTTGCATTTTTTCCAAAAGAAGACAATTCATAGAAATGAAGATGAAATTCATACAGGTGAAAAGCCGTACAAGTGTACACAGTGTGAGAAGTGTTTTAATACAAGATCTTCTTTAAATGCACACCTGAGAATTCATACAGGTAAAAAGCGGTACAAGTGTACACAGTGTGAGAAGTGTTTTAATGTGAGATCTTCTTTAAATATACACCTGAGAATTCATACAGGTGAAAAGCCATACAAGTGTACACAGTGTGAGAAGTGTTTTATCACAACATCTGTTTTAAATATACACCTGAGAATTCATACAGGTAAAAAGCCATACAAGTGTACACAGTGTGAGAAGTGTTTTAATACAAAATCTGTTTTAAATTCACACCTGAGAATTCATACAGGTGAAAAGGCGTACAAGTGTTCACAGTGTGAGAAGTGTTTTGCTTCAAAATCTAATTTAAATAAACACCTGAGAATTCATACAGGTGAAAAGCCCTACGTATGTTTTTATTGTGGGAAATGCTTTGCCCAAATATGTCATTTCAATCGCCACCTGAGAATTCATACGGGTGAAAAGCCATTCAAGTGTACACAGTGTGAGAAGTGTTTTAATACAAGCTGTTCTTTAGAAGCACACCTGAGAATTCATACAGGTGAAAAGCCTTACAAGTGTACAGAGTGTGAGAAGTGTTTTAATCAAAGATCTTCTTTAAATACACACCTGAAAATTCATAAAGATGAAAAGCTGTACAGGTGTACACAGTGTGTGAAGTGTTTTAATGTGAGATCGTCTTTAAATAGACACCTGAGGATTCATACAGGTGAAAAGCCGTACAAGTGTACACAGTGTGAGAAGTGTTTTAATACAAAATCTGTTTTAAATATACACCAGAAAATGCATACAGATTAAAAGCTGTCCAAATGTACAGTGTGAGAAGTGATTTAATACAAGATCTTCTTTAGAAACACACCAGAGAATTCATACAGGTGAAAGGCCTTTTCATTGTACACAGTGTGACAGGTGTTTTAATACAAGATCTGATCTAAATATGCACCTGAGAATTCATACAGATGAAATGCCCTAAAAATGTACTCTGTGTGAGAGGTGTTTTTCCCACACAAGTGCTTTACATCACCACCAGATGATTTATACTGGTGAGATTTTTTGAAATCAAAATCTAATTTAAATATCCACCAGCCTGTTCATTCAGATTAAACGGCCTACATTTTATTCATTGTGGGAAGTTTTTTTTAACACAGTATTTTTCTTATTCACACATGAATTCAAACAGGTGAAATCGTCTATAAGTATACAGTGTGAGAGGGGCTTTTGATGAAATCTGCTTTAAATCACCACTAGCGCATTCATACATGTGAAAAACCCTACAAACATCATCAGTGTGGGAACAGTTTCATTATGATTATGACTTGAATAGCCACAAGATTATTCATGCAGGTGAAAAGCCATACAAGTGTACCCAATGTTTGTGAAGTGTTTTAGTACAAAATCGCATTTACAGCTGAGAATTTGTACAGGTGAAAATATCTCATTTAAATAGCCACCTGTGTGTGGGTGTACACACTATGAAAAGTGTTTTAGTACAAAACCCTACACATGTAAAGTGGGATTTGTTTTTTATAGAAAAGATGATTTAACTTGTCACAACAATATTCACACAGCTGAAATGCCCTACAAATATTTTCAGTGTGGGAAGTGTTTTTCCAAAAGAAGTATGTTATATTACAAACAATCTAAATAATATCAGTACTCACTGGGAAGTGGCTATTTTACATGATTCCCACCTGAATAGTCTTTCAATTGTTCTACTAAATGCTTAAATAAAAAAATAGCCTTTTCATGACCAAAAGACAACTCCTACAGGTGAAGAGCCTGACAAATGTACTCATTGTGGGACACGCTTCATGAAAGCATCCTATGACATAATTTACTTTGTGTGTTCAAGTTTAAAAGAATAACCTGAAACTTCAAATAGAAACCCCTTCATGTTTTTTTTAAGACAAACCACCCTATTGTGGTTTACAAATGTCTGTTTTGAGGTTTTGATGGGTGTGTAGTTTGAGTTCAAGGAGTGAATAAAAGGTGGTAAGCTAAAAATTCAGCAGTGTTTTAAGAAGCAAACTCCTGATATTCCTGTCTGATCATATTTTGGACAGACATCTGAAAAAAACAGCAAAATGACTGGGACAATCTGTGATGCCATTTTCTTTTCATTACGAATGTTTGTGACTGTTCTTTATAAATGTCATTTTAATTCTGTGTAAAGGTAAAATGTAAATAGATTGACGGGTGATATTTTGTGATGAAGAAATTGACACCAGTGTAATTTCTTCAATATAAATTACATGAAAACTGTTTGGGTATACTGTAGAAAGAAACCAGGTAATGTATATTGCAAACTTGTCATCTGAAAATGTACTTGATTGTACTGGCCTTTTCAGTTCTTTGTAATAGGCCTGTAATGTGTATGTCAGCTAAAACTGATTAGACTTCAGACAGTATGTTTTTATCTGAGGTATCAGTTGAGGCTCTTTGTTTCGCTCTTTATTGTTCAACATTGCATAGGAATTGCACTTTGTGTGGATCTGCCCACTCAGACAGACTGTACATTCCCTTGTGATGATGCAAAAATATTTGGACAGTGCCACAATTGTTTGTTGTTTTCACTCTGTACACTGGCATATTGTATTTGAAATAAAACTATGGATATAGTGGTGACTGTGAGCTTTTATTTGAGGATATTTACATCCAGATCAAGTGATCCTTGTAGGAATTAATCCTTTTCATACATAATCCCCCCATTTTAGGAGAGCAAAAGTAATTGGAGGATTTGCTCCTCAGCTGTTTCTTAGCCAGAGATGTGTCTTTGCATTATTGGTTCATGCACAAGAAAGCTACGAAAAGGTATAGTTGATTTTAAGTATGGAATTAGCATTTTTCGAGTTGATTGCTGTTGTCTCTGAACATGAGGGACAAATTGTGTCAATGCCAGTAAAGCAGGCCATAAATCAGAGACGGTGTGTCAGAATCAACTGTCTAATACATTGGTATGAAGCAGGAATGCTGTGATGAGCTCAGCAGTAGCAATCAACCTAGTAGACCATGGAAGACCACTGTCGTGGATGACTTGAAGAATATTTTCAGTTTCAACTGTTGAGCAGATCAAGACGACTCTCCAGGATGTGATGTGTCAAAGACTACCATAAAGACAATAATACACCGGGGTAACATCAGAGGGTTTATGGCAAGATGCAAACCATTGGTAATCCTCAAGAAAAGAACAGCAAGGTTACAGTTTGCTAAAAAGTACAAAAATTGTACAGTTCTGGTATTTGCCAAAGTGATGTAAAGTTGAAGAAAGGAACTGCTCATGATCCAAAGCACCCACCTGAAGGCAGTATTATGGCTTCATAGACGGCCTTTGCCATTTGGAGGCAGTTTCAAAAACCAATTGGAGGCGTGCAACTGAAATGAGCCTACTCGCTTTAATATAAGTTTCTCAATTTGATTTATAAGCTTTAGCTTTCAAAAATAATGATCATTGGGCTATAACTACAACATGCTGCATCAAGCGCAATGAACTCTAGGCACAAACATAGCCTCCCAGTGAATATTTTTTCTTTGAAAAGTTGGTGAAAGGCCATCTCACGCTTAGGTGAAAAACTGCCTACATTTTTTTTTTTTTTTTATGTGAGTTTAATTTTTTTTAAATTGGCTAGGATGTAGCCAGGCTATATACGGGTAAAACCTGAGCTAAATCCACAGATAGGGTAAACCGGGGTAAAACCCCCCCCCCCCCCCCCCCTCCGAGGTACGAAGCCCCCCCTCTGTAATTCATCTTTTGATTACTAGATGCTGCCAATTTTTTTATTTCAGCTCATTTCTTGGATGGTTGTGGCCTTCCTGATCTTTGAATAGCATCCAACTCATTTCTGTGGTGGGAATAAATCAAAATAAGTGTTTTTGGGCAAATTGATGTACTATTCTGTCAGTAGAAAATAAGACTTTTTATTTTATAAGGATGTACATATACAAAATGTCTTACTGTTAATATGATAATATATGGATGGTGATCCATTCATTTGAACAAAAAAATAATATTCCTTGTAATCTATGAAAGTGTAAGAGTAGGACTTTTGAGGGAAGACGCCCCCCGCCCCCCCCCCCCCGATGTGGGGTAAGAAGCCCCCAATGGGAATCAATTACTTTCAATAGTCTAGTATAGCTAATGTAGTACTAATGTAGTTTCTCACGTAAAATGTAACGCTAATTTAGGTACAACAAGATAACATAATAGCTAACCTATCGTAAGAAAATTATCAGTTTAAAAAAGCTAAATGGCTAACTTTATGTTATGAGAATAACATTATAGCGAGCACTATTAGCTTGCTGTAGAGCTAGCTAGCTTGAATTTTTTACTAGTGTGAGCATCCTGCGGTAACGTCAAAGTTTGAAAATAAAGTTAAGCTTATGTGTAATTGCCAAGTTTGTATAGCTCGAAATGACATATTTGGCGAAATTCCCCCCGGGGGATTTTTCCCCAGTAGGGGGGCATCTTCCGGGATACTCAGGTGTGAATCATCTAACGGGTGAAGATGCCCCTTTACAAAATTTTTCTTTTGGTTTTATAATAACAAATCTGTAGTCTGTTGTGATTTAATTATGTGTTTAATAAAGTAATAAAGCATGCTTCTTGTGTACGTATTATGTTGACATTCAAATTATGCATATTTAATAAATTTAAAAAAATAGACATTGTTCTTAAGGGGGGCGTTTTACCCTATGTCAAAACGTCTCTCTAATCTGAGATTTGCACCCCTCTAGATTGTGGCTTTTGCTCACTTGGCTATTAAAACAATGGAGTGACACCTGGCTCCAAAACCGATGTCGACGGCAGAAAGTAACCCGATGCCTTGTTGACCGACGTTTGTCATTTTGCCAGGGCTTTCGTCGGTAACTTCTAACTTTGAAATTAGATACAGAGACCGCTAACTTAGGTGTTTGGGCTTCTTTTAACTATGAGTCACCCGTCCCAAAATTTTATAGGTTCGCTAAGGATAGGCTATGTGTGAACGGTAACTTTTAACTTTGAAATGAGACACCCAAATGCAAAAGAACTGTAAAAATCATATAGCCTATGATTATATTTGCGAGGTTTTATTTAAAAAATCATATATGTTGATTAGCGTTATATTAGGCTAGCCTATTTGTAGGCTATATTCTACAATGTTTTTTTATAAGGAGTACCATGGCTGTTTGGGAACTATACAATTTATTAAGAAACGTAGGCTATGCTAGTTCTCTACCACATTTATTTTGTAAGTAAGCTATTGTACTATATGGCATATGTGGTTTTTATAGAATTTTTACAAACCTTTTGCAGATAAGACAGCTAACCTAGGTGTTTGGGCTTTTTCTTTTTCGCGAGAGATTAATAGCCTACACAAACAGTAATGGCTTTGTGCTACGTTGGCCACTTCTCCACAATAACAAGTCAGTATCAAACCAACCAGTCACTTCTTCACAACGGCGAGTCACTCTCAAACCGACGAGTCGCTTGTCCAGAACATAGACTGAAAAATATGGACAAAGTCACTGTGACGTCACCCATTGCCTTCCCTCGTAAAAACCGGTTTGAGTCTCCGGAAGTCTTTTTCCCATGTTTGTACAAACTGCATCTGCTCCGTGGAGCCGAAGTGACATTGCCGGGAGCAGGGTCAAACAGATATGGTCATCATGGTCCAGGCACAGTATGATTGACAGTTTGGGGTGGAGAAGCCCATGACCTGACCTTAACCAAACCCACCATTTTCTATTGCAAAAGTTGCAGTAAACTTTCTTAAGTAGCTAATGTTTTATAATACACTGCTCAAAAAAATTAAGGGAACACTTAATCATCACAGTATAACACCAAGTCAGCTAAACCAAACCGGTCATGCTGGATGATGTTGCAGGCAGATAACATTCGCCACGGCGTCTCCAGACTCTTTCACGTCTGTCACGTGCTCAGTGTGAACCTGCTCATCTGTGAAGAGAACGGGGCACCAATGGCGAACCTGCCAATGCTGGTGTTTTGTGGCAAATGCCAATCGAGCAGCACGGTGCTGGGCTGTGAGCACAGGTCCCACTACAGGATGTTGGGCCCTCATGCCACCCTCATGGAGTCTGTTTCTGACAGTTTGTTCAGAAACATGCACACGAGTAGCCCGCTGGAGGTCATTTTGTAGGGCTCTGGCAGTGCTCCTCCTGTTCCTCCTCGCATATGGATGTGCCATCCTGGAGAAGCTGGACTACCTGTGCAACCTGAATGAGCTGCAGGTACCGCCTCATGCTACCAGTAGTGACAAGGGCACTAGCAAAATGCAAAACTAGAGAAAAATCAGGAAGAATAAGGAGAGAGAAATGGTCTGTGGTCACCACCTGCAAAACCATTTACTTTTTGGGGGTTGCCTCTCCTGTCCATTTGTTGTCATTTTCATTTGCACCAAAGCAGGTGAAATTGATTCACAATCATTTACGCTTCTTAACTGGACCGATCGACATCCCAGAAGTTTAATTGACTTGGTGTTATACTGTGTTGATTAAGTGTTCCCTTCATTTCTTTGAGCAGTGTATAACATTTCATTTTCATCCTCGATTTTATGGTGTTATTTATTCGCATTGAATGTGTGAAGTTCATCACGATTAACGTTCATTCAGTTATCTTTAATTTATATTCAGCTAACATCAGCTAATTTGATTAGCTAGATAGCATAGCCTACCAGCTGAGCTCGGTAGCCAAGCTAGACGCACTGCATCACCACACATAGACGAACATAGGGTATTGCCATCAACTATATTGACAGTCAATAAATCACAGATGTTATTTTGACAAGACTACTTTTATTATAAATGCCCCACCCAGTGAACAACAGTTGTCCATGGACGGCTAAATTGTGTTGGTAAACACGTCTTGGACGCCTTTTCAACGACATTTTGCGCACTGGGCTAGCGCCACTGGCTAACCGCTAATTAACTCGACTGTGACAAAGCCGTCTGTCATGTTTTCCCGCAGCAACCAATGAAATCCTGTTCTGAAAACACGCTAAAGCACAGTAGCTACATTAGCTACATCGTAGCTGGCATTAACTTTTATCTGCATTCTGTAACATATTCAAACATTTACAAACGCACTAACTCTGTATTCTTTTATTTTCCGATAAATTACTGCTTTTATTTTAAACATCCCCGTATTGAGTCAGTAGCTACAAACATACAGCTAACACTGACTAGATGTGCTCTATTCACCACACATTTTCTTAATTTTGGGACCGAAAAAGAATCTATCCAGGCGTAGAAATGTCTGGTTAGGTTTTGCTCGTTCCATAAACCGTATATAGGACTAAACAACCAAATAACTTAGCCTAATAACATTAGGCTATTGTTCATAATACCCGCCCGAACCTGTCCTCTTATTTAAAAAATTGAATACCAACCAGTTAGTCTATGGTTAGCTGCCGTTTGTGGCTACGTTTTATTTTGTAAGCAAAATAAAACGTAGCCACAAACGGCAGCTAACCATAGACTAACTGGTGAGTATTCAAACATGTTGAAGGTGAGCCGACAAGGCAGTCAATTTATTATTTTACGAACTGCGTCCACAAAACAGCTTGTTCACGGTAGGCTACTAAGGGATGTTCTCCATCGACTTCCACTCAGAAATACAGCGCGTCTCCCTGTCCCAAGCAGACTGTATAAAAATATGTCCCAAGCATAGGTCCCAACTAAGACGCCAGGCTTTACATGTTTTATACCAATGATTGTTGTCTCCCCCTTCTGGTCCCGCCCCTCCGAATGAGTGCTGTGAGAACTCTATAGAACCTATCTATGGCAGTGACCCCAACCTGTCTCTCTGATTGGTCCTGAACAAATGTTAATACCCTCTCCAAACAACACAATAATTAAAAAAATCGGCACATGGAGAGGCATTGGACAAAAGAATAGCACCTATTGCGACTACATTTTCTTGTGGAAGAAATGTATTGACAGTATTTTGACAACATTGTTGCCATTGACTTACATGTTGAAAGACCTATACTGGAGCCAACCGCAGTGGCGGCCTAACCAGGAACTGAGTTTCAAAACGAAAGCCCGGTTTTGGCCCCTTGGTGTAAACATTAAAAAAGGATCTGGGTTTGTACACTGCTTTGCATAAAAGTGTCTGCCAAATTAATGTAATGTTAAAGAACACTGTGGTATTGATTTATTGTGTTGACAGTAACAAATGCTAATGCATAATTAACCCACTCACATTCCTATGCCACTTCCTCTTTTACTTAAGAGTTGGGTTAACAAGCCAAGACATCACAAAACAAGATTAGCCCAAGACTGTCGGACTTCCAAACCATGCTCTTTGACTTTTTAAATTTGCACTTGAGCTATGCAGTTGAAAAATAACCAAAATGTGTATGAAATATTTACTCTGCACACTGGCAAAACTAACTTGAGGGACAAATTAGGGTCTTTTTTCCAGCAGAGCTATGATACGGTCCTGTTGCTCTGAAATCTGCCGGAGCGTGGACGACACATCCTTCAAACAGGTCAGCATGTCCTCCTCCCTCTTCTCCCTCCTCATCTCCCGGTTTTCCCTTCGTTTTTCCGCTAAAAGGTTTCTCCGACCGTGTCTGTTGGCCAGGCTCTCGAGAACCTTTGTGCGTCGCAGCGCGTGCTCTTCATAATTCTCCAAAAATATGTCTGTGGCGTCCAGCGATGCAGTCCGCCTCCTGCCGGTCTCTGCCCTGTGCTGGCATGACGTTGTCGGTGTGGCGATAACAGTGGAGTCTGTGTGGCTTCCTTGTCCGTCAGGCGACTGAGTGAGCGAAGGAGCGGGCGTACATGGTGCCGGGAAGGGTGACACGAGCAACGATGCTGGAGGTGGCTCAGAAACTGTAGGAAAGATTGCTGTGGAGATGGCAGCCCTCGATATCACTGGGGTCTGTGACAGAATACTGTCAAGGGCCTGAAGAATGGACAAAAGAATACAGAAAATCTGAGCTCAACCATTGCATCAAAACAAAAATAATCCCACACAATATATTTGCAGCCATTAAATGTAAACCATATGTTTGACAAGGTTTGTACAGAAATTTTTAGAACCTGCACCCCCTACAGTGTCTATGATTGGCCTGGTGATGGGTAAACAAATCATTTCATCATGCCTGGCTATTTACAAAGTAAATTCTATAGAGTTCTATAGGAAAATGAGTCAGGAGAAATAACCCTTGCAGTGATCCATCCACATCTACTCCATATCTGGCAACAGAGTGATGGTTTGGGGCTCGTTCGATAGCTCAGACCCTTGATGACTGACAGCCATTTAGCCAGCCATGTGTTCCATACTGTACCAGTGTAATTTACAGCTGAATCTAGTCTCACCCCCCAATTCCCATAGAGATCAGTTCAAATGCAGAGAGGTTATAGTATCTCTTGTAACAGTACCTGAAAATAAGATATCGAGAGTCTTTTGATGTTGATTGGTCACAGACTTCAGGAAGTAACAGCATGCAAAGGATATGCGACCAAATATTAAATATGGTACTTTAAAAATATGTTAAAGCAAAATATTCTAATTTTCTGAGACACTGAATTTTGGGTTTCATTAGCTGTAAGCCATAATCATCAAAATTACAAGAAATAAAGGCTTGAAATATTTCACTCTATGTGTAATGAATCTATATAATATATGAGTTTCACTTTCTGAAATGAGTGACAAAAAATATTGAACTTTTTCACAATATTCTAATTTTTTGAGCTGCACCTGTATATTTTGAGATTTCACAACTGTTCAGACCTGACGTCCACTGCAATGGACATTAAATAAAATAGTTGACTTTTTAAAACTTTTTTTTGGCCTCATTTCTACATGTAACATGAGTAAGAAAAAATTCAGGTCTGAAGGGGTTTTCGCAGCTTCGCGCTGTCTCCGTGCTTAGTTAAGCTCTCACGCTTAAAATGCGTTGACTCTGTTGCAAACGCACTGCGATCTCCGTCCCACAGGCTTTACAGTGTACACAGTACATTGCGCCGCTCTCATACCTAAGCCATTAAAAGTCCTTCAGACACTTTCTCCGAAACGTGTACACCATCACCATCACCAACTGTTTCAGCAGCAACAGCGACTACATCAGTTTAACGTTAACATTACAAAAAAATGCCGTAATCGTTTGCTTCATTGGTTTAGCTTTCAATAACGCTAGCTAACGTTACCAATTTAACTAGTTAGGTAACGTTAATAAATTGATAATAAACTTTTGTCTTCAGGTAACATTGGTTAACGCAGCAGCGTGAAGCTAGCAACAGTTGCCCACATTTCGTGACGAAACGACTCATAATGTGTCAAAATAAAAGTGATATATGCCAACGTCTAAAAATAACGTAGAAATGAGTGTTTCACTTGTGTTATATAACCCCCATAATATAGTGTTATATTCGTCAGCTGTAGCAGGGTTCAGTCAAGTGTTGCAGGTGCTGCAACCTAAAATTGATATAAATAACACTAGTTCCACTTAGTCCAGTCCCTGAGGTTATCAGTACCCTCATGAAATGGTGGCAGTACA
Organism: Ilyophis sp. 1 JC-2022; assembly: GCA_022702515.1. Taxonomy (NCBI): domain Eukaryota; kingdom Metazoa; phylum Chordata; class Actinopteri; order Anguilliformes; family Synaphobranchidae; genus Ilyophis; species Ilyophis sp. 1 JC-2022. Next base: position 28,186,678 of record CM040400.1, read on the forward strand.
GACCAATCAAAAGGCGAGGATATGGCAAAATAGCACTATATTCATCAGCTGTAGCAGGGTTCAGCCAAGTGTTGCTGGTGCTGCGACCTAAAATTGATATAAATAACACTAGTTCCACTTAGTCCAGTCCCTGAGGTTTTCAGAGTACCCCCATTATATGGTGGCATTATCTCCAGCAAAGGCAGTACGGACCAATCAGGAGGCAAGGATATGGCAAAATGGCACTATATTCGTCAGCTGTAAGCAGGATTCAGCCAAGTGTTGCTGGTGCTGCGACCTAAAATTTATATAAATAACACTAGTTCCACTTAGTTCAGTCCCTGAGGTTATCAGAGTACCCCCCATTATATAGTGGCATTATCTCCAGCAAAGACAGTATGGAACCGTGAAAAAGCAAGAAATTACTCTGCTTCCATCAATATTATAGTTAGGTTATTAAATGTTAGCATTATTATTGTTGACGACGACGACGACGACGATGATAATAATCCAATAATGGAAATAGGATAAAAAAAGTTAGAAATGACTGTATATGCAAATACTTGTACTCAAAACGTTCAGATAGTTTTGCATACTACCGGGTAGGAGAGGAGTGGTAGTGAAGAATATTTGGATGCATCCAAACACATGTGTTCAACAGGGTCGGACTGGCCATCTGGAGTACCAGGAGTTTTCCCGTTGGGCCGATGGACAATTGGGGCCGATGCAACGCCAAAAATATATAGGCCTATTTATATACAGTTGTGTTAAAAAAAATAACAGTACAACATCAGTAACCTGATGAACCACTGTTATTAGTAGTAGTGATATTTCTGCATGGCAAATAATTTACTTGTAGATGTAGTAGTGTAATACAACAGACCCAACTGTCATGATATGAACACTGCTTGTTCTGAGTAATTGACTCATTCATTGAAAGGGGCGTGTTCAAAATAATAGCAGTGTGGAGTTTAATGAGAGAATTCATTCATTCTGTGAAAAAACAGGTGTCATTAATTGTCCTTTATTAAGGAAGAAGAGAAGCAAATGTTTCACACATTGTTATAAACTATATTTCCTTCTGAATTGCTAAGTAAAATGGGCTGTTCCAAACATTGTTTGGAGGAACAACATAATTTGATTAAAAAGTTGATTGGAGAGGGAAAAACAAGTGCAGCAAATTATAGGATGCTCAGCTAAAAATATCTCAAAAAATGGCAACAAAAACTCGAAACACGTGGAAGAAAACGAGCAACTACTGTTAAAACGGATCGAAGAATAGTCAGAATGGCAAAGATTCAGCCAATCATCACCTCCAGAAAGATCAAAGATGATCTAAAATTACCTGTAAGTGCTGTTACAGTCAGAAGACGTTTGATCGAAGCTAAGATATCAGCAAGAAGCCCCTGTAAAGCACCATTGTTGAAAAAACGGCATGTGCAGAATCGGTTCAAATTTGCCAAGGAACCCGTCGATTGGCCCAAAGAGAAATGGCGTAACATTCTGTGGACTGAAAGAAATGGTTCTTTTCGGGTCTAGTGGTCATCGACAGTATGTCAGACGACCCCCGGGTACTGAATTCAAGCCACAGTACACTGTGAAGACGTTGAAGCATGGTGGCACAAAAATCATGGTATGGGGACACTACGGTGTTGGGCCTATTTATCGTATACCAAGGATCATGGATCAGTTTGAATACATCAAAATACTTGAAGAGATTATGTTGCCGAATGCCAAAGAGGAAATGCCCCTGAAATGGGTGTTTCAACAAGACAACGACCCCAAACACACGAGTAAGTGAGCAACATCTTGGTTCCAGACAAAAAGGATTCAGGTAATGGAGTGACCAGTTCAATCCCCCGACCTCAACCCCATTGAAAACTTGTGGGGTGACATTCAAAATGCAGTTTTCAAAACCCAAAAATTCACAGGAACTGTGGAATGTAGTTTGTTCATCCTGGGCTGAAATACCTGTTTCTAGGTGCCAGAGGTGGTTGACTCAATGCAACGCAGATGTGCAGCAGTTATCAAAAACAATGGTTATGCAAATAAATATTAGTTCAGTAATTTAAAGTGAAGTTAAATCTTGAAAAATGTCTTCAGTTTATACAGTAAGTGTTTATGTTTGAAGAGAAAAATGTCAACACTGCTATTTTTTTGAACAGATTAATATTCATTTTCTTTGCTTCCTGTAAAAGAATAACGCAGACTTGATAAAATTTGTTAATGCTTTGATTTGGAATTGAATGTGTAATGTTTCCACTACATTTGAAATATGGAACTAAAAGCTATTAAAAAACATTTGCACTTTATTCACTTTTTTTAACGCACTGCTATTTATTTGAGCACCACTGTAAAAATAAAAACCCTGCTAAATAAAGTGCTGTGTGGCTCTAACTGCCCGGCCGAGGCGAGTGGGCTGCCGGCCAATTGTGTTTGGAGGGGGGGTTTACTTCACATCTGATATTTCTGTCTCCCTAAAAATCCTTCAAATTTGTCAGTCTCCTCCCTCCCCCAGCCAATTATTTTGGTCCACTCCATTACCTCACCTGAGCGCCAAGGCGTGAGATCAGTAACATCAAAAGTTCAACTTCGGAAAAAATGGTCGCAACATACATAACCATAACACAAGTAGCCTAATGTATTTAAATTCCTACGTAAATAAATTTATTTTTTAATGTACAAAAGCGTGTGTGTTTCTACACAATAACAGCAACGTATTTTAGCACGATAGGTGGTCGCTGTGGAAATGTGGACTGTACGGGACTTTGGTGAAATGTAACAAGATTTTATCAGAAAACAGCTGTAGCTGAATATACTGGTAAGTACTTGATTTCCTAAACATATTTATACAAGAGATTTTAGAGAAAAAGATTTGGGATCTTCTAATCCGAAAATGATAAAGTACTGTATATAGTACAGTAAGCAAGGGGAAATGCTTTTACTACAATTTTTTTTACAAATATTGTTTCTATACGTGAACATGATTTTCTTAGCGTGTATAAATTGTGCATTTTATGCATTACAATATGCGGCTGTGGCGACAGGATCGGTCGTAAATCTAAATTTACGAGATTATCTTAAAGCTGTAGTTAATAATTTTAGACTAACATATACTGTAATTGAGACGGATACGTCTCAACCGCTAGGGGCAAAGTTTATACAGTTCAAATAGGTTACGTACCATCATGCAGTTAAAATGACTGCAAACACTTTAATTTAGTTCATGGTAGGCTAAAGCATGCCTATGTCTTTCTTTGAGCTACAATGCATGCATGTGTCTGCATGTATTCTGTGTGCATGTCTCGGATGTCATTATCTTCATGCATTATGATCATTAGTTGGCTACCAAACACATTACATTAATACACAAAAAGAAGTGATATCGCACCAAAAAATACATTTTCAACATAAAAAATGCCAAGTTACTCACGCATGGCCTACAAAGCACTGTCTGCAAGTCCTTAATTCCAACTTGCAAAAACTAGGCCTGCCTTTAAAAGTATTGATATCAAAATGTGGCCAAGTTACAACTAACAATATTGCCTATCGTAGCTCACACTAATTAAAATAGCTCTATTCCAAAGCAATGCTATCCAAACTTTCCTAAATTATTGAATCCACAGGGCCAGGCCCCTGTATTTGTTCCAGAGAGGACTGCCTGTAATTTGTGAGTGATTGCTGCCAGCGCCATGATCTCCTTTCAGCCAGCCTCCTTCTTCTAAGAGCAACACACTCTCCTCATTAGTGAATACTCTGGGCTAACTATCATACATATATATTACTTAAGACTTCAGAACATGAAGGGATATTGTTCGATAAAAGTGTTGGTATTAAGGGCTGGTGTGTTTGTGTGTGCCTCGACGGGGTGGGGGAGTATCTGCGGGCCGGTTGTGGTGGGCCGGTCTGGGTCAAAATGTCCAGCGCCATTTTTTAGTCCCCGTCCATCCCTGGTGTTCAACAACCTAATTCGGAGCTTATTAATTCACTTCACCCTGTAATTTAATCAGTTAAAATACATAATTTTGTCAACTCTTTGTGTTGCAATATAGCACAATAAGCACAACGTGAACATGGGGAGTTTATTCTACATGGCATGCATAGCTATTTTTGACATAATGTGGCTTAAGAGGGTAAATCATTCCTCTAAACATGAAAAGCACCTAATTAAGAAAAATTAACAGCTTGTTAAAATTCTGAGATTGCAATTGTGGTTGCAACAAAAACCAGCATACCCAGGACCGGTTTGGGAACCCCTGCTCTAAGGCATCACTGCAGTGAGGTGGCGACAGATGTAATGTTTGTGTAGGCAACCCTGATCCTGGAGGGCCAGTGACGTTTCTGGTTTTTGTTCCATCTGAGCTTGATCATAAGAGTTTGATGAATGATTAAAAGTTTGAGCCTGAATATTCTGAATGGTGAAACTCAGAGTATCTCCAGCACATGGTCATCTGCCTTCATTACACCTGATTAATTAAAATTAATCCAGTTATGTAGCTATAGGTTTGGATGGAGCAAAAACCAGGACCGTCTCCAGCACTCTAGGACCAGGGTTGCCTACCCCTGGTGTAGTATGCAAGTATGCAATATTGCACTTCGCGAGCGGAACTAGCAGAGTCATCACAAACAAACGATCCATTCCTGAAGTTTCAGAACTAAACACCAAATACCCGAAGTTTTACAAGCACGTAGCTCACAGTCCTAGTATGAATTAGCAAAGTGACTAATCTTTACTTCAGTCAGCTATTAGGCTATGTCAGATATTAAGAAGTCAAATTCGCGCCTGCAGTCCAAAACAAACGAATTGCAGATTTGACTTCAGTGCAGAGCCCTACTCTACAAAGAATGGCCTGGTAAACGGCAAAATTAGACAATCAGATTTTTGTTCGCTCAATAATTTATTAGCTACATTCCAACACAGGAATGGTCAGTCGGGAATTACAGGCTACTGCATTAAAAAGCACCGCTAGCTTTGCAACAATAACGTTACAATAACCTAGCTAACGTTATATCGTACAGACATGTTTAGTGGTCCCCAGCATCCCCGTCCGCCAGCAGTTTGTTTAAAAAAAGAAAAGCTAACGTTAATGTTGCAATAAAACTTTATGGTATTTCACTTAAAAACGGACAAACACCAGGGATCAAGTCCACGAAGTGTTGCAATTGTGACAGGGGTTATGGCACTAGACATGTCACAGAATTGACATTAGGTAGCCTTAATTAAGTTTCATAGCCAGCTTGTTAATGTAATTTACCTCGAAGTACTCCCAAGTAATCCTCGCTTCGCTTGACACCCGGGTTCTGTCTTTTGTTCGCTTGTAAGTAACAAGCAGATTATTCCACTTTTTCCTAATCTTCTGTGCCGAAATGTTGTATCCGTGCGCGAGGAATTCACCGTGCAGCAATTGATAAAATTGAGTTTTGTTTATTTTGTACTGATCCCAGTGCAGTTGCGTCAGTTCAATCAGCAGCTGCGTTGTTCTTGGATTGAACTCTGGGTGAGGGAAAATGTCAGACTCTCTTTTCACAAGCCCCGTCATTGCTCAATGCATAGGCTACATACATATCACTATGGCTGAATTCTCGTTTCTCCAAAAGAGTCTGCGTCTGCGTCTGCAGTCTGCGTCTGACGTCAGGGTCTGCATGGACGCTGCTCAGGTTTGGAAGTGGAGACGTCGTCACGTGACTTGCGAAGACATCTGAACAGCTCTGATTTCTTCTTGTAGTTTCTTTTTGTTTTTATTTACCGTAGTTTAATAATAAACCATTTTGTATTGTGCAGATGTATGGTGGTAGAGTTCCAAGTAGGCCTACAGCTTTGTTAATGAGAACATGACAATAATTTAGTCTGCTGGTTATTGTAAGAAAGACCACCCCAACTTGACGCCTTTCAACACCTTAAAATGATAGTTCACTATATGGGTTTTAAAATATCCATTTTAATGTATGTTTTGTATTGACCCAAACAGTTTTTATGTGCAATAAGGGATATTTTAGATATTTACAAAGATTCTGGGAACCTGCCAGTTTTACAATGGCATCGGCACATTCATGCTTATTTAAAAAATATATTTTATCCAAGGAGATGCCTGAAAAAACCGAAACTTATCCTGCAAATTAATGAATGAATGAAGTACATGGCCACCTACTGACTACTAGTCGGTCTGGAATGACTCAGTCCCTAGTGCATATCACTTTGGACTCCCAAACCAAGGACTTGAGGGCATGTGGGGTAACAGCCTTAGCAGAAAACACCTTCATCTCCCTGAGGTGGTTGACTCTGTCTCATATTTAATTACATAATGTTACTTTCCCTAAAACTGAATAACTGATTTTGCCACAAACAGTAAAAGCCTCAAGATGGCTCTGGATCAAGAGGGCCAAGCTTTGAGCCACTGCCACTAGGACATAGGCTGGGGCTTGATCAATCCTGGCTGGGTGTCTGATGTTGAAAGGCCAGAAACACCCGATGATCCCAGGTTACATCACTGATGATGTGTCCTGGTGCATCTAGAGATGTAGGCTATCATTCCAATAGTTAATTAGATAACCTCCTCTACCAGTTAATAACCCTCACTTTTTAACATTCACACATCACTCCAATTCCAAAAAGATAGTTTTCCTAAATAAATGTTTCAGCTAGAAAAAAAACATTTATTGATGGTTTAATCATTTTTAAATAACTTAATTGAAAATAGATTGGATTGCTAATTTCAATAACATGATTCAATTACTAAGAATAATTGAGAGTGAAGCTACCTCTGTCAGCATAGACGTAAAATATTGGCATCTTACGGAGTAGCTGTACTGAGTTGCCGTAGTGAGTAGCCATTTTAATGAGTAGCCATTTTATTTTTCTCACTTGCTAAGAGGTCTCTTAATGCAAGTGAAAAGTCTGTTAATGCAAGTGAAAATACACATTTTTAAACCATAATTATTATTTTGTTTCAATTTAGAAGGGAGATGGAGTTGTCCTGTTATGTTTGAGACAATCCTAAATCCATAAATAATATTTAAGTTTTCAAAAAATAGACTTTTAACTAGCACCGGCCTATATTCGCGCCGGAAGTGGTTTACTTTATTTGCATTCATTGTGTTTTTTTTTATGGTGAATTTCTTTAATAATTGAATAATCTGGTCACACAATATACCGTTTTAAAGTATTAAAACTCACGGTTCCATCTCTATTAACTTTATTTACAATCCCAATGTTATAAAGACAATGGTTCTTTATTTTGTGACATGACACAAAACAGGCTCAATCAAGTCAAATTATTAAAACAAATTAAACAAATTATATTTATTTCATACATAAAACACTTAAATGTAAATTTTCAATAGAAATATTTGGATTTACTTTGTTGTTTTAAGTAATAATTGTAGGACATAATTTGTCCCAATTCTCATGAATGGGTGATATAGGCTATTGCTTGTTTTTTCTCTGTACTAATCAAATTTGTATTTTCAAATCATACAATTGTGTCAGATAGGTTGTTCTTAAATTACGGTCAATGTTATATAAAGCCTTCATACAGAGACTTTGTTTAAAGTGTGACCGAAAATATTACTACTCTATTAAAGGCCATGTCCTATAACCCATGACCTGTCCTTTTTTGTTGGTAGGATGTATACAAAACCACATTGATCACTCCCCATAAAATTGGTCTCTATGTTTTCCTTCTCCATGTCTACTACAAGTCCAACAAACTGCCGCTGGGACTTTTGCCGCTTTTCCATAGCCGGTGTATACGACCCGACCCGTGATCTCCGCACGGTTCGGTTTAATTTCCATAGAACAGTATTCGATCCGTGCAAAGGCATGGTTTGAGCGACGCGTCGCATAGCAACCACCGCTACACAACACAGCCTGGATAGAGGGGCACGCTTCTGTCCTGCTTTGAAGCAGGGCCAAAAGGTTTCACGCTATGGCTCAGGTTTACTCGGGTATACCCGCTTTGAATGATGTGGAAAAGGACACGGGCCATCGGCTCGCCACGGCTTGGTATGGGTCTGAACTGTACTGGAAAAACGGCATTTGTGGCCTTAAAGGTCACCAGCAAACAGTCTCCTGTTGGGATTTTGCTTGCATTATGAACTCTCTAGCCTTGTCCTTAGTAGAATGCAAAAATTAAAACATGGCTGAGTGTTCTGCTGTGGATTAAGTCTTGTAATTGATGACTCCCCTATTAGCCTGATAGGATCTGGGTTTGGATTTGCTTTATTTGCAGATGATGGAGCTATGTGGAAGAGAGGACGAAATGTTGTGTACTCAATGGAACAGGGTCAAAAAGCACTGAATAATGTAGAAAAGTGGGCTGATAAATGCGGATTTAAAATTTCAGCAGATAAGACTAAGTATGTCATTTTTGGACTAAAAAGAAAATGACCAGAAAGGGAGATTTTATTATATGGTACTCCAATTGAGAGAGTGAGAGTGTTTAAATACCTAGGAGTCTGGTTTGACGGTTAAAGGACCTGGAAGGAACATATAAAGAAGATAACAGTAAAATGTGAGAAAGTGAAAGTGATTAATATATTGAGAAGCCTATAGCTGGATCTAAATGGGGGGCAGAGAGGGGAACTATAATGAATATTTCTCAGGCAAAGATCAGTACTTGACTACGGAAGTAAGGCATCTGGAAATGCATCAGAAACTACATTGCAGAGACTGGATGTATAGTTCAGGCTAAAGCATTAAGGGTGTGTAGTGGAGTATTAAGGTCAACTCCTATCCCAGCATTGTTAGTTGCAATGGGAGAAATGCCATTAGGAATGAGGATAACTAAACTGGCCTTGAACTACTGGGTCAAATTACAGGGGCAGGGGCTAGACCACCCAGGAAAATGCCTTTTAGGAGAGGTGTGGGAGTATCAAGGGAACAAGAAAAAGGTTCATTTTATGAACAGCATGGAGAGGAGGGCAAAATAAATGGGAATGGGGGATCTAGAGGTAGAAGCCCCAATATGTTGGTCAATAATTCCACAGTGGTTGTTACCAGAACCTGAAGTTGATATCTCATTGCTGGAGAGAGTGTGGGAAGAATATGCAGGTGACCAATGTGTGATAGTGAGTGACCATTTACAGCAGACCTGGGGATCAGACCTCCAGATTTACACAGATGGATCTGAGGACCCGGCAAGCAAAAAGGCAGGATTTGGTCTGTATGTGGGTCAACTTCAGGTCCAACAGGGAGGGTGGTTCCCGAATGGAGTATCTGTATTTACTGCAGAGTTAGTGGCAATGATTTCGGCTCTGTGGTGGATAGAGGAAGTGAAACCGAAGGAGGCTGTGATCTGTTCGGACTCTGCTGCTGCTCTGTTGGCCCTTAAGAATGGAGCTCCCAATGCCCGACCAGAGTTAATAAATTAATTACTGATAGGATTATTAAAAATTGGGAAACTAGGATGCAGTGTGGGTTTTATGTGGGTGCCGGCTCATGTGGGGGTAGAGGGAAATCAACGAGCTGATAAAATGGCAAAAGTAGCATTGGCAAGAAAGGAAGTGGACATATTGGTTAAGTTAGGCAGACAAGAATGTAAAAGTATGATAAAAAAAAGGTAGATCAAGTGTGGGACAGGAAATGGCAGACAGCGGGTATTGGCAGGCATTTTTATAATATTCAACCATCAATTCAAATTAAGAGTTGGCCAGGATGGGAGAGACAGGATTTAGTTAAATTAACACGACTTAGAATGGGGCATTGTGAAACATTTGACGGGGTTATGCAATGAATGCAGGGTATCTGAGACAGTAGAACATATAATCATTGAGTGTCCAAAGTGTAGAGAGGAGAGGGGCAGGCAGACTTAGGGATGGTCTAAGTGAACTTAAAATCATCACAATGAACCTAAGGACAATACTGGGGAAGAACAAAAAACAAGGGCTAGTAGGAAAACTGGTTCTTCCATTCCTACACAACACTGGACCGGTGAATGGCAGCAATATGCCAGCAAGTGTCAAATCTGCTGGAAATCAAAGAAGAAGAAGAAAAGAAGTAGAAACGAAAAAGAAGGGGGTCACTTGGTGGAAGAAGAGATGCAGAGAGTCATGCACGCTGAGTATGTGTCTAGTGCGGGATGATTGGAATCGTGCGATGATGAAAACATGAGAGTGGGGGATAGTTCTTTGAAAATGAGCAACATATAAGAGGTGGAAAAGGAAGCGAAAGAAAGAGAAGAAGGCGCTATTAGTTGGAATCAAGCGATTACACAATAATGGAGATTGAGGGTTATCTGATCCATATGTCCAAGGGTTAGGAAAAAGTTAGGTGAAGTTAGAGCAGTGCCTGTTACAAGGAGTGGTCTAGTAATAGTCAAGTATTTGATAGAGCAACAAGTTACAAGCAGTTGGAGCATTTAGGAGGGAAAGCAATATTGTGTTTTGAACTAAGGAAAAAAATCCAGCTGAAAGGAGTTATATCTGGAGTTAGTTTGAATGTGGGAGATGACTAATTGGTGCGGAACATTGATGGAGTGTGTGGGGCTAAAAAGTTGCAATGTTTTAGGGAAGGTAGAAAGAGTATTGAGAGTATTGCTGAGCTTTGATTGTGAAAAATTGCCAGATCGAGTATTTCTAAGATACTATAGTTATCCATTTGTACCATCACTGTTAAATTGCAGAAGATGCCAAGCCTACGGGCATGTAGCTGCTGTATGTAGAAGAGCAACGCCAAGATGTGAAAAGTGTGCTGAAGAACATTTGAGCCGAGACCAGTGTGAGGTACAGGGAGTTAAGTGCTGCACTTGTAGAGGAGCTCACAAGGCTGGATATGCTAGATTCACAAGAAAGTTAAAAGAAGTTGAAATAGCTCAACCAAGGGTGCAGAAGAAGATATCACACACAGAGGCCATGAAAAGAGTGAAAGAGAGGGAAATAGCAGAGTAGAACGGAGAAAGAGAGTGATATTGCAGATAGGCCTAACAGAGAGCAATGTAGTTTTAACAGAAAAAGCTTCTTGGAATTTATTGCCATGGTTGTGCATTGCACAGCAGAGATTGAGGAGAGTTCCACATTGTTGGGGTTAGTGATAAAGGCTGCTAAGAGGTTTCTAGGAACCAGGGATATTTCAGTTGAGTTATAAAATATCCTGGAGAACAAGAAAGCTCATGCATGTCAGGGCGCTGAAAATTATTATTATTATTTTGCTTAATTAATAACACAGTGTTAGTGAATAGGATTAAAATGTAAAATAGTAAATTATATGAAATACACACTCCCGTACAGTAGATGGTGTTATACACCTTAACGTTGGTCGTAATCCAGTTTGAAGCATTTAATAAATATCCCGACCCACACTCCAGTTCAGAAGGTGGCGGTAATGCACCATAAATCGGTTTTAAAACCGCCATAAAACTCAAGAAGAATACGAAGAAGAAGGGTGCAGCAGAACACTGAACTTCATAGTTCATTGGTGCAGATTCAGAAGAGCCAGTTATTATATAGGCTAGTTCTGTGGCTAAGGGCCTCCCCCAAAGCACGCAAAGAAGGAAATTGTGCAGCAATAGCAGGACCCGGCATGTTAGACTCAAATTTAACTGTAGGCTATGTGTCGGATCATTGTGTCTTTCACTCAGTGGATATCACTAGCACAGCTTGAGACCTGGTGAGAATAGATCAAGAGCGAGGAAGGTAGACGAGTTCGTTGGGCAAGGGCTATCTAATTGTATCTGATGTGATGCGCAACGTTGACCTATTTTTGTAGCGTTTATTATAGGCTACGTTTATTTTTCCTGTGTGGCTAGCTAAAGATATGAAAGCCTATAAATGTTATCATACAGGCTATACCTATCCGCTAGCAAACCACTTTAGCAGCATAAGCCAAGTAGACTCGTCTTGAGTTGAGAGAAATTATATATATATATAGAAAGAGAGAAAGTATGATCAAGATGACGGCGAAGAGGCCAGCACCAGTGGTCAGACCGGTAGGCCGAATCATTACAGTGCAGCAAGTGAATCTAACGAATTTAAGTGACAAAATTCCTCTCATTCGGTGGTGCATGAGTGACTATCATGGGCATGTCACAGAAAATATTAAAATAGTATTTCACCACCATTATTAAACAAGTGAACAAGTTCCAATTTTCAAAAGCTGGATGCAGGGCTTGGAATTAATTGCGTACGCTGTGCGGGAGTCTGGAATTGTGCGTCTTGTAGTTATGTGCAGTTCGCGAACTAATCGGTATTTTTGAACGACTCTTTATGCTGAATCGTCTGCGTCGACTCGCCAGTTCGAGGGAATCGTGCTTACCCACGGCTCTTAGCTCTGGCTTGGACTCTGCCTGTTTTCTACTACAGCCGGGAGACACTCCCCGAGACACTCAGCAGTGGACAGTGGTTAATGCGCGGCGCGCACTTTCTGATTGCTAAGTTAGAACCTACAGAAGAATACATTTTAATTTGATCAATATTGTATAACACCAATATTGAGCTAACAATATTGCACACACTTTTATGAAGTTAATAATCGCCCCAGCTTATTCCAAAGTTATTATGACTACTAATGGTTAAAAGAAAGATACGTAGCTACAGTAGCTATACTACCCAACTGATCAGCACGAAATCAACTCGACTCAATTTAAGAACCATGAGCCGTGGCAATATCCCACGGCTCCAGACAGAGCCGGAACAAGAGCCGTGACACAAACCGAAGTCATTTTCGGAGTTTTAACCACATAACTGTTCTTATAGAGTTCTGTGGTTTTAACAAAGGGCAAAATGCAGTACACCATTAAGCTATTAATCGGTTTTACTACTCAGCGTGATTCAACCGGAAACCCTATTGACAAAGTAATTATGTTAGCCTTTGTCTAATGATATTCTGAGACGCCGAATGTTTATTACGAAATTATTAAACTTGGCTGTTTGCGAGAATTGCAACCGAATTCCAGTGAACTATGAAGCAAATACTTCAAAATGACAGGTTAGGCTACTAAAAATGACAGCAAATATATTTAAAGTGGTGGCATTTTTATTTTAGGACTCTTGACCAACAACAACAGTGAACAGGATAAATAGCCTACAATTGTGTATGATATAATAAATAATGTACAGTTAAAATAAACACATTTAAATAACCCTATGGTGTCCAAATAAATAAACGACACAGGCTCCTGTACATCATATGCACACACTGACACACACAATCTGGCTTGTTTGTCAAATTTGGCTGGCTACCTCTCTTATACATCCATCCACCTAATTTTCAGTAGACCTAGGCTACTGGATTCTAGGATCTGATTTTTAAAAAAAGATTAATATTAGCATAGATGAAATAGCTCTATACAAATATAACCATTACATGTCTATTATTACCTGTAAGATCTAATGTGACAATCTATGATCGAAAAAACGCAGATGGGAAAGTCGTAAATAAACGTAACCTGCGATTGCAAACTAGCTTGAGAGAGTAGGCTACTGTAAATTGAAAATATTAGCAATGAGTATCATTCTGATGATTTGGGTCTGAATAAAATATCAAGGCTAGTTTACGAACTGCCTACTTTGTTACAAGCTAGGGTCTGCTGTCTGAAACAACTTCTAATTCCAGCTCGCACCGCTGAAAGAAAAAGATGCGGCTCAAAGGGCTCTACTGTATTAACCGGAAGTACCAAAATTGCAACTCCGACTCCGACTCTTCAAACTGAATCGTACAAATAGAGCCGACTCAGAAAAAAAGAGCCGAACTGCCCATCACTAGCGTCTTGTGACATTTGTTCCTCCAACAAATATGCTCATTCTATCCTTAATTCGTAGCCTAATTAGGCGGTTGGCGAGCTGAAAATAGACAGGGCGGAAACACGTAGGCTATACTCTATCCACAATTTGAAATAGGCTAATATCTATACAATATGCACAATTTTGCAATGCAAATTAAGACAATTATATTACAAGCCTGGATAACTGATGTTTTGTGAATAAATCGCATATTGTCAATCAAGGAGAATGTCTGAAAACAGGTCCTGACCAATAATCAGTTTAAAGGGAATTGTTCCGACCTGTCACGTCAGATCAGCAGCCGCCAATGCACTAAAAGAGGAATGAGATGAGGGGAACCTACATTTCCGAATTAGATCACAATGCTAGTTGAGAATAAACTGTTATTAATACACAAACAACGCTAAGGGCACATGTGTATTTAAAACAGGCGCATAACAGTCAGCAACATACAGTAGCCTAGAATAGGCTAGGCCTAATTCCCCCCACGCAGCCTGGCCGCGGCTGAAAAATAAATGTCTAGCAGAACCACTGCTTTCACATAGTTGATAGCACGGAACTCTATAGCTCAGTGGTTGATAGTCTACTGATAAATTGATAGCATACACTTATGCAACGTCCGTGACGGCCACATCCATAAAGATAAAAAATATATATAGGCTATGTTTACAATGCGTTATTGCATGAAACCTCAATTGAAGTTAGCTTTGCACAATAACTTTGGACATAGTCTCGTGTGAACTGTGCACTATGCAGAAACGTTGTTGCTAAAACGTAACGGTCGTAACATTGGCTTTCCCGTAAATCTATCAACTTTGTGTCGCTCGAAAATTATAAATAAAGAAATCACGAACGTAGACTATATTGGCTTTCACGTAATTACAATGACTTTGTTTCTGCATTATGTTTAGCACACTGAAGTGGAGGGAAAGGCTTGTAAAGCCCACGTCAATGGAAGTGTTTTAAGCTTTATTTAAATTGAAATATTTTACGGCGGGCTAGCCTTTACCTCAGTTTTAGTAGGCTATTGGGGAAAAAATGTTACAATACACAATTTTTTTGTGTGAAAATATAGACGGGTCAATCCTGTTAACCGGTGCCTTTTGGGCGTGGTAACTTGAAAAAAATATTTTTGATTTTTCATGTTTTTAACATTTAATCAAAAAAGTGATATGTTTAACTGTCTGGAAAACATATTGGCCAAGCTCAGGCACTTAAATCCTGATAATTATGGGCAGTTTATTCAGACATGAATAACACATGAATAACTATCACAAAGTGTTAAAAATGCAAGTGCATTACAATATTTACATTTTCTTGTGCATTATGTGTCCCTTATTCTATTATATTTGTTTATTGTCTAAAAATAATGACTAAACATTTTTTATTTTTTTATATGTTCATCGTGTTTTGTTCAGTTAACAGGGTGGAATTAACACCAACAATAAACAGAAAATCAACAACTCATTGGGGTGTCCAGTGTCCAGATGCAAATACATCAAAATATTATATGTATCTTAATATATTTACTACATTTTCTGTCAACATGTCCCCACTGTTAGGTTCCCCCCTGTTAGTTGTGTTAACCTAACAGGGGGGAATTTTTGTCAACTACACTGCTCAAAAAAATTAAGGGAACATTTAATCATCACAGTATAACACCAACTCAATTAAACCAAACCGGTCATGCTGGATGATGTTGCAGGCAGCATAACATTCTCCACGGCGTCTCCAGACTCTTTCACGTCTGTCACATGTGCTCAGTGTGAACCTGCTCTCATCTGTGAAGAGAACGGGGCACCAGTGGTGAACCTGCCAATTCTGGTGTTCTTTGGCAAATGCCAATCGAGCTGCATGGTGCGGGGCTGTGAGCACAGGTCCCACTACAAGATGTCGGGCCCTCATGCTACCCTCATGGAGTCTGTTTCTGACAGTTTGTTCAGAAACATGCACACGAGTAGCCCGCTGTAGGTCATTTTGTAGGGCTCTGGCAGTGCTCCTCCTGTTCCTCCTCGCACAAAGGAGCAGATACCGGTCCGACCGCTGGGTTGTTGCCCTTCTACAGCCCTGTCCAGCTCTCCTCGTGTAATGGCCCATCTCCCGGTATCTCCTCCACGCTCTTGAGACTGTGCTGGGAGACACAGCAAACCTTCTTGCGATGGCACGTATGAATGTGCCATCCTGGAGGAGCTTGACTACCTGTGCAACCTGAATGGGCTGCAGGTACCGCCTCATACTACCAGTGGTGACAAGGGCACTAGCAAAATGCAAAACTAGAGAAACATCTGTCAGGAAGGATAAGGAGAGAGAAATGGTCTGTGGCCACCACCTGCAAAACCATTTACTTTTTGGGGGTTGTCTTGCTGTTGCCTCTCCTGTCCATCTGTTGTCACTTTCATTTGCACCAACGTAGGTGAAATTGATTCATAATCGTTTACGCTTTCTAACTGGACAGATCAATATCCCAGAAGTTTAATTGACTTGGTGTTATATTGTGTTGATTAAGTGTTCCCTTCATTTCTTTGAGCAGTGTATGTTAGCCCTAGCTCTGCGAGTGATCATGATCTAGCTAGCATGAGACCCTACATGAGAACAGCATTTTATTTCTTATATAAAACTTTTGTTTTGAAATGATAAAATTGAATTAATTTTCTTAATAAAGTAGCCTAACAGGGTGGAACTTTAATGTTGTGACAAGCAGGTTGACATTATAAAACTTGGAAGAAAAAAAAACGTACTTCAGTTGGCTCAGTTGAATTCCCTCCAAAAATAATGATGTATTGATAATGATGAATCATTTTCTGAACATTATATAATGGGAAGTGTAGGCTATTTTCTTAAAGGAGAAAAACTACAAACGAACAGGGTGGAAAATTATTTTGGGGACACAGTAAATCACAAAGATTATTATTATTTATTTTATTTTCCATGAAAAATATGTATGACTAGAAAGATTTGAACTTGGTCTATAACATAATGAGCAAATTATTTGAGTCTTTTATTATTTAATGGCTAATATTTATTGGAAAAGTTGCTTATTTGTGCTGGGGACATGGCAAAAACAAACATGTGTACCAAATACAAAGTGGTTAAAATACAAAATAATATTTTTAAGACCGTTTTTTTGTTATTTATATGATAAGGAACCGATAATTGAAGCCTTTTAGAATAAACATTTTACATCAAATATGTAATGTATATAGTAGGATTTCCTGGGAACATTAAAAGGCACCGGTTAACAGGATTGACCCAGACACATCTAATCATTTTGAACATATAAAAGTGTAAAAATGTGAAACTTTTTCATTATGAGCGTTGACCGTGGCCTACATGGAATTGCCCTTATACTGCCACAAGGGAGCAGACTAGACATGCGTCGTGCATCACTTGAATTAGATATAGCTCTTAAAATGTTGTTTCACTCAGAATGAGCACATTGGTTTATATTATATGCACTTTTTAAAATAATGAACCATAATAGGCTAGCTATGGAGCTCAATAAAATAAACCACACACAAATTAATTTAAGGCGCTTTACCTAGGCGCTATTTATTTAGTCCATATCTTTTAACATTTGAATAACAATCGCCTGTAACCTTATAGACTAGGCTACATGTAGACATTTGGTCTACACTTCCGGAGAAAAACAGCAAGTAGCCTAGGTCTAAGGCACATTCTTTGTTTTGTTTTTTACTAAAACAAGAGGTTATTATTATTAAGATTAACATATGTCGGCTGGGCTAATCGCTACATGCAGGCTGACAATTTGCCTCGTGACGCGGTACAGGCTCGACTTTAATTTAGTGAAGCGCCGACTTGCGTTGTGTCTCTTTGTGCCGCTTTTATTCATGGTAAAAATGAGACTAGAAGTTGCACCAACTTTGTTTTTCTCATGGACTATGCACGTAACTGTCGGTTTACTGCTTTTCACGCCAAGGATCATCCAAGGTAAGTCATACAGGCAGTATTGAGAAAGATAGCATGTAAATTAGCTGTAGCCTAGAAACTCGACAGGGAGCGTACTCCAATAGACTGGTCCGAACAGAAGCCACCTGTACATGAATCCACAGAATAAAATATAATTTAAGGACTTGTTTTGTTTGACCTAATACTAATCAAGTTTATTAAATTCCTCGAATTACCCTTTAAATATAACACACGAGGATATTTACGGGGGTAGTTGTTTTGAATGGTTGACAAGTTACCGTGCTAGGTTATCCAATCGATCTCGATTAAACCCCAGTTTTTTTTAAGGCGGGTTCTGGATTTCAGACGAACTTCTGCTCTTAATTACTTCATTAATCCAATAATGCAGGCTAGGTGATATGATATTTTAGCTACATTCCGCAATAGGAACAGCAGCTCTTGTGCCTGTATGTATAGTAGCGTTTTATTGTGTTTGAGTGAATCGGCGTTGGGCCGTAGCCAAAATTAATTTAAAGTCTAATTTAGAAATGCATTTTCTCTTTCATGAAATTCATTTTAACGTTTAAAATACATTCCAACGTTTAAAATACATTCCATAAATGCATTTCAACTTACAGAAATTGATTTGGACTTTCAGCTTTTGAAATGTACACCTGAAAATGCATTTCAACATCATCATAAATCCATTTTAACCTAGTGGTTTGGGTCCAAATTTAAATCCGACTTGTCCGATTTGATATTTCTCTTGTCAGTTATACTCGCACAAAATATGATGGATTTAATATATATTTTAAAAACAGATTGTAGTTTCTTGTCTTCATGTAATAAAATCATTATGCCAGCAGTATGATTTTATTGAAACACTCTGCTCAGGGCAGCCAGGTGTTACCAGAGAGGTTAGGAACGAGGTGCAGTTACTCTATACCATAATTTGTTGCACCAGAGCTTGTAGCTGCACATTATAAATACATTTTAGATTTTTAAAAATAGATCACCAGTTTTCTTTGTCTTCATATCATAACATCATTACATCCAAACACATCATCCAATATCATCAGGTCTTAAAGGACTAATTTAGTGTGAATGCAGTATTTTACTTTTAATGAGTGCAAAGACACACTCGTATTAAGTAGTTGAGTGTCACAAGGTCTGAACAGTTTGCAGTGATTAAGCATGTGACCACATCTGTTTTAATTATATAATTGACCAGTTTGTTTTGTATTTAACTCACCACTCTTTGAAAGAGAATGCAGTTAATTACTACAATTAAGGCAATTTGTCACACTTTGACAAATTGACTTCACCCACTTAAAATGGAGTGTGTTCTCGTAGTCAGTAAGAGCAAGACAAGGGCCGTGACCGAATATGACCCCTTAACCCAGGGGTGGGCAACCCTGGTCCTGGAGAGCCGCAGGGTCCGCCGGTTTTCATTGTTACTCTGTACCTAATTGATCAATTAAAGCAGCCGATAATACCGTTAATTCACCACACCTGGTTTCTTGTGTCTGAATTGGTTGCCGATATTAAGCAAAAACAAAAACCAGCGTACCAAAAGCACTGACTTGGACCAAAGAAACCAGGTGAGGTGAGTTAAACCGTCTATAATCGACTGCTTTAATTGATCAATTAAGTGGCGAGTAACACCAAAAAGCAGCAGACCCTGCAGCTCTCCAGGACCAGAGTTGCCTACCCTTTAAAGCAGGCCTCATTTACAATGTATTTCTGAATGCGTGTCACAACACATACGAACATGCATTAAAATACATTTAGAATGTATTTTTCAAAATGCATTTATTGGCCAATTTCTTAGATATTACTGATATTACTACCTTTTTGAAAATGCATTTAAAACTTTTTCCGTATGGGAGCTGTCCTCCAAAATGCTTAGCCAACAATAATATACTTTGACGGTTGTTCCTAAATATAGATTTAAGCTGGCTGTAGGCTACTGTTGGTTTCAGGCTGGGTCTTGGTTTGTCCAAACAAACAAACAAAATTACAACAGAATACAATAGATTAAAATAGAACAATAAACATGTTGTTTTGGTCACACAAGTTGTTTTTGCTTTTCTCAAATGGTGCAGTAGGCTTACTAGGCTACTGAATATGCTTAACCACTAACTACTATATTCAAACAGTTTCCTTTTGGTTTTATGAAATTGAATGCACAATTAAAGCTAATTGCGAAATGATAGAATGGCAATCATGCTATTAACTAACTGATGGACATTAATTAGCCATCAACCACTGCATGGCATTCATTTCTGGTCGATGCATCTGTTAATTTGGCCAATAAGCCTCTTTTAAAAAAATAAAAATAATAAAATAAAAAAAGTTCAGGAATCTTGATGGGAAGCGTTATCTCCTTACTCAGTAAAGTGATTTTTTTTTAGTAACAGCGTGTACACTATTTAAATTTTAAAAATATTATTTCATAAAAAATTATTCTGAGGCAGTGTAGGTGTCCCAAGTGCTTAGGTTTTCAACTGGGGGTTCACGGACCTCTGGGGGTCCTTGAAGGTACTATAGGGGTGCCTGGCCAGACTTTATATGCAATTACTATAGATTTGTGGAAAATATTTCAAAAAACAAAATCCTTTTAAACTTGTGATTGGTCCCTGGGTCAGGAAATGTTGAAAACCCCTGTCTTATTGGATCAGATAATTGTTTTTCCGCATCCTTTTCAGACGATGTCATCGGTAGCTTACTGCGGTATAGCCAGATTCAGAAGCACACGGTACTATTTCACCCAGACGGCTCTGAAGATCTGTATGTCGGTGGTACAAACATCGTTTACAGGATTGACTTGGAGCACAGTCTCCTTGTGGAGGTAATGCCCATTGTTATAATTAAGCATTTTGCTTAGTGGCAGTGTGGAGTCTTTAAAATGTGATGTATATTTTGGCTGACTAATTCATAACATGGATATGTGGTACCATGGTTCACATGTAATGAATAGGTTACAGCTGTGACACAAAACCTTGTTCTGAATGTTTCAGTGGGGGCAGCGCCACACGTCAGTCGGAGGCGAGTTCAGTCAGTTGTGTTGTAGAGATATATTTACATGTGGAACAAGTTTTTTGTGTATGCCCCACCCTGTATTGTATCTGCAGCTGCCATTTCTGAGACACACACACATTCAAAAGTGTGTGTGTGTGCCTAACAGTCCCTCTCATCACCTCTGAATGCTAGGTGCCAAACAGTGTAGTGGTGCGTGAGAAGGTGGATGTACCGTGTGTATATGCCCCCACCCTCTAGGCGGGTCCGGGGGCATGCTTCCACCCCCGGGAGAACATTTTATACATTTTAATATCATTAGTAGCAACTTCAAGTTAACACACTGACAGTCTGAATGAATTGATGTTGTGTTTTGCTGAACTGGCCAGAACACTGGACATTGCGGTTCAGTACTTGGCGACACACACAAAACAACATGATTTAATTGGTTGCTGCATGTCTCCTATTACATTGATCGATACTGACATGTATCACTAGCTATTTTTAGGTGAGTATACGGTAAGTATGTGGCCTGCTGCCACATTGTTTAACCTACTTAGTCAAATGCCTGAGATTTCAGTGGAGGCATTCGGCTTAGAATGTTTAATCTTTTTCCTCCGATGGTAGGGAGAGTATTTTAAATGTGAAGAATATTGAGTTGAGTATTTGGTGGGTCTACAGCAGAGGAGGCCTGTCCATAGAGGACAGGGAGGACCGTCCTCCTCAGGAACTTGAAGGGGGAAAAAAAAATTAATAAAAATAAATTAAAATGATAAAATTTGATAATTAAAAAAGTTTAATAAATTTAAACTAAAACTGTTTGTTTTTGTTTTGATATTTTATTTTATAGTGTTGAGCTGTAGTTTCTTCTTTTTTTTTTGGCTGACTATTTATGATTATTGACCACCCTGTGTGCCACCACCCATTTATTTTTTCTTATTTTTCTCATTGTGGTCGACGGAACGACGGACACAGTGACGGGAAAGCCAATGTTACGACCGTTACGTTTTAGCAACAACGTTTCTGCATAGTGCACAGTTCACACGAGACTATGTCCAAAGTTATTGTGCAAAGCTAACTTCAATTGAGGTTTCATGCAATAACGCATTGTAAACATAGCCTATGTCTACGGTTATAAAACGGAGATTAATTTCAATTTCACCATGTTAACTGAATTTTAATCTTATTCTTTGTCCTTCATATTTTTTTAAATTAGTGACCAGGTGTCCATACTCTCAGCTTATTAAAACCCAGCTGATTTCACCTGTTATTCCATAACTGAACGGAATGATTTTAAAGAGAACTAATTAGTTACAGGTGGCTAATTAGAAACGAAAACAAATTTGCAGAATTGCAGCACATTACAGAATGAATTCACAATTAGTTTTAATGCTATTCTCTGCATGTGCGCTTTAACTTCACACATGAGCAGGTCTGTTTATGCTGTAAATCTCACTTTTCACGGTCTTCCTGGGAAAGTGGACTTGGTTTAAAGCATTACACTACCAGTTAAACAGGTTGGTCACATTTCCATAAGCAGGACATTATAAAACAAGGGACAATATGCATGAACCTATGGGTTCCCAACCTCACAGCTTTAGTGTATTTAGTGTCGTCATTAAGGCAAAATAATGGTATTTATGTTATTAATAAATATTACAATGCACATAATGAACTTCGGATGAAGCTTTAACTTCGAGAACTCCATGAGAACAGCCTCATGGAATTGATGTTTGACAATGCTTCATTGTATAATCGAACAAAACTTGTTAAACAAGCAGGCTAATTTGGCCTTGTCTAAGGTGAGACTGAAGTCATATTCTGGGAGCTTATTCTCAGCTGTTGCAGGTGCTTTTAATGAAATTTAACTGAATATAGCCTATTTTCTAAAATAACAGCACTGTCGGGAATTACCGGGAACCCGTGCCGGTGTTAAACCCTAATGCTAAAGATTATTATTGTGTATATCAATACGCTTCATAATGGTTAGTCTGAATAATATTGATCATACTATTGATCCGTATAGCCTATTCCTTGCTCACACTACACATGCACGAGCATGTCTGTTTCGCCATGATATAAGCAATCCGCCAAAAGAAGGCTTTTAAAGGGAATGGGATATGAAAATTTGATTGGTTTATTGCATTTCATGCCCAAGACACACCTATAATTAATGAAGAGAAAACCCGCCGTCCTAACAAGCAAAAGTGGGCTTGGACACGCCCTAAATGCACTTTACGCCATGCGTTTAGACTAGGGATGCAAATTTAAAGGAATTTCCTTAATCGATAGTTGTTAACCTTAACAAACAATAGTCGATTAATTGATAACATAAAAGCTAAATATAGCTTATGATATACAGAATACAAAATGCATGTTATATTCCTGAATCAAAGATTTATTGTAACATTTGAGAAACAGGCATTATTGTAGCATAACAAAAATTGAATATGAAGGCGTGTATAGGCTACTTTAATAGAAAAGAAATTGCGCTCCGTCTCATCTGTTGCAAACGAAACCGTTGCTCCGCTAGCCGCTAGCATCATTAACATAATCTCTCTTGAAATGGAAAGGCGACAGTTAAACTAGTAGATTTAGCCTAGAACAGTCAACTTAAATCATAGGCTATTATGTTTTGAATAGGCTCCTCATATGCATACTAGATAGACCTATGTATTTTTTTTATTCAAGAACATTTAAGCTACGTGGTCGGGAGCGAGTCGTGTGCGCAGCCCGTTTATTAGCTCTCGAAATCCCTCACCGTCAATGGTGCTTATTGGCATCATGTCCTTTTCAACCATCAACCTCTGAGTAATACCCTCCGCTCGTCTATCGTCACATACCCTCTTTGCCAACACTGAGGTGATGGTAGGTTGCGATCCACTTTGCCCTGACAGCACGGTTTTATGTACGCTTTTCAGGTGGTAGGCTACATTAACGAAGTAGTTATACTTCAAAACAGCACCACAGGTATTGCAATGGGCATCATAGTTTTGCCCACTTCATTTTTGTGTCGTCTTGTGTAGGCTCAACTTCACGGCTTACCCTGCGTTCTCACATCCAGCAACTTCGGTCGCCCAGTCGCCGCAACTTAACTTTTGAGCGACCATCAGCCGTAACAGCCAATCAGAGTTCCACACTTCATATTTCCCCAACCGACGACACGAAACCATTTCGTGAATAATTGTTCCGCCCGATTTCACTCAAATTGCAGCAATGGAGTAGCAGCTAATAATAATGGTCCAAGCCTACCACGTCCTGTTCAATGTATAACATAACCTTAAAGGATATGTGTAGCTGTTCTACCAATATCACATTGAGCCAAAAAATACATGTTGAGTTTTATACATACATCTATCTATGTATCTAGCGTAGATAGATAAAGATCGGTAGCTCGCGACGAAGATAGATATAGGCTAGCCTATCGCTAGCTAGCGAGAACACATCATTATTAGTGTCATGACATAACTATAAAGAATAGGATGCATCGCAAATATGTCTTTGTTATACGTAGGCTATTTCCGTTGTTTCTCTTTATCAAAAAATTGTAGCTGCACGAACTGACTTGGATGACACAACGGGAAGCTCTTGCCCCGCCCCCAGCCTCGTAGAATTGACCGACTCAGCGACCAGTTGCTCGCTGTGAGAACGCAGCGTTACACTAGGCTGAATTTGGCGCCCTCGCGTGGAGACCTTAAGCCATGATTACATTTCACACAAAAACTCCCGTTGAAACAAGACCGCAGATTGTTCAGTTAATTGTTTCATTTGAAATCTTATCGATTAAATTCTTATTAGCAATTAATTGATAGTCGATTAATTGTTAACATCCCTAGTTTAGACCAAGCGTTAAGATTGCCAAGGTGGAGCCCGTTATCTTTTAATACAAGTTTCTGTTACTAAAGTTAGTCAGTAAAAAGCAAATGCCCATTGCTAAATATTTTAAGAAACCTGGATTGAGGAATAAGAGTTATGTGACAGTGATGATCTGCTTAAACCACAGCAGCTGGGGAAGGCTGCCACCTGCCCAAGTCAGGCAAGCTCATGTTCAGCTATATGTTTCATGCACACCGTGGCAGTGTTCCTAGAATGTGGTCACTGAAGGTGCCGTCTTGTACTATAACAGGTTTTTAATGTTTGTCACTTAGAAATGTCATATGTAAAAAATTGTTTACATAAATTTTTCGCAGGATGCTTGATGGTATGGGTTTTAGGTTTGCTGGTCTTGTTTTTCAGTCGACTTCAGTCATTTTCTCTTAACCCTCTACTGCATGAATTATGAAATCATTCATTAAAACAATTGTTTGTTCACATTTTTTTACTTATGTTCCAACTTTTTTTTTTTTTTTTTGGGAGGTTACTTTGGGGTGTGTTACTTTGAGGCAACAATGCACGATAATGGTAATAATAATACGAATTCTATTTTAATGAAAATTCATCTTATTTTTTACATTTATTTTATGTTACCTTGAGGCAAAGATTATGCAACAAAGGAACAGTTAAAAAAAAAAAAAAGAAGAAAAACACTTAAATTGATTTCAAACGGTATGATACCTAAACAGGTAAACACTAAAAACAGTCAATTACCATACTGATTAAAACATACAAAAAGAACAACATGTTTTCTGTCATACTGTCAACTGTAGAAATGGTACCTATGTACACATCAGAATTGTGCGCGTTGCCATTGCGGTCAGAAAGGACAATAATTTAGAATTGCTTCAGTTAGATTTTTCCTTTGAAGGGGACAACTTGCTCATCAACACAGAGCATCTCATCCATTGGAACAGCATTGATGCTCTTCTGAAGAGATGTCAGCAGAGGCCTCACTTTGAATAGCCTGCCATGCCCAGGCTGACCAACTGGAACCTGACCATCATTGTTCAGGTGTAGGAATAGCTTAATGCTCACCCAGCGATTCACTCCCATTGTGCTTGCAAAGCAATCGACTCTTGTGTCTGTGCGCCAGTACATACAGGTCTGTGGCAGGCCAAACACTGGCATATATTTGCTTGTGCCAATGGATTGCACCATCTCTTTGTAAGTGACTTATTTAGTGGCTTATTTATGCCACATTGAGTTGCATACAGGTTGCTCTGCACAACCATGTTTTCAGTGGCAGCTGGTGTTGAGAGGTTCCTGAAGTACTGAACAGGCTGTTTGACCTCTATAGTTTCAGGGAGATTTGTCTTCCATTGTGGAACAGGGGGTATGCTTCTTTTTATTTTCTATGTCAAGTTGTTAGCCCTGGCAAAGGCTGGTTGGTTAATGACAGGTGCATCACCCTCATTTTCCTTTTGATCTGCTTCTTGATCTACTTGATCTGAAAAGATCAATACATTAATTATGATGAGGATGAAGGTGCATTACAAAATATTTTTGAAATATAAAGCATAAACACAAACTGAAAGAATGTCCTGAACTATACCGGAGTCTGAATCATCTGACTCATCCTCACTGCCTCCCTCTATGGTGGTCCATTCAACCTCATTCTCCTCATCACTACAGTCTAGCTCATCCTCACTGATGGTGGTAAAGCCAAAACTGTCTTTTTCTGCTTGCCATAAAACACTGATGTGTTCATTCTCTAAATACAAAAAATGCTAAATGGCATTGTATTATTGGTGCATATGAAAGTAACACACAAACACAGTTACAGCTCTGACACAGCCTAACGACTAACACAGCTGTATCTTTACCCTGATGGATAGTTTTGAATCAGTCAATATCTCAGATAGTAAATTATGATTATATTATGTATTATTAATAATTATAATCTCTAAATAATTGTATGTAGTGGCAGTTATAAGCATTACTCTGGTGATGATGTCTCAGTGACAGGTTACTCAAAAGCATGGCAACTTCATGATATCGTTGCACTGTTGCATGTTGTTACTTTGAGGCAACACATCCATTTTTAGCAAATTACTACAATATATATTTGATAAAAACATTATACAATGATAAAAAATGTATCCAAACTTACCTAAGATTATGAAAAAAAAATGTTCATTGATGAAAATCTGCATGATGGTGTTATTTATAACTAATTTCGTGAGCTAACAAAAATGGCACATGCCATACATTCAGGAAGAGAGGTTGATACAAAGGATGAGAAAGTCATACTAAAACAAAAACCCGCATCCACAGCGGCCCTTTGCGGATAAGGGTCCCCACCCCTGCCCTAATGCATAGCAGTGTGAATACTGAGAATACTGAGTGGAACCTGCCTATGAGAGACTCCAATCAGTACGTTAATGTGCTTGAATGGCTCAAACAGCATCTCTGTTATGATATTTGAATTTTAGGAAATTAAGAGGTGAAGTCATTGGCTACTGTACCTGCCTATATGACCTTTGTATCGTTTGAAAGACACATATATACAGTACATACAGACGGGTGACAAATTAAAGGAAAAACCAACATAAAGTGTCTTTAGTAAGGTGTTGGGCCACCACAAACTGCCAGAACAGCTTCAGTGCGCCTTGGCATAGATTCTACCTCCAGTCTAGCATAGATTCTAGTGTCTGGAACTCTACTGTAATGAGTAGTCTTGTGTTGAATTTGTGCTTTCTCATTCTATAAAATGGTGGCATTTTTTGTTTTTGTTCCAGTCTAGACTCGCTTTTGTCTCTTGCTCTGGTTTACCACCACAGTGGGACTCAAATTACATCAATTATTAAGTGCTAATAAATGGCTATGTCACTCAGTAGATACACACCAGAGTGATCCTATAGACATTCAAAAATTCTGACAGATGGCCAGACCATCTGGTTTAACGGCGTCTAGCTAATACAGTTCTGTTTTTGTCGTTTCTCTGTTATGCGCTGGTCGACATGACTATAATTTTGAACATAAAAAAGAGCGAGTTGAAATGAGGACCAGTAGATTTCTGTATGCGTGCACCATTTACATTTCTGTATGCGGTATCTAATGGCTTTTTAAACATGTTTTACTTGTGCTTTTGGTAAGCAAATGCCTTCAGTAATTCAGTTCAGACCCACAAAGCTGGCCTTTCCTATTGTTGAGCTGTGAGTCTTGCTCCTTAAGTGGTCTGATGTACTCAAATTGATTTCCTGTAGCAAAAAAGCAAACCAGATCTTTAGTTGTTGAATGTATGCAAATGAAAAGTAAAATTGTTGCGCTCAGTCGGTAAGAGTTGTCAAAGTTGTCTATAGACAAGAAAAATAACTAGCCCTACGCACTACAATTGGACACTCCAATGTCTAGCTAAAATATAGCCTATTTATTGTTGGTACAAAAGGACATACATAATGTATGTTTATATACATATATACCGGTACTCAATATACTCATTTTCCTATAGAACTCTATGGGGGGGAAAAGTCAGGAGAAGAAACCCTTAAAGTGATCCATCCATATCTACTCCATATCTGGCCGTAGAGTGATGGGTTGGGGCTCGTTTGATACCTTAGACCCTTGATAACTTACAGCCATTTTACCAGTCATGTGTTCCATACTGTACCAGTGTAATTTACAGCTGAATCTCATCTCACCCCCCAATTCCCATAGAGATCCATTCAAATGCAGAGAGGTTATAGTATCGTTTGTAACAGTATGTTACAAAGTTGAGATGTTGAGACTTGCCCTCCGAACTATAAGTTCTATCAGTCAGTAAGACTGGACAAAAAAGGAGGCGGTATTGCCGCTATTTTCTCCAATGAGTTTAGTTGTATTGAGACTGATCTAGGTAAATTATCATCTTTTGAATACCTCGCCATTATGTTGAAATCTACACCAGATGTACTTATTTTAACACTATATAGACCACCCAAGCAATCCTCAGTATTTCTTCCTGAATTCTCTGAGCTTATGTCCATTATTCTCACGAGCTATAACCGAATAATCATCATTGGAGATATGAATATCCATATTAATAATAATACAGACTCAAAGGCTATGGAATTCATGAATCTCTTAGACAATTTAGGATTAACACAACATGTTACCGACGCTACCCATCGACTGGGTAATATACTTGACCTGGTAATTTCACAAGGGATAAGCATTAACAACGTTGCAGTGTCTGACATTAGTGTATCTGACCATTATTGTGTCTTCTTTGATGCTCTATTAAATGCATCTAGCAACAAAAAAGAATGTACCACTCAGAAACGGTATCTAAATGCTACAGCAGAAAGGAAATTCTCTGATCTTGCTAACTCCTTTGTTCCATGTAATGTACACTGTTCGATTAACGAAATGGTTGATGTCTTTAATAACAACTTAAGTAACGCATTGAACAGCGTTGCACCAATTAAAATTAAAATTAAAAAAAGGTCACATGATAAAATATCGCCATGGATAAACAGCTCTATCCGTGACCTAAAGAGATTATGTAGAACAGCTGAACGGACATGGAGGAAAACTAAACTAGTGATCCACCATAGCATTTTGAAGGAGCGTATAGCTTCTTACAACACTGCTATTCGTAACGAGAGAAGAACCCACTTTTCAAAGATCATTGCAGAGAGTGGCAGCAACTCAAGGGTACTGTTCTCAACTATTGATCGATTAATAAACCCCAAGCCAGCCTCTGACATTCTTAGCCTGGCTTCTGCCTCAAAATGTGAGGAATTTGCACAATTTTTTAACAGCAGAATAACAACCATTAGAAGCGGGTATTGTAAGACACACCAATAACTCGTATGATCTGCCCTGCAACAGACCAGCAGTTATGAGGAACTTTAGTAGCATCTCTGATGCAGAACTCCACAAAATTGTAACACAGAGTAAAACTTCAACTTGCTGTCTTGACCCTGTCCCTACAACATTTTTAAAAAAAGTTTTTAATAGTGTCTCCACTTCGGTCCTAAAAATAATTAACACATCTCTCGAGACCGGAACGTTCCCCAATGCATTTAAAACTGCTGTCGTGAAGCCACTATTGAAGAAACCAAATTTAGACTATAGTGTCCTAAGTAATTACAGGCCTATATCCAACTTACCTTTCATGAGCAAGATACTTGAAAAAGTAGTTTTTAATCAACTAAACCACCTTTTACATGATAATGGTACTCTAGAGAAGTTCCAGTCTGGTTTTAGATCCAGTCACAGTACAGAGACTGCTCTAACCAAAATAGTTAATGACCTTAGACTTAATGCTGATGCAAACAAGGTCTCAGTTCTTATTCTTTTAGATTTAAGTGCCGCATTTGACACAATTGACCACAGCATTCTAATCAATCGTCTTGAAAACTGGGTTGGTCTCTCTGAATGTACTCTTTATTGGTTCAGAACATATATTACTGGAAGACAATTTTATGTTAGTCTCGGAGATTATATGTCACAGAAATATGACGCATCTTTTGGTATTGCACAAGGAAGCTGTCTTGGTCCCCTTCTTTTTTCATTGTACATGCTACCACTAGGTAATATCATCAGAGAACACAATGTTAATTTTCATAGCTATGCTGACGATACGCAATTATATATTTCTGTTGAGCCAAATGACATAGATGCCTTATGCTCCCTGACTACCTGTCTGTCTGCAGTTGAACAATGGATGAGTAATAATTTTTTTTAACTAAATGAGGATAAGACAGAAATACTCTTAGTTGGCCCCAAAGCTAAAAGGGATGCACTTTTGAATATGTTAGGAAATTTGGCTCATCAGAATAGATCGGAAGTAACAAGCTTAGGTGTAATATTAGACTCCGACTTAAGTTTTAAAACACACATAAATAAAGTGACCAAGACAGCATTCTTCCATTTAAGAAATATTGCCAAAGTCCGGCCGTTTTTAACCCAGCAGGATGCTGAGAAGTTAGTTCATGCATTTATTTCAAGTAGACTGGACTATTGTAATGCTCTTTTAACTGGTATTCCAAAAAAGTCCATAGAGAAATTACAGCTAATTCAGAACTCTGCTGCTAGACTTTTAACAAAAACAAGGAAGAGAGAGCATATTACTCCTGTTTTAGCTGCACTGCACTGGCTCCCTGTATCTTTTAGAATTGATTTTAAAGTCCTTTTATTTGTATACAAAGCTCTCAATGGTTTAGCACCCTCGTACATTTCAGACTTCCTGTCTTTTTATGTGCCAACTCGAGTTCTCAGATCCGCCACAGCCGGCCTATTAAACTTACCTGTGATAAATCGCAAAAAAAGCGGTGAGAGTGCTTTCTGCTATTATGCCCCGAAACTCTGGAACACTCTCCCGCAGGACCTTAGAACAGCAGACTCAGTTGGCACTTTTAAAAAGCAGCTCAAAACATACCTTTTTAAACTGGCTTTTGATTGATTTATTTGTCTTATATTAGCTCTTTTAAACTAGCTTTTAATTGATTTATTTGTTTTATCTTCTTATTTTACTATTTATCATTTTGTTTCCTATTTTTTATGTTCCCTTAATATTTTATTACTACCCTTATCATTTTTATTGTCTTATTTTTCCTTTACCTGTTCCTATTGAATTTTAACTCAACATTTTTACTGTTTTAAATTCTTATGCCTTACTTTTATTCTCTTTTATTTTTATTTTTATGTGTCATTTTGTGTGAAGCGCTTTGAGCTGCATTCTTTGTATGAAAGGTGCTATACAAATAAAGTTATTATTATTATTTAGAATAAGGTATCAAGAGTCTTTTGATGTTGATTGGTCACAGACTTCAGGAAGTAACAGCAGGCAAAGGATATGTGACCAAATATGAAATATGATAGTTTAAAAATACATTAAAGCAAAGGGTTTGAATACTTATGCACATGAGAGATTTCAGTTTTAGATTTTTAATACATTTGCAAAAATGTCTAAAAACATGTTTTCACTTTGTCGTTATGGGTTATTGAGTGTAGATTGATGGGCAAAAATGGCAATTTTATCCATTTAAAATTAAATCTACAATAAATGTGCAAAAAGTGAAGGGGGTTGAATAATTGAGTGCAACTATATAATATAAAAACAAGTACAAAGTGTAAGACTGAAAATGATTGATCCTTTGGATTATCAGTCATAAACCCTGGGTTACTCAGCTGGTGGCGACTTCCTTGAGGGTGCAATAAAACAATGTACCAGGTGGCCAAAGCTAGCCACCACGTTGCATCTTTGCCTCTTCGCGCGGGACTTCCAACTCCACTGTTTTGTCAACTGAGTCATAAAAAGCACAAGGTCGTAAACCCTACAACTGGACATTAGAAGTAAACGGCATTCTGCAGGACATCGAGCAGTTTCGGGATGTTTGTTCCTCCTAATGACGCCGGGAACCCAGGCCTGTTCACAGACCGTAAAAAGGCCTGTGAACAAACACCCTATGTTCTTGGAACATATTCTGGACTGAAACAAAGTGATATATATATATATATATATATTGCATCATATGTATGTGCATGTAAGTAATTGTGGATAATATGATAAATGTGGTGAACCGGGATTAATGCCAGTTGATGTGAGGGGGAAAACTACATGAGAAGGAATAATGAATGTGAAAGAAAGGAGGATTGTATAGGTTATCAGGGAGGCGCTTGTCCACATAAGTATCTGGTAATCTTTAAGTAGGAAGAATTTGGTCCCTCTTGTGTTGAGGTTTTTACCAGCGTTTGTTTAATCCTCCTGGGATTATAGTGTTGAGTTTTCTAATCCAATGTCTTTCTGTTTTACGTCTGTCCTCCTGTGTCCAGTCAATGTTAGAATGCAGGCCTGATATTTATACTGCTTCAAGTCCATGGTGTAGGAAATGAGCCACTATGTGTGTGTCTGTTTTTCAATGATTTTTTTATGTTATATATGTGTTGTGCCAGTCTGGTCTTAATTGTATTTCCTGTTTCTCCTACATATTTTATGTCACAGTGTGTGCACTTTATGACATATATGCAGTTATATGTGTTAGCTGTTTTTCACTGTAGTGGCCTGTTTGTAAAATATCGGGCCTTGTGTGGGTAAAATGTTGATTTCCGGTAGTTTACTACTTACCAGATGATTTTTAAGGTTTTTGTTTCTTTTGTAGGCCGAAATTATTTTTTATTCTTGGAGAAGGTCTGTGTCTTGCAGAATCCTGGCCAGGTTCCGTTTAATTTTTCTGTTCACTATTTCGCTGAATGTCGAGTAGGTGGTGATAAGCGGAATGATTTTTCTAGTGTCCTGTTATTTTGTAGCCAAGAAGGTTTTCCGAATCTGTCTGAGGAACGATCTGGAATACCCCCTTGGTTTTAATGCATTGAAGAGGGTGTTGGTAGCCTCCTCAAAGTCTGTAGTTTGTGTGCTGATTCTGTTGAACCTTAGTAATTGGGATTTAATCAAACCTCTGAATGTATGTTTTGGGTGGAGACTGTCCTTGTGTAAGAGTGCATGTGTATCTGTGTCTTTAAAAAAGACTTTAGTGTCTAATGTGTGTGTTTGGGGAAATGAGGGCCCCTTGTATGCGGTATTGTCCAAAAAATCTATATGTTCATAGTGTGTGGTGTGTTTAATTGTGATAGCTGTATGGTGCATGTTGAGGATCTGTATGAAGTGTTTGAAATCTTCTGAGCTATGTGTCCATGTTCCCCAAATGTCATCTAAATACCTAAAATAATTAGTGGGAAGTTTGGGGAATTTTTAAAAATACAATCTCCTCCCAATGCGCCATGTAAATGTTGGCATAAGCTGATGCAAATTTTTTGCCCATAACTGTGCCGCTGGTCTGTAAGAACAATTCTTTATTGAATTCAAAGTCATTCTTGGTGAGGCTTATCTCCAGTAATTGCAGAAGGACACATGGTTCACAAAGTAGAAATCTGCTAATGAGGAGATACAATAGAGATACGACAATTAGAGGACCACATTTCTTAAGGTCACAAAATGGATTCACAGGATAGTTAACAGATTCCATAGATATCTATGAGGGATTGAAAAGTTACCAGCTGCATGAGAAAATTATAGAAAACTAAGGATGAGGTCTTCATTCATGCCTTAAAGGACCTTTCCCTTTGAAGTAGTGTGAAATCACGGTTACCCCCTCTATGGTGGAGGAATCCCTTCAATACCTAAAAAACAAATCTGCAGGAGAATGATCAACCAATTTAAAACGTCGGGAGACAGACGATTTGTCGTCATGTCTACGAGTAGCACTCGTAATGTGCTCTATAATTCTGGTTCATAGGAGGTGTATTTTTACCAATGTAGAATAAAGGGCAAGGGACACATGATGATGATACGGATAACAAGATTGGATTTACATGTTATTGGTTGTTTAATCTTAAAAGGTTTTGACATTTTAGGATGTGTAGACTGATGTATGTATGCAAGTGTCATATTTCTTTACACTGGTTGGCTGAAGCCCTATAATTCCAACTCACAAATGGAAGATTACAACCTCTGCCAAGTGGTGCTGATCATAGCACTTAAGGTTCCCAAGTGGGCAACTGATGTTAGCATTGAGTAACTTCTTTAAGAGATGTGTTCTGATCACTGAGGTCCTCAATGTGCCATAGTGGCTCTGGATATGAGGCTGTGGCAGGGGGAATCAGAGGAATCTGGGGCCACGCCTACTGGTTAAGTAGGCACACACACCTGGGCGGCATTAACTAATCAGTCCAGGGCTTAAAAGTGTGCTTCTTATCCACAGTGGAAATCCCTGCAGCAGGGAGAGAGAGAGCATGAGTGAGACAGAATGAGTGAGGCAAACACAGAACGTTGCTGAAAAGAATTTGCTTGTGGTTTGGTTTATTTTGTCTGTCTTATCTTAGTTTATTATTGTCATGGTTATTGGCAGCCTCGGCTGTTCTGTGGTAGTTATTCTTTTTGGTGTCGTCGGGCACTCTATCTGATTTTTTCCACCTCCGTTTCAGTGTTTGTATCTCACTCGGCTATTATTCCTCACACCTGTTTTGGGTTTCCTGCCAGTTATAAATAGCCCAGGACTTCCGCCTTCCGGCACTTCGAGATTGTCTTTGCTATTTGACAAACGAAGTCGGTATGGTACAGGATTTCAAGCGACCTCTTCTCTGTTAAGCTTTGCTTAAGAGATACGAGGGAATTGCTTTAGCTTCTTAGAGTTATTCCTTAGTGGGAATTGTTTTGCTCTTAGTTGCCGTTTGTCCCTCGGTTTGGTTTGCACTCTGTTCTCGTTGAGGCAGATTGCTTGTTACTTTCTTTGCTTTTCTCTCTTTCACTCTCCTGTATTGAGAGTGAGAGAATTATTTTCTTTTCCTGTTTTACTTTTTGTTTGTTTTCTTACCTCTGTTTATTTGCTTGCTCATATTGTGAGCGAGAGGTATTTTTTTTTCACTCAGTTCTTGAGTCTGCCCTGTTATTTGGGGTTGTTTTGTTTTGGCTTAGGCCTGGAGTGTTTTGTATTCTCCATTCTTTGTTTATATAGATATATAGCCCCCTCTCATAGTGCGGACCCGTCCACCTTTTTGGTGCACACTACGGTGTGTGCTTTTAGAACTCTTAGCTGTCGCATTTGATTCTCCGAATCTTACACTCCACCTTATAATTATTTGTGGCAGGGTCCCTTGAGGGTGATAGGTGAAGATTGTGTTTGTTTATTTGTTTTAAAAAAAAGCTTGCTCTGTAATAAACCCAGATGAAAATCTGAATTGCTGCATCTCCCTGTGTCCTGCTATTCTGTCCCTCCCAGTGGTATCACCTGCCTGAATGTTTTTAGTAAACGGGTTAATGAAAATAACATCTACCTGTTCCAACCAGCCGGCATGAAACTTTACACAGCGCAGATGGAAAAGGCTCAAAAATTCTATATTTTTACACTTTGTGAATGAAACGGTTGCCCAACTTCAGGCCTTTCACTGGAAAGTCTTTACGTGTGACCATGAAAAAAGGGCTGCTTCACTGGAAATTTCCCATCACATGTTTTCAAGCCTGATTTATGACCGACTCCAGATCATGGCTGGAAAAAAATGATGTTCAACAAATTGATGTAAAACACATTTATAATAGGTTACTCTCCAGAAATATTTTTTACTCATTCCAAACAAACTGCATGTGATTGTTTACTGGTTTGTCCACCTATTTAGTTTTTTGTTTGAATTTTTTCTTTTGCAGAACTATTCCCTGACCCCAACTGATAAACAGAACTGCCAAGTGGTGAGTGAACATAACATGAGGGGTGAAAGAATAAGAATATGTTCTTTACGGTGAAGAGGGTGAAACTCACCTCAGTAGTGGGTTACACAGAAAGCCGTGACTAAGTAGTTATTTATAAAATCCCACTTGGATGTGGATATGATCGTATATCTACATAAAGTTTATACTAGACATAAATGTATTACCTGCTGGTTATGTGCAGGTACTGCACGTTTGAGGGCTGCATGAAAATCCAAGAAGCGGGCACTGTTCATGCTTTAAGAATGATTTGATAATCAATTTTAGGCATGAAAAGCGCAAGAAATGTTGAAACATTTCTGTCACACGCCATGACACACACCTGGGAGGGAAATGTGGCTGTTCCGGGTTTGCACCGTAAACTTGCCACATGGAGAGAGAGGGAGCGCATCCACACAGAACATGAAAGTCAATTAAAACACCTTCACCCTTCCCCCTCACAGTTTCCGTGCAAAAACAATAAACTAAAACAACAAAGACAAAATAACCAACCAAACTTTTCAGTCTCTGCCCCGCACTGTGGAGACAAGCACACTAAGCACCTGGGCTGATTAGCCAACACAACCCAGGTGCGACGCGTGTGCTCTCTCCACCAGTGGGTGTGGCCGAGCCATATCCAAGTTTTCCCTAGACCGAATGCCACAATATCTCTTGTTGTACACAGCAATTGTACACAGCAAGTCTTTGTGATTACAATGAGACAAAGATATTGTTTTTACCATTTACGGTTGTCAGACTGTATTTTTTTCTCAAAAGTGTAAAGGCCCGTCCACACAAAGAACAATAACTAACGATAACTATAACGAAAACAATGTGAGCATCCACACTGATGAACGATAACGTACTGTAAACAGTGGCACCAAGCACGCACTGCGCGCTCCAGCTATGTCGGCAGCTTGTAAATTCTGATGGATTTTGATTGGCTGTCAAGTGTTTCTATCGTTCATCAAATTGTTCTGAAAGTGATCCCAACGATATCGTTTGTCACTGTCGTTGTTGTTATGGTTGTGGTGTGGACCCCGCCATCCACTTGAGTTGGAACGATTTTTAAAACAAAATATTTATAGTTATCGTTATAGTTATTGTTCTTGGCGTGGACGGGCCTTAACAATGGTCATTACTCCAAGGTTACATTATGGGTGTCAAATATCAGAAAGATCAGAGGTCAAGGTTAAAAAGGGTACATTTTCCCCTGGGATGACCCTGTTGTATTATTGTATTTACCGTGAATGCACATAAAGCACCTAAAAATATCGCTTGTGTTTAGAGGAGTCAGAGTTACTCATAGCATGTGTTTAGAGGAGTCCGAGTTAGTTACTCATAGCTTGTGTTTAGAGGAGTCCGAGTTACTCATAGCTTGTGTTTAGAGGAGTCCGAGTTAGTCATAGCTTGTGTTTAGAGGAGTCCGAGTTTGTTACTCATAGCTTGTGTTTAGAGGAGTCCGAGTTACTCATAGCTTGTGTTTAGAGGAGTCCGAGTTACTCATAGCATGTGTTTAGAGGAGTCGGAGTTACTCGGAATATTGTGTAAGTGGAATTCCAGTGGCGGTATTTTTGTCCACCTGTGGGCTAGTGCTTAACATGAACAAATTAACATTTTACAGTGCATTTCAGTGTGATGCGCCTCCCAATATTGGAGATAAGCACTTGTACAAGGTGGATCTGAATAGCTTAATTACCGAATTTGAATAGAGACCTTAATTGAACTTGAAGTACTTTCCCGATTTTATTGAACTGAAATAGAATTGACACCCCAACCCTGTCGATAAATGACTTAACCAGTGTTTGAATTTAACACCCAGCTTGCGATTGTAGATTTTTTTGTGCACTGGCTGTTTGATAAAAAACAAACTGAGGCTGTTTTTTTGTTTTTTTCAGAGTCCTTGTGAGAACATCATCACAGTTATAGAGCAGTTCCAGGACAGCCTGTTTATTTGTGGAACCAATGCATACACGCCTCAGTGTTGGAAAGTGGTGAGTCACTGTCTGTTTTCATATACGGGTTTGTGTAATTAAAAGCCACATATGGAACACAACAGTAATGTGAACCCCTCCTTGTGTGTGGGAGAAACCAGTCCAATAAAACAAACAGCACACTGGAGCCATATTCAGAAAGAATTATGTTTTTCTTTATTTTATTTTTCTTCACTATAATGTAAGAGGTTTACGAGTACAAAATACTGGAAGGCCATTTAATTGTTTTTTTTATATTCTCCCACCCATTCATGACATGGGTTACCACATTAGAGGGAAAGACACTTTTCCACACTTTCCCACAAAATTATTTGTGAAAATCAGACGGCAAACTGAAAAATCACAAAGCAATGGAAGAAATTCTGCCTCTTGTCGTCAGTTCTGGCAATATAAGTCCTGCAGATGACTGTAAAATAGTGATGGGAAAGTGAGACTTCATGAACCATATAATGGGAGGATCTATAATGTGCTGTTAATCATTGGTAATCAAAATTATTTGATCGCCATTGCAAAACACCATACAATAGGATAACTTTATTTTTCCTCGATTTCACTATTCATATATTTATGAATCCACTATGCCATTATAAAGCCTGTATGTCATTAATAACACCACAAATAATTGTTGTGCCTCTATGACAGTGACTTGTAGTGCCACTTCCATTTTCTATGGATCTCATTTACCAAAGTACTTCCAAGAAACGTCGAAACGAATAACATTTCTATGTTTTATTAGCAAATCCACTGTATTTTTCGGACACAAATCTGTGTTGCTCAATGGCCCCACAAGCTTTCTCCTCCCATTTTTTTCTCACAGATATATATGTATGTACAGTAGGTAATTACATCAGAAGGCGATTACATAGGCTAAGAATACCATAACATGACTGTAACTTCATAACATGTCTGTTTGCTTCAATATTGATTAATACAATTTGAAACAAATATAAAAATTCTACAAAAGAAGAAATATAATATCAACATTTATATTCTATAGGACATTGACTAAACATGGCTCCTACAACAGTTTTTGTTGCCAGTGTAGCATTACTATAATCATTACTCTGGATTAAGTATAGTCTATTGAGACACAATGATGTGAATCATAGCACTGCTGTGCCTGTCTGTCAGTGTTTTGGCTGGTGGGAGTGACACAATGACGCAATGCTCAGCATGTTTTCTTAGCGTAAAGGTAGACACAATGATGATAACAATGTCATTAGTCATGATACACACAGCCTCACTTGGCAGGTTCATAAGCTTATAATACACTGTGCACTATGCACCAGGTTGGCACTTTTATGTGTGATAGCTACACCCAAATTCTGGGAATGTGCTTTGCTAATAAAGCAAGGCTGGAACTTCAGAGTGTACATTACATTACTGTACAGTCATTTAGCAGACGCTTTTATCCAAAGCGACATACAGTCAGTGCATACAGAAACGCCAGAACAGATAAGAAAGCACATTCTTCCCATAAAGTAGCAGCTATCCCTAGTAATGAACATTGAATGCAGTTCACAGTAAACTGGGTAAATAGTAAACACAGTAAATAGCTCTACAACAATTCTATATATTATAAATGTCTAGTCGTGTGAATCTACATTATATGGAAAATAACCTATTGTAAGGGGAAAGAATGTATTTCTCAGGTAACAATTCCACTTTGTCGATCATGTTTCTTCTCTGGAGATTGTTTTGGCATAACTGTGGAATGCATGCACTTTAGGAGTAGTCTTCCCACTGTAAAACCGATTTCTGTTACCCACCCTTTATTAAAATGTAGCCAAAAATACATTGAAATGGGGAATTCAAATGTTTTTAACACATAGCAACAGCATGTACACTATAATTAGCAGTCTCTGCAATGTTTTTATTTGACTGGCTACCCACAGTTCCGGAGCCTCTGTTTTAGATGGTAATTTATTGTGTGCATAAAATCAACTCAACTTTTTTTTCATTTTTTTTTTTTTTTTCTTTTTCTTTTTCCAAACAGTATCCTGGGGTAGATGACCAGCCAAGCAGGGTGATAAAGAACAGAGCAGGAACAGGAATTTCGCCTCCCGTTTACACACAGAACTCCTTATCTCTCACAGTAGGTGTGTAACACTGCTGCTGAGTGGTTGTTTGGTAAGACCTAGAATGGTGGTACAGTGGTGGTACAGTGACTGGAGGGCTACAGTGCCCACAGGGCGACTCAACCTGGCCCCTGGAGGGTTACAGTGCCTACAGGGCGACTCAACCTGGCCCCTGGAGGTTTAACGTGCCAGCAGGGCAACTCAACCCTGCCTACAGGGCTTTAAAGCTACTCATATCTGCTTCTATGGCTGCAGAGCTTACAATGAGGAACCAGCATTAATTATCTGGCATATTAAGGCCATATTTACATTGTTTATGAGTGATTGGCACACAGCATACAGTGCCATTTTCATGGGTTCTTGAATTTGAAGGAAATTGGATTTTGAAACTGCTTGAAATGCAATTGGATTGGCGGTCCAGGTGAGTGCGGAAACCCTGGTGTCGGTGTTCAGGTCATTGATTGGCAGATGTTTCTCTCAGAGGGGGAGCTGTATGCCGCCACGCCCCTCAATGGAGACGGCACATTGCTCCAGTTCCGCAGAAAGGCCGGTTACAGGACCAGTGTTTGGATGCACGATAAGTGGCTGGCAGGTAAACAAAGCACATAATTCTCATCATAGAACGAGGAATGACTTTTAATGTGGTAGCAGGTGGTCTGTGGGGGTGCTCAGACCTGACTTAACCATTATAACCATGAAAGCAAAAAACAGGATATAATGAAATTGCAGATTTTTTATATTCCGTTTCATTTTTATAATTCTTCTTAGTCAGAATTTGAACTCAAGCTGAATTCTGGTTGGATTCTTGGCAGCCCAGGTAATTGAGTGGTCCATAGTACTCATTATTCAAAATGATATAGAGGACACTAGGTCTGGAAATAAATTGAAAATCTATTAATTAATAAAATTCTTATGGAACATTATGAATTAATTTATTCAAAATTAATTCACAATTAAATTGAAAAAAAATGTTAATTCATTTCCAAAGTTGATGAGTTTAAATTGGATTTTCATTGTCAGGAAAAAACCCCTGAGTTGCTATCAAGTATTTTCTTCCTGTAGGGGTAAGATACATTTGTTTAAAAAGGGAAATCAATTAAGTTTTTTGTTACCTACAGGCATGATGAGCTATATTTTGTAAAATATATTCTTATCTCCAATTAAGACTAAAATATTGCATGCATTGCTTCTCAGACTCCCAGGGAAACATTGTGCCCTCCCAGCAATGTCCCAGGTTCTGTTTAATTACCAAGGACCTGTCACGCTGGCATTCAAGCTTCATTTTTTATACGTAGTAAGCATTCTTCCTAATTGAATGCCAGCAGTCTGGGTAACGGAGAGGCTGAATTAGATTAAATCATCTATCACTTACCCCTTTGTTGCACATGGTGCAAATCCCAGTCTCTATTGCAGAAGCCACTTTATAGCTTAATGACAGAAACCTTCAGGATAAATTTGTCATCGCAACACCAGGATGGACCTCCCTATCGTCCTTCACTGTCTTGTTGTATCAAAGACCTGAATTAATTTCTTGAAATATTTTTGGACATTGTAAAATTTCTCCAGATTTTTAAAATAAATGTCTATTTTCACTAATATTTAGAACAACATTTTTTTTTTCCTGATTGTACATTTTGGTCAGTAACTTGTTTAACACTATTCTTTGTAATGTAT
Source organism: Ilyophis sp. 1 JC-2022 (assembly GCA_022702515.1). NCBI lineage: Eukaryota > Metazoa > Chordata > Actinopteri > Anguilliformes > Synaphobranchidae > Ilyophis > Ilyophis sp. 1 JC-2022. Next base: position 28,228,080 of record CM040400.1, read on the forward strand.
CGGGGTAGTGTTTTACATTTTACCAGAATCTAAACGGTTAACGTCTTTCAAATGCATATTTGAACTGGGTTTGCACAAAAGCCATGGAGTCTTGATTGCTCTGAGCCAGAAACTAATCAGGGGAATGTGAACCTGCAACCTCCCGCTATTTTACTTGTGCTCTCCACAGAGCCCACCTTTGTCTCTGCCAGCTGGATCAGACGAAGAGAGGACCCAAACCAGGATAAGATCTACCTGTTCTTCAGGGAAAAGAACTTGGACGGTAATCCAGATGTCGATCCATGGATCTCCAGAGTTGCCCGGGTTTGCAAGGTGCAAGCATAAAGAATAGAAATTCTGCCCGCCAATCATAGGGCCAAGAGAGACAATATAAATTTGACCATAGTCAGAGCTCCAGTCAGGCACATGTCTTGGAATGTTTTCTTGTATGGTCTACCTCAGCCTTTTTTATTTTTAAATGAAGAATGCTGAGCTGTATTAGATGGGAGAGGCTGCATAGGTCTGATTGAACAGGAGAGGATGCATGTCTATGATTGGACAGAGTAGCAGGTTAGGCACTGATTTGACAGATGAGGTGATGCTCTGATTGGACAGAAGGGGATGCAAGACTCTAATAGGACAGTAGAGGGTGTGAGGCTCTGATTGGACATGAGAGGCTGTGTGGTTCTGACTGGACAGTTGATGATGCTAGGGTCTTATTGGACAGTACAGCAAAGCACAAAGTTACCATTCATCTGAAAGGCCTAATTCTATTGGTCTACTGGTTGGTAGTAGTCACATGGTGAACAGAGGATGTGGGGTGGCTCATTGGGCTGAGATACTGTTCATATTTGTGAATGCGCCCTGCAATCTGTCATTGAATCTGACTGTGTGTTGACTGTGGCTGGCAGTCCAGCAGGGCGTTATAAATGCCTATAAATGCCTCTAGCGACCAAGGAGGGAGGGTTCCACTGGTCTCATCTTAACGCCTTAGAGCGACTCGGGAGCCTGCAACCGTGCATGAAGCAAACTCCTCTGGTGCAATGAAATCAGGTGGTGGACTGTGGAGCGAAAAGCAGCTCGGTGAGCAAAAGGCGCCTCGGAAGAGAGGATGTGTTTGCTTGTGGTCTCCGGAATTTACGGAGGATACTCCCATGATGAAAGAGGCCTGTGAATTACTGGGAATTCTAAATTCCTCTGTCCTTTGTTCAAAAAAACAAACTGCTGTGACTAAAATGGTGGTGAATATGAGGACTGAGGAGTAACTACAGGTGTTCAGATTCCATTAAGTAGAACTATACATAATGTTTGGCAGAGCGGTATGCAGTACGTAGATCATTGGAATTACATATCCAAAATGAAACATCTCCGGTTTCATGGAAAACCTTTCTTTCTTTTTTTTTAAACATTTTTTGGAGGGAGTATGGTTATGTTTGTGAATTCCATGTGTTGCGCATGAGTTCAGCTCAGTTTTTGAAATTCTACACCATTCTTGTCCTTCCTCTTTCCGTCCCAATTTTCATTCTGATGCGTTACACACGCATGTTGCTGCACACACACTCATACGCTTGCATGTGTATGTACACACAATCTCACACACATGTACATTTGCACACTCGCATACACACATGCACACAAATGTATATTGGCATGCAAGCAGATGCACACAGTTGGCACCATAGTACAGGTGTTCATTCTTCTAGTTTCCTCACAGGTGGATGAAGGCGGGCCAAAAAGGTTCCTCCAGAGCATTTGGACATCGTTCCTGAAGTCGCGGTTGGCGTGCGGGATCCGAGGCGAGTCCCTGTACTCTAACCATCTCCAGGATGTGTTCGTCCAACACGCGGATGACTGGCGGGCCAGCCGGGTCTACACCCTCTTCAGCAGCAGCTGGTAATGGCATATTCTTCCCATGTGGCTCAAAGTGCGACTCTAAAGGTGCTTGCAGAGTGTAGAAAACAGGGAGCAGACAAAAAGTCCGGCAGACTGTCAGTGGAATTTTATCTTTCATAGTTCAGTGTACTTGAAGCATACTCAGTGTACCAATCCCCTTTGTAAACAATTCACATCATTTTTGCAAACAATAGTGGTGTCATTCATGGAAGAAGATTGCGGTACGAAGAACGTACTCTTGTAGGCGAAACGACAGGTCCGCACAAACGACTGCTGAGCGGACTGCCTAGGCAGATGTCTGCTTTGGGTCCGCTATGATGTCATTTAGGTGCGCCCACATACCTTATTATTATTATTTAAAAACCTTTTTTTTTGACAACTATGAAATGGCCTTAAAACCCACTACGCCTAACAACCACCACACATTAACTTAAAACCTGCTACGCCCAGTGACATCAACTCATGACAGTAAAACACACTACACCCAGCACAACCTCTGCACATTACAGTAAAACCCATTACACTGTCTCATTAACTCACTCGCTCGCTCACTCGCTCATTCATAGTCAGTAACTCAGTCAGTCAATGTCCATATTTCTCTTAAGTTATGGGTGGACACTTTGTGGAAGAACACCAAACTCCTCCATTGAAAAATAGGATTACTTTGACAGCAATGATGAGGTATTTCAGTGTAATGCCTACCTTAATGTACTGGGGTTTTATTCCTGCAGTCACAGTATTGCAAAAGCAGATGTTGTCATTCTGTGGTTTCTGTTTTAGTAACCGTAAGCCCCTCCCATCACAGGAATGGCTCAGCCGTTTGCGTCTATTCCCTGGAGGAGATTGACGATGTCTTCGAGAAGTCCTCCTTCAGGGGCTTCAGTGAAGAAATTCCAAATCCAAGGCCCGGCGCAGTGAGTCTGAGCAGCTTTCCCACAGATTTATGATTGTCTCTGCTTTCTTTTCCTTCCGAAATGTTGTTTTATCTGTTACATTGCTGACAAATATGGAAGGCCGGCAAAGAGAAACTATGTACAGTGCAGTCCAGAAGGGGGCTAGATTAATCTGTAAATTACACTGGAACAGTATGGAACACATGCTTGACTAAATGGCTGTAAGTCACCAAGGGTCTGTGGTATCAAATGAGTCTCAAACCATCACTCTGCTGCCAGACATGCAGTATGAAATATTGTCTTTTGACAATTTTCCTTTATATTTTTACAGAAGACAACATATTATAGTTTGTTTTTGTATGCAAATGACTTAACAGAGTTTCGCTAGAAATAAAAAAAATAGCGTAACAAACAATCATCTTGGCTGTACGTTACAGGCAAACAATAACCCTATAGCAACGTTTTAAAACATGAGTTTAATGAAACGGGTCATAGGGTATGGGAGACCAAATGTTACAAAATGTAATAAATAAATAGCAATGAAATAAATTATGAAATAAATAAGCAATTAAATAAATATCCGTTCATTCTTTTCTTAAGTCTTTTTTATTTATTTCCATTCGTATTTATTTCAAGGCATGTTTATTTTAAAACATCTCGGCCTGTCAGTCAACATGAAACGGGCAGGGTCAGCTATGATCATTGCTGCTCAGCCTATAGATATAAAAACCCATGTAAAAACCTTGAGACCGCTCAGATTTCTGCGCGGCCGCCATATTAAGCGGTAAAGATCAGCGTATTTTTGGCAGATGCAGACTTCCCATGATAAAATATACTAACTTGCTTCATTCTCGACTAATTTTTGTGAAATTTGACTTGTTGTTAATTAACGTGACAAATAGGCTATTTCCAAATTTCCAGGAACAGCTATTCTTGTAAAATGCTCTTGTAATGGCCTACAGGAGTTGTCAAAATATATATATAAGTATATAAATTTATAATTTCAGAGAAATGTGAATAGGCTACTATAATTGGGACGTCAACAACTACCACTAGGGAGCATAATGAACGCAAACACATTAGGCTACAAAATGAGCTGGAATAGAGCAAGTTACAAGTTTTTACATGTTTAGATAATTTCGCTTTTCTTACCATCTCGTAGCCTGTTTAAAAATATGCAATTTTACTGGGGTTAGCCTCGTAGCTGGGGAAAAATAGCTTCCTTATCCAGGAGATCAGCTTGACTGAGAATGTATGTGTGACCCACCGTTATAGAATTAGATGTGCATATGACAGAAGTCATATAGCTATTGCGCTGCGGCAGGTTGTAGGCTATAATGCATTAAAAATGTACATTATTATTAAAGTTTGGAGCAAGTGTCTGTGGTATCAAATGAGTCTCAAACCATCACTCTGCTGCCAGACATGCAGTCTGAAATATCGTCGTTTATAACAAGCTAAATAAAATTTAAATAAAAACATAGGTTATTTGCTACTCAAACTGAGAATGTGAGTAGGCTACATTATAAGTAAATTAACTTACTATTATGGCTTAAATACAATATTACATTACATTACAGTCATTTAGCAGACGCTTTTATCCAAAGTGACATACAGTAAGTGCATACAGAAAGGTAATCAAAGTAACTACAGAACAGATAGGAAAGCACATTCTTCCCATACAGTAGCAGCTATCCCTAGTAATGAACACTGAATGCAGTTCACAGTGAACTGGGTACATCAGCTCTACTACAATTCTATTCTAAATATTATAAATTTGGATACACAGTTCAACAAGAACACATACCATGAGGTCCTAGATAAGTATTAGTCCAGGTGGAGTCTGAAAATGTGTGTTTTCAGGCCACGACGGAAAGCAGGCAGGGTTGGCATGGAACTTAGGGGAATGGGAAGTTTGTTCCACCACTGGGGAGCTAGGGTGGAATAGCTCCGCAGTCGGGACGAGCGGGTGCCATTGACACGGAGGGGGCGAAGTGCAAGTCGCCCTGCAGTAGATGAGCGAAGTGGTCGAGCAGGAACATAGTTCTGGATCAAGTCCTGCAGGTAGACAGGGCCTGTCCTATTGGCTGCAGTGTAGGCCAGGGTCAGAACTTTGAACCTGATCCTGGCTGCAACAGGCAGCCAGTGGAGTGACCTCAACAGGGGGGTGACATGTGAAAATTTCGGGAGGTTGAACACAAGCCGGGCAGCTGCGTTCTGGATGAGTTGAAGAGGCAGGATGGCGCAGGCTGGTAAGCTTGCGAGCAGGGAGTTACAGTAGTCCAGGCATGAGGTGACCATAGTCTGGACCAAAAGCTGGGTGGAGTAGGTGGTCAGGTACGGTCGAATCCTCCTGATGTTGTACAGGAGGAGCCTGCAGGACCGTGCCGTTGCCCTGACGTGGTCTTTGAAGTCCAGCTGGTCGTCTAGGACCACCCCCAGGTTCTTTGCAGAGCGGGAGGCAGCCACCATGGTCCCGTCGACGGTGATGGAGAGGTCAAGTAGTGGGGAGGTCTTGTATGGCATGAAGAGGAGCTCTGTCTTGTCGAGGTTGAGCTTCAGGTGATGGGTAGTCATCCACTCAGAGATGTCGGCCAGACAAGCAGATATCCTCTCCTTCACCTGTTGGGTAGAGGGAGGGAAAGAGAGGAAGAGTTGAGTATCGTCAGCATAACTATGGTATGAGAAGACATGTGAATTGATTACTGAACCAAGGGACTTTGTATAAATGGAGAACAGCAGAGGACCCAGTACAGATCCCTGTGGGACTCCTGTAGACAGGGGATGGGATGCAGAGACAGAACCCTTCCAAGAGACTTGGTAGGATCTATCAGTGAGGTACGATACAAATATCTCCATCAAGACACAACAGCAAATACAGTGCCCTCTACTATTATTGGCACCCCTGGTAAGGATGAGTAAAAATCTAGCTTAATGTTACACTGAAAAAAATTAGAAAAATCCAACCTTTAATTGAAGTCAATTTATTATGAGGAAAAAGAAATCCCTCATCAAGAAATAATCATTTTTAACAAAAAAAAATGTGCCACAATTATTGGCACCCCTGCATTTATATATAGAATTAATTAATCATTTTTAATATTTGGTCGCATATCCTTTGCATGCCATGACTTCCTGATGTCTGTGACCCAACAACATCAAAAGACTCTTGATATCTTATTTTCTGGTACTCATACAAGCGATTAAGCTAATTCACCAAACGGTGAATTTTTTATAACCCTTTTTACTCATCTTTTCATCTTTACCAGGTGTGCCAATAATAGTGGAGGGCACTGTATATAGCCTATATAGCCTATGTATACCGTAACAGCGAAGGTATCTAAACGTGTAAAAAGCAACATGGAAACTTGCTCAAATAATTCCAGCTCATTTTGTAATTATAGATGGGCTATATTTCTGCAAAATGCAATGTCCTAGAATAAGAAAATAGGTGTGGCTCGGTCTAGCTCCATTAAAGTATGATACGCTAATACCGCTGTCTGATTAATCAAGAATTCAGAGCGACGGTGAAGTTAGATATTAATATCTTTTAAATTAATTAATAAATATTTTTTAAATATCTTTTTCATTAATTAAATTTTATTTCCTCAGTAAATTTTGAACGTAACCTATAGTGTTTTACAGTTTTGTATACAGTATACAGTTTTGATTCAAAATCATGCGGCTGTTTAAAACGACTTTTGTTCAGATTTGAAGATAATTACATTTGCATCTGATAAAACCTTAATTGAGTCCCAAAGTATCCGAGGATCATCTACTCATTAAAATAAAATGCAACATAGAAAGCGAACAGATTAAATGACAGTCTGCTTTTCAGAAACTGTTGATAACATCTGATAATACGTGGCTCACTTAAATATTAGGGATTTGACCAAGGTTAATCAAACATTAACTGACAAAAAGGCCTTTGTGAAATGTGTACGGGCTTGACTAATGGCTTGTGTCACATGGCGGCAGACCTAGTCAAATCCATTTTTCACTGCAACACTTATAAAATTTTAACACTCCTCCAGAGCCCTGAATTTCTTTACTAACCAAACCAACGGATGTTTGGGAGGAATGTTTTGTTCTGTACATTGGTTTATATGATTTATTTAAATGTAGTCAGTGTAGGGTGACTGGGTGTAGGGTGACTGGGTGTAGGGTGACTGGGTGTAGGGTGACTGGGTGTAGAGTGACTGGGTGTAGGGTGACTGGGTGTAGAGTGACTGGGTGTAGAGTGACTGGGTGTAGGGTGACTGGGTGTAGGGTGACTGGGTGTAGGGTGACTGGGTGTAGGGTGACTGGGTGTAGGGTGACTGGGTGTAGGGTGACTGGGTGTAGAGTGACAGGGTGTAGGGTGGCTGAGTGTAGGGTGACTGTTTAAAACGACTTTTGTTCAGATTTGAAGATAATTAAATTTGCATCTGATAAAACCTTAATTGAGTCCCAAAGTATCCGAGGATCATCTACTAATTTTTTATTAAACTTAAAAGATTCGGTCAGTTTCTTCTGAAATTGTAACTTGAATTATTAGCGTAATTTGTGTGGAGTGTGGTATTAAACCTAGGGCTAGTGGCCCAGCTGCGAACCTCGTCAATAACGCCAGTAATGTGTCTCTAGTGATTAAGTCTCTAGTATATTTGGCAGCCAGTAATATATGGAGGTAGATTTCTATCAAAAATAAACAAACACAAAAGTATAATCCACAATTATTTTTACCATCCACACACACACACACACCTCTCAGTTTGTGTTTGTAGGTATAATCCACAAATGTGTTTTTGTCATCCACCACAAACACCTCTCAACTTGTGTTTCATAAATCATCATTTGGATGAATGCAAAAATTATATTCACAAATGCAAATAACATTTTCAGATATTTCCAATGTTCACATGTTCAAATCAAAAGCTTGGCTTGCGAACTGGCAAATCTACATTTGGCGATCGAAGGACACGCTTGATCTGCTTGGATTTACGTACGGAATTTTGAGACAAATATTCCGCTGTTTTTCCCCGTGTCGATTCACACATGCTTCGCTTGTGATTCACACGCAAAACTTCTTCTTCGGCGCTACCTAACAAGGCGATGTGTGCCAGTTCGCAAGCCAAGCTTTTGATTTGTAAATGTGAACATTGGAAACATATCTGAAAATGTTATTTGCATTTGTGAATATAATTTTTGCATTCATCCAAATCATGATTTACGAAAAACAAGTTGAGAGGTGTTTCCGTGTGGATGTTCAATGTTTCTGCGTGTGGATGTTCAACGTTTCTTCTCCGAAACGTGGTATCACCAGCTGCGTTTTTCCCACGGCGCTTCGCATGGGCCCTCCCATACACTGGGCGACTCACTCGCCAATTTCGCCATGCCCAATCTACCGCCCATAGTCGACACTGGCACATTCCGGATTCTATTTGTGACCGTGTGGCCCCACGGTCTTAGCCATATGAGCCATCCAGCAGCCCTCCACTGATCTTTTTTAACTGGTGTAATGTGGATGTCGTGTTTGACCCGTCTGTCTCTCTTTCTGCAATGGCTGTTTGCCTGTGATGAGTCTGAGTTTTTAGTTGCCATTACAGCTGTAATAAGTTTCAGATAAGATTTATCCCATTTATTACAACTATATTTCAAACAGTCAGACTTTCAGATCTTGAAAAGGGGTTAATTTAACAAGTAAATTATAGTCCGGGTATGACGCAAGCCCTAACTTTGGGAGATCGGGCAAACGCAGGTGACAGACAAGCTACAGGGTCTGTTCAAAACTGTAAAACTTGAAAACATTGTCACCATGTCATAGTATAACACAGGCATACGCCACAGCCTAAATGACACTTACTGTGCGGACACCTTTTACTCTTAAGAAGTGTTGGGATCATTCTGAAGCTTTGCTCTGACCTTCTGTGGATGTGCCGTTCCAGTGTTCCCCGAACAGTAAGGACATTCCTGCGAAAACCCTCAGAATCGTAAAGGAGTTTCCCGAAATGAGCGCCTGGATCTGGCCGCTTCATCGCCAAGCTCCCTTCTACATCAGCAACAGTGCCTACACCAGGATCGCCGTGGATACGGTCACCGCTGTCGACGGTCGCCCTCACAATGTGCTGTTCCTTGCCACCGGTATGACCTCTCGCCTTTTAATGTTTGATATCAGGCTGCAGTGTGGTACAGTGGTTATTAACAGTAACCGTTTGGACTGACAGTGTGGTACAGCAGTGTTTCCCCTTTCCCTTTTAGGTGGGGTGGCCTACATAGTTTGCGGCCCCGCCTAAAAATATATAGTGGCAGTGTCATTGTTTTAAAACAAATGTATTATCATTAAAAAAGTGAATAGACACGTCTTCAGAAATTATCAACGATTCAATAGATTTGCGGAATGTGTGGACTCTGCTCAGTTAGTGACAGTTTGTACTGTTTGTAACTGCAACTAATCGGTCTGACAAAATGTTACAACTCAAAGTAGTATAAATTGACTATGTGAATATAAACTCTGTTGGTTTCCCCAGAGCGATTCAGGTTGTCATAGCATTTCACAGTGGGACTCTAAAGAGGAAAGGAATCATAAGTTAATTTGAGCCATATGGGAGGAATGTTGTTTCCCCCTTGAAATGTGGTCAAGCTGAACTCCCGGACAATGATAAACCAAATTCAATATAACATTAATAAATATCATAATCGCATCTTGCATTAAAAAATTCTGTCCGTTTTAAGGAAGAGATGGCCCATATCCCCTTCTGCAGAACACTAGGACCAGCTGTTGAATGCAACCTTTCACAAGGTGTGATTCATGCCAATCAGCAGGTCCATGACGAGTCTAGAGACTCGCATCCGTTAGTGTTGCAAAAATTGGGAAGTTGAGAGAGACCATATTTCCCCTGTACAACATACTCTCAGTTCATGTTTCCTCTTACAAGGTCTCTGAACTATATATCTATATTGATTTATAAATGGACTGTGGGGGAAGCTGTTAACTGCTGTTAAAATTAAATATAGAGGGCCAGTCATAGTCATGCTGTATCATCAAGCTTGCATTCTACACTTCTTTCATACGATGAGTTAACCTAAGTTTAGCTGATTAATCTTAAAGCTTAGTTGATTGCAGGCTTTGGTTTAACTTTAAGGTGAGAATATTAAAACTAATCCGGAATTTTTTCATATAAAAAAAAAAAAAGCCATATTTGATACCTTTTCACGCTGGCATTTATGTTGTAGAAATATCCATTAAAAGTATTTGCATTCTGTAATTGAGCTATTATGCTATTTTCCAGTGGTGCAATCAGGTGTGACAATCCTGCCAAGTATTGAAATGTGATGATGCACGCACAGGAACTTGCATGTCCAATGCGGAAGAGAAAGCGCCTAAAATTAGGTTTGATATGTTGCTCAGTATTACCGTGTTGGGCGACATTGTTGATTGTCTCCAGGCAGTCTTCTCTCTCCAAACCGCTGGATTATCTTTGAAGAAAATTAAACACTTGATGCGCCCCTAGTGCTAAACCCCCAAGCAAACCATGCTGCTTTGTTTGGGGTTGGAGCATCGTTTCAAAAGGAACTCTGGGATTTAGAGTATGAAAACAAACTGTTTTCACCGTCAGCAAATCCACCAGAACTGAAAAATGAGAGATTACAGCTTTAAATGATTTGTTAATCATTTAATCAAGCATTTGTCATTTTTATTTAATGTTTTTATGTGCACTGTTTATTTTAAAAATGACAGAAAAGGTCAAAGGTCAATCCTTTTTATTTATTTTTTGTCTGCACTGCATAGGACACCACCAAGGTGTACTGCAGGCTTTAAGCTTGTGTCGATTTTGCTTTAGGAGCCTTAGGAGATTGTCTGTTGTTTTCAAAGACGATTTTACAATCCCTACAGACGAGGGGATAATCCACAAAATCCTGGAGGACGACGTCACACCCTTTGTAATCTCTGAGATTCGCCTTTTCAACCACTCTGCACCTGTTCAGTCCATGAAACTCCTCTCCAACAAGGTCAGCCTTTCACTTGGATGTGAGGCATGAATGCACAAGTTATCATATAAATGACCTATCCTAAATTTCAATAATACCTCCACCTGCCTCACTGGAAACCACCGAAAATTCTTTCTGTTCTGAACATGTAAGTGCTCCATACATGGGGAAACTTGATTAGGAGCTTCAGTGTAGTGTCTGAGTTGTTTGTTATTTCTGAAATTTGAGCGCCGCTGAAAAGCCTTTCCTTGTTGGGTAACATACTGAATGGAATGTTTCAGAAGACGCGTATCTGTTTGGTTTTTATCTTTGCAGAGCAAGCTCTTGGTTGGCTGCTGTTGTCTGTATCTGTTTCGTTTTTATCTCCGGTCAGTACAAGCTCTTGGTTGGCTACAGGGATCTGGTTGCCCAGCTGGACCTGCGGAGTTGCCGGGGTTACGGCACGTCCTGTGCTGACTGCGTTTTGGCCCGTGACCCGTACTGCGCTTGGAGCGGTTCAGAGTGTGCGCCTGCAGTGCTGTAAGTGAAAGCCGCTGACCTGGGAACTGTTGTAATGAAACCAAAAACACGGAGGTTACTGTGCGTGTGCGAGTGCACTGAGGAGCTCTAAAGACTCAGCAGATAAAGATTTCTGTTTGTGTTTTGTCAATAGAAAAACCCCCCTGGCCACATTTTATTAGCCGTTTACAAATGTCAGGAACCTACTCAAACCTAAGAAACTGTCATAAACAAGCGTTTTTGTTTTTTCCCCTTAGGGGAGCCATTCAAAACATTTCTGGCGGCACTGTCGACATTTGTCACCAGAACGGAACAGGTAAATTTGCTTGAAAAATTATATCCATGATGTAGTGATTATATACAACACAGGAGCTTCTCTTCAGTGAAGTTGTTCTACCAAGACTCAAAAAGCCTTCCCGTGCTTTCCCAGTCCCCAAAGTGGGCTTGTGTCATGCCCAATAAACCCCTTTTCAAGACCTGGAGGTTATGCATTGGTGAATATAGTTATCATATATTTGCCAATCTAATATGAAATTTATTAAACTACCATTACGGCTATTAAAGTAGAGGTGATGGTGACTGTTGAAATAAAGGCTTGTCGGAGGACTTTTTTTGTTTGTGTTGGCATAAGCAAGTTTAACTGCTTGACATGAGTGCAATGCTATTTATGTGCACTATTTACTGAGGTCTTATAAATGTGCAATTATAATTTGAGGCTGAAAAGCTCAAAGTGTAAGTGGCACTGTTAAAACTGTATTTCTGTGATTCAAGTTTATGTATGCACCACTCTTAAATATCAGTCATTCTGACTTTTGTTGAAAGTACATGTAAATCTCACATGAATAAGACGACCTTGTGGACCACAGAACAAACTGTGACAGAATATTAACATTATGATAAGAGTATGGAAACGTGTCATGTTTTGAATATGCCCAATGTGGCTTATGAAGTACAGTGCACTATATGTTCCTATGTTGCAATAAAATGCAACATAGAAAGCGAACAGATTAAATGACAGTCTGCTTTTCATAAACTGTTGATAACATCTGATAATACGTGGCTCACTTAAAAATGAGGGATTTGACCAAGGTTAATCAAACATTAACTGACAAAAAGGCCTTTGTGAAATGTGTACGGGCTTGACTGATGGCTTGTGTCACATGGCAGCAGACCTAGTGAAATCCATTTTTCACTGCAACACTTATAAAATTTGAACACTCCTCCAGAGCCCTGAATTTCTTTACTAACCAAACCAACGGATGTTTGGGAGAAATGTTTTGTTCTGTACATTGGTGAAAATATATGATTTATTTAAATGTAGTCAGTGTAGAGTGACTGGGTGTAGGGTGAAGGGTGAAGGGCGACTGTGTCCGAATCAGCACTCTTCCACACTATTGAGTAGCCTTGGTGAGTAGATAGGACGAGAAAGTCGTTGAGTAGGCGAAAACTTTTCAAATTGCAGATGACAGACTTACATGTACTTCCGGGCTTTCGCTGAGTACATTCGGGAGCACACTTCAAGAAGTACACAAACATTTTGGTTGCATACATATGACGCGAGGCTTTGTTTTAAAAAAAAAAAAAAAAAGAGGCGCAGCTTCGCTAACGTTGCAACAAAAACAACACGTGACATGGCAGCGCAAGGGTGGGGGCGCGGGGTTGCATGATCTTGCAAGACTTTCCAAACAAATGGCAACTCAAGACTAGCCCAAAATATATTTTTTACCAAAACAAACATATTTTAAATTGAAATCATCATATTTTTCCTTTTTTAAATAAGTGCATGCTTTGCGACTTCATTTTTACCCATGACTGCACTTTGAAAGTATCCCTATGTCCTGCTTATGACACTTCCACAGTACGTTTGGAAAATAGTATGGCGGATATTTTTCGCGGACTGCTAAACAGTGCACATTAAACAGCGCACTTCTGCCAGTGCGCTGTTCGCAGGAGACAGGGTGCAGTAGATAGGGCTCTGATTCAGACACAGCCAGAGTGTAGGGTGCAAGTGCAGGGCGACTGAGCGCAGGGTGCAGGGCGACTGAGCGCAGGGTGCAGGGCGACTGAGCGCAGGGTGCAGGGCGACTGAGCGCAGGGTGCAGGGCGACTGAGCGCAGGGTGCAGGGCGACTGAGCGCAGGGTGCAGGGCGACTGAGCGCAGGGTGCAGGGCGACTGAGCGTAGGGTGCAGGGCGACTGAGCGTAGGGTGCAGGGCGACTGAGCGTAGGGTGCAGGGCGACTGAGCGTAGGGTGCAGGGCGACTGAGCGTAGGGTGCAGGGCGACTGAGCGTAGGGTGCAGGGCGACTGAGTGAGTGTCGGGTGCAGGGCGACTGTGTGAGTGTAGGGTGCAGGGCGACTGTGTGAGCGTCGGGTGCAGGGCGACTGTGTGAGCGTCGGGTGCAGGGCGACTGAGTGAGTGTAGGGTGCAAGGGCGACTGTGTGAGTGTCGGGTGCAGGGCGACTGTGTGGTGAGACCAATTCACTTGATCCCAGTCTTGTGTTCACACCACTCCCTCAATGTCCTCCAGATCAGCAGCGTCACAGACCGCCACCTCATGACCTTCCGGGAGTTTCCCACATCCTGCCCAGGGGCGTGGCCTTTTACCTGTCCTGCCCTGTACGTTCCCATCACGCCTCTTACACCTGGGAGCACCAGGGGCGGAGCAGCCCATGCGTGACTGTGCAGACGCAGTCTGAGTGCCTGCACCTCATCCCGGCTGTGAGGGAGGAGCACTATGGGACCTATGAATGCATCTCCACCGAGCAGAACTACACCAGAGTCCTCAAATCCTACCGGCTGCACCCTCCCATCGACAGTCGTGCGGCGAGGGCATCGTGGCCCACCGTCACTACAGCCCTCCCCCAGCTAGCGCTAGTCTTCACCCTCTGGCACTAAAATAAAGACTTAAGATTGAGATAAAGCGTCCTTCACCAGCACTAGGAAATACAAGAGCCATTGCCCTGATTTTTGACTAAATACTAAATGTAGTATTATTATTATTATTATACCTCTATTAAATTGCAATTTTCTTGCGTTTATATTGATTGGGGTACAATAATAATAATAATATAGAACATTGCAAATTGATTGTTTGGATCAGATCCTGGCCATGCCAGTGCCAGCCGTGGCTGAGGGTCCTCCTGAGGTGGTGAGATGCACAATTAGCCGTATTGTTGAGGGATTTGGTCAGCCTTGCTCAGCTGGAATACTGTGGAATGACGTACGATGACACTGGTGACCGGCCACCGGCCGCAAAGCTTTTCCAAAGTCAGAAGTGCTAATGTGTTTCTTCCTTGTGTTGTTCCTAGTTACTGTAACTCTAGAGGAGTTTTAAGGGTTTGTTTTCTTTGATGAGATTGTTTCTGCCACGTTATGGACAGTGCATTAGGTCATTTATTGCCGGTTGTGAGTTGCACAGTAGAATAATGAATAATTAACTGCCCTTTAGAGCCTGTAGATACACAGGCTGACAGTCTTGCGTTTAGTTTGTAAATGCCCTGTCTGCTCACATTGATACTTCACAATCTGAAAAATTGTGGTATCAAGGGACTTCAGTTCAGATTATTAAAATGATATTGTGTAGACAACGCAGTCCATCAAAAATGGTGGTTAACAAAATGTAATCGTTGCAATAAGTTATGAGTAGTATATCTCTTTAAACTCTTGACTCAGGATTATATTTTTTGAATCTCTACATACACACTCAGAAAAAGGTTCTTTGGCTTGTCTCTGTAGGGAACCCTTTCTAATTCTTTATGGAACACTAAAGGTTAAAAGTGTGACAAGTGTGAAAGCTCCTAGATTGAACCATTTAGCCTGACCAAGCACAGAACCCTTGCAATAGATAGGGTTCCACTATAGAGAGACAGGAGCCTTTTGGAACCCTTTCTTCTGAGAGTGTACATTCTAAATCTCAGGAGTTCACACTGAGGAAAATGTATCCCGGAATTGCTGCTTTGTTGACTGATGACTTTTTGATCTGACATGGCCTGTAGAATACAGCGGCCTTTAGAACGCGCTTCAAAGTCAGTCCAAGGATAAGTATTATTGGTTAATTAGCTTAGGTTGCAGAGCTATCACGTTATGTTATCATACTGCTGGGCACTTTCTGAAGTAATTCACCTGACCTTCCTTATCTTTGGTGCCTTAGTCCCTTTCTGGGAGTTCAACCTTCAGACCTTTGGTTATAACTACGTCTTATTGCCTTAAGCATTATTATTATTTGGTGATTATTCTAATCACCAAATAAATTTGTCAACTGGGCAATGTCAGATTGAATTTGTTACTAGAATACTGCCTTGATCAGTTCCAAAAGTATCAATCCTCCATTGAGCATCAAATTCATTTAAATGGGCAATAATTAGGATTACAAGGGCAATACAAATGAAGGAATATGTCAATTTTATTACTAATGTATTTATTTATTTATGTTGGCAAGTAAAGTGCTGTTTAAAAATATATATATTATTATCCCTAAAATAATAATTTAATTTACTTTTATTTATATTGATGAGTAAACTACAGCTTTAACAATTGTTCTATACATTCCTGATTTAATTTTCCTTTAATGTTTTTCCAGAGTGTATTTTTGTGACTTTACGCATGGTTTATCCTCTGTGCTTTAATTGTTTGGGGTTGTCCTTCCCTGAGATGTATCAGTGTCAAGTGATGGTACTTCAGAAGCAAAGATTTATGACACTTCAGGTATGACATCAACATTATGACTGTCTTTTGTTTTAGATTATATAAACCAATTTGGAATGATAAATGTCATTTTGGATGATGGAAATTAGAACACACATTTATTTAAAAGATAAACTATATTGATAAACAAATATTGTTATGGGGACCCTTATGGAAATGTAATATACTGCAGTATATTTAGTGATGATAATTATTTTATATTTACAATATACTGCAGTATATTCTTTTTCCATAAGGGAACAAGAAAATGTGCCCTTGTAAATGGTTCCAGATCATTTTGACATTTCAAACAAGCAGTATGAGTATTCCGTTTTCTCAACACTTTGCACAAATGTAGGAGCTACATATTATTGTAGTCAAAGTTAACTAGTATTGTTAAAGCAATAAACAATGTTTCTTGTGACAATATGTTCCCCTTCTTTTCTTAGTGTTACTGCTGTGAGTTGTTGACTTGCATTTATTATTCTAGATGGTTAGCATGCACTGCTTTAGTCCTTTCATAGGGCTAGGAATAAAATATCCCCCAAAATCAAGAAATGTTGAGCATAAATACCTTATTGCCATGCACATTTTAAAGATCTCTGCTTTTATTAAAGGGACTGGCAACTCAAATTGATGATTCAGCTTTTCAGTGGTTAATTGTTGTCATCCTGGGGTGTAATAAACATAGCCCAAGGTTTTGAGCAGGCGGGATTAAAACGGAATTCAGGCAATCAGCCAATGATCTGGAATTTCTTCCACCCTCTCCGGAAATTCTTTACACCCTCTCTGGAATTTCTTTACGCCCTCCCCTTCACCAGCGCGTTGCAGCGAGGGTCGCTTTAGCAGGCAACAACAGTAAACAACTTTTTTGTTCGATGTGTGCTTTCCTCTGGTTTATCTTTCACAAATGTCATGGCAAAAGAAAAACTGTTCACGGAGCGTATTTGCATGAGGTATGTTTCTGGCCTAACGTTACTATTTGAAAGACGTGGGTCTCTGAGCTTAACGTTAGTATTATTATGTGAACGGATCTTCTTTAGTTCAGTGGCTCAAACATGGTATGGTTGCAACTTGCAACTCTTGGGCGTGGCCTGGATATTAACTAATCTTCACGCCCACCCAGTCCTGAGAACTGCATAGTCGGCAGAAAGTGACACTTTTCAATCTTAACATGTCTTTGGAAAAAAATTCTGAACGTTGATTTATTGGTACTTTTCTGGGCCCCGTTTCTCAAAAGGATCTTAGATAAAGGCCATTTAGTTTTTATATGACTTTCATTGCTTGTTCGTTTTTTGTCACTTGGTTTTTGTCTGTCTTCCTCTATTTTTATTATCTGTTTTATGTAATGAATCAGTAAATATTAATCATTTTAATCATAAAATTAATAAAGCACAAACACAAAACATTCTAAGATGATCTTAACTCTAAGATGCTTTTGGGAAACGGGACCCTGGCTGTTTACATGCTTGGAGTGGTTGCGGTTGTTGAAAGTGATGAGAGAATCACTGAATTAACCTGACCCTGGATGACCAGCTGAGTTTCTCAGGACCCAACTGGCCTGGTCACTTCACCATCATCCCCTGCTGGTGGAAATACCTTCCTCACTCAGTCAGGAAGGCAGTTACTGCAAACACACTTTTTCAGACCGTAGCTCAATTAATCTTTTTTGTTGTTGTTTCGTTTTTTTTTTTTTCCTCTTTATTTCGCAGGTCTTATGGCACACACACATATCTTGTGTTTGGCTATCTGCCATGACCTGCCCGGAATGACAAAACTAATTCCAGGAAGGAAAAACAAAACCTCTTTAATTTTTAAAGCTGAAAGGAGAGCAGAACGGCATTCATATTTTATAAGGGACAGACGATGGATGTGGGGATGTTTGTCTGGATTGTGTCAGTAATGTGTTGACGAGGAAAGGAGCAACTGATAACAGATAAACACAAAAATATGCCAGCCAGGGATGACAGTTCTAAACATAATGTGCAGCTGATTGTGCTTTGAACATTGTGTAAACACAATCCGCAGCCCATTTAGGCCTCGGAAACCAGGCGTGTTTCCAATAAATTACTTAAGCACTTAAAGGTGCATTTTGCAGGATTTTTTACCACGAAAACACTAAAATAATCATGAGTCATATCTATGATGCACTGGCAATCTGCGCACATTTGCTGAATTCATGCTCCTCTGCCTGTAGGTGGGATCGGTTGTCAGCGGAGCGGTTGTAGATGGCTATCCACTGCAATGGCGGACGTGAGGTGCGAGTACAGGGAAGCCAAACAACAAGCCAGCAGGGCGTGTTCAAGAAGCAGAGTCAACCTAGGATCTGCTTTTCCTCGATGGCGACTGCTTAAGTTTAGCAAGGGGATGAAAAGCAATGCGGAGTTGGCGTGTTTTTGTTGGACCTGTAATGTTAGCTCTAGCGATCGAGCTAGCTACTTTAGGTAGCTAGATGGCCGTAGTTGGGTTCCTTGAGTGGGCAGGGTTGAGGACGGAGGAGGAGACTGCTTTTATTGTAAAAACAGGACCACAGTAAGGCTACAAATCCTGCATAGTGCACCTTTAAGTGCTGAAAAGCACCAAAAACCTGGGGACACTGCAGATTGCAGTTTGAGATCCCTGAAATAAAAATTTAAAGTGTTGAAAAATGTTCACAGGCTTGAAATAGCTCTATTAAGAAACCACATTTACCTACCATTTAATTGGCTAAAAAAAAAGTTCTCTACCTTTCCACCTTTCAGCTGTGTGGTGAGCATTCTGGCGCAAAATGGCTGCCGTTGCATCGCCCATGTGCGTGCTTCACATTGATGGTGGTAGAGGCGAGTTTCCCCCTCTTTATTGTAAAGCGCTTTGAGTCACCGGCTGGTGAGAAAGGCGCAATATAAATGCAAGGCATTATTATTATTATTACCTTGTTCAAGTTTGATGACCAACATTTTCTGTGGTAGGAGACCGAGTGGCTGAATTATTATTATTATTTATACTCAAATCCAATGCTCTTCTGAATGGCTTTGTTAGTCTTACTGTGCTGTGTCTTGGTGAGCTGTGATTAGTGTTGGCATAGCATAGTGCTGAGGTTTGGATTACACTCTGTTGTATGTTTTGGAGTATTAAAACAATTTTTTTGAGCGTACTCCCCCACCTGTTTTAGGCCACTTAAATTCCTTCGGCACCGAAGCCCAAAGCTGACGCCAGCATAAGTGCTTGTATTTCTTGCTTCAGAGAAAGAAGTGAACTCCCTCTGCGCATATGAAAAGCAAACAAACGCAACAAAGAGAATTCAAGTTTTTGAAAATTGCAAAGTGAACAACAAAAGGTTTTCCTGTCAGCAGAATGAGATGGTATGGCTGCAAAAATATAATTTCCACAGAGATATCGGGGAGCCTTTTTTAAATTATTTTTTTACACAGAATTGTTGATGTGAAACAACATCCCAGGTCATGCAGAAGAGACGGGGACCCTTACTGTCTTCAAATCCAGATAAGAGGCAGTGCTGGATACTCTAGTCTGTAGGTCAGTGGTCCCCAACTCTTCCTGGAGATCTACTGTCCTTTAGGTTTTCATTTCAACCATAATTTGGCACACCTGATTCTACTGATTGGCAGCGTTTTTCGCTGTTGAATGATGTGTGCTTTGTTAGGTTAAGTTACCCCTTATGAGGGTTTTATTTCCCAAGAGGGTTAGGGTTAGAGTGAAAACCTACAGGACAGTAGATCTCCAGGAACAGGGTTGGCATGGCAAACACTGCTGTAGGTAAATGAGGCGCCTATACTTTTGGTCACTAGTTTTTTTTCCGAAGATGTTTTTGTAGTATATTGAATGCATCTTCCTGGATGATGTCATGTAATTTGGTGGGTTGATAAGCATCTGTGGGGGGGGGGGGGTGTACATAGGGTGTGAGCTAGGCACATGGAAGCATTAAGCTGCGGCTTTTTGCCCCCAGCTTATTTTCATATAATTGTGTAATAAACGTACTTTTAGAGACACAACGGCGTCTCCAAGTTATTATATTGACATACTACAGCATTAGCAGGTTTAAAGAGACTGCGTGCAACACTTGCCATAAAAAAGGGCATTTGGCCAGGAAATGCAGATGAAAAGCAAAATTTGGGAGGCGTGGCACTGCGAGGGCACATCATGTTCACTCCTCCCAACTTAGTGATGTAGTAGAGCTGTATGTTGATGATGCATACTCTCCAATGCAAGTACTACTGAGTAGGTTGCTCCTATTACTGTTAAACTGCAGATTAATGATGTAGCTGTTAGACCATTATTGGGGAGCGAACATATAGTTGTAGTCTAGGGGGATGGCCGAGACCTTCTTGGACGGGACTGGTTGCGGGTTATAAGGTTAGACTGGTCTGAGATTTTTTATACAAAGTCTGAGGTCGTTAAAGATCTTATAACAAAGTACAATGAGGTGTTTGAGGAGGGCTTGTGTAAGCTAGAGGGAGTACAGGCTAAGATTCATGTGGATCCCCAGGTCCAGCAATGTTCTGAGACCAGTTCCATATTCTTTCCAGGTGGTAGGCGGAGTTGGATAGGCTAGAGAAGCTGGGGGTCATTACGCCAGTACAATTCTCTTCATGGACAGCACACATTGTACCTGCGGTGTCTTCCTGGATGATATCATGTCAATTAGTGGGTTGATAAGCATCTGTGAGTGGGGGGCGTGACATTGGGTGTGAGGCACATGGAAGCACAAAGCTGCTGCTTTTTGCCGATACCTTGTTTTCAAATAATTGTGGAATTAACTTACTTTTAGAGACACGACGGCGCCTCTTCAGGTTATTATAGTTTTCTCAATTGTATTTCAGGCATTCTTCAACATGAGGTCAGTAGAGCTTTTTTTGGTTGCACGTGTTAGACAGTATCACCCAGTCATCACCCAGTCATCCATATTGATAAATCAGTTGCCCTTTGTTGATGATTGATGGCAATGCTCCAGCACTGCTTTGTGCTGCGTTCTATGTGTTTATTAGAACCATGGACATGTTGAAGTAGCATATTTTTAATCTGTCGTCTAAGTAGCCTATCCACATAAAAATGCAGTTCTATCACCTGCACAAAAAAATTATAGAGGGCTGTTCATGATAATGAAATGGTTAGGCCAATTAAAAATGAAATGGATTAAAACAGAATCGGGTGGGGGATGTAGTGAGGTAACCACGACCGCAGGTGATAGCATGAGTGCGAGTCTGGTCAAATAAAATGCACCATTGGCTGCTATTCTACCAGAAGAGCAAGCTCAAGTGGGAAACATGGAACATAACCACTGGGTGATAAAAACCCTGAATCATCACCAAATTACATACATGGTTGCTCCGCTGCCTCGAGGACAGAGGAAGCAACTGATGCCGATGACACTACGTCCAAGTCATAAAACCCATGTTCAGAAAGTAAAAGTCCACCCCAGTATTTTGTTCCAATCACCTGGATTTGCTAATTAGCACAATTCTTCAGCCAGAAGGTAGAACTAATTAGTGAAATCAGCTGGCTGAGTTCATGGATGGTAGAAAAATATGGCAGGCTTTTACTTTCTGACCCCTGGACTTTACACCTCTGACAGAGGTGTAGCGGACGCGCGGTATGCGGCTCGCACTTCCAGTACCCGGCCATTCTACCACAATCCAAGGCCACTTTTGTGACGATACACATTGTTACAGTTAACATTAGTCCTGTTGAACTTGTCCGAAATTGAAATTGTACAGAGAAAAAATGCTGCGAGAGCGCAGTCAACTAGTATCTGGGGGTCGAGGGCAGATCAACCAATCAAAACGCTTGGAATGCTATGATGTCCTCTGCCCACAGCTATAGATTGTAGAGGAGAGTGTTCTGCCCAGAGAAAAAGCGGTCTGGCTAGAACTCCAGTGGGATCCGTCATCTGAGTGTTTTAGTGACAGTGGTGAGCCTGCGTAGCCTACTCTGAGGTAAACTGGTTTAAATGATCGTTTCACTTTTCACTTATCAACCCGGACTTTATTGAACGATTGTTTCCCATAATTTACAATTGTGCATAGCACAACCTCACTGATAGCTTTACATTTTAACTGCAGATTCTGTGGGTTTAAACGCGTTCCAATTTTGGCAAGTAGTTTTGCCTTCAAAAACCACGATCTCCTTTTCGAAAATGAGAAACGCACACTATAGGCCACTCAGACATGTCTGTAGGCTAGGCTATATGTTCTACCGAAAAATAGAATGAAATGAAAACTCTCCCCAAACCATTCTTTATAGGCTATCGGGTTTTATTTTATTAATTCTGCATTTCCATAAGTCTGTTCTCTTGGTTACAACTGCGAGATATGACATTAGGCTAATATTTAAAACGTGTTCTGAATAAACAAAGACAAACCGAAAATTCACGAAGAGACCATAAACAACTCTGAGTTTCCTGTTTTCGAAAAGGAGTTTTATATTGATTTTTGAAGCCAAACTACTTGCCCTCCAGTGCGTTGAAACCCACTGAGAAGCTGCGGTTAAAAAGGTAGCCCAAATTCTGGAATTGCAACTGTCAGGGATGTGGTAGGAACTCAGGCGCAGACGGCACGTAAAAAATAAAGTTTATTTTCGGGTCGAAACCCAGGATGAGGCGAAGACGTGGTCAGAGGACAGGCAGAGATAAAAACCAGTAAACACGGCAAAAGTACAAAAACACAATCCAAGCGAAGTCAGAAAACAGAAACAAAAGTCAGAAATATGGAAAGAAGGCAAACGGGAAACTAGCAGAAACACGGGTAAAACAAAGGCTTGTAGCGAAACCGGGCAAAGATTGGCAACTGTGACAAACTCGCAAAGAACAGAGTGGAACTTAAATACACAAGACTTAACAAGCAAACTAGAAACAGGTGAGTAGCGGGGCAGGTGAAACGCATAGGTTATCCGGAGCAGAGACGAGAGGCGGGGCTGACGCAATGAGGAAGTGAAAACACAAGCACATGGATGGGAGACTGAGAAATGAAAACAGATACACGAATAACACTGAAAACGAAGTAACAGAAAATACAAACAAGATTCAAGTAACAGATTCAAGTAAGTACTGACAGTAACTTGAATGAAAACGTATGGGTTATGGATGTAACCTTGGTTTTATCAATACGATCAACACGCCATGGTATGGGTCATCCTCGCCGAGATGAGGAGCTGCAAGAAGACCTTTTATCAAATTAACCACCACTACGGACGGAACCACATCACGCCATAAATATGCCCGACCTCTTTTGCCGACTTAAGTTCCCCACCTGACCACGCAGCATGGCGTGTTGACAGTATTCACAGAACCTGTACAGTCTTTCATATTTATATTTATATTTCCGGTCAACGCGCCACTGTATGTACCAAATAAAGTCAGGTGGGGGATGTAGTGAGGTAACCACGACCGCAGGTCATGGCATGAGTGCGAGCACGGTCAAATAAAATGCACCATTGGCTGCTATTCTACCAGAAGAGCAAGCTCAAGTGGGAAACATGGAACATAACCACTGGGTGATAAAAACCCTGAATCACCAAATTACATACATGATTGCTCCGCTGCCTCGAGGACAGAGGAAGCAACTGATGCCGATGACACTACGTCCAAGTCATAAAACCCATGTTCAGAAAGTAAAAGTCCACGCCTGTGGGAGGGGGCACGTTAGAGCTGCTGTATGCTGTGGAAATAGTCTTTATGAGCACTGTTTAGACAGGGCAAGACCCTGCGTAGCCCCTCCATAACCCACAAACAGGTTATTAGTCCTCCTAACCGCACTTGTGCGGGAGATGTAAAACCGCAGAACCCGGACAGGGCACAGTGAGTGCAGTCTGGCCTCTTCAGGGGTCTCATGGGGAGGATGATGAAAAGCCTCCAACATGATTAGCCGAGAGACATATGGGTTGGGACGCAGAGAGACCGATGAGCTACTGTCCCCCAGCCGCATACAGGCAGGATGTATCGACAGTGCATGCAGCTCACTCGCACGCCTCGCAGAGGCGATAGTAAGCAGGAAGGCTGTCTTCAAAGAGAGGAGCTTTAGGTTGAGCCCAGCCAGGGGCTTGAACGGCGGCTCAGTGAGGGCATTCAAGACCAGCTGCAGGTCCCATGAAGGGACTGCGTTAGATCTAGGCGGCCAAAGCCGCCTGGCTCCTCGGAGGAATTGGCTGGCGATAGGGTGAGCTCCCACCATCCAGCCCTCAATACGGTCATGGCAGTCCGATATGGCCGCCAGATATCCCCTTAGCATAGATTCCGCCAGTCCTACTTCAAAAAGGGACTGGAGGAATGCCAAAATGACTGATACGGGGGCCGCGATTAGCCTAGCAGTCTAAGGCATAGACTTTGTTTGTGTGGTTGTGCCCAGTCCTGCCAGATCCGAGTATAGCCGGTGCCTTGAGGGAGCAGCAATTGGCGGCCACTCCTGGGGTGGGGAGAGGACTTGGTGGGTGAGAATTGTCGCATACAAAATTACGTCGGGCGAGCTGGAATCACAGTCAGAAGCTTGAAGAGCGACCTCTTTCCTACTATCAGCTGACGGGGTCTAGTGGCGAATTCTCAAAGCAGTTTCTACACAGGAAATTTCATTAGATAGGGTATAATTGACTACCAAAGAAAATGGGGAAAAAATTGAATTTTTAATATATTTCTTTTAAATGACTGATATGTCACACTGGTATGTCACACTATGTCAACCTGCCCCACTTCCCGGCGTATAGGACCCTCGTGGAGGAGGCCTTAGACGCCTGAAGTGTCTTAAGCACTGCTGACTCTAGGCCCTGCGGGCACCTCCGCCCACGGGTTAAACATGCAGGTTGTAAAACTCTGGGTTCGGATGCCACAGCAGGCCCTGGCCTTGGGCTGGCATATCTGCCCTGGTTGGGAGGTGCCAGGGGGTGCCCCATAGGGGACTTAGGTCTGCCATCCATTCCTGCTGGGGCCAGTTGGGGACAATCAGCAGAACTTGCGCCCCTGTGTTTCTGATCCTTGCCAGAACTGTGGGCAGGAGAGGCAAGGGGGGAAAAGCATAGAGCCGGGCTGGAGGCCACTGGTGTGCCAGCGCATCCCGCCCAATGTCCCCGTTGTGCCCATCCATTGCGTACCACAGGGGTCAGTGAGCATTCTCCCTGGATGCAAAGAGGTCCACCTGTGCCTCCCTGAAGCGGGACCAAATAGACTGCATGATATCTGGGTGTAGGCGCGATTCCCCTGGTCTCGGGTCACCCCTGGACAGCATATCGGCTGGCACATTAGTTGTGCCCGGCACATTAGTTGTGCCCGGCACATGTGCCCATAGCAGGATTTGATGTGCGAACGTGTCTGCGCCAGACCACTGGGAGGAAATGGTTCAATGCCTGAAGCACTGCCTCAATTTCTAGCAGGTTGATATGCTTTTCTGCCCATGAGGGGCTCCACGACCCCTGCCCGAACTGGCCCCCTCTGACAGCTCCCCAGCCGGTCTTGGAGGCATTTGTGGTGATTGTCACCCTTGAACCTACTGGCCCCAAGGGATCACCCTCCTTTCAGGCACTTTGGGTAATAGTAATTACCTGTACCCTGACTCCAATGTGCTGAGCACCCAAGGACATTTGGGTATGTAGGCACCACTGCGAGATGAAAAGGGGAAAAAAGCGGTGCTAGAGGCTGGTAACCGGCTTCGGGACCGGCTTTGGTAAGCTGAGTTACCGGGGGACTTTCGGAACCGCACCCCGTTCCGCAAAGAATGCCAGGGCCTCAGGAGCCGGATGAAGGCCCCTGAAAAGCCCTGTGCCCCCCAGTGGGGGCGGGCCTAAGGCTGGGGGTGCTCCGCGAAAAAAACGGTTCGCGCACTGGGGGCTGCGGGGCTGGAGCCCGTCCTACTGCCCCCAAACATCTCTCTCGCTCTGCGTGACTGCTCCAAGGCAGCCTCCACAGGGCCGCTACCTGTTCCTTGTCCGCTAGACTGGACTGAGCCAGCCACACCTGGCGGCGTGCCAGGACGAGTGAAGACATGGAGTGCCCCAGGGCTTGGGCATGAGCACGACCAGAGAGGCCCCTTCCGGCTCTTTTCCTTCCTCTTTTTTTTTCTTTTTCTGCTGGAACGGCAGCGCGCTGCCCACAACTAACAGGAATGGAGTATGTCCGACACCAAGCTAAGGGCCCAAATCAGTGGTACTGAAGGGCGCGAAGAGGTGTGGAAGCCTCAGGTAGCGTCTGCCCTGACAGACACAGGGGCTGTATAAGACAGAAGGGTATCAGTTCAAACCAAATATCACTTCTGTAAAGAAACGGCAGCAATCTGCCTACAACAACAATTGCAAGCGTGTCCAGCACCAGGTAAGGGCCCGCAACAGTAGCAGTGGAGGGCCGCGAGAGGGCGCGGATGCTTATTTTATTATTTATTTATCATTCGTTGTTACTGTTGTTATTGTTGCTGTGCAACTAACGGGTGAACTAACGCAATGCCTAATATGGCTAGCATAAACAGAAAGGTATTAGTACAACCAATATAATTTCTGTATGAAAGAAAAATGACAGCCATCTGCTTCGACTTGTACAGACAAAGGAAACTATTGAATCCTTAACGTGGCTAAATGCAATCAGAAAGATATCGGCTTAAACCCGATCTAATTCTGCAATGAAAAACCGACAGTGAACCGGCTACAACAAGGTAACAATTCTACCGAGTAACATAGCGAAACAAACAGCAACAAACCGCAGTTCCGCGTTGCTGGGGGAGGAAACGTACTCCGTTCAGGACGTAGCTCCAGGCGCTCGGGAGAGGCAAGAAAGAAAAAAAAAAGTTTCGATATCGCAGATTCCAAAGGAACCAAGCAAACACAGTCTCGAGGAGGCAAAAGAGGTCGGGCTGCCCCATATTTATGGTGTGACGTGATTCCGCCCGTCGTGGTGGTTAATTTGAAAAAAACAGTCTCCAAGCAGCTCCTCCTCTCGGCGAGGGTGACCCATACCGCGGCGTGTTGACCGGTATGAAATAGAACAAGCATACACAGGGACCAAGGTTGGGCTAGCTTGTACATTGGCCAGCTAATTTTAACTTTAGCCAGTCCACTCAAACTTGCATTTGACACAGTTTAAGTAGACGTTTTCATTATTTAGATCATTCTGATATGATAATGATGAGCTATTTCCCTCCTGATGAAATAAAGTGAATAAGGCTTATATGGGGGAGAGAGGAGTAAGACAGGCTGCAGCAGCTCAACTGGGCCCTCTGAGCCACAGCAGGTAGCAGTAACGCTGCGTTCACACATCCAGCAACTTCGGTCGCCCAGTCGCCGGAAGTCCATTCATTCTCTATGAAGCTGAGCGACGGTCAGCGACCTGAGCGACTACAAAACTGAGCGACCAAAATCGGCCGATAAATGTTGCCCGAAACTTAACTTTTGACCGACCATCGGCCGTAATGCTGCGTTCACACAGCGAGCAACTGGTCGCCGAGTCGGTCAATTCTACGAGGCTGGGGGCGGGGCAAGAGCTTCCCGTTGTGTCATCCAAGTCAGTTCGTGCAGCTACAATTATTTGATACAGATAAACAACGGCAGTAGCCTACGTATAACAAAGATATATTTGCGATGCATCCAGGCTGGTAGATCCAATATGATATTGGAACCCTAGTGCTTTAACTGCCTACACATAACACACACAACTAAACAGCATTCCTGACAATACAGTAGGCTCTAGAAGTGTCATGACGTTACATTAGCCTACCTGTGAACAGTAAATCATACCTTTTCGCCGTTTTGGCTTCCAATAGCCTAGCCTACATGATATGCTAACGTTAGCTAAACATAGCATTTATCTAGTGTTGTGTGAACGTTTAATTTACACAATAAAATAACAAAGACCTTACCATCGGTACCAAGGGCACTCGCAATTGCCCTCCAAGCGTCAGTTTTTAGGCGCTTATCCCGGTATTCCTTTTGGAATACATTAAACAGGACGTGGTAGGCTTGGACCATTATTATTAGCTGCTACTCCATTGCTGCAATTTGAGTGAAATCGGGCGGAACAATTATTCATGAAATGAAGATTGTGTCATCCAAGTCAGTTCGTGCAGCTACAATTATTTGATCAAGAGAAACAACGGCAATAGCCTACGTATAACAAAGACATATTTGCGATGCATCCTATTCTTTATAGTTATGTCATGACACTGATAATGATGTGTTCTCGCTAGCTAGCGATAGGCTAGCCTATATCTATCTTCGTCGCGAGCTACCAATCTTTTATCTACTATCTACGCTAGATACATCGATAGATGTATGTATAAAACTCCATGTATTTTTTGGCTCAATGTGATATTGGTAGAACAGCTACACATATCCTTTAAGGTTATGTTATACATTGAACAGGACGTGGTAGGCTTGGACCATTATTATTAGCTGCTACTCCATTGCTGCAATTTAAGTGAAATCGGGCGGAACAATTATTCACGAAATGGTTTCGTGTCGGTTGGGGAAATATGAAGTGTGGAACTCTAATTGGCTGTTACGGCCGATGGTCGGTCAAAAGTTAAGTTTCGGGCAACATTTATCGGCCGATTTTGGTCGCTCAGTTTTCTAGTCGCTCAGGTCGCTGACCGTCGCTCAGCTTCATAGAGAATGAATGGACTTCCGGCGACTGGGCGACCGAAGTTGCTGGATGTGTGAACGCAGCGTAACAGCCAATCAGAGTTCCACACTAAAAATTGACGCTTGGAGGGCAATTGCGAGTGCCCTTGGTACCGATGGTAAGGTCTTTGTTATTTTATTGTGTAAATTAAACGTTCACACAACACTAGATAAATGCTATGTTTAGCTAACGTTAGCATATCATGTAGGCTAGGCTATTGGAAGCCAAAACGGCGAAAAGGTATGATTTACTGTTCACAGGTAGGCTAATGTAACGTCATGACACTTCTAGAGCCTACTGTATTGTCAGGAATGCTGTTTAGTTGTGTGTGTTATGTGTAGGCAGTTAAAGCACTAGGGTTCCAATATCATATTGGATCTACCAGCCTGGATGCATCGCAAATATATCTTTGTTATACGTAGGCTACTGCCGTTGTTTATCTGTATCAAATAATTGTAGCTGCACGAACTGACTTGGATGACACAACGGGAAGCTCTTGCCCCGCCCCCAGCCTCGTAGAATTGACCGACTCGGCGACCAGTTGCTCGCTGTGTGAACGCAGCGTAATGGTGACAGTAGAGAGAGGCAGTAAAATGAGTAGGCTACATCTGAACCATGATATGTAAATAGCTATATGATGTTTTTTTCTCAGTTAGAAACAGGATAATATCTAATACATGGATCCAGCTACATAAAAGAAAGGGAAGATTGATTTTTACAATTTTTAAACAGCAAATTAATAAATACTGTTCCCAAAGGGCACTAGAAATTAGCATTTAAGTGCTGTTTTTCAAAAACCTTCTTTCGGTTAGGCATGCCCCCGGACCCCCCTAGCACTTAAGTGTCCCCCCCACTTGCCAAACCACGGCTACACCCTTACTGTCGGTTTCTCCGCAACTCCTTTGACCGTTTTGATGCATTTCGCTATTTATTTTTTTGACTGTGCTCTGCATCAGCTGGCTTGGTATTTTTAAAAAATTGTTCAATTTTATTGTAAATTGTATGTCTACTCACAAACCAGCACAGGTCATTTCAAAGAGGCATTTGTCTTTTGTTATGCAATTAATGTGAGCTATGCCCCTAAACCTTTGTTCTAATTCTACTTTAATATGAAATCTATACAACCCATATTAAATTAGGCAATCCGAATAAAAATCTATCCTGTTGATTGTACTTGGTCAAGGAATGAATCGCCTCTGCGATTGTCTGGTCAATCGCAGAGTTCCCTCAACACTTTCTGAACACTGCTGCCCTCTTGTGTACAAATGTAATACACACAAGTCTTGGTTTATGAGGTCTCAAATTGTTAGTGGTAATCAACCGCAGAGGATTGTTCGTTTGTCACCTGCTTTAATCAATTTACATTAAATGCAGATTTACATGTTTCTTATGTTTATTATAAATGCACAGGCATTCACTAAAAATAAATGGTGTTTTGGGAAATAAAATCAGTTTTAAACCAAATATTTCGAATGAGTGAGGTCTGATCATAATGATGCGCTGATTATGATTCTGCGATTGTGTATTTCTTGATTCAGAATCAAGAAGAGTATGTTGCCGTTTCACAAATAATTTTGGCTTTTTATAAAAATGGGCACAGGATCTGATATTTAGAAGGGCCTTGAAGGCTCGATCTAGTCTAACAAGAAAGTTAAAATGCTAGAGGATTTTTCTGTTTTTAATTTTAAATTGTGATCTAAAATAACTTGTCATCGTGTTGGGTGGAATTACATTTTATGTAACTGCTGAAGGGGCGTTAAATAAGCTATTTACAGGAGTAGAACAAGAAATTACGGTATAGTGATTTTTCTGAGTAACCATTTTTGAGTAAATGGAATTATCTCATTTTGCAATGTGAATATGAAAGTAAGACATATAGGCTGCTACGTAAATAATGAATGTGCAGAAGGATATGAGCGGACTTCAATTGAGGAATTGACCCCAAAATAAATCGAGATTCAGAACTAAATGGGGTTGTGAAGAGTATAGGCCTGTAAACAGAAGATTCAATTAATAGGATAAATTTGACTTTAAGTAGATTGGCCCCTATATAGCTAAAATGGCATGACCTAAAATGAGGACACAAAAAGCAGGTTTCCTGGAGACGTTTTTGATAATTATACAATTTATGCAGTAGAGGTCGCCTAATCCCAACAAATGAAGGCCTGTCCAGTTAGAAAATGCTATGTTGAACGGACTCATGTAGCCTAGTTAAGTATTCGGTTAGTCCGGTGTGCATGCCTACCTAACAGACGGAACTACATGGTAAAACCAGCGAACAGTAAGCTGTGCCATTTTTAGCAATTTATTGAACAAGAAGAAATTAACCATCAACATAAATATATGAACCGTCCGGAAATGTTTTACCGAGCTTTTTTACATTTGTAAACGTTCTAGAGTCGGTATTTCCAAATAATTCATAATTTTACTTGATAAAAAGTTCCAGTTTATTTAGGCCTGTAAATGTGAATTTCACAGTCAATTGTTGTTCTCGGGAATGTGACAAGAATCCATATGGGGTCATCTTGTTCTAGCAACAGCGGCATGTTTTTCATCAACAATTTTCTATAGCCTCCAAGATTTCCTTTCATTTTTGTCCTCATTCCCGTGCTTTCAACTGTCATGGAAAAGGGATACACCCACTGTGACTGCAAAACAATATCCCAACTGTCCCATATTCTAGATCGAAGAAG
This sequence comes from Ilyophis sp. 1 JC-2022, assembly GCA_022702515.1. Taxonomy (NCBI): domain Eukaryota; kingdom Metazoa; phylum Chordata; class Actinopteri; order Anguilliformes; family Synaphobranchidae; genus Ilyophis; species Ilyophis sp. 1 JC-2022. The sequence goes on from CM040400.1 coordinate 28,259,269, forward strand.
TATGAGGGTGCTATCCACCGCTGTGTTTCGCTTTTCAAAACACTTTCGGTGATGGTTCCCTAAGGCTACAAGGAGGCCAGTTTTATTCCGCAATTCCAAAACAAAATTATAGTAGACGCAATGTTATGATGCTGTCGCAGGAAGGCTCATAGTTTTATTTATAGCCTCCCTTACAGGTATAACAACAATATTGGAAAAGTTTTGGGTCCAGAGAGATATGACATTTGTTGCAAAATTTTTAAATAGGCTTCTAAAAAAACTACAGCTTTGCCATGATGAAAATATATTTTGGACCTGATAACCAATAATATTGCCTTTTCCCGAGCCAATGTCAACTCACAATGCAAATGTAAATGCTTATTTTATATTCATCATTCAGAATAATCTATTGAATATATAGCGTGAGCGTAGAAGTGCAGACACACACACATACACAAATATATGGTTATTTAATATATATATACTATTTTAGACGTAAGCCGCTGATGTTTTAATTGCAGTAGGCTACACGTTTTTTCAGTCGTGCATATTGTATCAACTGTGTTAGCACACAGTCTTCTCTATCTAAACAGTCTGATATAGACCTATTTACAAACACATAGCTGAATTTAGCATAAGTCGAAATGTTATCAGAGCGATTTAGGCTATTCTGACGTTATACAGCACGATGGGCTTGTAACATAATTTCTGAAAAGAAAGAAAACAATGTTTGTCAACAGCTCATGGTTAACGTCCGGTCTTCACTAATAGCTATCGATTTTATATTCATCTGCATGGATTCGGACGAGTTTCAAAACACAGTCAACAATAGCACACACTACTGGCCAGAACATCTGCGATAAATCAAGTTGAATTGTCTAGCAGCCTATGTGTTGGGATTCTGCACGCGAGTAGGCCTATGAGTGAATTCAAGACAATCTTTACAAAGCCCACTGCGTGGATAAAAGATGGATCAACTACAGCTACTATAGCCTACTCAACTATAGCAGCCAGCCTAATCTATTTTTCATTAGTGAGCAATCAATTTAGATAGGGGCGAGCCTTTATAAAATGCATAAAGTAGACGAATCGAATAATGCTGACGTTGTATTACCATATTGCTTTGTCAAAGGAAATTATAAAGTAACGAAAGAATCATGCAAGGCATAGCTGGTCGGCTGATTTTTGACGTTCATTTTTGCGAGTTTTGTGTGTAGTCTAATTGGTTGACTTTTTAGTGGATATCCAATTATTAGATAAGATGCAATATGCATTTACATTTTATGGGCTAATGGCAAATGATTCATATAGATCACGTTATATTTGGATGATACTGATTTAAAAGCAACCATTTGAAATCAAACAAATCAACATAATGTCGCCAATAATTTCCGATGTTTCACGTCAGTATCTTAATGAATCTAATATATTGTCGATAAATGCAGGCGTAAATTAGCCAAGTAAAATCATTTAAAAAGACATTGAATTAACAATAACACTTTAAAATTTAGCCTAACGTTTAAGAGATGGTTCGATGTCACAGCTTGTGGGAAAAATGAAAAGAGTATAAATTTGAATGAAAACAAAGATCAGAGAAGATGTAAGGTAATGAGAGAAAAGTACTCCTGTCTAGACAATTAATAGACACAGCCCTGTAGCTTTAACGCTAGAGTGATGGGAGAGGCTGCGCGTTCACAAACACTCCCCTTTCTCTTGCAGCCGGGAGCGCGCATCGAATCCTTGCCAAAGTCGACGGCTAGGAGAAAACATCCTTCGGGTTGCTCGGCATCTCACCGGGAGAAACATGCTTCCTCCGCCGCCAAGCATTAACGCACTACGCGTCTGCAGAAATAATGTAAACGGATTTACTATATGCGAGGAACGTACTTCAAGCGACAGTTAACTTTTTCCCCATTGCATTTCCAAAAAGTGCCCGACGATCACACAGCCAATAAGGATAGGAAAACCTACTATCACACAGGTAAGACCCTCCTTAAAGAATAAAAGCACATGTGTTGCGCTTTCATTATGTCGTGACATGGAAATTACAGATTACCTGAACGGCATGTGAATTTATTGCATGCAATTCCGACTGTTTTTTCTTTTCTTTAAAAAAAAAAGAAAGATTCCTATTGTACTTTCCACGTTTTAACACAATCTTTCTCTGGATATACGTATTTACTTTATAAAACAACGCTAGAAGCATTTTTGGTATCTTTAACTTCACGAAAGATTTGCTTCTTTAAATTATAAGGTGGCAAATTACAAAGTAGACTACATAGTAACAAAAATAAAAAGAAAATCACGGAGACCCATGAAGTGTGCTTTTCAGCACCAAGGACAGAGAAGTCACACCAGCTAGCAATCAAAACTAATATGCTCTTAGAATTCTAATATGATAAACCGCTTACAGTAAATATGAAGTGCAGTGGACTATACGAATCAGTGTTGCCTGTTTTAGATATGCAAAAGCACATTATTACATACAAACCACAGTAAGATCGTTTTCTATAGTCTAAATTATAAAGCCCTGTTCACTCTTTCGATTAATTTAATCCTAAAGTTAAAATATGCTATATTTTATGGAAATGTTACAACAATGCATTGATCCAAATTGGAATAGCTATCCCTTGCCATGTCACAGTGACGCAATATGCACCGTCAGAAATATATTTTTATTTTCCTCTCAAACATTCAACTATATGTTTAACATCCATTAAATAATATCTGTTTCAAGATACTGAAACATTGATATTCATTAATCTTCCATTCCCTGTATTCCTTCACAGGTTCTCAAATGGCAGCGAGGTACTTTCTCTGGCTCACACTGTGGACAGCTATTGCTGGGGCTGCACGAGCATGCCCAGAGATGTGCAGCTGTAAAGATGAAGTTGTTGATTGCATTTACAAACAACTGAAGGAGGTGCCCGCGAGGCTACCGTCCAACACAAAGACTCTCAATCTCAATGCTAACATGATCACCTCCCTGAAGTCGAATGATTTTGTGAATGTCGTCCAAGTGACTTCCCTATGGATCGCCCACAATTTGATCGCGACTATAGAGAGGGGCACTCTTGCCCCTCTGCTCCAGCTCCGCAACCTGGATCTCAGCAGTAACAAGATTGTCAATTTCCCCTGGGATGACTTCCTCAATCTCACTTCCCTGCAGATGCTGAAAATCAGCAACAACGACATGGTCAGCTTGCCCAGGGATGCCTTCGCCAACCTCAAGGACCTGAAGTCTCTTCGCATCAACAACAACAAGTTCATCACAATCGAGCGGGGAACGTTCGACACCCTCAAATCGATTTCCCACTTACAGATCTACAACAACTCGTTCACCTGCTCGTGCAAGCTGGAGTGGCTGAGGGATTGGATTGCAGAGGCTAAGATCCACGTCTCGGAAACCGACTCTATTAAGTGTGAGGCTCCCAAGCAGCTGAAAGGCACGCTGGTGGCGAAAATGCCCAAATTATATTGTGTGGCACCGACGGTCAGAATAACCTACCAGCCCGACATTGAGCACACTGACCTCTACGAGGGCTTCACGCTGATCCTGAACTGTGAGTCCAGAGGGAACCCTAAGCCAGACCTCAAGTGGGAAATACTTGCGAGGAACCAGTACATTGAGTTGAGTTTGACCTCTGAGGACACCAAAAGAAATGACCAGCCCTTGAATACTCAACAGTTTGGAAACAGATTCCTGGTGTTTCTGAATGGTACTCTCATCATCCCCCAAATGAGCAAAAAGGAAGATGGCAACTACAGCTGCTCGGCTGTCAATGAGGTGGGCAAGGCTGTGAGCTCGGTCAAAGTGGCAGTTGCTGGCACCCAGAAACACGCCGCCAACTCCGTACTGGATGAAACAGTAGATAAGAACGGCCACTACGCCCCGTTTGGCCGTCACCCAGGCCCTAAGACATCTGTTAACAATGTCATTAGCTGGCCTACGTCTGAAGAGAAGGGAAAAAACGTACTGATTGGATCAACTTACATCACAGCGAAAGAGGCAGAACAGGACAATAAAAACCCACTATTTGCCAGCAAATGTGGCGTGAATGATGGCACCCAATACATCTCCAACCATGCTTTCAACCTGAGCTCGGACGAGCTGAAGCAGTACTCTTTTGATTTTGGCGTCATTGCGTTGGAGGTGTCAGAGACGGAAGCCAAGGTCCAGCTAAATCCTCTTCAGCTGCCTAACTCCAAGGCCACGCTTCACCTCAGCCCTTCCCAAGAACTCGAAACTGTGAATAAAGAACCAATTTACCTTTACCAAACAGCAGCCAGCAAAGTCCCTCTAGACCTATTGTACTTGTGCACAAACACTGGCAATGGTCATTCTGTGGTACAGTGGTCGAGGATTGAGGAGGGTGTCAATGCTTATCGCTTTAAGGGCCTTAAGCCTGGTACCAATTACACGCTCTGCCTCACATACGGAGGCGTGGACTGCCAGGTCCAAGTTGTTTTTACTACCGGGAAGAAGATCCCGTCCTTATTGATCATAGTGGTGGTCAGCATATTTCTGCTGGTGCTGGCCACTATCCCCTTGCTGGGTGCCACGTGCTGCCATTTATTATACAAATACCAAGGGAAGACCTACAAGCTAATCATGAAGACGCAAAATCCGAATCAGATGGAGAAGCACATGGCTGCCGATTTAAATCCCAGTGCATCTTTTGTGAAATCTGAGAAGAGCTATAATGCCAGCGAGTTCGATGAAGGGGATGGTGAGGGAGAAGGTGAGGCGGAAGGCGAGGAAGAGGGTGAGGAAGGAGACGCGGATAGCAGCGTAGTTGCGGAATCTATTCCTGCGTCCCTGTCCAAAACTAATCAGGATGAGTTTGAAGTGGGCTCCGAATACAGCGACCGACTACCTCTTGGGGCAGAGGCAGTGAACATCTCAGAAGAAATCAATGGCAACTACACACAGTCTGGCCCTTGACTCTGCAGCTGAGGATCTTCAAAACTGAAGCCAGCTCGTGGTACCAGCCTGTAAACTATATTTTTCACCAGATTTTATAACGGGTCATTGTCTTGCGTGATGTTAAAGCCAAAGCGGCTCGCCCGTTTAACATTCAGAAATGGCAGTTGAATATAACTTAATGCTTTATACACGTATAGTGTTTATTGGGATACACACCTGTTATTAAATGCCTTATTTGGCGTCGCATGTCCTTAGGTGCTGATCATTCGGATTGATTCAAACGGGATCCGAACACTCTTAACGGACATATTTCAGACGTTTTGTACCACGTTTGCCATTTTCAGCATGTAGCTAGCCTACAAATTCTGACAATCTTAAAATAGTGAATTAGCCTAAATATCCGATCAGATCTGATACAAAGCAGGCGAAAATACGTGTGTAGCCTATAGAAGGGCTTTGGAATACCATTCACTCTCATTGTGTTTTTCTTGCTTTTCAGAAAGTTTAGGTGACATTCAGTCGCGCGTGATTTTTATTCCATTATTCCAGGACTAAAATCTAAAGATTTTTTACTAGTCTGACAGTAAAACAAATGCTGGAAAATCCCGGTCATTGCCAACACACAGTGTTACACGTACTGTGGATTTACAAAGATGTAAGTTTGTTTTTCTTTGTATATATTTGTCTGTGGCATGTTAGCCTACACATAGTCATTCTTTTTACATGTGCTTTAATAGCGCATATGGCTTTTTTATGTAGCTTCTGTCGTTGTGTGATGTGAGCGCGATAAAAATAATTTTTTAAACGAAATTTTTCTTAAAAAAATAAAATGAAAAAAATTACGCATATTCTGAACGTTTGACGGCTTTGAGTGTGATGTGAATCAACGCATAGCGGGTTTTACATGCCGTCTAATGTTTAAAAGATCTCCCATCCCTTCACCTTTTTTAATATGAGTTCATGTAGCCTATGTGAAGTTAATAAAAAAAATATTGAACGTGAAATTTACAGTCCTGCTGTTTTGTCGTTTGTCAATTCAAATATGTGCGATACGCAGACTTTTTACTTGTGAAATATAGGCCTATAATCAAGATAATTTATGTAAGCTATGGTTAAATAGGTGTTCTTGTAGGGCTAATTGTAGGCCAAATTATAGGCCAACTCTTATCCACGTAATTTAGTATGAATGTGATTTATTTGTGGTTTTGGCGTGTAGGTGGGCTTTTATCAAGCCGATGTATTGCAACTAATGGTGCATGTGTAGCGATATAAAACGTGAACGTTTTAAATCTTACGTGAATAATTTCTAAGATTTTCGGCCAACACTGGATACATTTGATTACCACCTTCCGCAGGTAGCCTATCCAAACAGGGCGGAATATTCCTTTGCGATTTTTTGTAGGCTACAGTCTCGAACAGAAATAGCATCATAGCATCTCACAGATAAAAACGAAATCCGATTTGGGATTTTTTTTTGTGTGTTTTTAATGCATTAAATAAATTCAGTAGCCTAAGTATACAAGACACGTGCAATATTTTTCAAATCAACTGGACAAATATTTTACCAACGAGTAGCCTATTATCTTAATCTACATCTGAGTTTTGATTTGGAATCAGTTCGATTGGGTTAATAATAGGCTTGTTCAACAAATATGTTCATTGACAATAAACGATGACGGGAAATAGTAGGCCTATCTCTAAAACTTGTAGTTAACTAATTTATTCAGTGTGATTTTACCAGACTTGCCATCATAAAACTCGAAACTCTACTTTGCCTTTTTTTTTTTTTTAAAGTGAAAATAATAGTTCTATCATTAGCATGAAACTATTTTCAGACGCACAAATCGCCTATTAAAATGCAGGCTTCGAAATATCAGTAAAATTATTCCATGTTGTTTCAAAATGGCTGTGTTTGGCCGAACATTGGCAGGAACATGATCCCTAGTGGTGTAGCCGATAACTTATGCTGGTATGTGTGCTGGAAGGCGCGTATTCTATCGAAATCCGTTTACTTCGAAGCTCTGGCCATTCACATGCATAACTAATGTTTTCACTGTAATATTGCCGCTTTGTAAGCCACGTTTTCACATGTTAAATGGGCACGTTTTTGGGACACCTTGGGACATCAGTGGAATCATTTTAGTTTTCGTTTTAAACTTTAATTCTTATCACAGTTAGCCTTCTTTATTTATTTTTTGTTCAAGGCACTTTGGACCTCTCTGGCATCACAGGACCACAGTTAGTGAAGTGTTGGATAATAGAAAATTACATTTGACCCTGAGACGAAACAGATAGATGAAAACAAAAGCTACTGGTGAAAGTGTTACGACAACAAACAGGAAAACAATCGGGAAAAAAAAGAAAAATAGGCTATCCATATTATATTACTTTTGTTAAAAAAAAAAAACTTGCCACTATAAGCACCGCTTACTACATCCAACATTACATTAACTGTTAAACAGAAAGACGCTGAAAATAAACATTAAATCCATTAACAAACAGCACTCTGTACATCCATAAACAAAACCTTTTAAACCTTGCATCAGGTTGGAATGGAATGCCTCATTAGCTACCTTCTCAGCTAGTAGTTCTGAATGAGTGCTTCAAGAGAACAGCAGGAGTGGACTGATATGGAAAACTATTTCAGACCTAGTACATTCATGGGAGGAAGCTGCAGGAAGCTGCTTCTACAAGTCCGCACAGATAATCTTAAGTGGAAGTTCACCTGTACAAAGCATTTACAACACCTTAATCGAGCATCACTGCCTTACACATCAGTCAAGAAAAAGCTGACCTTTATGACATCTGACATGCAGTGATAGACTAGAGATGTTTTCTTGTGGTTAATTTATTTTTACATAACATGTGCTAAATCGCTTTACTCCATCTGTCATAAAGCTCTACAGTTGTTTACAAATGCTTTATAGAGGTGGTAATTCCAAGCTCATAATGTTATAAAGGCATTAAAAGGGCTTTAAAAGATTTGCATGATATAAAGTGGAACAGCCCTTCATAATACCCTGGTAAAGCCACAAGGCTAGGAAGTGATTTGTCAAAGGCAGTGTCACTTGACTACTCCCGTTGCACCGATTTCGCACCAGGTGCATTTTTCGGGGGGGTGGGTTGTGTCAGACGAGCGCGGGCGTTTCGGTGTCTTTTCCGTCGTCCTTCCCGCCGGCCTCTGCGGGGTTGACTATAGCGGAGGTGCGGCTGAGCGTCCCGTTCAGCTGCCCATCAGAGCCTGGCCTATGGAAGGGCTTCCTGGACCCCACCAGGGAGGGGTTGTTCACAAGGGTGAAGAGGAGGAGCCAGCGGGCCTGTGCACGCCTGGCGCTGGATGACTTGGTCTTCCACTTCTGACCCACCAGCTGGATGCCTGAAATCATGGAGCAGGCTGTCAGGAGGCGGGCTCTTTATGGAGCAGGAAACGGAGCCCTCTCAAATTGGCACAGAGCTTCAAAACACGTTTGTTTTTAAACAGGTACACCTTAAAATATTTATCTCAAAGTAGGCAATTACTAAATGACTGGTAATGTAAAAATGTAAAAATTACATACATTTTTTTTCTCAAGTTCACTATTGTAATTTACATTGTATACCAATTTATTTCCCCCCTTATCTGTATGAAAATTCAGAGACCTTCAATTTGGTTTTGTTCATAGAATTTTAGCCCAGGTAAGAGGGAGTTCAAATCCACTTGGTGTGAAATCAGGGTCTAGCATTTAAGGCTTTACCAGGTTTACCAGCTCTACAATGCAGACAAAGTATCTTTATGAACCCACAACTGGCTATGTAGCTGCTTTTATTGGCTACTCTCCAATCATGTTTTGCTCTATGATGCCACATTCAGCTGTGAGACACAATACCTAGAGAAATCCTACCTGAAAGCTCGTAGCATATGTAGTGCGTTAGTGAATATGAACTGCATTACGATGGAAAAGCACAGGTGGAGGGTATCGAGTTTGCCAATAAGCTGCTTCAGAGACATGACTGACCCAGTTACTCTGGACCATTTACATAATACAGGAGTGCATAATTTATATAAAATAAATTTAAAAATTAAATGTCATTGAGGCAATAATGTAAATTTAGCAGACGTTAGTGACTGGATTACGCAGATGCAGATTTATGCAGACGTCCTTGAGAAACGATGTATTCAAGATAAACTGCTTAAATCCTGATCTCCTAAACATCAATATTATATACACCTTGATATATACAGTGAGCACCATAATTCATTGGACAGTGACACATTCTTTGTTATTTTGGTTCTGTACTCTAGCACTTTGAGTTTGAAAGGATACAATTTTGAGGGTATTTTCATCCATATTGAATGAACCGTTTAGAAATTATAGAACCTTTTGTACATAGTCCCCGCCTGTTTTCGGGCATCAAAAAACAATTGGACAGTTTAACATAATGTAGAATAAAGTAATAATTTTTAATATTTGGTCGCATATTAGATTAGATTAGATTTTATTTCGGTCATACATTGTGTAGGAACACACGTTATAATTTGTGTGAATATTTACCAACGAAAACATCAACATACCCGTTTACATGCATACATTTCACACAATGAAATTCACACAAGTACCGAAAAAGTACCTTTGCAAGCCATGACTTCCTGATGTCTGTAACCAAACAATATCAAAAGACTCTTGATATCTTATTTTCTGGTACTCCTACAAGTGATACTATAACCTCTCTGCATTTGAATGGATCTCTGGGAATTGGGGGGCGGGAAAAAATGAATACTTTATTCTACATTATTTTAAACTGTTTTTGATGCCCGGAAATGGGGGGGGGGGGACTATGTACAAAAAGTTCTATAATTTCTAAACGGTTAATCCGAAATGCACTTCAACCGCATTGTCATTGTATCATTTCAAACTCAAAGTGCGAGAGTACAGAACCAGCATAACAAAAAATGTGTCACTGTCCAATGAATTATGGTGCTCACTGTATATACACACAGACGGGTGACAAATTAAAGGAAAAACCAACGTAAAGTGTTGGGCCACCACGAGCCACCAGAACAGCTTCAATGCACCTTGGCGTAGATTATACCTCTAGCCTAGCATAGATTCTAGTCTCTGGAACTCTACTGGAGGGATGGAACACCATTCTTCCAAAAGATATTCCCTCATTTGGTGTTTTGATCATGGTGGTGGAGAGCGCCATCTAACACCTCGGTCCAAAATCTCCATGGGTGTTCAATTGGGTTGAGATCTGGTGACTGCGAAGGTCATCGCATATGATTCACATAATTTTAATACTTTTCAAACCATTCAGTGACCCCTCATGCCCTGTGCCCATTGTCATGCTGGAACAGACCACTCCCATCAGGATAGAAATGTTTCATCATAGGATGAAGGTGATCACTGAGAATAACTTTGTATTTATTTGCAGTGACCCTTCTCATGCCAGGAAAATGACCCCCCCACAACATAACAGAGCCACCGGACCCCCTCACTGTAGGGTTTTGTCCTTTCATTTGTCACCCGTCTATATATATATACCACACACGCACACACGTGGGCATGTGCATAAAAGCATTATATTCTTTATTTCCTTTGGATAGTGAACTTAATAGAACTGAGTATACTTTATTGGTCCCTAATGAGGAAACTAATTTCCCAAGTGGCAAACGTTGATATGAATTTGCCACATCCTCCATATGGAGGGCAGGAAATGAGCATATAAACGCACAATACATGCAAAAATAATTACATCAAAGCAATTTCATATTGCATAAATACCCTGCATGGTCTAAAAATAGAAAAAACTGCTATATACTCTGCCTATAGGTATTAGATATACATGTACATTTACACAGATGGATTTTTACTATACTGCCTTTTTATGACTCACTCTGGGTACAACGGCTGTGGCCCGCCTGACCTGGGATTGAACCCAGTGTCCCTAGGAGAGCGGCTCTGAGCGCGTGGTCCGCATGCCGTGTTTCTGCCGTGTTCCGAGAAGAGTGCTTCGCTTACGGTACTCCCACCCTCCCTGCCCCTCGACGTGCTACGTTGCTAGGCTGCCCCAACCCTGTCCCCTCCAATCAGCCTCTCCAGTGCTGCCGGCGCCCAGCGGACTGCACTCTGTCACCACGGCTCTGCTTTTACGCACTTAGTGCAAGTCATACGGTACCATCCTTAATACGGCACAAAGATAACATCTGAAACAGCCTCACCCATTCCTTTGTCATAATGACTCATCAAAGCACTGCACCCACCGTATTCCTCCACAGACCTACCATAACCTGTCTTTCATTTCAAATAGCTACAACAGGGCAGCCTGGTATCTTAACCCAAACATCAGAAATTAAAGGCTTTTTTTTTTTTTCTCTTTGCCCCATTACAGTGAAAGTGTCATTTTCACATTTCTGTGGCATTCCCCGCTATAGCTCGCAACCTGTGGGGATGGATGTTTTTATTAACTCACTCAATCCCGGAGTGTTCTGGAACACTAAGCATCAGCAGAGCCAAGCCAATATGGCTGCAGACATTCAACATTTTTAGATTGATCCTGTCAATGTGCAAACATCTAATATAACATTATTTAACCTATTGAACAGAATTATTTGTTAATGAAGATCGATGGCACTAGATTACACTGCTGGTTCAGTTCACTATTAGAGCAACGTCAAACAATATTGATGGTAATATAAATAATAAATTTTCAGTGCTTTTCAGTTTGGTTAACAGGACTCTTACATTGGTGAAAACAGTTTCCATAAAAATCAGCTCTTGCATGTTAGATATGTAAAAATGAACAATACACATAATCACTGGTCATTTGTTTAGATGAAGCTGTCTGCGTGAATTACTTTGTATCAACAGTTTCAACTGTTCAACAAAACGGTTATCCTGAGGCAAAAAGTAATGTGGCGCAGAAACATTTTGGTAGCCTACAGATTGACCGAGACACGTTATTCCCACGCCCCGATGTTGGTTTAGGTGGTCTGTTATTCCAGATACATTTTAAAACGTAGGTTAAATATAACTTCAAATATTGCGTTCTAGAACCATGTTAAAAAAATACAATAAATAAATAATAATAAATAAACAAATCCGGGTCAAAAAACGAATTTGTCATCGTTTCATTTTTTCCGACTCAAATCCAGAATTCTTTACCGGTATAGCAGTGTACAGACAGCTGTGGCCACGTTAGTCGCCTTAGACCGGTTGTATTTTTGGTGACTTATGTCGTCCGTGACACTGAATGAGTTAAGATTGAAAAGCTTTCATGACCATAACAGGTTTTAAAACACAGAAATGTGACACTGAAAGAAGGTTGTAAGATCAGCTGAGCACACTGAAAAGTCAGCACTGGATCTCTGTGTGTGTGTGTGTGTGTGTGTGAGTGAGAGAGAGTGTGTTTCTGGGGGGGGGGTGTTTGTGTGTACAGGCATGTGTGCCTGCGTGTGATATGTATGAGAGAAAGTGTGAGTATACGTGTGGATAATTGAGAGCATGTGAGAGTGTGGGTGTTTAGGTAATGTCTTGTGTGTGTGTAAGGGGTTTGTCACAGAGATGTGCTGCGCAGGGCGTTACTGACCCTCCTCTGCATCACACATCTTCTGTCCCACACCGCAATCCTTACTGACCGACTGCAGCAACATCCCACAGAATGCCTTCATCACTGGGTGGGAATGGTTCACCTCTATCCGCAGATACTGCACATAGCAACAGTACCCTGCACAGAGAAAGACAATAAGAGAGACAGAGTGAGCGAAGGATTGAGAGACAATACAGACAGAGGGAGGGAGGGTTCTGAAATTATGAGTTCAGATGGTTAAAAGCAGTGTCATTTTTGATTTATTAATCCATGCACCCCACTTAACCACCCCTTTCCCACTGACAGCTTTTATGTGAAATCACAGCCCCGTCCGTCTTTCTCTTTCATTACATACAAGTCAGCTTTAATTTATTTTAGTCTTGGTATTATTGCTTCATCAGTTTATAGCCTTGTTGTTGTGTTATCTGGTTTCATGGAATTACACTACTGGTCAGAAGTTTCAGTACACTTCACTTGTGTTTTAGTCCTCTGATTTTAGTGTCATTTAAGCAGTTTAATTTATAACTAAATAATCTCTAATGGCACAAGATAAGAAGTGAATAGTCAGAAATGAAAGAGTCTTTTACTTCTCAGGATAGTGACCTAAATTTTGGAGTTCATAAAAAAAAGCTATATTTGGAAAGATAAACAGGTTAACAAATTATTCCATATTCCAACAAGAGAAGTAAAATCAAGCTTGTTTTGGACAAACTGGACAGAAAAGTCACAAGCACAAAGCAACCCACAAGTGCAGCATGTCTGAGGGACCTTCTACAGCAGTGTTGGTGTGAACTGCCCTTGTAGAAAAAATGGCACAAATATGCTCAGCAGTTATTACTACAAAAGGTGGCTTTTCTAATTAATCTAACATTTAGATAATTTTTCATTTGTTAAAAAAAAGGTAATTTTCTGCTTGCTTGAAAATTGTGGGTGTACTAAAACTTTTGACCGGTAGTGTATAAGAATATACAGTAAATTATGTCCTCTTCTATTTTTGGGGTCACAGCTTATAAAATATAATCTTATATATATCAAGAACCATACCGGCACAAATAATTATTATGGCACAAGTCAGCACAAAAGCAGCACAAATGACGGTATTTTAATTTGTGTTCTGATCACATGGGGTGCCAACTTCACGGACGTCTATTAGAGCAAGAGACACATTTATAGCATCAGTAATACTCTAAGTGCCGGATGTACTTGTCATTGCAGAGAGAACTCTTTCACAAACAACCGGAGATCCACTCAGGCAAAATTCAGAATTAGTTTGATAGAGCAAAATGACTATTATATCCCAGCCGTGCTGAAAGTGACAAACCAGTGCTCGATATAAAGTAAAAACAGACGGATGACCATATGAATGAATACAGCCACCTGACAATAAAACAAAACATTTAATGGTGTAGAAAAGGGAACGATACAGTAAGGTGGTGCCTTGTGGTCTGGAATGACTGTGCTCGTGCCTGCGGTAGCTGGCAGCCCTGCAGGGCTCTTCATAATTGGTTATGGTATCACTTGGTGGGGGGGTGAGGCAGCTTGGAATTTACTCGGTAGGGTAGTTTGCTAATGGTCATTATAAAATGGGGGTAAAAAAAAAATTTTCGAGCCAGAATTGACATGCCTAAACTCTTCCCATGAAGATCTAACATTATAATTATGTTAAAATGAACACACAAGCCACGTTGGCCGTGTCCGAATCGGCACTCTTCCACACTAGTGAGTAGATGGGACGAGAAAGTCGTTGAGTAGGCGAACATTTTTCAAGTTGCAGTCTACTTGAAACACCCGGATGACACACTTACTTCCAGGGTTTCGCTGAGTACATTCGGGAGCACACTTTTCAAGAAGTACATGGACATTTTGGTTGCATAAATATGACGCGAAGCTTCGTTTTAAAAAAATGAGGCGCAGCTTCGCTGACGTTTTCTTTCAAATACAACAAATACAACATGTGACATGGCAGCGCAAGGGTGGAGCGCAGGGTTGCCAGATCTTGCAAGACATTCCAGCCAAATGGCAACTCAAAACTTGCCCAAAATATATTTTTAACCGGAACCAACGTATTTTAAATAGAAATCAGCAAATTTTTACCTTTTAAAATAAGTGCCTGCTTTGCAACTTTTCATTTTTACCTGTGACTGCACTTTAAGTATCCCAATTTAGCTGTAAATGGCATGGCAACATTGGTGGGACGTCTTATGTCCTGCTTACGACTCTTCCACAGTACGGTTGGAAAATAGTATGGTGGATATTTTTTGCAGACTGCTAAACAGTGCACATTAAACAGCCAGTGCACTGTACGCAGGAGACCGGGCGCAGTAGATAGGGCTCTGATTCGGACACAGCCCTGGACTCTTTCTGATGAAAGCCTCTAGGGGGTGTGTTTGGGTGGGCAACAGGTGCGCAGGTGCACTGGACATAAACTCACCAGGGTCGAAGGGCTCCACCCCACGGTTGAGCAGGCTGATATCCATGCGGCCCAGGTGGATGATGTTATAGAGGGCGGTGACCACCATCCGCCACGCCCCCAAAAGCGCCCCAACCAGGACGTTTACCAGGAAGAGGAAGTAGGTCAGCAGGAACAGAGCATTCCTGTTCAGAAATAAACAGCGCTCAGTGCCGTACACCACACCACTGCTGGTTCCCACACTACCTGAGATCAACACCCTGTGACCCACCCCTTATTAAAACACAGCCTGACATGTCCACGTACGGAATTCAAAACTTTAACAGCATGGGCTTTCCTGCTAGTTCTGAGCACCAGCAATTTGTTCTCTCACCAGCAATTTGGATTATGTAAACAATATGTACATGACATAAGAAACAACATGTAGTGCAATATTGCATCATAATGAGCAGTACCTGTTGTCCAAGCCTGTCCTCCCTGCATCCTTTTTGATGAAGGCAAACCTGGTGGCCACATGCGAAATAACCAAGGCCAAGAGCAACGTCAACCAATAGGGCCTGTGGCAAAACAACAGGCATAAGGTGATACAGCACACGACATGCAACATGCTATGATAATCGGTCATAATCCATGGCTTAATATACAGCCATCAAAAAGTTGTACCAGGAACACAGGGTGGTCCTTCAATAAGTTTCTGACCAGAGCATAGCAATATGGAAACACAGAGAAAGAGTCTAATCACAATTAGAGCACAAAGCATGTACAATAACCATTTGTTTGAGAGGACTAAATTCAATATAAAAAGACCTACTACTTACTGTTTTGCTTCTGCTGCCATTAAAACATATAAGAACTGTAACTTAAAATGAGATCAGAGACTTCACACAATGCATGCCACACCAACTACACAATACTAATTCAGCTATGCTGTAACACAAAAGCATCCCTCCACCCCGTGGTTTTGGGTGATGAGATTGTTGCAGCATGGGGATGATGGCATCAGAAGGCGACTGACCACGTGCTCTTGAGCATATTGAAGAGTATGAGGTTCTGCCCATGCAGGATGGGGATGATGAGGAGAAAAACAGCAAACAGGAGACAGATGAAGAATACTATCGTCTGGACGACCATCCCTATGGAGACAGTTTCAAGTATGTGTTGGGTAACAGCTAGTAACAACTTCAGTGATATTGATAAAATGACAATAACAATGGAGTAACTTTAATTACTGGTGTTTAAATGAGTGAAGAAAGCTATACTTTATTATTATGAAAACAAACTTTGAACAATAAAAATGGTTAATATCAGACCACACAGTTTCAAAATCCATTGACACGAATAAATAATAATAATAAAAATCATAAAGCAGACATCTGCAGGGTCCTAGCTGTAAATTGTCCTGTAGAATAGAAGGGTCATTCCGTGTCAAATCAGACAGAATCTAGGAAAGTGGTTGCAGCACCGTCTCAGATTTTGTTCAAAGTTTGTCGATATAATGTTTGGATCCCAAAACTAAGGCCTGTAAAATTTTTGTTCAATTCCAATGTTTATTCTTTTGGCCCTTAATATTTTTTTATTTTTCCACTCAAAAACGCCTTATCTGGGAAGCCATATTTGGGCATTAATATCTTGAAAAGTATTATTCCTAGCCTCACCAAACCTGTAGGATAGAAGACAAACATGTTCTCAGTATGACTGAACCATTAAAAGTTTGTACTGCATGCCTATTGAAGGCCCTAGATTTGGAAAAAAGTGCAAAATTCCTAAACGAGAGTGATATTGAGGGTATTATAAACCAATTTTACAAAAGATTGTATTTGCAGAAAAAATATCATATTGGTGCAAAAATGTGGGTTTGTAGTACCCTCAATATCACTCTTGTTTTTTCCAAATCTAGAGCCTTAAATAAAAATAAAATGGCATGCAGTACAGGCCTGTAATGGTATACAGACAACATGTTTGTTTTCCATTCTAAAAAGTTTGGTGAGGTGAGGAACAATACTTGTCAAGATATTAATGCCCAAAAATGGCTTCCCAGATGAGGCGTTTTTGAAGCTGAAAAATATGAAAACATAAAATTTGAACAGAAATATTTTACAGGCCTTGGTTTTGGGACCCATTAATGATATAGACAAAACAAAATCTGAACAAAATCTGAGACGGTGCTGCAACAACCTTATCTGATTTGTCACGGAATGACCCATAACTTTATTTTTCTCAGGGGGAACCAATAGGGAAGGTTACTACCTATGCAGACGAAGGCGGCATGGTAGCTGGTGAAGCCCATCCACCACACGAGGGCAGGACGTGAGGGTCGTGAGCCCCTGTGGTGGCTGTGGACATTGTTTACATCTCCCCTGTACAGTGCTTTGAGGTTTGACCTGAGGGCGGAAACACAGACATGCTTATGGGCACATCGCAGTCACAACACACTACTATTGACCTGAGGGCGGAAACACAGACATGCTTATGGGCACATCGCAGTCACAACACACTGCTATTGACCTGAGGGCGGAAACACAGACATGCTTATGGGCACATCGCAGTCACAACACACTGCTATTGACCTGAGGGCGGAAACACAGACATGCTTAGGGGCACATCGCAGTCACAACACACTACTAAAGTGTAAATGACAATCACTTAAGCGCTATCGTACAGAGCTAAAGAGCTAATGTGAATTGAAGTGATAACATACACACCTTAATGTAAACCATTAAAGCATTAATATACACAACTAACATGCTAACATTCACCAATAAGGAGATAAGACATAGTACAATTGCTACCATATATTAATGAATACCACTAATGCCAAAATACACCCCTAAAATGATAATCACAAGTGCTAAAATACATCACCAAAACGTACACAATTAAACTTCTAACATATGCGTTCAAATTTAGACAAACACTCCAAAAATGCTGACATGCACAGAACAGTGTAAAAACACTGAAACATTAATATACACTGACAATGCAGTAACCTACAATGCTAAAATGTAAATGTAAATCGCTAAAGCAGAATAAGCACACACATGCCCTCTCTCTCAGCACACGCACACACACACGCACACGCAGGCGCAGACCATGCTGCCTCATTAAGCACTAATTTGCCATTACAGTGTTTAATAACCACCTAATTTCCATTATTATAGACAAACTGCTTCTGCCCCAGTAAAGGTTATTTGCACAATTAGACTATCATAAAAATTTAATTTTTCTAATCTAATATTAGCTGTGATCTAGCATTGACCTAGTCCATCTAAGAGCGGATGGAAATCCCATTAAATACTATGGGTACTATGTGTGTGTGTGTCTGGAAGTGTGTGCATGTGTGTGAATACATATATGCATCGTTTGTGTGAGGGAGTGCATTTGTGCTTGTGTGATTGTATGAAAGAGAGTGTAAGATATAAATCTACATGCATCTCAAAATGTTCTTCAGTTCTCTTTTTAAATAAAGATAAAAAAATAACAAAATAGCGCATCTATGGTCAAATGTCAGCAAAGAATCTTCAGGCTATTATGGATGCTGACTTTCAATCTCATATTAAAAGTGTAACAAATTTAGTCTTCTTCCATTTCATTTCTGAAATTATACCATTTTTGTCACAAGTTGTTATTAATAATAATAATAATTATTATTATTTAATTGGAATGCATTACCAAGATAGACAGCAGAGCATCATATGGACACTTTTCATATTCAGTTTTTATAATATTAGCAAAGAAAAAAAGAAACATTAGGTACATGGGCTATCAAAGTGCTGCTTTACCAATTGGTTTGCATTTCACATTCAGATATATAATCGCAGATTTCAAGTACAAATCGATGGATGTCAGAAAAACATGGATACATGTACATACAAATGGCATTTCATCTTTGCTCTGTCACAGTTCCTTTGAGTCTTGTGTTGTTTGTTCTAAACTCAGTGAGTATATCCAATCTAACTTCAATGCATTGCCGTTTGCCTATATGGCCACTCCCCTATTCTCACTCCCCACTCAGGCATTTTTCATCTCGGATGGTGTGGTCTTGCTTGTGTGGAGAGATAAGGTCAGATAGGTGAGGTATCTACCTGTGCAGGACCATGGACCGCATGAGCATGACCAGGCTGATCAGGCAGGATAACGTCATGGCAGACAGGTAGCACACTGAAACACAGTCACATGACAAGTCACATGAGGTCAGCCCTGATGGGTGGGGATGGTGAGGTTCCATTAACCTCAGAAAGGGTCAGGCTACAATGGGCTGTCAATCACTGACCACATAAGCCAATTAGACAGCTCTGTGATTGGTTGAAATATTTATGCCTGTTAAGATGAAAGCAAACACCCACCCTCCACACACCACATGTAGTAGGCCACGATCTTGACAACCTCTGCCCGGTCGTCTGACAAAATGATGTTGAAGCCAGCCAGGAGGAAGGCGATATCTTCATCCACCCCAGCACGGGCGATGTGGAGAGTGGGCACAACTGCAGTCACCAGTAGCAGCGTCATCTGCGGGAGAGAAGATATGACTAAGTATTTGTAAACTTGAACAGTGAAATAAGGCAGCTAAGGGGTCGATTTGTGCATATAGAAACGTGTAAAACTGTTACCACGTGCAAAAGATTGTCCGAGATGATCAACTAACGAGGTGTAAAGAGGATTGCATGTGAAGAGGATTGCATCTGCTAAAATTTGAAAGATACATTAATTTCTCATTTTTGCGGGTTAGCCTGAATGGATATGCAAAAATGGGTGTCCCTACTTTATTTGGCGAAATAGTGGGAGGGCAAATAGATTACTTTAGCGTGTGTAAAGTGATTTACTAAACCCAAAATGAAGTTTGAGAAAGGTATTTTTTGCGGGTACATTTTAGTACAAATGGAAAGCAAGTATTAAAAGACACGGAATTGAAAAAATGACGGCTGTCATTGTAGCAAGACAGTACGGATGTGTTTGAAATATCCATAACTGAACGTTCTGAATGATTGCGTAACAATGGGGGCTAATTAACAGGCCCATTCTAGCTAACGCTCAAAATACACAAGAAGAGAATTTGTGGATAGCCTACATATGCTACATCATGAACAGTAAGAATATTTTTTAAACCATGAAGCAAATCGTGTTACAGAATACAAGAGTAACTATTAACAAACTACTAAAACTACTAATTATTACAAAACTACTAACAAACAATTATAATTATAACTATTATAACAAACAGTGAATAACTTTATCAAAAATAAAACCCATGATCAAATGGAAATGGGATTTTATGTGACACTTGCGGCGCAAATAGGCTTTGTGCTAGAAAGCATAGTTATGATCATTTCAGTCCTGACAAACTCCCGGCAGAAAGTAAGAGACATCCAGTGAAACTGTTTGTAATAAACCGTCAGCTCGTTCAGTGTAACAGTGGCCTCCTACCTGCACTGTAAAAAAATACCATAAAAACAGCAACTTGCTGCCAGTCTTTTCACCGTTTTCTTACAGTATAACCATTCCAAACACGCAAAATCTTTCATTTAAATATAGGTGTTTGCAGCTGGAGTAATCTACATAATGACTTTTAGTTGATCACCCGCACAGTGTGAAATGATAGCGATTCAGAGAACGGAGTGTCATACTCTCTTTTTGACCAACGGACATTTAAAAATAAAAAAAAGGACAATAATTGATTAATAATCGATTTGGTCGCATATCCTTTGCATGCTGTAACTTCCTGAAGTCTGTGACCCATCAACATAAAAAAACTCTCGATATCTTATTTTCAGGTACTGTTACAAGTGATACTATAACCTCTCTGCATTTGAACAGAATGATGGTTTGGGGCTCGTTCGATAGCTCAGGCCCTTGATAACTTACAGCCATTTAGCCAGCCATGTGTTCCATACTGTACCAGTGTAATTTACAGCTGAATCTAGTCTCACCCCCCAATTCCCATAGAGGTCCATTCAAATGCAGAGAGGTTATAGTATCACTTGTAACTGTACCTCAAAATAAGATATCAAGAGTCTTCTGATGTTGATGGGTCACAGACTTCAGAAAGTAACAGCATGCAAAGGATATGCGACCAAATATGAAATATGATTTAAAAATACATTAAAGCAAAGGGTATGAATACTTTGCACATGAAAAATCTTAGATTTTTAAGCGATTTTTTTTTTAAAGCATCTGCCAAATGATGTAATGTAATGCTATAGTAAACTAAGGTAAAAAGCCATATACCTGATAAATGGCAATGAACGACACTGCTACAGACGCGGCCAGCAGAATTGGTATCCTGAACACTGGTGAAGAGAGAAGTCCAAAAATCTGCAACTGAATAACCAGCATCATCCAAGCACGAATCACTGGATTTACATGTATTTGTTTAGCAAGCACTCTTATCCAGAAAGATGTACAACATAGTTCATACATTTATATCAATTTTATTGCACAGCAAGTACTTTGAACTGTAGTGCATGAAAGCTGCTATAGATATGAAATGTCTTACATTATTACAATAAGGTTAGATGCATACAGCAGTATGTATACAAAAAACTGAATGTAATAAACATTGTCAGGCATAACCATGATACTAAAGGGGACACATCAATACAGAACTGTAGTAAGAGATGCAACATGAATTGTGAAGAGCACCAGTTGCTGAAAATCAGGAAGTCTTAGATTGTGCTAGAAGGGAAAGAGGTGACTCTGGGTTTCTGCACCGAAGATGCTGTTGAAAAGGAGGGTTTTCACTAAAAGTACCACTTAAAGCACTAACTGTTTTAGGACTAAAACAAGTGTCATGACTCAGTTCACCGGCTATCATTTCCCCCACATTCCTTCCTGCACAGAGTGCAACTTCCTGTCTTTTCTTCCTTCTACACAGGGTGACATTTCCTGTTTATCCTTCCTTCTACACACTGTGTAATTTCCTGTCTCACCTTCCTCAGGAGTGTAGATGTAAGCTTTCAGGGTATACGAGAGTCTCTTGGAAAGTTTCGGCTTGGCTGTGGTGGAGGTACTAGGAAAATAAAACAGGCTAATCATGTTAGTGCTGCTGCGATACAGACCTTTAAACATACTTTCTCGTAAACATCCCTAACCCCCTTCTCTACACGCACTTAATGCCCATGATTTTGGAATGAGATGTTGGATGAGCAGGTCTCCATATACTTTTGGCCATGTAGTGTATAATCATTATTTGTTTCATGATTTATTCTGTTATTTACCCAGAGTGACTTGCAAGGTCATCAGGGTGAGAGGCATTAAAAATGCATGTCACAGCAACAACAACAACAGTGTAACTTCAGAATGGAAAGGCAAAGTTTGAGCATCAAAATGAAAACCACTGATAAAATATGAAATATTCAGGTATATAGTAGTATTATTTCACACACAATCTGCACGTATTGCATACCATTTCAAAGGTAACAAATTAAATTTAAGCTTATATGTCATGCTATGTTACTTTACAATAATGTGTGTGTCCTTGGTAAAGCACAGTCTGAACTGCTATAGGTCTTCATCTGACCTGGGTCAAATACGCATTTGAAAAACTCTTTCGTTGCTGGTAAAATCTGAAAACAAAAGCACGCCAGTATTCTAAGACTTATGTCAGCAGAGTGTGCCCTAGAATATCAGCGTGCTTTGGTTGATACTTTGCACGGATATGAACAGTTGGCGTTCTTCGATAGAAAGTAGTTTTCAACAAAAAAAACGTGCACAACAAGGTCTGTGGATGTTCGTGAGTAATCGTGTCATATATTTGGAAGGAGATATTGCTGTTGATTTTTTCGAACGTACATTTTTGGCCACAAACTTCGGGCCCAGTGAGGTCCCTTCTATCAGCATGATATCATAGTGAGCTGCAGCGGATATCTACAAACTAGTGAGTTCTCAGTGAAACAACCAGGATGGATAGATTACACTCTGGGTATGCACATATTGTACACATCAAAAATGTATTTTTGGGTCAACTGCCACTTTAAGATTTTCCTTCACTGGAACTAAGGGGCCTAGCCTGAACCATGAAAAACAGACCCAGGTGTCCAGATCCTTTTGGCCATGTAGTGTATGTTATGAAAGACAGTTGGTTATAATAATATGAAAGTTGTATTAATTAGAACTTTAATGAATCTTACAAGAGGCCAACTAAAAGTGCTACAAAATTAATTTTTACCAGCTTGAAGAGAGCTTCCCATGTGGAATTTTCCATACTGAATGTGGTGTCTAAGAATTTTCATCAAAATGAAACAATATAATTTCCTATCCATTTTTACACCACATCCCTGGTGTTCTGTATAAGTCATAATCCTTACCTGGCCATGGAGGGGATTTTCTTGAATATTTTCTTTACATAGTCTTTATAGTAGCTGCTGTCAAGCCCCTGAAATAACAACAAAATAGGAATGAAAGACTGGCTGAAGAAACAGAAATGAATGACTCTCAGTGAACTTGAAATACTGTAGGCTATGTATTGCAAAAGCATCAATATAAATAAATATACAGTTTTTGTAATAGACACATATATACATGATGTATTAGAAATACATACATTAGATACACTTTAAACTCTAAGAAAGTTTAATTCGTTTTTTTATTTTATTTTTTTCATGGAGTGAACAGCCACATCTAGAATTTGCTCTAGATATATTGTACAGATTATACATTACAGGGGCCATCACACTAAACATTGTGGTAATTGTTCTGTGCCAAGACAGGCAGTCTCCTTAATTTGGTTACTTTTATTTCATTGTCCAGCCTACCCGCTCCCTCCCTGTACCAATCAGACTCATGGTTGCTGTGTTGCGTCATAAGAAGACTTAAGAAGACTTTTCTCAGGATCAGTGCTTTAAATAAATGCAGCATTGTGGACTCTGCGAAACAATGCTATGCACGCATAATCTGCGAGAAAACATTTGCATAAACCAATGCTATCAAAGCTGATTATGCCGATTAAGTCTCTGGAATGTTGCTTTGGTATATACATATACCCCTTGCATGTCCTGGCAGCTCCCGTAATCTTTTCACTTCTGCATTAAAGTCTATGTGCAAATTGCAGACGGCGACCTAGATCAGCCTGTCAGGCAGACAAAAAACCTTTAAACCTTATAAACTTTATAAACCTTATAAAATAAAATTTAAGTGAAACAACTTATTTTAGTTGATAAGTTATGTATTGGGCCACACCAAAATGCTAGTGATTGACTGTAGTCTCAATCTCGAACGTTCAATACAAAGGTTGATGTTTCTCATTTTACAATAAAAATGACCGGAATCCTTCCCTGGGCTGGATAGTGACTGACAGTGTCGGGCGGTTCGGATCTTAGCACAGTCCGAGTCATCTCGTTCTGAGACATCTAATTATATTGAATTGAATTGTATTTCGAACTTTTCCAGTTTTGATTAAAAAATGTTTTTAAATGGCGTCAGTATGATCCGTGATAGCCTACTCAGTATCCGTAGTAGCTAGCCTACATGCACGTTCAACAGTGCTGTCAGTGCCCGCCCCACTAAACTTGCATTTACCAATAACAACGTATAAGTTTACATCAATAAATATTTAATAAACATTAATAATAGTTACTTTATTGTATACATAAATCCTGCATTCAACTTGTAGGCTAGGCGATGTAAGCTCAATGTGCGAACTTACAGACCGACTGCTGCGATTTGTAGTTTTGACCGCACTAGCAGACGTTTGAGTTCGGAAGAGCAGTTCATTCGATCTCGTTCAGTTTAGCTGGCTATTCTGTCTCGTTCAATTTGTTGTCCCACTTCAGTGACGCCAGATGGGAAATATTAAATTATCGTCGGCCTACGGGGGTCTTAAAATTATGTTTTTTAAAAGAAAATTGTTGTGCATAGACAAACGAAGAGACATTATATGTGTAAGTATGTGCTATTTTTTTAAAACACTGTTCAATTATACAAATCGTATTATTTGGGAAATCCCAACACAGCAATAATTAATGGGTCCTCCATGACAGAACTAGGATTGGAGAAATAAAATGAGAAAAGGAGGACAATTTATACGTCAAATATTTTCAAATATTCTGGTCACTTCGAATCGTCATCCAAAAATCCCTTGGGAAGGGAGGGGGATACTCTTTTTCATGACAGAGCGAGGGCAGCGTAACCTATGGGAAGGGGCGTGGCAGCCAGCCATAGTCCAGCTCCTTTTTTTCTGTGGCTGGATGCATTTTTTTAAATAAAATGTGGTCTAGCTAAAATTTGGGGCTTGGTTCCCCTTTAAAAATGCCCTTAAAACAGTTTCTTAATGGTTTCTTTGTGATGAACCAGCCAATCTAAATATAGATCATACAGCAGCTTACAGTTCATGTTTACCTCACATTATATCACTCCAGAGATCAAGTTACATGCAGGAATTATCCAGATTACAGCAAACAAATCTCTTTGAGATCAGGTTGAATCTAAAGACTGTGTCACGTCGGGTGATGGAACAGTGCGTAGTACGTCACTCGCCGGACAGAAAAGCGTGCTCCGGGTGACATGGAAACATTAATGGTGTGCTGTGCATCGTGTGAATGACAGAATTCTGTGGAGCACACACTGCATCAAACAGTGAGACCCTGATGTCCTGGTCAGATTCCTGTAAACATTGGCTTCGTACCTCTGGTCACCGAAATACCCCAACTCTGCTCCACATATGGCCACACAGATGTCTGCATCACTGACCCTATTTTTTGTTTACCCAGGTCATCAATGCAAAAGAAAATTGCGTTCTTAGTTCCCCGAGTCTCACCTGCCTGTTTAATAAAGAAGGCTCCGACAAAGGTCTCTGACCGAAACGTTGGTAATAAGGTTTTCTGTGTTGCGAGACAGCAGTGTTGCAGCAAATACATTTGTTAGCACCTGCATACATGCTTCTCAGGTGTGCCGATACTGTCTTCTCTTATAATAAAAAAATGAAACACTGATGATGAACTGGCGAGTGACATGTGACAGAAGGACCATTAGCCCCGCCCCCTCTGACCGCTCACCTGGGCAGCATCGCCACTCTCTTTTGGGCTCTTCAGCAGGAGCAGGGGGTAGTGGAGGCTCAGGAATACCAGGCTTGCGATCCCAGGCAGGCTGGCGAACAGGGAGTAGAACTTATAGATCTGCAGCGGGGGAACGGAAACGAGAGCGGTAAACCTCAGCTTGGCTCAGTGGCCCAACGACAGAGATTTTCGCATGCAACGCTGGAAATAATTTTGGTTTCAGGATACATCAAGAGACTCAAAGGCAAGAGATTATGACAAGAGCCAGTCTGGCGCAAGATGCTAAATTTCAACCACTACCATATACGACACAAACAATCCCCTCAGGTAAGCGGGCTTTCTCTATGTAACAAAGACTTCTATCTGGCTAGCTCGTTTTTGCCCTCCTGTCACGTTACCCCAGCATATTGAACCCTACAACAGCATACATAAAGGTGATGATTGGGTATGAATGGCTGCTCCCAGCCTTGTTTGCTGCTGGCGAATACTGGTGAACTCCTGTCTCACAGGTCATTGAAATCGTCACACATTTCTCTCTGCTAGCCAAGCAACACTAAAGCTTTAGGCGCCTGCCCATCCCACATGTCCCTACAGCCTTTGTCTCACTTCTCTGCTCCCAGCTCGGTGAACTCTGTGAACTTGGCGAAAAGTTTTCCAATGTCATCCTTGGGCAGTCTTATCCCGACCAGACTTAGGGACTATAAAGTGATTAACTAAACACTTTTGATTTAGACAGGTCCACAGCAGAACAAATTTGTTTGGAAGCTTCACTGTGCTCATTTAATTTAGCAGAACTTTTAAATAATAAAGCAGCTGTGTGTGTGTGTGAATGGTGAGAATGGGGGAGGGGGCCCATGATGTGGGGGTCCTATTTTGGATCCGGATTATGGATGCAGGTAAGGATTTTATTGAATGGAGGAAGCTATCAATCAAGGGGAATCAGCTCCGGTCTTTGTTAGATCCTAATTAGCAAAGCCAATGTATTTTGTAACCCACAGTTACCCCTTTCTTCTTTTTTATGCAAGAACCTTGAAAAAAATCCATTGAAAAGAAGGTTTATTAATACCCCAGCTCCATCTCTAGATCTTATCAATGGCAAAGAGAGGCTATGTTCTCCTCTGTAGACGGAATGGCACCTGCCTACAATATTTTGCTAGCATTAGTAGCAGGCTAATGGTTTGTCGCTAATGCTGCATTAGCATTAGTAGAATTAGCAACTGAGAATAGCATGTAGGATGTGTGCAGTACTGTAACTGTGGACACAGATTCATATCAGCTTAGACTGACTTTTTTTTTTGGGGGGGGGGTTCTTTTTTATCCCATTTGATGTCCTACTGACCTCATGCTGCAGTCATTACTGCAAACCCAAGGCTTTGGGTGTTCCAGCTTTCCTCTCACCTCAGGAGTCTTGGGACAATCGGCCTTCTGCCAGACAAGGACCCCCAAATGCACCCAGGATAGCAGACTGCCCAGCATGTAGGCCGCCTTGCTACGCAGTGTACCACAAGCCAGTAGGGGGTAGTAGAGTGCAGGGTAGTAGAACAGGGCCAGGATCTTCCAGTACGCTGAGAGGGCAACAAACAAGCCACACCCACTTATAATCCATAGAGAGTGTCAACAGTGAAACAGGTTGCCAGGTCATGTAAAAGAGTCAGAGACAAATGGTGTTCAAGTCCAAGTCAGACGCAATGCTGGGTACTCTCTAGACAAAGGGTCTCAAACTCCAGCCCTGGAGGGCCACAGTCTCTGCTAGAGTTTGTTATTTCCTTTCAATCAGCAGTCAATTTATGCCTTGGAAACTATTGGAAAGGCCAATTAGTGACTTAAATTGAGAACTTAATTGCAGGAAAAAACCAGCAGACACAGCAGCCCTCCAGGATTTGAGTTTGAGATCCCTGCTCCAGGCTGTAGATAATGAGGAGACACCGAATTCTGTTCTTATGCTATAATGTACATACAGTATGTAAATGCCAGACATGAGTCATGACAGTGATAATAAAGCATTTAATTATAGATTAATTGTAATAATCTACACATGACCACAATAATCTACACGTGGTTTACAAAACAAAAACAACACTGAATGCCCAAATGTGAATATATTTGTCTTTAAGTTTTCAAAAACAGCCAATTGATCTTCCATTCACAACACAAAACACCTAAGCACATTAAAATGTCTTAACCTGGAACTAGCATGCAGTTTAGAAAGGGTCAGCTAAATGATGCCAAATGAATGGCTTAAATGGCGACTCTTGTTGTTGGCTTTTTAATTACCTTAGAAACGGCTACATGTGTAGCAAAAAATAGACTTTATACTACAAGCAGCTGTGGAATGAAAAGAACCGTAGACAAAAACAATCCAATTACACAACACAATGTGGTCTGGGCACACGGTGAAAGACTGAGCTTTCTGCAGAGTTCTCTCCTTTCATGTGACGGCTTTCGCTCAATGACTGTACACAGGCAGCTGGCCTGACGCCCAGTCGCCCATCTACACAGCAAAGAAACCGTGGGGTCAGGACCGTCTTACCTTCCGATGGCTCTGATATCAAAGTGCACACTGTCAACACAGCGCTTCCAACCAGCCCCTCCCACACCCCAAGGCAGACCAACCAGCCCCTCCCACACCACCTGAAATGTACTTTCTCATTACAAAATACAAAAAACTTCAAAAATAAATATATCTACACCACAATGAAAATGATGAAACGTTGTGAAAAGTGGCACAGAGGTATAAAATACACAAAAGAGGCATACAACCTGCATGACATTAAATACACTCAAGCAGATACAATTTGGGAAATAAGTATTGGACATGTCAACAATTCTATTATCAAACATATTTCCAATGTAGCTATTCACATGAGATTTTGACCAGACATTGGTATTAACTCAATACAACTACACAGCTAAAGAAATTGTAACGTTCCAATTCGTAAAAAAAGTTATGTGCAATAAAGTGAAATGACACAGGAAAAAAGTATTGAACACGCTAAATTAAATGTGGTAGAAAAGCCATATTTTTTATATTTGGTTGCATATCCTTTGCATGCCATGACTTTATGATGTCTGTGACCCAACAACATCAAAAGGCTCTTGATATCTTATTTGCTGGTACTCTTACAAGCGATACTATAACAGCTCTGCATTTGAATGGATCTCTATGGGAATTGGGGGGTGAGACAAGATTTAACTGTAAATTACACTGGAACAATATAGAACACATGGTTGGCTAAGTGGCTCTAAGTCATCAAGCGTCTGATGTATATTAAACAAGCCTTTAACCATCACTCTGCTGCCAGAAATACAGTAGATATGGAAGGATCACTTTAAGGGTTGTTTCTCCTGACAGATTTTCCTACTGAACTCTATGGAAAAATAAGTCAGGAGAAGAAACCCTTCAAATTATCCATCCATATCTACTGTATTTCTGGCAGCAGAGTGATGGTTAAAGGCTTGTTTAATCAAGATATCAAGAGCCTTTTGATGTTGTTGGGTCACAGACATCATAAAGTCATGGCATGCAAAGGATATGCAACCAAATATAAAAAATATGGCTTTTCTACCACATTTAATTTAGCGTGTTCAATACTTTTTTCCTGTGTCATTTCACTTTATTGCACATAACTTTTTTTACGAATTGGAACGTTACAATTTCTTTAGCTGTGTAGTTGTATTGAGTTAATACCAATGTCTGGTCAAAATCTCATGTGAATAGCTACATTGGAAATATGTTTGATAATAAAATTGTTGACGTGTCCAATACTTATTTCCCCCATTGTATACTGTGTATTTCAAATGCATTGCAGCAACCCTCCTGTCTTGAGGAAACATGGGTGTCAGTCTCACCTCTGTTCCCGAAAGCAGGGTCCCGGATGAAGGGGAGGGGGTTTGGGGACAGGACCACCACAGAAAGCTTGCAGAAGAGTATCCCGAATACTGCCAATGTCAGGCCCTTCCGCTGCGTCTGATCCAGGAAGTTTACTGGGCTGTGGGACAAATAGCATTCTGCAGACTCTGTAGACCAGGGGTAGGCCCTGGTTTTTGCTCCATCCAAACCTATAACTGCATAACTGTATTCATTTAAATTAATTAGGTGTCATGAATGCAGGTGACCATGTGCTGGAGGCACTCAGCGTTTCACCGTTCAAAATATTCACTCAGACTCTTAACAATCCATCAAACTCATCATGTCAAGATCAGATGTTCCTAGTGTGTGTTCCATCACCAGCATGCCAGGACCAGGGTTGTCTACTCCTGCTGTAGACCAACCAAACACTCAGCTCTGTACTCCTAACACTGAAAGTTTTGGCTCCCTACACGTAAAGCTGAAACATCCCAATTTGATGCATCTTCTAAAATTCATTAAAGAGAGTACGAACAAGGACAATACTGTGGCAGGAAGTTCTGCACTATAATATGATTAATTTTAACAGCTGGAACCTCCTGTAGTCAAAAACATAGACTGTAGAAAAAATACGGACAAAATGACTGCGACGTCACCCATTGATTATCCATGGGCTTGTGAAAAGCGTTTTGAAGCCATAAAAATGCTGCCATGTTGTACAAAAATTTGAGCCAGAGACTGTGTAGTAGGGAGCAGGGGGACCCTTATATGGTCACTGAGTCCGGGCCGGGTCCGGTTTGTCCACTAAGTACGTGAGATACTAGCGACGCGCAGTAACTAGAAAGTGCCACAAGCTGTCCCGGATTGGTCCACAAAATATTTAAATATTGTCAAAACGACACAACAACTTAACAAATTGGCACATGGGGAGACATGAGACAAAAAAGCACCTATTGTGACTACATGTTCTTGTGGGAAAAATTTATTGACTTTGTATTTTCACCGCATTTGGTACCATTGACTTACATTGAAAAACTGGCCTTCGCACTGGCGCCAGAGAGCATCTGGCGAGTCTAAATAATCTGTGGTTCAGTAAAGTCTACACCTCTAAAATAATGTACTGTTTAACTACAGGCTCAGTTGTGGGGCTCCAAGACAGGCCTTGCTTTCTGGGATGAATCACATTCTTTTCACATTTCTGCAAGCGTAGGTGACATTCCCAGTGTTCTAGGGTGAGTCACTGTTTAAAGCATGGAAACAGCCTGATGCCAAAGGAGGGGGAGGGGGACTGGAGGTGGGGCCTTACCAAAGTAAACTAGGAAGGGCCTGGCTCAGGTGAAGCGCTTACCTGAGTAAATCTGCAATGCCTTTCCGATGGCTTGGTTTCCTTCGTCTGGCCAAGAGTATGAGGATCAGCATCACCACAAGCTGGGAGACAGCAGAAAAATGTATCTGCCTTTATCCCTACATGTTTTACATCAGCAAACTTTCCCCCACACTGCTTATATTCAATTAAATAAAATAAAACATTATTTATCCCACGTGGGACAATATATGCAATATATATTACTTGCAGAACAATTTCTAAAATGTTTGCAATCAATATTTCATTTGAAATATCTGTTTACAGAGACATACACCATATTTATGCATCTGATTTCCAGTTCCCAGTGACACCCCCACATTAAGATGGTGCACAAGATGCCCCCATCCACATGTACAAGAGATCACTGTAAAGACAAATCTATCCCCAGTGGATTTTACGGTCACACAAACAAGGTCTTGTTTCTGGTGCTACTGAATACTGTAATTTAGACGGCACATGCTTTTGTTACTATAATGGCAAATAACATCATGGCACAGCAAAACACAACTTCTTTTTTTAAATTTTTTTTATGAAAAGACATGACAGTTGTCAGAGTGAAGCAGATGAAGGGTGTAAGTGAGAATTTTAGATGAAGGGTATAATTGAGTGTGTCATAAAGGAGCAAGTGTTTTTGCGTCTCAGACTCACAGATATGGCGGAGATGCATATGTGGAACAGCTTGTCATCAGCTGTGGGTTCACATGGCAGAATGACCCTGAGTGGTCAAAATGCACAGAATTATCAGAGGAAAGACAACATTAATCCACTCTAAACATTACGCCATTGCTTAGTAAAACATTTGCATATGTCATCTTGCTCTAACCACTACACCATACTGCTGCTCTAACCGCTACTCCACACTGCTCTAACCCCTACTCCACACTGCTGCTCTAACCACTACACCATACTGTTGCTCTAACCACTACACCATACTGCTGCTCTAACCGCTACTCCACACTGCTCTAACCCCTACTCCACACTGCTGCTCTAACCACTACACCATACTGCTGCTCTAACCGCTACTCCACACTGCTCTAACCCCTACTCCACACTGCTGCTCTAACCACTACACCATACTGCTGCTCTAACCGCTACTCCACACTGCTCTAACCCCTACTCCACACTGCTGCTCTAACCCCTACTCCACACTGCTCTAACCCCTACTCCACACTGCTCTAACCCCTACTCCACACTGCTCTAACCCCTACTCCACACTGCTCTAACCCCTACTCCACACTGCTGCTCTAACCGCTACTCCACACTGCTCTAACCACTACTCCACACTGCTGCTCTAACCACTACACCATACTGCTGCTCTAACCGCTACTCCACACTGCTCTAACCCCTACTCCACACTGCTGCTCTAACCACTACACCATACTGCTGCTCTAACCGCTACTCCACACTGCTCTAACCCCTACTCCACACTGCTGCTCTAACCACTACACCATACTGCTCTAACCCCTACTCCACACTGCTGCTCTAACCACTACACCATACTGCTGCTCTAACCGCTACTCCACACTGCTGCTCTAACCACTACACCATACTGCTGCTCTAACCGCTACTCCACACTGCTGCTCTAACCACTACACCATACTGCTGCTCTAACCGCTACTCCACAGTGCTCTAACCGCTACTCCACACTGCTGCTCTAACCACTACACCATACTGCTGCTCTAACCGCTACTCCACACTGCTGCTCTAACCACTACTCCACACTGCTGCTCTAACCACTACACCATACTGCTGCTCTAACCACTACTCCACACTGCTGCTCTAACCACTACACCATACTGCTGCTCTAACCGCTACACCATACTGCTGCTCTAACCACTACTCCACACTGCTGCTCTAACCACTACACCATACTGCTGCTCTAACCGCTACACCATACTGCTGCTCTAACCACTACTCCACACTGCTGCTCTAACCACTACACCATACTGCTGCTCTAACCGCTACTCCACAGTGCTCTAACCACTACTCCACACTGCTGCTCTAACCACTACACCATACTGCTGCTCTAACCACTACTCCACACTGCTGCTCTAACCACTACACCATACTGCTGCTCTAACCGCTACTCCACAGTGCTCTAACCACTACTCCACACTGCTGCTCTAACCACTACACCATACTGCTGCTCTAACCACTACTCCACACTGCTGCTCTAACCACTACACCACACTGCTGCTCTAACCGCTACACCATACTGCTGCTCTAACCGCTACTCCACACTGCTGCTCTAACCACTACTCCACACTGCTGCTCTAACCACTACACTACACTGCTGCTCTAACCACTAAGCCACACTGCTGCTCTAACCACTACTCCACACTGCTGCTCTAACCACTACACCACACTGCTGCTCTAACCACTACACCATACTGCTGCACAAACCACTACACCACACTGCTGCTCTAACCACTACTCCACACTGCTGCTCTAACCACTACACTGCTGCTCTAACCACTAAACCACACTGCTGCTCTAACCACTAAACCACACTGCTGCTCTAACCACTACTCCACACTGCTGCTCTAACCCATACACCACACTGCTGCTCTAACCCATACACCACACTGCTGCTCTAACCACTACTCCACACTGCTGCTCTAACTACTACTCCATATTGTTGCTCTAACCACTACACCATACTGCTGCTCTAACCACTACTCCACACTGCTACTCTAACCACTACACCACACTGCTGCTTGAACCACCACAGCACTCTGCTGAACAACTCATCCATTTTGGGCTGGATATTTGAAGATTAGATGACATATTTACAGTTTGCTTAGTTTGTGACTGGTGGAAAGTAAGCCTGCCTTTCTGTAGAAGGTAAAGAGCATACTGACATGAGGGTAACATTGGATGCTGACACACTGACACTGGGCCCCAGGCAGTAGTTTAGGACAAGACAACGCCCACAGTGACTTGCATCAACTTCCACTGCCAGTGAACCTGGCACCCTGACTATAATCCTAGGTGGCCAGGTTCTCTCCTTTAAGGAAGGGAAATGGATATCCTATCTTGGGTACCGTGTCAGACACTGTATCTCAGAAAAATCTGTGACTGTCTCTATGAAGAGATTATCATGAGGGAACTCTATCACATTCTACCACAATACTGTCAGACACGGCCACACATGTATTCTTTGCTTAAGGGCAAAAAAGTATAGTTCAGACAACTGGAGCCATCCTGCTATGCTGTTCTACCAGGGAGGATACTGTGTAAGCTATCATCCCCTTTCATGTGAAAATTTTGTGTAAAACAGGAATAAAATATCCGATGAGTCAAAAGACAACAGGGGGCTGAAAAACATTAACAAAATGAATGAACTTTAGCATAGCAACAGGGAACACTGCCAGGGCAGAAGCTCTCTCATACCCTGCGTGGGACATGGTGGGCACACATCCGTGACCTCATGACCAGTGATGACTGGCAATCTTAGCAAAACAATTTTTTTTTTCCATTTGTTAACTATAAGCAATGCTAACTGGTATCTCAGAAGCATTCCGATACACAATCTACAAAACTTATCGCAATGACCCAAAACAAATAAAAAACATGTAACTATCATCAACAAAACCAACAAAGTTAACAAGATATTCTTTATTTGCCATATTAATGAAAGCTTTATGGACAAATGACATTATTAAATTATCACACTGTTACATTGTACAGACTTGTTTCAACTCTGTAGTAACATTTATTTTATGTTTCCATTGTCTGTGCATTATTAAATACATAAATACATGGTTACTTTCACATCTTCCAAAAAGAAAGCAGGGAGCAACCTTAATAAAAGCTGCCTGAAACAGACAAGATAAAAGAAAAAGTTCAGGTATAAGTACAGTAACCATGTTCTGTATATGTTTAGATTTGGTTTAGCTCTTTGCACCTCAAAAAACAAACAAATAAAACAGTAAATAAACTCACTCATTGCATCACCTAA